>OX645061.1:35820437-37020437 GCA_951905685.1 Eumerus sabulonum | reverse complement strand
TTGGGTGGCGGCTATGGGTGGATGTTTGACATAATGGTCGGCGCGTGAGTTTATTAATGAAGGGAATTCTCTCCGAGCTACATGCGGCAGGCAGTGCTGTCTGCACAAAGCGTCTGTGATTGGAGCGAATGGTGAACAGACTGCACTAATGGATCGGTAAGTATGGGGTAAGGAAAATTGGATTTAATAACACAATCACGCAGATACTGCCTTTGGAAAGGTAGTGATTGGAGATTTAAGTGGCTCTTAAGGGTGCCTACAATAGAATGGGTTTCGGATCCCCGAAAACTCGAGGTGGCATTGCGGATTCGGTATGCTAGGAATGAGTAATGATCAGCCTTTATTGGTTGAGTTGTAAATGTTGCACGTTTTGTAGTGTCGTGCGGCACTGTGGACTGTTGGATATTTTATTAACGATTCGCTGTCGCTTAAGATGTGTCGGTGCCTATTAGACTAATAGGATTGTAAAACCATTGTAGCAAAGGATCGACATTAATTTTCCGTGAATTAGCAAGATAACTCTCCATTTCATGATAAGGACACCAGACTATCCCATGAAGATTGAGAGTGTTTTCTTTTTGGGATTTAACTTAGATCAAGAGGAACCTAGTTTGAATAGTGGAAAGGGCTAACATCAACCATTAGCAATAGCTATTAGCTCATTGGATATGTGGCCTCGTCGAAAACAATCTTATGGTTCTGCGTTCGACATGCTAGCGCTTAGCATCATGCAATCGATTTTAGCGCATGAGTAATGAATAAGTCCTCCGCCAATCTACTTTTGAAAAAAGTTGCATTCTTCGCGAAAAGTGGCTGGTGATAAAAGACGTCATCCTGGTTAGGGAGCTAACGGCTTAGAGTTTATTCTTGACAGTAAGCTAAATAAATAGGGCTAAGCCCTAATCAGCAAAGAAGGAATAGGAGGAGAAGGAGTAGTGAACAGAAGTTCCCTTATAGCGTCGAAGTGGATTTGAAGCCTGACTGACGAGGGTCGTTAGCCGCACACAGACTTAAAGATTCAAGCGAAAGTCCTCGTGGCTATTGAAAATTAACTGCACTACTTTTCGGATAGCTTCATGTTTCCATCTGTGGAGAACTTCTGTTGCTTATTGGCGAAAAACTTGGACAAAAGATTTGCCTGTTCGGCTGACCAATTTTTTGCCATCAAGAGTTTTGCAAAAACCAAAAATAGTTGCCACACCGTGCAAGGTACGGGCCAAGCAAAATCCGTCAATTTGCAACGAGGCAACAAAGATATGTGTGGTCCGTCGCAGTCAGGTAACACTCTTTGTCTGTTGTCCTATTTTTGTCGTTGTGTTTTGACTTCTTCGTCCAAACGGTCTTTACTCTATCGGGTCCGTCAGCTATGTAGGTTCCTTGGTATCAATGGTGCTCCAGCTCGGAGTGATCCTGGCCCTCAACCAACAAGCCTTTCCATTTAGCACGATCTGTTGCTAGCTGTTTCCAGAGTCACCCGCCCAGTTGGTTGAGGTCTCATTCCATCTGTGTGCGCCACATTAGATGCGGCCATTTTCTGCAACGTCGTCCCTCCGGGTTGGAGTCGAATCTTCTGGCCGAAGCTGTGCTGTCCATTCGCTTAGCATGGTCAAGCCATCCTAGACACTGGATCCGTAGATGCCGTACGAGGCCGAGGTTGCCGTACAGTTCTTGGTTGAATCTTCTCCTTCACTCACCGTCAACACAAAGGAGACCGAAGATTTTACGCAAAATTTTCCTCTAAAGACAACCAAGGGTCTTTTCAATGATTTAGGATAAAGTCGAAGCCTCTGCGACGTAGATGAGGACCGGGAGGATTAAGGTAGAGGATCGTCTTAGTTTTACCAAAGAAGGCTCCACTATTCAATGGCTTCTTGAACCCGAAGAAACAGCGGTTGGCAAGAGTAATAATTCTGCGTCTAGTCTCAGCGATGGTTGTTGCTTAATACCAGTGAGCCAAGGTAGACAAAATCCTTGATGACACCAAAGTTATAGCTGGCAATAGTGACGTTCTGGCTAAGACGTCGGTGTTGTGCGTTTTTCTTTGATGACAGCATATATTAGGTTTTGCCCTCGTTTACCATCGGACTCACTTTAGCTGCTTCTGCTTTAATGCTCACAAAAACTTCATTGAGGTCTCGCTGCCAAAAACGTCAATGTCATCACCGTATGTGAGCAATTGTGCAGACTTGGAATAGATCGTGCCTCTTGTATGAGCCAGTGGATTCCGCACGATCTTTTCAATCATGATGTTGCAGAAATCACATGACAGTTTGTTGCCCTGTCTTAATCTTTTTGGCATCAAGGTTCTCGGTTAACCTCTTGCCGACCTTAATAGAACACCGCGAGTTATCCATTGTCATCACACACAACATGACGAGTTGGACAGGGATGTCAAAACCTCTTAAAGATCGTCACTATAGACACTGTCATATCTTCTTTGGTGGCGTTACAGCCCATGAAGGGCCAAGCTCCTCCCATTCACTCATGTTGTGTGTGATTTATTTTCTAAACAGGTGAAAGGGACCTACAGTTTAAAGCCGATTCCGAACGGCGTTAATCGAGAAGCTTTTTCATGGCAAGGTTACTACGGGGGGTTTTGCCAGTACCCCGCCGAGGTGGGACTCCGCGAAATAAACATTCGATGGTGTTGGTGTAATCAGGATTCGAACTCGCTCATCGTGCGTCAGGGTCCAACACACTAACTACTGCGCAACGGCACCCTCACTGTCATATGCAGTTTTAAAATCGACGGAAAGGTGCTGTGTGTCGACTTGATGTTCATGGGTCTTTTGGAAGATTTGCCGCAATGTTATTATATGGTCTTTCGTGGATTTTCCCAGCCTGAAGCCACATTGATAGGAACCTATCAAATTGTCCAAGAATGGTGTCAGATGTTCCCACAGCATGGCAGAGAATATCTTATACATCGCGTAGGGGGAGACTTATCCTCCTATAGCTGGCGCAGTTTTTGGGTCTCCTTTCTTAAGGACCGAGCAAAGGATGCTGAGATTCCATTCATCGGACATGCTTTCTTCCGACCATATCTTACAGAGTAGCTCATCCCCATCCCATCTCCAGCTTCTTTAAATAGCTCAGCAGGCAGGCCTTCTGCGCTGGCAGTTTTATTAGATTTCAAATTTGATATCGCTATCTTAACCCCGTCTAAGTCGGGTGGACGAAATTCTCTCATCTTCATCCAGTGTGAATGGTGCGTTCTGCCTAACAGCGATATCTTTACCATTTTCGCTCTTATAAGGTCCGCAGAAATAATGTTTCTATATTCTCAGCATCGACTGTGATTCAACTACGGTGTGTCCGTGTTCATCCCTGCGTGTTCCTCCCTCCTTCCCGCTCATAGAGCTCACGTGCAGTTCTAGTTGAACTCGCCTCGTCTGCACTCGTCGTCAAACCAAGAGTTTCTCCTAGGCGGTGGGTAGAAACCTACCCAGAGACAGCATCACCGATGGCGCCTTGACAACATCTAGATTGCTGTTCTGTGGTTTGGGCAGCTAGCAACGACTCTTAAAAGAGCTTTAAGGAGACATGATCCGACTGCATAGTGTTCGCGATATCTACATACGTACCTGGGCTGCAACAAGGTAATGATCCGAGTCAACATTGGCTCCTCGGAAGGTTCAGATATTCAAGATGCTGGTGGAGTGTCTGACATCGATTGCAATAAGATCGGTTTGATTAACAGGTAATTGATTAGGAGTCCGGCAGGTCCCCTTATGGATATTTAGATGTGGGAATCATGTGCTAGCTACTAGGAGATCATGCCCCGCCACAAAGTCTTTTAGCCTGAATCCGTTTTCGGACGAGGTGTCGTGTAGGCTGTGCTTTCCTGTGACTAGTTCAAAGATGTCCTCCTTATCCAGCTTCGCGTTGAGATCATGTCATGTTTGATGTCATAGCTGAGACATTAAGCGTATGTATGTTCCATGTAGGAGGTCATGGAAGTCATCTTTGACTCGGTCATGTTTTTCTTCTGTTAAGACGTGAACGCATATGAAGCTGATGATCCCGAAGAAAGCTTTGATGTGGACTGTTAAAAAGCGTTGGCTCACATGCCGAAAGCTAAGCTTTTTTCCTTATGTCCACCTCAAATAACAAATCCGCATACAAATGGGCGTTGTCTGTCCTCCTTATAGTAGCTTTCGTAGTAGATGTCGCAGTTTTTCATCCGTCTATTGCCTGGTTCATTCCGTGGTGCTTCTAGGAGTGCAGTATTGTCTGCTTTAAAGCAGCCTAAGACTTTTTCTAACTGTTCAGCCGCACCCGGCCTGTTAAAGGACGTAATATTCCAGGTGAAGAGCCGATTCTCTTGTCTTTTCGTACATTTGCGGCGGTCGTCCGTCGAGGCTTGCGGGTTTTGTTTTTTCTTTTTTAGAAACTCGCGCAGGTCGCAGGTTCAAGAGTTTTCATATTCTCTTATGATGTGTTTACACATACAACCTGAATGGAGTGCAGTGGTTTGGGTCGTTGATATTCATTCACTACTCTCAGGGGTGGTTGTCCTAGATAGGACGAGAGCCGACCTAATTCCGCGTTGGTTATAGTCCGTAGTAATTCGATCAAGCACTTTAGTATTGCATATGCAGAGGATAAATTTCAGTTGACCATATACTGTGAGTGTTATGCCTGCAGCAGTACGTCTGGTCACTTTCCATTCACAATTGCGTTGCATACTTTTTCTCCGTATAGGAATTACTTTTTCTTGGCTATGAATTTGAACTATAGACCTTCCGCCCGGGGGTCGATGATGTTAACCACTGCACCACGGCCAGTATATAGTCTCTCAGTATGTAGTTTGTTTACGGTTATGGCTTATTGAGCCGTAGCCCAACCGACTAGACCTGTTTTTTGGCGCAGCGAACTCGCCACTCGCACTTTCTCGTCTGTAATTTCCAGGAGAAATCTCCTGATGGCACCACGAGGAGTTGGGGATGGGACTTACTATTAGTGCCGCAAGGTTTTCGGCCGCGATGGCTCTTCTCGCTTTTTAGCAGGCCAGCATTCTTCGTAAAGGGATTCCATACGCTTTTAAAAGAAAGTACTCAACTTGATTCAATCTAAACATTTTTGTGGTTTGAATTCGCGTTTGCTTTCCTGCGCTTTATTGTGTCAGCCCTAAATAATGCGCTACTTGAGTTCATGGAATAAAAATACCATTTCACAATTTAAAACACGCATCCCACAGTACAGGCTTGAGAGGCAACAGTATATACTAATACTTTTGTTTGCCAAGTCAACGAGTTCAAATTCTTTTAAGCTTCTGTCTTTGCATGCCTTTCTTTCATGGCTGTCTTCTTTTATTATCCGATGACTCAATGCTCACTATGCAATCATGCTGAGCTGATCTATAGTCAATTGAATGTTGAGCGAATCTTACATTAACCTTTTAACAAATGATCTTAAAATCTGTTTTCCATTGACGATCTCGAATGTCTAAGAGTAAGAATCTACTTGTGATTCAGTGTCTTCTCAAAACCCGGATACCAAATGCCATGCCTTTACGAGCGCCTACTTAAGTGCGTGAATGGATGAATTCAACGTGGTAAATGCAAAGATATCTAGATTAACACATACCAGCTTAGAAAAAAAGCAAGTTTTTGTCCAGCTATTTGCTTGAGAACACCGTGGCGCAGTGGATGGTGTGTAGGCCTCTGACGCCGATGTCACGGGTCGAATCCCGACACAGCCATGTCATCGAACGTGTTATTCACGGTGTTTCTCCTCAGCGGGGTTCTGTCATGAAAAGCTTCTCGAAATTCGCCGTTCGGAACCGGCAATAAACTGTACGTCCCTTTCACCTATGGGAAAACGAAATCACACACAACATGGGTGATTGAGAGAAGCTCGGCTCAGGTCCTTCATGGAATGTAACGCCAACATACATCCATACATTTGCTTGAGTTACAGATTCATTAGCAACTACGTGCTAAATCTAATATGATTAAGACCTGGAAGTGATTCTGACTAATGATTCGTTTTATATATTCAACAAACTTCCGAAGCCTGTCTTAGGCATATATTTTGCGTATTTACCTATTAGATGATGGTAACGAAAATCCATAAGGCAGAGCACTTGACACTTGACATTTGACACCATTCAAGATATTGACTCACAGCATCCCACCGCTGCAATCACATATGCTTCCCTATGTCTTCTTCGTGTTAGTCACTACCGAACGAGCAAGTCGTTAAATTGATCACGCACAGGTCACGTCACATTAACGATCCTGTCAGTTTCAGTCATAACGACAACGAATCATCGGTATTGTCATGTGTATACACTCGTAGATCATGAAAGTAACAAGTGATCAAGTCTTCGCAATTATACGATAAGGCCATTTCCAGCTTTAGTGCTTAACAGTTATTCTTCAATAACGATCCTCCGATTGAGGCCACTTCCAATCAAGCGTGTGATTCAGAATCAAAGAGGAGGCAATTGCAAGTACAGTTTCTGACACATTTCGAGACTCTGTTCGTAAGTCCTCGTCTTCTCCTCTGGACTTTTCTTCCTTCAGCCGGTTGATAAAGATTCAATTGTGTGATAGAACGACGACACGAAAATGAAAGCTTCCATTTAGGAACTGACATATGGTGCCACTGAATTAGGCGAGAGTTCAGGTGCTTTTAAAACTGAAGTTCAAGATCAAACATAATGGAATCTGTTAAATATCAACAACTTTTAGCTGCTGATTGCCTCTCCATGGCCAAAGAGGATTGAAATGAATTACCATTAATTGCTCATGCGTCGGAGGGAATGCCTTAATTAGTTTACTTAATAGAGTTGTTCTTTCTTATGGGTTTTAATATGTGAGTAGCTTAACTATTGGTTCCAATAGATATTAAACCTGTCGTTTGACTACCCCGCTTACGACATCTCCATCTCTAGAAATGTCAAGACAGAAATAAAAAAATTAAGAATGGAACACCGGTTGGATTTTTCTATTTATGTATTTATGCAGAATGTCGTAAAAACAAGTTTCTATAGTTAGACACCACTTTTCACCCACACGCGACCATCTATACAAGTACGATTCGGCAACGATAAAGTCCTCAAGATGGCCAAACGACATTGACCAAAGACACTTGTCCTTTGATGTGGGTGTTGAAAATGTCTAACAACGTCGAAGTGATTAGTTAGGGGATTATTTCAACGGGACGGTAGTAAATCATTTTTCTATAAGCCCAATGGAAGTATCTGCAGATAAAAATACTACCGGAGTACATAATCCGAAATTGTTATGAATACATATTTCAGTATGAACCGACGGTTATGTTCGAATTTGACTGACAAAGTTTGGAACGCTCTTATGCAGCTGAAGAGGAAATGATGGTAACTTTCAGCGGCATACTTACTTACTTACTTATCAGGCCAGCGATCCATGGAGGATCTGAGCCTGAGCTATAGCTGCCTTCCATCCTTGACGGTCAAGACCAAGACCAAGATGTCTTACATCCGCGATTACTTGGTCTTTATACCGGAGGTTCGGTCTTCCTCTTCTTCTCGAACCAGGAGGCTCGGAGTCGAAGACCCTCTTAGCTGGAGCGTTGATGTCCATGCGCTCGATGTGGCCGAGCCAGTGTAGTCGACGGATCCTTGCCTTCCGGACTACATCCACATCTTGGTACAGCTCGTAGAGTTCGCGGTTGTGTCTTCTTCTCCATTCACCTTCCTCACAGACAGGACCAAATATCCGGCGCAGAATTTTTCTTTCGAAAGAACCCAAAATCAGCTCCGCTGTCCTGCTTATCGTCCAGCTTTCGGCTCCGTACAGCAAGACTGGCAGAATGAGCGTTTGGTAAAGCATGACTTTGGTCTTTCGAGTGAGGAGTTTTGACCCCAGTTGTTTGGACAAGCCGAAGTAGCAGCGGTTGCCAAGGGCGATTCTACGCCGGATCTCCACTGTGGTGTCATTTGTGGAATTTACATTTGCCCCGAGGTAGACAAACTCCTTAACTACCTCGAAATTGTAGCTGTCAATTGTTACGTTTTGTCCCAGGCGGTGAGCGACGGATTGGTTTTTGCTTGGCAGCATGTATTTCGTTTTGTCCTCATTGATCTTAAGACCAACTCGTTTCGCCTGTTCTTCAATCGCCGTGAATGCTTCCACAATGCCACGTCGAGAACACGCGATGATGTCGATATCATCCGCGTATCCTAGCAGCTGGATGGACTTGTAAAAGATAGTGCCTTCCCTGTTGACGCCTGCCCGTCGCACTATCTGCTCCAGCACCAGGTTGAAGAAGTCACATGACAGCGCATCTCCTTGCCGAAATCCGTTTTTTAGCGTGGCGCGACACAACTGGATCAGTTTTACCGGGATCCCGAATTCGGCCATCGCCCCAAACAGTTCTTCACGATGAATGCTGTCGTATGCGACTTTGAAATCTATGAAAAGATGGTGTAAATCAATTCGAAACTCGTTGGTCTTTTCCAGGATTTGTCGAAGTGTGAAAATTTGGTCTATAGTTGATTTGCCGGGCCAGATGCCGCTCTGTTAGCTGCCGATTAGTGCGATGCAAAAGGACTTTAGACGTTCACACAGTACGCTGGACCTTGTATGCCACATTGAGCAGGGATATACCTCAAAAAATAAGGTAGGATGGGGCAAATAGAGCTGATATTCCAGGCGTCGGGCATGCATTCATCTTCCCAAATTCTACAGATGTTTGGGAGCATGCTCCATACGAGAACATCGCCGCCAGCCTTAAAGAGCTCTAGTGGGAAGCTATCTGAGCCTGCGGCCTTGTTGTTCTTCAGCTTTGGAATAGTTGTGCCGACTTCTTCAATGCTGATCGCGAGGACTACTTTAGCTGGTTGAATACATCCACTATTCCCTGCGGGTCGGTGACGAGAGCCTGGATGCCTTTCTTGAAGCCCCCTGCAAAGATTTTAGCTTTCTTATAAAAGGCTGGTATTTTCTGTTAGTCTCCTCGATATCATTGAACTCGGAGGCCGCCAAGATTCTTTTCTTTAGTCACAGCAGTTATTTCTCCTCGGTACTCCTCTCGCGCTGCCATAGTTTTTCGCTGCAGCGCCTTTTGGTAAGCCTCGTGGGTAGCTGCCTTTTTCTGCACACACTCGTCATCATAGCTCGGGTTTTTTGTCGGGGGTGATAGGTAGCCTAAGCTGTTCTCGGCTACTTCCTGACTGGCTGAGCGGCAATGCAGCCACATATTATCGGTATTTGTGTTCGGACGTAGGCATACCGGAGAGCCTTTCGCTCAGTTTCTCTCTGTAGGCTCTGGTAACCTCTGGAGTGCTCAGGCGTCCAATGTCGAGCCTCGTCATGGTGGGCTGGTGCAGCTTTCTGACTCTCGACTGCCGAGCTCTGAATCTTGCTGCTACGAGGAAATGGTCAGAGTCGACGTTTGCCCCCCTGAATGTTCGCACATCCCGGCTGTTTGACGAGTGTTTTGCGTCAATGAGCACGTCTTCAGTTTGGTTGACGGTCCGTCCATCCGGAGATCACCAGGTTGCTGTGTGGATTCACTTGTGCTACTTATCACCGCATTACGAACTGTCGTAAAGTAGGTGAATCGGAAGCCGTTATCTGTTGTTGTATCGTGAAGGCTGTGCTTTCTGATCACTTCGCCAAAGGTGTTCTCCTTACCAATTTTGGCATTGAAGTTATTCGTAGGCGTTGTCCAAAAGATTATAGAAAAGTAATGGAATTGATGGGACCTTCAGCCTCTCCGGTAGGGGCATGTGAACATATGAGGCTGATGTATGATCTGCCTTTGATGCGGATCACAGCCAAGCGATCACTTATAGGTTTAAGGTCGATGACCTCCGACCTTAACCGCTTTCCCACGACAAATCCGCACCGCAACATGTGCAATCTTTCGTAACAGCTGTAGTAGATGTCGCAATTTTTTTCCCTCATCATGCCGTTTCCTATCCAGCGTTCCAGGAGCATACTCGTAAATCATGTTTCTTATTCGTGCTATGTCGTCTGCGAGTATCCGCCCGTGTAACCGAGGCATTTTGCTATTTCATAACTTGTTTTTTTACATGGGCGCGTTGTTGGTCCGCCGACAATAGCCAATCAACGGTTTTTGTAAAGGCGTCATGCAACTTGCTTTTGTGGCGCTACAGCCCGGAAAGGGCTAGAGCCAAGCTTCACTCAATCGCCCATGCTGTGTGTGGTTTACTTTTTACACAGGTGAAAGGGACCTACAGCTTAGGGCCGCTTCCAAACGGCTTGAGTCTAGAAGCTTTTTCGAGGCTATTATACTCGGTCATCGTGCGTCAGAGTCCAACACACTTACTACTGTGCCATGGCGGCGGCCTTATGCGACTCATGGTTACCTAATTAAGCGAGGTCAAGGGCGCCTTTAAGGTTAGCCTCATATTTAGCCCAGTTGTTGCCGTTTAGGACGCTATAATTCACTTTTCGTCACAAGGTACCATTCGCTTCAGAAATTGGTCGATTTTGTTGCGGTTCCCCATCTAAGTACTAATCGCACCCGACGCTGCTTAATTGCGGTGATCGGGTGATAACCGATACATAAAAGATTGTTCGGACAGTGTTGTGGTTGGGTGAGGAAACGCACACTCATGAGCTGCTCGTGAGTGTGCACTGCCCAACGAGCAATTATTAAATGCACACGCTCATGAGCATTTTTATTTTCGTTCACGAACACGAGTGTTTGTGGATTTATGGAAACTCACCCCTGTGCCTACTTCATAAGTTCGAAAGAGAACGCATACTTATGTGCACTCTGTAGGGTGGGTTCTGTTTAAATGAGTTGATTTACTGCCCGGGAGTTGTGTGTAGAATGATAAAACATGGAAACATTTCACTTAAACATTTTTTTCTTGATTTTTCAGTTTTATAATATTTTAGTCTAAGATGGCTTCATTTTCTAAATTAGATACTTTCAGCAATCGAAAATGTACACACACGTGGGCAGTTTATGAGCGACAGATGGTTTAATGTGCGCCTATGAGTGAGCGTTTCCTTACCCTGGGTAACATGGAGCGACAGCAAATAGGCGGCTTGATGCCAACAACACGCGGTGTTCCCAAGCGGTTCCCCATCTAAATACTGACTGCTTCCGATGCTGGTTGATTACGGTGATTGGACGAGAACCAATACATTACCCATTATTCGTCTCAGAATCTTACCGCAGCTAACTAAAGGAGCTAATGACCTTGAAACACCTGAACAGATCTTCACAAATTTCGATCACGTTAGCTTACATCTAAGGTATCATAATCGTTCCATTCGTTCAGGAGTTACGATGCCACAGACAGACACACAGACACCTCATACTTATAACACCCCTCTCTTTGCGACGGGGGCTAAAAATGAAAACAAAAAAACGCAATGAAATGGGTGTTTCCATTTTTTCCACTGGGAAGATAGTTATGTGGGCCTTGCCGGTCGCACTTACACCACATTTTATTTTTTATCCTTACGGACACAAACCGATGATTATGTTCGAATTTCGCTGTTAGAGTTTGGAGTGTTTGGAAAAGGAAATGATGGTAACTTTCAGCGGCATACTGCTGAATGTCAATGCCAGAGTATGGAGCATTATAGAGACTTCTCGAGGGAAACGTCTGACAGCGAACATTGGAGAGATTGGGCCGAGGGCTATATAAGCGAGAACCCTCACCCTCGGAGTCATTCAGTATTCAGTATTCATTCAGTATTGGTTCAGTATTCAGTAAATCAGTAACAAGAAAGCACTCGGTAATCCAGTATGAAAATACTCACGCCATCTAGTGGACAATTATCCAGCAGTTGCGTAGACAAAGTGTGTAAAAAAGGTGTGTGGAAGCAATAAAGCGTTAAGTGTTATAAAAGCTTGTAATAAAGGTGAAGCGCCCAGTTAATTGATCTGAGTTGGAACAGTAAGGTGTGTGTTGAGATAAACAACGAAGCAGTTGTAGTTTATCACAATCCAGTGGTCGATTTAATCACGAACTTCGTTCACGTATAAAAATGTTTATTCTAAACGTACGTCAATAAGCTTTCTTTTTACTGGAGACCCATATCTAATGAAGCCTTCTCGTATTAAGCAATACCATTATTGCATAATATTGGTCCTCTCATAAGAGCAATTAGCTCTCAGTTGAACTCGAGGTATGAGTCAACAAATTTGCTTGGATTGAGCAACATTTGACCTTCCAATTGTCCAACAACCCAAAGCAAATCCACTCTACGATACGTAATACTATTGCCATAAAACTGAAGAATAAAACCATTCGAATTGCCGCCTTGACATTTGAAGATAACGTTATTGATGCGGGTGCTGTTGGCGCCAATAACAGCGAATCTCTTCTAAACTCCCACTTATACGGTAAGCGAATACTTCAGAATGTATCTAACTGAAATAAAAAAGACAGAACTCCTCTCCTAATAAGTCGTAAATAATTCCGGCAAATTTTGGTTCTCTCCCCAATATGATCCGGCACCCGAACAAGCCCCTCAGGTATCTCGGAGCAAACCAGTTGGACAAAATCACCAAATTGGACACCTTGTTTAGCCAAAACGTATTGCTTCTAATTGCATTCCAATGTGATTACTGAATGTTGTTGACAAACATCAAAAATACATAAATAAAAACGAAACTGATCCTTCGACTCACCTTGTGCGCTGTCTGTGTGTGATAGCAGGACAACCAGTATACACACTATAAAGACCAACTTTATCAGCCGTGGCGGTATCTATAAAAAATAAAAAAGATACAGCAAAACAATCAGTACAAGCTAATCTAAGATAAACAAATAAAAAACGAGAAACAGATACAAAACAATTCCAAGACAATGGTACACGTGTGGAACAAAGGAACTGCACTGTTGGCCATAATGTTTTTGAATTTATGAATCCATACAAGTCAGCGATAGAGCCTCCTACGACTTTCCTGTGCATCGTTTCATGCAATAGACCTAGCTTGTTACTGGCTAGTTAGTTATAAAGTCGATTGGCTTGGGATAGCACTGGATGTGGTTGCAGTTGCTTTCGATTTTGTTTCAAATCGAGATAGATTGGTATTCGAAGGAATAGTCACGAGTGCCGTGAATACTCGTTAGACTTACGGGTGAAGTTCGTGATTTAACGATGCAGGCTTTTGGTGGAGGGAGGGCTGTAGTAGTAGCGGATTGCATTATTCTTTTGGCTTTGATTGGAGAGGGAAATAGACATCTTCACTTGGGGAGAATGTAGGTTAGTCTTGACGATGGACTATCAAGGCATAGCAATCGATTGTAGAAGGCTGAATTCGGTGTGAAGCTGATGAGGCTATAGGCAAAAGGGACAAGGTAGCTGTGGATTTGAAGTGAGTTATGTAATTTCAGAAATAGCGTGATTTTCTATAAAATTTATTGAGAACGTCTGATGTGACATGGCAAATAATCGGTCGATTAACCAATTTTTTCCAAGAAAGCTTTGATGGGACTGTTAGTTTAGGTAGTTCGTAGCCTTCCCAGAGTGGAAAGAATTCACTTAGACCAGAGAGACCCGTTGTGTTGCTACGAGGTGGATTGACCCCCTATTCACGGAATCATTTACTGCATCTTAAATAGTTAAGAAGGTCAATTATCCTTACTCGCTGGTCGTTTAGGAAATATGATCCTAGGTGGAGAGCCGGACAGGCGCAGAGTAGGTGATGAATGGATTCGATCTCTTCTTCGTCTAAGAAGCTTCTGCATAAGCCATTTGGAACTTGCCCCCTGACAATGAGACAGTGACCGGTGATGACACCAATCGTTTTGTAGATTTCAGTTCGCTTTAGGGCGATTAGCCCCTGGTCTGTTGACTGTCGATTCGAGGCCAGATTTGCCTGGTGATGAGGCAGGTGTCGCAAATGTCGACTCTGACCACTTCCTCGTAGCAGCAAGACTCAGAGCTCGACTGTCAATGTCAGAAAGCTGCACCAGCCCATCAGGAGGAGGTTCGACATAGGGCGCCTGAGCACACCGGAGGTTGCCAGAGTTTACAGGGAGCAGCTGAGCGAAAGACTCTACGGTATGCCTACGTCGAACACAAATGCCAATAATATGTGGCTGCATTGCCGCTCAGCTATTCAGGAAGTAACCGAATACCTACCACCCCCGACAAGAAACCCGTGGTATGATGGCGAGTGTGAGCAGAAAAAGAAACCGACGAGGCGTACCAAAGGGCGATGCAAAGGAAAACCAGGGCAGCGCAAGAAGAGTACCGAGCCAGAAGAAGGGAGGAGAAAAAACTACTGCGATAAAAGAAAAGAATCTTCGCGGCCTCCCAGCTCAAGGATATCGAGGAGTCTAGGGATAGACATAAACTACGAGCCTTTTACAAGAAAGCCAAAGGCCTTGCAGGAGGCTTCAAAAAGGGCACCCTGGCTCTTCGAAACTGCAAGAGTAATCTTGTCACCGACCCGCAGGGAATAGTGGATGTATTTAAGCAGCACTTCCAGCAGCTGCTTAACGAGCATGACCAAGAGAGAGTGGTAGGGACTGAGGAAATCCCAACTCCAGCCGCTGAAGTAGTCCTCCCACCCAGCATCGAAGAAGTCGGCACAGCTATTCAGAAGCTGAAGAACAACAAGGCCGCAGGCTCAGATGGCTTGCCATCTGGAACACCAGCTCTATATGCCCCATCCACAAGAAAGGCGATCCTACCTCTTGCAAGAACTATAGAGGTATATCCCCGCTCAATGTCGCATACAAGATCCTGTCAAGCGTATTGTGTGAACGCCTAAACCCATTTTGCACCGCACTAATCGGCAGCTACCAGTGCGGCTTCCGGCCCGGCAAATCAACTATAGACCAAATCCTTCGACAAATCCTGGAAAAGACCAACGAGTTTCGAATCGATACACACCATCTTTTCATCGATTTCAAAGCCGCATACGACGGCATTCATCGTGAAGGACTGTTTGGTGCGATGGCCGAATTCGGGATCCCAGGAAAACTGATCCGGTTGTGTCGCGCCACGCTAAAAAATACGCGATGCACCGTGCAACTCGGTTTTAGGACTTCGGAACCGTTTGAACATACACCGGATTTCGGCAAGGAGATGCGCTGTCATGTGACTTCTTCAACCTAGTGCTGGAGCAGATAGTGCGACGGGAAGGCGTCAACAGGGAAGGCGCTATCTTCTACAAGTCCTTCTAGCTGCTAGGATACGCGGATGATATCGACATCATCGAAGCATTCACGGCGATTGAAAAACAGGCGAAACGAGTTGGTCTTAGGATCAATGAGGACAAAACGAAATACATGCTGTCAAGCAAAAACCAATCCGTCGCTCACCACCTGGGACAAAATATAACAATTTCGAGGAAGTTAAGGAGTTGTCTACCTCGGGGCAACCGCCGCTACTTCGGCTTGTCCAAACAACTGGGGTCACAACTCCTCACTCGAAAGACCAAAGTCATGCTTTACAAAACGCTCATTCTGCCAGTTTTGCTGTACGGAGCCGAAAGCTGGATGATAAGCAGGACAGCGGAGTTGATTTTGGATTCTTTCGAAAGAAAAATTCTGCGCCGGATATTTGGTCCTGTCTGTGAGGAAGGTGAATGGAGAAGAAGACACAACCGCGAACTCTACCAGCTGTACCAAGATGTGGATGTAGTCCGGAAGGCAAGGATCCGTCGACTACACTGGCTCGGCCACATCGAGCGCATGGACATCAACGCTCCAGCTAAGAGGGTCTTCGACTCCGAGCCTCCTGGTTCGAGAAGAAGAGGAAGACCGAACCTCCGGTATAAAGATCAAGTAATCGCGGATGTAAGACATCTTGGTCTTGACAACTGGAAGCAGCGTGCCCGGGACCGTCAAGGATGGAAGGCAGCTATAGCTCAGGCTCAGATCCTCCATGGATCGCTGTCCTGATAAGTAAGTAAGTAAGTGAGGCAGGTGTGTCCCTGGGCCCATCTCAGGTTCATATCAGCCATGGCGAGGTTTGTAAGTTTAAATTTAATGGCTGCTAGAGGTATACGCGCGCATGCCATAATTGATTGTTGCGTCGATCCTTGTCTGGCGAATGTGTCGGCTATTTCATTACCTGAGATTTTGCTGTGTCCTGGTACCCATATGAGTTGTATATTGAACTGTTCGGCATCTCGTTAAGAGATGGGCGGCAGTCAAGGATTGTATTTGAGGTGTACACATATGACTCCAGCTATTTCGAGGCTACTTGACTGTCCGTGAGAATTCCGGTAGTAGATATTACGTTCCACTTAAGCCTGAAAGACACTGCAATAATCTGGTAGTTTTAGAGCTTGGCTCATGTTTAATTGTTTACATAATACTCCACTACCCACCCGGTCCTTGGTTTTTGACTCGTCGCGTCAGTGTAAAAACTCACGCAGCTCTTGCGAGGTTTCGTCTGGCGGGACCAGTTACGTCTATCCGGGTACGTCATATTGAATCTCTTCTCAAATACTGTGGTGGGCTCTATGTGGTCAGAGCTGTCCGCCAAGGTTATTCTGTTGTTCAGGATGGAGAAGAGGCCAGTGATGTAGCTCGTCCATTTGGAATTGGCTTTTAATCTAATTGCCGTATATGTGGCTATTTGCCTGCCGTGTATATCGAGTGGTGTTAGTTGAAGCAACATGTTAAGCGCTGCCGTTGGAGTATACCTTAGGCCCCGGTGATGCGTATGCATGCCAGCCTTTGTACCTTCTCTTATTGCTTATGGTATGTTATTTTGTCCAGTGCAGTCCACCAGACTATCACTCCATACATTAGAATAGGTCTAACGACCATAATGTAAGGCCATAGGGGAAGCTTAGGGTTGAATCCCCATTTTTCCCTAAGGCTTTCTTACAGGTGTAGAGAGCTATAGTTGCTTTTTGTGCACGCTTGATTGTGTTGTTCTTCCAGGTTCGTTTTCTATCTAGTACAACGCCAAGGTGCCAAGTAGATTGATTGGGCAAGTTTCCGGAATGGTATGCTTCCTGGTGAAGAGCCCCCCCCCCCCCCCCCCCTCTTGGTGGGGTGCCTCTGGTAACCAATTTAGTGGTTTCTGGTTTTCCCATTTAGAGTGGATTTTGCGTGTTGAGAGTATTTTGCTAATCAACTCTGTCAGAGTTGATTCCACTTTTAAGGTTTCTAGCCCTTCTATTATTGCTGTATGCCTAGGAAGGCTGTTAGAGTGTATTCTCCAAGATGGCTTGATCTCTCGATTTTCCTCACCAGTGTATTTAAGGCTGCTCCAACGTGGCGAGCTGTGCCTTAGAGATTAGGGATGGATCGAAATGATGGCATATGTGTAAGTCTATCAGCCTTTCTAGGGTTTTTTAAATAAAGGATGATAGACAAATGGGTCTTAGATCCTTGGGGGAAGTGTGGGAGTTTCTGCCGGCCTTTGAGATGATGAGTACCCTTGCGCACTTATACTTTTGTGGAATGTGTCTACAAGCCAGGCAGCCTTTAAAGATAGTGTCCAGCCATGGTATTATCCACTCCATAGTTTATGCAAGTTCGATGGGGTAAATACCATCCAACCTCCTGGCGATTTTCTCATTACAAATTATCTGATCATACTGTCCCTCTATCGCGGAAGAGATATGAGTTTTCCGCGGTTGGTATGAGTCTTCCGACTCAGAGTAGCCTGGGAAGTGCGTATTGAGGAGAAGGTTTCCTCTTCCTCTTCTGACGTTGTCCATACTCCATTTGTTAAGAGGCAACTCCGAGTTAGTGGACCTTTCGAGAGAATTTCTCTCAATCTGGAGGAGTCTGAGATTCCCTCCACATTACCGCGGAAGTGGGTGACCGTGGTGCGGTGGTAAACATCACCGACCGTCGAGCGGAAGGTCTGTAGTTCCGTTCAATAGCCAAGAAAAAACAATTCCTATACGGAAACAACACAGCTGTTGTTAATGAGAAGTGATAAAACGTACTGACGAAGGCATAACACTCACAGTATGGTTAATTTAAATTCAAACTCTGTGTGCAGTTCTAATATGACACCATAACTGCATGGAACAGTTGCTGAGAACTACAACCAACGTGAAAATTTGGTCGGTTGCCCTCCTCCTATCTAGGACAATCACCCTTGGAGAGTAGTGAACGAACATCTACGATCCAAACAACTGCACTCCGTTCAGGTTGTGTGATAAACATTATAAGAGTGTAAAGCTCTTGAGCCTACGCGAACTTTAAAAAAAAAGAAGAGTTTTCATGACTTCCTGAGTTCTTTTCTCAGAGTTCGCTTATATATACATTCTGAGTTATCCTTTGTACCGACTACCTGTCGTTATTACTGCCATTTTCCTTGATGAAGAGCCTTCAACGGTCCTTGCGGAGATTGCTTGGCGTTGCATTCCACCAGGGTGGGGATGAATTCCTCCTGATCCTGTGGATTACGTAGCTGTTTGCTAGTGCGCTGCCCAGTGTATTTGTCAATATATCGACCAGCGTGTCTATATCTGACGGCGATCGTGGGGTTTCAGAGGTCGTTCTTACTATAGAATTGCCTATTAAAGCTTTATAGCGTTACCAGTCGATCCTTCTTGGGTTGAAAGGAGAGTCGGCTGGAGTTTGGACTGTGGTTACTAGGTTATAAACTAGAACATGATGGGATTGTTAGTTAATGATGCCTTCTTAGAGTCAGAGCCGTGGGAAACATCCTGAGTTATAGTGTCAACTTCACTGGACCATCGAGAGGTTCATCTTAAAATACCACATTTTTCTCGTCTTCATTACAAATCAATCAAACGTTCAAAAGCCCATTTAACGTCTCTCCAACAACTATCGACACAGTCTACTTTCCATGTAGACCACTTTCCGTTGAATAAAATTCACGGCCAACGCTGTCAAGTCAACAACCGCACACTTTAGAGCTATAGACATTCCTGATGTATGTCTTCTCACACTTCGGTCAAGTCTTCTTTCGAAGCTGCAAGACTTTTGCTGTCGACTTTCTCACTTCAAGGTCACACATACTACTGCCTGCTCCGAGCACCATTAAAACCGACATTGGCCTACATCAACTAATTAGCTCTCAATCACTTAGTTTCCAAGACATGATTCCTCCGAGCACTTCAAACTTACATATTCGTAGATACATCACGAACTGTACAGTGCAGTCACTGATATTGAATGGCACGCCAATTTCATAATTCTGACACTCCGAGCCATTCATTAAGTCTTATTCCATTTAATCAGAAGAACAATTATAGTGTTTTATTCTTGGATATAATCTGTTGTATCTTTTCAACGCCGACGCATCGGATGTGGGAATCATTAGATCGTACCGTCAACGTACGCTGCCGCTACGGATAATGAGATGAGCGACCACGATGGCCTTCGATAACGATGGTAGCGACACGTGAAATCGTGACTTGAGTTTGTTATTATGGACGTACGAGTAGGCATTCTGTGGAATTTGGAACTAGTAGATGGATGGATGGAAGTCTGCTATTAAATTTTAGAAAGTCTACATGGAGCTAGTGTGGACACATGATGCATTGTGGAATGGTTGAATTGTGTCAACTATGCCCTCGGAGGAGTCAACACTAAATAAATTGCTCAGTAATCCATGCTGATTAAGATACAAACTGCAAATGATGCATTGTAGTTGAAAACAACTACAAATAATTGTAGTCTACCGCGTCGTGGGGAGTGCAGATTAAGCTTTAATCAGGCAAAATGCTTACGCTAACCAAAGCCCAGCAATAGGAGACTGCCCTTGAGACTTCGGACCTAATTAAAATGCTATCTTCCTTGCTACAAATTCCTACTATCTAAAACAGAATAAAGATATCAAGTTTGTCGAAGGATGTATGATAAAGAATACATGAATACACTAGCCAGTGAGTTACTATTGTTACTGGAAGACGATATTTACATGGACGTCACTTGTAAACATCCTAACGCAATCAACTAACTCACTTAGTGCTTCCTATCCCATTTCTATAAGTAGGTTGCCACATCTGGGCTTACAATGAGAAAGTGTGTTACTGCAACACCCCAACATGTGTGTAGGTGGCCATCTAAGGAATATGTAGCATTAACTTAATTCCTGTTCTGTGAACAGGTAGTAGTGTGTCGCATCCTAAACAAGAGGCTCATAGGACGGAAATGGAAAGTCCAAATGCGAATTGGTATTAATGTTGGACGTACTAGAAAACTCGTACGAGTAGGATAAAAGGTGAAACGATACCGGCAAGCTCAGAATACTCATGCACAAATCGGTCCCAGACCGACTGATTTTTTCTAAGAAGTAGACCATCTCCCAAGTCAAAATCAAAACGATCCATAGCTTCAGTTACCTTCAGGTCTAATTGAGCGAATGACAACCTTTTCAAGCCTACAGGACCAGGTGAGTAATGTCCAATTCATTGGTGGATGGTCCACTTCGGCTTCAATTTTGGGTTGTCTCCATTCATTATCTGAGTGAAATCATCTATTGCAAAGAGATCGATTCTGGTTACATCTTGCTTACTTAGGTGGCGCTATAGCCCGTGGTGAACCTGGGCATCAACCAACAAGGGTGTCCAGCTGGCACGGCCTTTGGCCAACTGTTTCCAGCACCGCACGCCCAGTCCACCTGCATGCGCCAGCGTAGATGCGACCGTCCTCTGCTGCGCCTTCCTTCTGGGGTGGATTCGAAGACTCTGCAGGTCAGAGCTGTATTTTCCATGCGCTCTAGATGGCCTAGCCACCTAAGACGCTATATCCGTAGACATCGTACCAGGCCGATGTCACTATTCAACCCGTACAGTTCTTCATTTAATCTTATCCTTCACACTCCGTTTGAACAAACTATACCGTAGATAGAGCGCTTCATCCGCTTTTATTAAGGTCCAAGCCGTAAAGGAGGACTGGGATGATCGAGGTCTTATATAGTGCCACCTTGGTTTGCTGAGAAAGGGGCTCTACTTCTCAAATGCCTCTTGAGCCCAAAGAAACAGCGGTTGGCAAGAGTGATTCTGCGTTTTATCTCAGCGCTGGGGTTGATGTCGCCGGTTTGACCACTTCAAAGTTATTCCTGCTCATGGTGACAAGCGAGGGTGCCGTGGCGCAGAAGTAAATGTGTTGAACTCTGACGCACGATGAGCGAGTTCGGATCCCGATAACACCAACGCCGCCGAATGTTTATTTCGCGGCGTCCCTCCTTGGCGGGGTACTGACAAAACCCCCTGTAGTATAACTTGCCTTGAAAAAGCTTCTCGACTCACGTCGTTCCGAACGGGCGTTAAACTGTAGGTCCCTTTCACTTGTGTGAAAAATAAATCACACACAACATGGATGATTAAGAAGAAGCTTGGCTCTGGTCCTTCATGGGATGTAACGCCACCAAAGAAAAAAGAATGGTGACATTCTGGCCAATGCGTCGTTGTTTCCCGTCTCTTTTTGATGAAAGCAGATATTTGGTTTTACCCTCATTCTCCATTGTCATCCTGCACAGTCGGACGAGCTTGGCGGGGATGTTAAAACTAGGCTTTGTATAGTTCATCTCTATACACGTAATCGGGGATGTAAAACAACTTGGTCTTGATACCTGGAAGCAGGACCGCCAAGGATGGAAGGCAGCTATAGCTCAGGTTCAGGTCCTCCATAGATTCCCGGCCTGTTGAGGAAGTCCGTAAGTAATAGTCGTATATCGATATCATTCATATCAGAACAACCACTTCTGCCTCAGTTAAGTGAAATTGATAGTTTCTATACAATGACATGATAGTTTCTATACAGAACGTTCTTGTTAGACTGTTTTAATACGAGTAGGTCAGCATTTATAGAGTAACTCCATTCAGAAATATTCATATTATAGAGTTCCCCTTCAATGGTCCTTCGGGTTGCGTGATATTTACAGATACTTAGCTTCCATTTGAGACTTTGTTGATCATCAAATATTTGACAGCTCTCGTCAATAAAAGGGAATTAAATTAGTCATAAGAAAACTCTTAAAAAAACTTGTCGCGGGACTATGAACAAATGTTGTCATTATGCTCACTAGCGTCACAGCAATCAACGCATAACCCTCAAGACAGGTTTGTTGATATTACCGTCCGACACATGAAGGCCAAAAGCTGTAGTTCCCGTCTCCATAAGCCCCCCACAATCAAGTGCGTTTGTTTTTGGAAACTGTTGACTATAGAAGAAAAAAACCGAAAAACTAAATTGAAATTCAGGTGACCAACCGATCGATAAAGTATTGACACTTCACCTAATTACGAACAATTCCAGTCCGTCGATAAATGCTGCTATTCCCGAAACACCATCCTAGTGTCTGCAAAAATGGTACTTTGAACGTGATTGGAATAAGATCCTTAAGTAGGAATACCACTCAGCGATGGTACAATTTGCAATTGTAAAGTACTGCTAGACAGCAGGCTCACCTAAGACAATTTATATTCTGCTCAAGGCTTTAACTGTTTGGATTGACGCCAAGTCGAAGAAAAAATAAAAAATCTGATTGCCGCCAAACTGCCAGTGAATGTCGTCGAAACAGCACATCAGCCCATGGTCTTATGCAAGACATTCAGTCTAGATATCTTGCGGTAGCTTTTCTCAATACCGAATTAAGTAATTGACAATCGTGCCGCTCTGTCTATGAGGTAGAACAGAATCCGAGAAGAACCAGCATTACACCATCAAACGTTAGCACTTTCAAAAACTTATCATATTACCTATCAAACCAGAGGAAACACAAAGAACAACACACCAGACCAGAAGTAATAGAAAACAAAATTAAGAAGAAATCGGTGTCAATTCATCACCGAGTCAAACGGATTTCAAAACACAAACCGCATGCATGCACGAACGTTGCTACTTACATATGCATCCGTGCGACCAGATGTTTAGCTGTTGCATGACCTGTTGGTGGCTCGAGATTGCCTCCGGACAATGACCAAAGAATAGACAACAGAACCGAAACAGAGTGGCTGGCTGAAAAGGATTGCATAAGAAACCGCCACTCGGTCCGACTGTGAAGTGCTTGTACTCGTATCTGCTACTTAGGAGGTGCTTGATATTGACGATCGTGCCATGCAGATAGCTTGATTGAAATGTACATATGTACACATCTGCCCCTAGATGAATGTGTCTTTCTGTCGGATACACAACTGTTTATTCGGCCAACCTTCGAGAACGATCGAATCGGTGTCACACCATAGATCGATGATCGACAGTCACTTTGAATTGCCAATACCATACCATTAGGTCGTTGGGTGTATTTACAACTTCGCATACTCTACAACGCACGGATATCGTCTTATGTATCTGTGGCCAGTAGTTAATTGGTTTTAAATTACTTCCTCATATGTGCGGTAGTTGGTATACCACGCCACTCGTATCCATGGTTATGGATACATATTGCTACTTCACACCACTTGAGCGATCGCGTGTCTATTGATAATCCGGCAGTAAGTTCTCGATGGATTCTCGAGTATTGCTCTTTCTCATGGTGGGGTCAATGGAATTGGCCGGATTGATTTGAGGTTTTGGATTCAATTGCTTTTACGCTTTATTGAGTTTGTTGCCTGCTAGTCGCGTTCTGTTGTCTGAAATTGAACGTGGGGAACACTGGCACAAAGAGATAAGACGCCAATTAGAAATGATTCGGTTTATTTTGGGTATGAGACTCGGGCTCTTGTTGTGAGTCAGAGCATGGCTAATTGCTTCCTTGTTTTCTTCTAATTTTCTTGGAATTAAATATATAAAATCGAGCATATGTCCTTGTTAGCATTCGTTATAATATCGGATGATTTCAGAACGGAAGATACATAAATAGATAGGAGGGTTATCGAGATAGATCTTACAACTGTATTACGCTAGACAAAATGACTTAAACTAGCTTACATGCGGGAACTCTAAGATAAAGAGTAAGGGGATCTCCCTTCTTCGGGCGCCTTGTCGTGACGGGAGGCTTAAGAGGTCATAGACCTCGAATTAAGACTCGAAGACCCCAAAAATAAATGGAGAAACAAAAGGAATTAAGTACTCCAGGTGGTACGCGCGGCAGTGGAAATCCACCCGCGATCTCCTTGATTGCGGCTGGGGCATGAATTCTGGAGGCCCCGACATTCAGTTTTAACACTATGGCAGCCCGGAAAGACACCGACTCTAGCGGCTCACTGACTGAGCACCTGGTCGGACTGAGCATGAGCGGACTTTGGCCAGCTTTTTCCAGTGCCACACGCCCAGTTGGTTAATGTCCCCTTCCACCTGCGTGCGCCACCGTTGATGCGGCCGTCCTCTCCCGCGCCTTCCTTCCGGGGTGGATTCGAAGTCTCTTCGGGTCGGAGCTGTATTTTCCATGCGCTCTACATGGCCTAGCTACCTTAGACGCTGTATCCGTAGACTTCGTACCAGTCCGGTGTCGCTGTACAACCCGGACAGTTCTTCGTTAAATCTTCCCCTCCATACACCGTTTGAACAAACGGGACCGTAGGTAGTGCGCATTATTTTCCTCTCGAGACGATCAAGGGCATCTTCATCCGCTTTTGTTAAGGTCCAAGCCTCTGCGCCGTAAAGGAGGACTGGGATGATCAAGGTCTTATATAGTGTCACCTTGGTTTTTCGAGAGGAGGCTCTAATTTTCAGTTGCCTCTAGAGCCCAAAGAAACAGCGGTTGGCAAGAGTGATTCTGCGTTTTATCTCAGCGCTGGTGTTGTTGTCGCCGGTCATCAGTGAGCCAAGCTAGACGAATTCCTTAACCACTTCAAAGCTATATCCGCCCATGGTGACGATCTGGCCAATACGTCGGTGTTAACCGTCTCTTTTAGATGAAAGCAGATATTTGGTTTTATCCTCATTAACCTTGAGACCCATTTTAGCCGCTTCTACCTTAGTGCTTACAAAGGCCTCATTGACGTCTCGCTGTGTTGGCCAGCGACTCTTGCACGATCTTTTCAAGAGCGATGTTGAAAAAGTTGCATTACAGCGCGTCACCTTGCCCAAATCCTTTTTTAATATCAAAAGTCTCGGATTGCTCATTACCGACCTTAATGGAGCAGCGAGACTTCTCCATTGTTGTCATCCTGCACAGTCGGACGAGTTTGGCAGGGATGTTAAAACTAGACATGGCTTTGAATAGCTCATCTCTATACACGCTGTCATGTGCGGCCTTGAAATCGACGAAGAGGTGGTGAGTGTCAATTTGGTATTCCTGAGTCTTTTCCAAGATCTGCCGTAGCATAAGTATTTGGTCTGTTGTGGATTTACCTGGCCTGAAACCACACTGCTAAGAGCCGATTAGGTTATCCACAAACGGTTTCAGGCGTTCACACAATACGGTAGAGAAGATCTTATATGCGATGTTAAGGAGACTTATTCCCCTATAGTTGGCGCAGTTATAGGGTCTTCTTTCTTATGGATCGGGCAAACAACCCTGAGATTCTATTCGTCAGGCATGCTTTAATCCGAACATATGTTGCAAATGAGACGGTGCATGCATCTTACCAGCTCTACTCTAGCCGCCTTAAAAAGCTCAGCAGATAGGCCGTCTGCGCCCGCGGCTTTATTAGACCTAAGTCTCGATATCGCTATTTTGACTTCGTCTAGGTCGGGTGGACAGAATTCTCTTACATCGTCGTCCATTACGAACGGATCGTTCTGCCTGACAGCGGTATCGGTAACTTGTCTGTCATCGCCGTTATACAGTCTGCAGAAGTAGCCTTTCCAAATCCTCAGCAACGACTGTGAACGCCAACATGCATACATACTGATCTATAATCAGTCCAACTAGATATTCGTTCATTCTATCCTGTTTTGTTTCCTTAGAGATTCAAACTGTGCATTGCACCAAGGTACACAAGGTAACTGATTTCGTGCATTTAAATTTTGAGGCAAACTACAGTGTTATACGAGGAAAACTCGATGTGAATCTTCCTCTTCCGCATACGGCATGAAGCGCAAATAGCGTATCAACCTAGTCACACTAAATTAAAAGAGAAGAGAAATAGCGTCATAAACTCCACTTAGCACCAATTAGTTTCGGCCAATATCTGTTTGACTTTTAGTGTCACCATTGTCTAACGCAGGAGTGAGTTGTCAAGAATCTCGAAATCAATCGAGTCGTCGCAAAACTCTCACAGCTTAAAGCTATTCCTATCACAAAATCCATTAAGGCCTGTCCATTCGCCCGGCCTTGGAATTCCATTTAGACCACCTGCTTACGTCTTATAAAAAGTATATTCCACGCAACGTGGCAGTTTGAGTACGTATCCAGTCGACTCAGCGCACGTATCGCATTTATCTAATTCGTACAATTAGCATTCTAGAATCTATGATTAATTGGCACATTAGTGCGCAGAAGATCGGCGTGTGAATGACGGCGTGTGAACACGTGTAGCCGACGATGAATCATAGCCTCGGATACGCCATAGTCAGTCGAAAAGTGAAAGCGTTTTTTTGCAATTTGATTTATGTCAATGTTGAGTGTTTGAAATACACAGGTGAGCGTAGGCAGTTTTGTAGTCATCTCACCGTTCGTCTCCTGACCAGAAACTGATTGATCTCCCCGACGAGCATATTGATGAGGTGATCGCCGCTTTTTGTGGTCTCTACATGGAAAAACGGAGAAGAAAAACAGCACGAAAGCAGGAGGCAACTGGAAAAGCAGGTGAACTCGATCTCGATTCGCAGTGTTAAGACGATTGCACAATCGAAATGATTGATATCGCCGCGGCGCGTTTTGGTTGTTCTTTTTCATCATTTTCCCTCGGTCCCGATCAGTTTTTGTTTTTACTTTTTGACGATTTTCGCAAAACGCTTTTGCCTTCCATTTTGGTCATGCTGAGCGGCAATGGATGTGTGAGCTCGTGCTGCGCAGAGCTTAACCCTCATCATGGATGCGGGCCATCATTTTAGGTGATAATATCAGCGGCCTGGTAGTACTCGCAGCGTTTTCTCGTATTTTTCGGAACTGATCATCGCGTCAGCATCGACATGGGCGGCCAATCAAACAGACTTACGAATTTAAGGTTCGATTTTTCGTTTTTTGCCTTCGGCTGTGTGATGTACGTTTAAAGATTTGTTATTCCGTCATCGCCTTGAGCTTAATTTAAGTTGTTTTCTGTCTGTCACAGGCAGTGTGCAAGCGGTGAGCAGGTGGTTGTGTAACGGTTTTTTCATTCACTATAGCCTTTCCCCTGTATCTTTTTTGGGTAGCTGACTGAAGTAGGATTCGTATTGTTACGAGTTATTCGATCCCACACCGAATAGGGTTCGCACCACTGGATTGCGATAAACTACAATTGTCCTTTTTATCCAAAATAAAAGACACACACTTTCCTGGTTTCACCACAGATCAACTATCTGTACAGCTTCACCACTTTTCTTTATTATCCAATACTTTAAACTTTATTACACAAACAAACCCTTATTGAAAGCTTTTAGTTTCACACTGTTTGATCACACTAACTTGTCACACGCTGTTTTATACCACAAACTGAATGAATGTCGAGGGCGAGTGTTCGCGCTTATATAGCTCTCGGTCCACCATCTCGAACGTTCGCCGTTGGAAGTTCCCTTCGGAAATCTCTAGAACGCTCTGACAATTCCATTGGAAGTTGACATCATTCCAATCCCCGCTTCCAGAGAGCTTTCGAACTTCGACAGCGAAATTCGAACTTAACCGTCCGTTTGCATCTCCGCAACAGTATCAATCGGATTACAAAATTTATTTTTGGAAAATGTGGGCATGACTCTGGGCTTTGGTAAATGATTCCAAATGACCGAATTAATACTACGGGCTGATGACGGACTACAAAGCTTAGTGCTAATTTGTTGATATTTCTAGAGTTGACGAGATGAGATTAATGGTTTGACGGTAAGGTACAATATAAAGATAGACGATAGACAGCGCGGCTGGCAATTGAAGTTAAGTAACGCAGTTAACTGCTGTAGCATCGAGAAAGAAAAAATCATTCATTGCCAGCGTGGACGCACCCAATGCTAGAGATCACTATTGGTTCCGTGAACGGAGCTGCGAACCTCGAAACTTTCTTCAAGTAACACACCACACCCAGCGTGTGAAAAATAAATCACACACAACATGGGTGATTGAGAGAAGCTTGGCTCTGGTCCTTCATGGGCTGTAACGCCACCAAAGAGGAAGAAGATGTGGATGCATTCCCAAACGAGACCGATGGATTGACAACCACTACCGAGCATTCCGAACTTCCTGCTCCTTTTGGACCTCCTCACTTTCCGACACCCCTGCAGAGAGGGCACAGCCGATGTCTGATCCCAGCCGGACTGTTGAGGAAAATGACGAAGAGGAGGACCGAGAACTGAAGAGACTCCAGAGACGGAAGCAGATTGCGGACCTCAAAAGAGAACTGGCCGAGTTAGGGACGAGCGACATCCGACCATGCCGGACTGATTTTTCGGATATCGAAGACGCAATCTCAACCTTCCCCGGCGACGACATGTATAGAATGCGGAATAGAAGCGAGGACGTAGTTCAGTCCCTGAAGTGCAGCGACCGAGACCAATACTCATCCGCACCGCCGAATAACTCATCCGAACAGTTCATGTGGAAGGTTGGGAAGAACTCAAACATGTTCTCCTGGAGGAATTCGATCGCAGGGTAAGTCGCACGAGGTGTAGCAAGAGCTGAGCCTCAGGTCAAGAAAAAGAGGTGAACCCGCCCTACAGTACATCCTCATTATGCAGGGCATCGCCTCACAATCGGGCATCGAGGAAAGTGAGATTATTAAATTCATCATCGACGGGTTTAACGACTCCCCACCTTGATGGAATTGAAAAAGATCCTCCCGATACGAGAAGAGAAGAATCGCCGACCCTTCACTTCCAGCACCAATCTCAACCTCCTGCAACACCCACCAAATCCACTTCGACCGAAAATGAAGGCGTAAAATCCTTCAATATCCCAAACGTAGCAAAAGTTTCTGATCGTTTATGAAAAACGTAAAAGCTCAACTAAGTCATCTATACCGACGCACCAGTTAGGCTAGTAGGCTAGCAGCAAGAATGCTGCATACTTCGCAGCCAGTTCCTAGCTCCCAGCTTGTACTTTGTCTCCGGCTGTACTAGAGTGCATCAATTCCACCATGGGCTTAATCCGCTTCCGCACTCGTAAAGTCGCAAGGGATCTTAAGGACCTCGTCATACACAAATCCGCCTGTCCAGACGGTAATGCCCCAATAGTTCTGAAGAGGTGTTCTTCTACGCTGACAGAATCACTGGTTAAGATTTTTCACGTTTCCTAATCTTCGGGGCTCTTTCCGAGTAGGTGGAGTATAGCATTTGTCTAGCCTATACTCAAATAAGGCGAATCTTTTCTCCGTCCAACTATCGACCCATTGCACTAATGTCCCTTCTTTCCAGGGTCATGGAAACGTGGATTAACCGTCAGTTTATGAAATATCTTGATTCACTGAAACTCCTCAATGACGGACAGTATGGTTTCCGTAGCAGTATATCCACTGGTGATTTGATAGCATATCTCACCCAAAAGCGGAATCGCTCGCTTCCTCAAGCAGATGAAAGCAATATAGTTGCACTGGATACTTCGAAAGCATTTGGCAGAGTTTGGCATGAAACCCTTTTATCGAAAATGCGTGCTTTCCGGATCGATGAGTCTTTTCTTCAATGAATTAGAGCTACCTTTCGCATCCTTCAATTCAAGTTGTTTTGGATGAACATCAAATCTGACAACCATTTCTTAAATGCTGGTGTTCCACAAAGCTCCGTCTTGTCTCCAACACTCTTTCTCATTTTTATGAATGATTTCTTGTCTGCCATTACTAATTCAATTCACTCCTTCGCTGACGACAATACCCTTAGCTTCTCATATTCGTTCACTACTTTACGACCCTGCACTTCGGCTGTAGATAAAGAGCGGCAGCGTATGTTAAGCTCATTAAATTGTGATATCGACATCATCATCATTGGGGTAAAAACAATGGATTGGAATTGAATGCATCAAAAATACAATGCTGTCTGCTGTAGTTCAAGCACATAACTAGCCCGCAGCCATTATCCATGAATGGCACTTGCATCTCAGAGACCGAAAAGCTTTCAATCCTGGGTATATGTGTTACTCACAATAACACAGGATCGAATCCCGACAACAACCATGTCATCGAACGTGTTTTTCACGGTGCTTCTCCTCAGCGGGGTACTGACAGAATCCCCTGTAGTATAATGTTCAAGGAAAGCTTCTCGAATCTCGCCATTCGGAAGCGGCAATAAACTGTAGGTCCCTTTCACCTGTGGGAAAAATAAAATCTCACACAACATGGGCGATTGAGAGAAGCTCGGCTTTGGTCCTTCATGGACTGTAACGCCAACGTACATACATACACAAATTTAGTGTCGCAGAAAATGTTGCGAAAGCCTAGGCTTCTTATACATATGTATAAAGAAGATAGACTTTTTTCATTTGAATCTGTGTGTAAGCGCGGCCTTCTTCAACTAATCCCCACAAGAAGAAGCAATGAGCAGAAGGATTGGCAGGATTTGACAGGGCGAACAGATTGAAAGAATAGAGAAACTAATTCGTTTATTATTACAGGCAGAAGATTAACCCCACCTTACATACAGATGCAATAAATATTTCTCACTCTTAGATCTGGCTACAATCTATGAGACGTTCATTCGCTCTTAAATAGAGTTCAACGCTCATGCCTGGTCCAAAACCTACTACTATTGAACCTACTAAATGGAATACAAAAACGCGCAATAAAACTGATAGGTGACTCCAGCATTACCAAAACGTTAGGCTCACTGGAAGGTCACAGGAACGTTTTCTACCTCTCCCTGTTTTATCGTTACTTCCACCGAAAATGCTCGCTGATATAGCTAGTTGCATTCCGCCCTTTTAACATCTTTTCCGCAACACACGTCTCTGTAGGAATTCTCGCCAATATACCCTTAAGCCCGTTTTTAAACGTACCGCCAAATATAAGGAATCCATCTTTAACCGAACCACAGGAATCTGTAATTCCCTGCCGGGTTCGATCTACCCCCCTCACTACAAAATGCAAGTATTTAAGAGCAATATATCCATCGGCATGTCCTCTATACCTTTTCTTTTCTACCTTCTGCCCGCACTGGTCGCCGACATAATAAGGTCATTAAACCTTGAGTGCGCGCATATTATAAAAAAACGTAAAAACATTTGCGTCTTTTATATAATACAATTGGTTAGTCCACTCAGCCTAATTACAGACGGCGATATCAATTTACTCAAAAACTTACAATTCACGCTACATTGGCTTCCGTAGTGCCCCAGGTTTGGATTTTTGAAGAGGCCTGATGTGAATGTAATTTTTCTTAGAAAGCAACAATGTTTCCGTGAAGTGCCCGCCCACCTTATCCAATTGAATTGTATGGGCACTCGTTAAATACCTGTAAGCCAATTCGCCACCCTCCAGAAATAAAAAAAGTACAACGAAACAGTCGCGATAAACTTAAAGTACTCCAAAGAACGTTTCCGTACCAATTGCCATAGGGCCTATCAACATTCAGTTTCCTTTCTTCCTTCCTTTCTTTCGCCACGCTATAGTGTCCTATAGATTTTGAATCAGAGTCGACTCATAGACATAACAACTTGCGTAACGATGTTCAACATTCAATTTGTATTTTAAACACCTTCTGTTGGAGATTGAGTTGCACATATATAGATGCATAGATGCGCTCTACTATCTGCATGCCTTACTGAATCCGCTAATACCCTAATGGAATGTAAACAATTAAAGCAAAAGCAGAAACTGCACTTAATACTATTCCAGTCTCACGTCATGGTAGAACTGCTACCTAGCTCGAACCTAGCAACCAGAAATCAATTTAACAAGAGGAGTGGTAAGACACTACCAACATCAGCAACAGGAATAAAACTACTTCAAAAGCGCTTAATGAGGTTCAATCTTTGAGCGAATTTGATAGTTTTTTAGAAAGTATCAATTATCACTTTGCGTAATTGATCGTTTAAACAAAACTAAACATTTACTACCTTAATAGCCACGGACCACTTTCACATCGTACCGGCCCTTCATACTCACTTGTCGCTTACAATTGCTGTTGAACACTTGTATCAGAGAAGACCGAATTGCCAGTCGAACAACTTACCTAAAAAGAAAAAGAAAAATGGAGGGAAAAGAGAAGAAGAGTTCATTAGTTTGTTGGTGGCTGTTGTTAGAAAGTTTAAGGAAATCTGTTTGTATCATTTGGTTGCGAAATGTAAACGCTCAATGCATTTATGTACGTTATACTACACAGAGCACGGCATAATCAACTACGTTCTGATGTAATCGCATGCTGGAGTAAAATAATTTGCTTACATATTTCAATGCATTGCAGTGGACACAAAAGAGCCATAGTGCAGTGGACACAAATGAGCCATAGAGCAGGTACATTATCCATAAAAAGTACAAACTATACGGGGGGATAGGGGCGAGAGATAAAGTGAATGGCTTTCATGAGGTTTCTGTTCGTCATGTTCGGGGCAGTAATTATGTGAACACGTGCAGGTGGAGGTGGATACAGAGAACCGGACCGATGAAACGAGAAAAACATTCAAGTCAGTTTGCACCTCAACTCTTTTGTTGTTTATTTGAATTTTATTTTCTTTGATTCTATTGTCGTTTAATGATTGTCTTCTATGAGTTTATATTTTACTTGAGTAATATGTTGTCATTCGGGATACCGTTCAATTACAACAAGCTATACATTCCGCCAATTATGTAATCGTCATGCAGGCAGCCAATGGGAAATATCTGTTACGGATGTATACTTGTGTGGAAATGTTGACCTTTTATTGCCCATTTTCATCGATCGTATAATTCTTTCGTAATTTATGCAAACGATAAAAACGATAAAAACCGATCAAAACCTGATAGATTAACAGAAGTCTTAAAATGGTCTAAGCAGTTACTTCGATTAAGGTTACCGAAAAGGCAATCAAATGCCAGGGACATTTGGTAATTTATTGCAGTATACATCAGTTCCGAAGTTTCTTGTTCCAATTAGCAAGCGCTTTTGAATTTCTAATTTCGATTTAATTAAATCGAGTGACATTTTGAGCAGCCGCGCTGCGGATGCAACATTTTCAGTGGCCTTGAATTTTTTTTTCCAGAGACGATTTTATGACCTCATAACCTGTTTTCTCCATGATGAAAGATATTTATGATTATGATCATGTTAAAGCTTGCCTAACGAAATGGCAGGTGAGTTATAGCATACAAATTATTATGTTGTCAACGTTGTTGTCTTCACATCAATGAATCTTGCCAAAAGATGAATGAATTCGGTTTCTTGTTCCCTTCAATATAAAAACGAGCTACAAGCAATTGCATTACGTGATAAGAAGACATGTAAATACAGTGCTCAGGGACACTCAGGGAATGCTCGTACAAGCGTGCAATCTGTCTAGTATACATAAATCGTGTCCAAGCTTTTGTGTATTGCGTTATCGGTTAAAACAATCAGACAATTGTCTTCTCTGAAAGTCTGAATACGAGTAAACATACGGGCGGTAGTTATGAGATATTGTCGCTGGAATAGAGCAACGAGAGTAGACTACGAAGGCTACTAAGATACATATTTAAAAACGCTAGAAATATGTAAATTTGATAGCTAGTAACTTATATTTCGCGTCGCAAAACTGGCACAGAAAAAATAAATATTCCCTCGCCCTTGACAGTCCCACAGAATATCATACTCCTCTGACTATCTAGTCACCAACTGTCAACGACTTTACTAACAAAGACTACAGACGACCACTTCAAACTTAACTGTCGCCACCCATAAATATTGCAAAACGCATTTTGACCAATTGTACGTGGTCACATTCATTGGTTTTTTCCCACTATTACCGCTAATTACAAACAAATATGTTATTGCAATATTAAAATAAAGAGAAAAAAACCATTGACATGAGATATGAGCACAACCCAAGACATATGTCCATGGAAGAAGCAGTGCCAGCTATTTTGTGCATTACCGTTGTATGCCACAATCACATGAAGAAGCAGCGGGAAGAGCAAAATTCAAATTTTCACCACGTACAGTGGCATTTATACTCGGTTTCTTCTTTATTTACTTTTTGTTTTATTTTATTGTTTTCTTTCTCAGCTTCCATTAATTTTATGATAATTTCTTGTCTGCTGCCGCGAATGGATTTCAAAAGAAATAAATCCATATGAGCGGCTATAATGAGTGGTAGCTTTGTATGCGAATATTTTGAAAGAAAAAATTAAAAAATGCAAACTTTGCCGAGAAAGTTGAATGAGATATGGTGTGATATGCTATGGGAAAAAAGGAACAAAACAAAGAAGATTATAAATAAAAGCGAAACCAATGCTAATACAGTGTTGTGTAATATGTTTTGATATTTTTAGTTACAAGCGTGATTCTTTGTTCGAAGTTATCCGATAGTTTTGAGTGATTTCGGTGATATTTTTACTCTTAGGACAAATGCTAATTTATTACTGCTCGCTGTCATTGAATGGGACCGGAATACATTGGTCCATTTCAAACAATTCGAATATTTTGTGTTAAATAATTAGAGGAATTGGCATTCTTTGATTGTATGCAGATAGAAAAGAAAGTTAATTCTGACTGATATCTGAACTGAGGGCGCCGTGGCGCAGTGGTTAGTGTGTTGGACTCTGGCGCACGATGAGCGAGTTCGGATCTCGGTGGGGTACTGGCAAAACCCCCCGTAGTAAACTTGCCATGAAAAGGCTTCTCGACTCACGCCGTTCGAAATCGGCATTAAACTGTAGGTCCCTTTCACCTGTGTGAAAAATAAATCACACACAACATGGGTGATTGAGAGAGGCTTGGCTCTGGTCCTTCATGGGCTGTAACGCCACCAAAAGAAGATGAAGAATCTGAACTGCATACAGGGTGGGTCAAATACAAGTTTCTTTTTAAAAATGCAATAAAGGGAACAAAATTACATTTTTTCCATGTGTTATGGCTTTTTACAAATATAACAGAACAGAACAGAAAAGGAGGGAGGAGCATGCGCTTCTGAGAAGGAAAAAGAAGGAGCACGAGAAGCACGAGATCGAGGAAATGGAGAGATGATACTGCAGGAACGACGTTCGAAAATTTTACCAGAAAGTAAAACGAATATGCCAAGGCTATAAAGCCAGAGCAGAAGCCTGCAGAGATGAGCACCGACAAGTAATAGTGGAGTCACAGTCGATGCTGAGATTGTGGAAGGACCACTTTTGGAGACTGTACAACGGCGATGATAGTCAAAATGCCGCCGTCGGGCAGAACGAACTATTCACAATGGACGAAGACGAAAGAGAATCCCGTCCACTCGACCTAGACGATGTTAAGATAGCGATATCGAAACTTAAGTCTTATAAAGCTGCTGGAGCAGACGGAATCCCCGCGGAGCTGTTTAAAGCAGCTGGCGATGAGCTGATTAGGAACATGCACCAACTCTTCTGCAAGATATGGTCGGAAGAACGCATGCCCGATGAATGGAATCTCAGTATCGTTTGCCCGGTCCATAAGAAAGGAGACCCCTATGACTGCGCCAATTACAGAGAGATAAGCCTCCTGAACATCGCGTACAAGATCCTCTCTGCCGTACTGTGTAAGTACCTGAAACCATTCGTGGACAATCTGATAGGTTCCTACCAGTGTGGTTTCAGGCCAGGAAAATCCACGATAGACCAAATATTTACACAACGGCAGATCTCGGAGATCTGTCCACGCACCATTTTTTCGTCGACTTGAAAGCCACGTATGACAGTGTTTATAGAGACGAGTTATACAGAGCCATGTCATGTTTTAACATTCCTGCCAAGCTCGTCAGACTATGCAGGATGACTATGGAGAACTCTCGCTGCTCCATTAAGGTCGGAGGTGAACTAACCGACCCCTTTGATGTTAAAAAAGGTTTTAGACAGGGTGACGCACTGTCATGTGATTTCTTCAACATTGTTCTTGAAAAGATCTTGCGGGACTCTGCGGCCAATACAAGAGGTACGATCTACTTCAAGTCCACACAATTGCTTGCCTACGCAGATGACATTGACGTTATTGGACTGACAAAGCGAGGCGTCAATGAGGCGTTCGCAAGCATTTAAGCAGAAGCGACTAAAGTGGGTCTAAGTGTAAATGGGGACAAGACAAAGACGCACAACACCGACGTCTTGGTCAGAACGTCACCTTCGGCAGCTATATTTTTGAAGTAGTCAAGGACTTCGTCTACCTTGGCTCGGTAGTGACAAGCAGCAATGACACCAGCGCTGAGTGAAACGCAGAATAACTCTTGCCAATCGCTGCTTCTTCGGGCTCAAGAGGCAATTGAGTAGTAGAGCCCTCTCTCGAAAAACTAAGGTTTCTCTCTACAAGACCTTAACCATCCCGGTCCTCCATTACGGCGCTGAGGCTTGGACGTTGTCAAAAGCGGATGAAGATGCTCTTGGACATCTCGACAGGAAATGGTCCCGTTTGTGTAAACGGAGAATGGAGGAGGAGATTCAACCAAGAACTGTACGGGCTGTACAGCGACATCGGCCTGGTTAGACGTCTTCGGATCCAACGTCTAAGATGGCTAGGCCATGTAGAGCGAATGGACATCAACGCTCCGGCGCGAAGAGTCTTCGACTCCAACCCCGAGGGACGACGCAGGAGAGGACGACCGCATTTAAGGTGGCGCGCACAGGTGGAAGGGGACCTTAACCAACTGGGCGTGCGGCACTGGAAGCGGCTGGTCGAAGATCGGGCCGGCTGGAGAGGCTTGTTGGTTGAGGCCCTGGTTCACCCCGATCTATAGCGCCATCAAAGTAAGTAAGTAAGTAACCTCGTTCAGGTGACTCGCTCGGCTGGTCCGCAGTAGCACATTCTGTTATCCCAATTTCCCAAGACCTTGTTGATGATTTCGGGCTGTAGATCACAGACTGCTGTTATAATATTGGCCTTTAGTACTTGGATCGTTTCCAAATTATTGGCATAACTTAGGCCCTTCATGGTTCCCCACAAAAAAAAATCCAAAGGGGTCAAATCACAGCTCCGAGGCGACCAATTGACATCGCCAAGACGGCTGATAACACGATTTGGGAACTAGTTTCACAAAAGATCGATTGTGGTATAGGTTGTGTGGCATGGCGAGCCATCCTACATGAACCAGAGATCGGCCAAATCCATGTCTTCAATTTCAGTCAAAAAAAAAGTAGTTTAGGTGCCACCCGCAGACCCACACGACCAACTTCCCAGTGGGAACAGTTAAAACACAGACTATATCCGCGTGTCTGTCTGTGGCATCGTAACCCCTAAACGAATGGGCCCGATTATGATGCCCTTTTTTTTTTTGAAGCTAACGTGAACGAAATGGTCCTTCGCTACAATGTGTGGAGATCATTAGCTCTTTTTTTTAGCTGGGGTAGGATTCTTAGACGAATAATGAGTATTGTATCCGTTCTCTTCCGAACACCGCAATCAACCAGCATCGATTGCGGTCAGTACTTGGATGGGGAACCGTTCGAAGACACCGCGTGTTGATGGCATCAAGCCGACTATTTGCTGACGCTCAGGGTAAGGAAACGCGCAATCGTGTGCGCACATTAAACAATCTATTGCTTATAAACTGCCCACGTGCGTGTGCAATTTCGATTACTGAAAGTCTCTAATTTAGACTTTATAGAAAATGAAGCCATCTTAGACTAAAATATTATAAAAATAGAAAATGAACAGAAAATGTTCAAGTGAATCAGTAAATCAACTCATTTTAGCTCACGAACGCGAGTATGTGCATTTATGGAAACTCATCGCATGTGCGCACTCCACACGTGCGTTAAACAGAACCCACCCTACAGAGTGCACATAGTATGGAAGTGTGCGTTCTCTTTAAGGAACATGTGAATTACGTACAGGGGTGCGTTTCCATAAAGCACACACACTCGTGTTCGTGAGCCAAAATAAAAATGCTCACAGCCAATTACTCATGAGCGCGTGCGTTTAATAATTGCTCGGGGGGGGGGGGGGGGGGTGCACACTCACGAGCAGCTCATGAGTACGCGTTTGCTTACCCAACTACAACACTGTCCGAGCAAACTCATATGTATCGGTTGTCGCCTGACCACCGCAATCAACCAGCATCGGGTGAATAAATCCAATCTGATGTCATTGGTGCTTGAGATAATCGAGGCAAAAATTCCGGTACGCACATATGTACATACGCACACACACACACAAACATTGGCTTTGGATTCTGGTGGCCTTGAAATGTGGTGATATGTCAAAACCTGGAATTCGCAAAATCGGCCCCATTACAATAACTTCCGACTGGGAAGTTAAAAAAATCGGTTAACACAGCGTTGTTTCCAATAATGCCACCACTCCACAATTCGCACCCAACTGTCACTTAGCCCCAGACACGGCAATTTTATTTGTTAACGTAGCCGCCGAGATGAAAATGATTTTTCGTCCAAAATCGCTGTCCAATTCAAGCTGCTTTAAGGCCCAAACTGCGAAGCGAATCGAAGCGCGCCTTCAATTACTGAATCAATTGTAAGCGAATAATCCGAAATCTTTGTCCAGAATTCTCTTCAGGCTAGTGCTTGAAATGTTGAGCTGTTGAGATCGATGGCGAGTTGATGTTCGTGAATTGAGTCTCACACAGCCATATTCTCATCTGTGCTCACCGTACGATGACGGTGACCATGAATGTTGTCCATTAGCATACCAGTCTCATTAACTTTTTGCACAAGCCTGCGTACAGCAATCGCGGTAGGTGCTTCATTTCGGCCAAAATTTCTTTTCAAAAAACCCACTATTTGGGCTATACAGCACTGAGTTTGGAAATAAGTTTTCAATATTTCCCAAACGGCGACTCATTTCATTCAGCGGAAAGATTTGGAGCGGGACAGCTGTCAGTGTCAAATAAATGGCCCATCCGTTACATGGTAGCCATCAATCCGTCATAGTAGAAAGCAGACCTTTTAGATTTCAGGAATGAGTGAAAATCAATTTGATTAAGCCCATAATATTGTCCGTTATGAGCTATGGTTGGGCCAAGTTTTGCGAAGGCCAAATAGTAGTCAAACGGTTCAAGGTTCGGAATATATGTTGGTTACATCAAAATGTAACCGGGATCGAATCCCGACACAGCCATGTCATCGATCGTGTTTTCACAGTGTTTCTCCTCAGCGGGGTTCTGACAAAACCCCCTGTAGTAAAATGGTCATGAAGAGCTTCTCGAAATTCGCCGTTCGGAACCGGCAATAAACTGTAGGTCCCTTTCACCTATGGGAAAATTAAATCACACACAACATGGGTGACTGAGAGAAGCTCGGCTTTGGTCCTTCATGGACTGTAACGCCAACATACATACATACATACATCAAAATGTACCCACCAAGTTCCGTCACTTTATTTCGAGTCATCAAAGATGTGTCCGGCATTGCATAGTCATAATAGAACACAACGGATTTTCTATTCTGATTACCCTTTTCTGACTCCTTCATTCAAACGGTCGAGTTTTGCACGGAAGAGGACCGAATTGGCCGTCTTAGTAGGTTAGAGCATATCATAATAGACTCATCCGACTCATCATCATCATCCTTTCCAAAATTAATTCGACTTCAACCTGTCGAGTGGTTTTATGGTTAGTGCCTCCAATATCTTCTAGCTACAAAAATTCGTCGAATTTTTCAGTGATTGTCAGACCAGCGCGATTTGTTTCTTTGACACCGACATTTCTGAAATGAAATCCAGCAAACTACTCCTGGGCCCGGCTGTCACTCACAGTACTCTCACCGTACACTTCATGAATTTTTCCGTATGTCATTGCTGCACGATGTAATACTTAGTGATACAATGTAAGTTACATCTTAGCCTCTCCTAGACCAATATCCACATCCGAACCTCCACGTGGTACACCCTGGGTTAGTAGCTAATCGGAGAGGGTTCATGACTCACGTCATATTCAGAATGGATGCGCAGGCATATCTTCGACTTCTAGTCAACAGTCTACCTCAGCGTCTGTTCACCGAGTGGGTGAGGCTGAAAGCGGGCGTCTGTCTTGGAGCAAAATGCCCGCTATATAAATGCTTCACGGGTTAGTTCGGAGACCCGAATTCTGAACCGTATGATCCGTCGGTGTAACTGGGAGTTTTTCGTCGGTCCGATAAGCTACAATGTAAAACTAAATCATCAATGAAACGTTAAATAGAGGATTAAGGGCAGAATTAAACGGGCAGGACTTAATGACAATGATATTTGGCTCTCAGACTGAAGCCGGGATAAGTACCTGAAACGTGCGAATCCTCTCTGAGACCTCCAGATTGAGGCAAGTCTGTTTCGAGATACAACGATACTGTCTACAGATCCTCGGACTCTCCGAAATTAGAAGAAAAGAGCTGATTTCCAGACGCAAACGGATAGGATCATATCAATCCGGCTCCACTCGATGTTCCCCAACATTCCTCACGTCCTCCCCCAAGAGCGATATAAAAATTGTCATGGGCGACTTCAGTGCCAAAGTAGGATGTGACATCAACAACCTCAAGGCCGTTATCGGTCGATTTAGCCTTCGCGACTGTGATACCAAGTTCCTCTAAAGACATCCACAAATACATCTGGCAGTCTCCGGACGGTATTATTCGCAACCAGATCGATCATTTCCTGATCAGCAGAAGATTTCTAGCCTCTCTTCAGAACGTGAAAACCGTCTGGGATGCCGACATATTAAGGGTGTTGTGAGGTTTCGTCCGTCTGCAATCTACCACCAGGCTTCCGCAAGGTGGCTCCAGAGCGGTCGAAAAATCGGTCTAGCGCATGGCGCAGAGGTTGCAGCTTACTGTAGTGACATGAAAAGGGTTTAGGATGCCACGATGAAGCTTTGTGGAGGTGGTATGGCTACCGCTCCTCCCCTGAGAGACACAGACGGAAGGACGCTCACATCAGATCAGCAACATCTTGATCCCTAGTGGGAATTTTTCGCAGAGTCACTTCCAACTGATGGTGGCATTTGTCCCATTCTCTCTTTCTGTGCGCAGAAATCCACGAAGAACGATTCAGGCGACGTCTCTAGTCCTACATATCATCATTGGAGAGGCTTGGTCTACTCGTCGCATTCGCTAAGAAAGGCAACCTGGGTGAGTGTAAAAACTAGAGAGGCATCATTCTCCTTAACGCCATTCAGAAATTGCTCGCCACCCTGATCGCACCAACTGTCGAGGGACACCTTCGATGTAAGCAGGCTGGATTTGAATCTACAAACACAATGAGAATGATTAGTGATCAATCTGTTGAGTGGACCAGCCCGGTCTTCCTCTTGTTCGTCGACTTCGAAAGAGCCTTCGACATGGTCAGCAGAGATGCTATTTGAAACGCCTTGGAGAACATTGGAATCCCAAACACTATCATCGATCTCGTAAGCGAATTGTACCAAGAGGCTCCAAGCACAGCCTTCATCAACACCTGAGGAGTGAAATAAGGGCTCGTTAAATATCCCTAGCTTTTAATCCCCGTCCTTGACGGAAGCTCCCAATGGAATATAGTGTTTCCTGACAGAGAAACTCCACGACCAAGACTACGAGGACGACATTTGTCTCATGTCCAACACCTTTACGGGTATGCAGCAGAAATTGAACGCACTCAACATCAACGCTTCCAAAGCTGGACTCAAAACTAACATCACCAAAACGAAGCTAATGGGAATTGGTAGGAGAGGATTTTGTAAATTACAAAAACAAAAAAAAAACTCCTTATTGCTCCTTCTGCTACTAGTTAATTTATCTCGAGGAACTTAACCTGCCCAATCTGACTCAGAGTGCATTGGTTAGGTGTTTTGCCAATAGCCTGAATCCTGTATATACTAACTAAGCTTCATGTATGGACAAAGGTTAGAAGCCTTAAACTTTATGGAGTTCTGCATGAAAAGTCAATAAAATTATACAAAAACTAGCAAAATCTAGTGATCGAGTAGCCGAATATGGACAAAATTCTCCTCCCTGCTGCCGTTACATTAAATTCATAATTACAATTTATAAAAGAAGAGGCGACTACCCGTATCCCTGATCAAACCCAATATTCATATCAAATGCTAGTAGATTCACTGCCAATGCTAATGTGTTAACAGCCCGCAAAAGTGTGTCATTCGACACACTTTAAAATTATGTGTGTCACTTAACACGTTTGATCTTTGAAATTGAGACACTTGGTCGTGTTAAAACTATAATACGTTCTAGTGCGTGTCATGATGTTTCATTGCAACACACTTATTATTAATAAGCACACTTTGGATCAATCAATCAGATAAAAGGGAAGTTTTTCAACTATGTATGTGCAAACTTGCCAAAATTTTTTTGTGAGTCGGATCGGTTAACACACTGGACTCTCAACACAATGATCCGAGTTCAAATTTCAATGTCCGCAGCCACGCAAAAGAAAAGACACTCAACCTCTCCTTTCCCATTCCACATTGGTCCTTCGAACCGGATGGCATGATGTTGCTTCACAACAAAAAGAAACAGTCAATTCAATCAAACAAAAAGCAAACAATATTTCGAGCTTGATGAGCCTCGAAACGACAAACAAATGCTCGGAGAGCGGGGACTTGATGAGAAACTTGAAATTTTGAGTGAGCACGGGACCACTGGGTTGGAGATCCAGTGTGTTAACAATTACACCATGAATCCGGGCTACAATTTGCTTTCTAGCAAGATTGCATATAGTTGGGAAGATCCCTTGTTGTGTGCTCTCATAACAACACACTTTAAATTGCATTAAAAATGACTACAATGAAAACGCACCTTTTGGTGTGTTACAGTAACACACTTACATACCATTTTCAGTATTAGCACTATTTTAGTGCTGCTTTATCATACTAGTGCCGATCATTCCAGAAATTATTTTAACAGATTCGATCATAAGATCTGTTTGACGTTCTCTAATTTATTTATTTTTTTTTTTAGAGACTCGCGCAGGCTCAAGAGTTTTTTTATTCTCTTATGATGTGTTTACACACACAACCTGAACGGAGTGCAGTGGTTGGGGGTCGTTGATGTTCGTTCACTACTCTCAGGGGTGGTTGTCCTAGACCTAGATAGGACGAGAGCCGACCAAATTCCGCGTTGGTTATAGTCCGTAGTAATTCGTTCGAGCATTTTAGTATTGCATACGCAGAGGATGAATTTGGGTTGACGATATACTGTGAGTGTTATGCCTGCAGCAGTACGTCTGGTCACTTTCCATTCACAACTGCGTTGCATACTTTTTCTGTCCGTATAGGAATTACTTTTTCTTGGCTACGAAGCGAATTTGAACCATAGACCTTTCGCTCGGCGGTCGATGTTAACCACTGCATAGCCTTAAATTCACCTCGCTTTGTCTGGCTTTTCCAAAAAAACAGTGACAAATTGGTGCCAATCACCAAATATTATGTGACATCCCAGTCAACTTTAATAGCAGGAAAGAGCTTATCGATAGCCTTCAGCGTTCCTAGTCAAATTTAAGCTACCCCATTGGGTGTGCCATGTATGAGCGTCATAAAACCGTTTTACTACCTTTGTACAAATGCTCACTCGAATAAAAATACGAGTAAAAGGTCGCCCATTTGAACTTGACGAATGCCGTACTCGTAAATTCAGAGTTAGTTTACAACTTCAGTCACTACTTCCTTATGGCATAAAATGCTGGACCCCATCAAAAGCTAATGGGAAAGGTCTTTAGTCATGTAGTTTTTCAATTGACTACAAAGACTCAAACTTGTCATATTAACGACTGCCGTTGTTATGGAAAATTCCACTATTCAAGCGGGACTACTTGGAGTGCATATGTGAAAGGCCAATGAATCCAAAGGAACCAAGCAAATTCACTAGTAACATTTCCTTTGATTTTTAATTTTTCGCTTATTTTCCACAGTTAGTCATTCGTAAAGAGTGTACCTCTTTATTAGCGAAAGTCTTTAAATGCCAATAAATTATTGCTAAGATTCGCTTATGGTTATGTGGACAAGCACATTAAATTACGATGCCGTACTTGTGTCACCGGAAATTAATACTTTCACTTTCGAAAATGAAAATGTAACCGTCACTCTATGAGCTCCAGCTTAAATCCATCCGGTCACACTTGAAGAGGTTTCCATATACATAATACTTCTAGGTCATAAGTCTTCATTAACAACCGGAACTCGGCGTTGAATATAAAGCCACTCACTATAAGGATTGCTTAATTATGCCTTACCAAGCTACAAACATCCACTCCGGTATTGCGTCAGAAGAGCAATCCGGTAAAACAACTGGGTGTTGAATACTTTCTAAACAATTGCCATTCTTAGAACGTTTCCGTCTAGATATGTTCTTCATTTCTCGCTCCCTAACTCCTAACACACGTGTATATAGATCAACTCGTTCGACTTTGGCAAGACAACAACCATACAGCCCACTTGCGAATTTTCAAATGGCCACCATTCACTGCCGTCAGATACTCTGACTAATCACCATACTCTACATGTCATATCTGTCTGAGCTTAAGGCTACCCGAATCACGGCACTCTCAGTCACATGCCACACACCATAAAATCGATTCGAACGTTGTCTGACCACGCCAATAGACAACCGACTATTGTCTTGTGGCAGCTGAAAACAAAAACTTCCATTTCAAGCCCGTGTAGATACAACAAGTCCGATGATAACTATCTTGTTGACCTTGTTACGTGCGCATATAACTACAAAAACAAAACACATTGTCACAGCACCACGAACCACGCCGACATTGGATCACATTCTACAGGCATTCACGCTCATAGTCATTGCCTTCACACTAGATACGAGTACTCGTACTGATCTAAACCGCATGTAGTATCGCCTCCCTTGACCAGAGTCCGTTCAACGCTTATCGACTCTCGATGAAGCTTGAAAAGGAAAACCAAACCCAACTTCAGTGGAAATCCAATGAAATATTCTTGAATTTCAATTCGGTTCGTTGTTTTTCATCTGTGGTCGAGTACGATAGCTGTGCGGTCAGCATAAGCTATTGGTTCTGATCGTGAGAGGCGATCGTAAATCGCTGCGTGAAGGGAAATGATTGATTTATTGTTTGACGATTGACAGGTTTTTCGGAGAGCGGCAACTCGCCTCAACCATTTTTTTTTTTTTTTTTTTAATGTTTTGATAGTCGGATAAGCCAGCGATTTGTGTTTTCGATGGGAAAAACATGGCTGGGAACGAACTGAAAGAATTATGGGCATTCAAAGCGTTTAATCAAGTAATGACGGTGGGCGTGGAGAAAAGTGTCGAGCTGTGGATTGGCTTTCTAGTTTCTTCTGAACTTAGATATTGTAGACATGGTCACCAGAAGAAACAATTAAATCAACGCAACAATTCCTATACGGAAAACAATTTTGCAACACAGCTGTTGTGAATGAAAAGTGATCAAACCTACTGATGAATGCATAACACTCTCAGTATATCTTCACTCTAAATTCACACGGTGTGTGTGCAATTCCAATATAACACCATAAGTGCATGGAACAGTTGCTGAGAACTACAACCAACGGCGAAATTCGGTCGATTTATCTTGATTCTTATCTAGGACAACCACCCCTGGAGAATAGTGAACCAACCATCTATGACCCAAACCACTGCACTCCGTTCAGATTACGTGATGAACATCGTAAGAGTATAAACTCTTGAACCTGCGCGAACTATGTATGTATTTATGTTGGCGTTACAGCCCATGAAGGACCTATGCCGAGCTTCTCTCAATCACCCATGTTGTGTGTGATTTAATTTTCCCATAGGTGAAAGGGACCTACACTTTATTGTCGGATCCGAATGGCGAACTTCGAGAAGCTTCTCATGACAATTTTACTACAGGGGGTTTTGTCAGAACCCCGCTGAGGAGAACCTACTTACTTATCAGGCCAGCGATCCAAGGAGAATCTGAGCCTGAGCTATAGCTGCCTTCCATCCTTGACGGTCCCGGGCACGCTGCTTCCAGTTATCAAGACCAATATGTCTTACATCTGCGATTACTTGGTCTTTATACCGGAGGTTCGGTCTTCCTCTTCTTCCCGAACCAGGAGGGTCGGAGTCGAAGACCCTCTTAGCTGGAGCGTTGTAAAGCATGACTTTGGTCGTTCGAGTGAGGACCCCAGTTGTTTGGACAAGCCGAAGTAGCAGCGGTTGCCAAGGGCGATTCCATGGCGGATCTCCACTGTGGTGTCATTTGTGGAATTTACGTTTGCCCCGAGGTAGACAAGCACCTTAACTACCTCGAAATTGTAGCTGTCAATTGTTATATTTTGTTAAAGGTGGTGAGCGACGGATTGGTTTTTACTTGACAGCATGTGCTTCGTTTTGTCCTCATTGACCTTAAGACCAACTCGTTTCGCCTGTTCTTCAATCCGTGAATGCTTCCACAATGCCACGGCGAGAACACGCGATGATGTCGATATCATCCGCGTATCCTAGCAGCTAGACGAACTTGTAGAAGATAGCGCCCTCCCTGTTGACGCCTGCCCGTCGCACTATCTGCTCCAGCACCACGTTGAAGAAGTCGCATCTCCTTGCCGAAATCCGGTGTATGTTTCAAACGGTTCCTAAGTCCTAAAACCGAGTTGCACGGTGCATCGCGTATTTTTTAGAGTGGCGCGACACAACCGGATCAGTTTTCCTGGGATCCCGAATTCGGCCATCGCACCAAACAGTCCCTCACGATGAATGCTGTCGTATTCGGTCTTGAAATCGATGAAAAGGTGGTGTGTATCGATTCGGAACTCGTTGGTCTTTTCCAGGATTTGTCGAAGTGTGAAGATTTGGTCCATAGTCGATTTTCCGGGCCGGAAGCCGCACTGGTACCTGCCGATTAGTGCGGTGCAAAATGGCTTTAGACGTTCACACAATACGCTGGACAGTTCTTGCAAGAGCTAGGATCGCCTTTTTTGTGGATGGGGCAAATAGAGCTGGTATTCCAGTCGTCGGGCATACTTTCATCTTCCCAAATTCTGCAGATGATCTGGTGCATGTTCAATACGAGGACATCGTCGCCAGCCTTGAAGAGCTCTGATGGTAAGCCATCTGAGCCTGTGACCTTGTTATTCTTCATCTTCTGAATAGCTGTGCCGACTTCTTCGATGCTGGGTGGGAGGACTACTTCAGCGGCTGGAGTTGGGATTTCCTCGGTTCCTCCCACTCTCTCTTGGTCATGCTTATTAAACAGCTGCTGGAAATGCTGCTTAAATACATCCACTATTCCCTGCGGGTTGGTGACAAGATTACCCTCGCAGTTTCGAAGAGCCTGGGTGCCCTTTTTGAAACCTCCTGCAAGGCCTTTGGCGTTCTTGGAAAATCCTCGTGTTTTATGCTTATCCCTAGACTCCTCGATATTCTTGAGCTGGGGGCCGCGAAGATTCTTTTCTTTTGTCGCAGTAGTTTTTTCTCCTCCCTCCTTCTGGTTCGGTACTCTTCTTGCGCTGCCTTGATTTTCCTCTGCAGCGCCTTTTGACACGCTTCGTCGATTGCTGCCTTTGTCTGCTCACACTGGCCACCACGGGTTTCTTGTCGGGGGTAGTAGGTATCCTAAGGTGGTTTCAGCTACTTCCTGAATGGCTGAGGGGCAACGCAGCCACATATTATTGGCATTTGTGTTTGACGTAGGCATACCGTAGAGTCTTTCGCTCAGCTACTCCCTGTAGACTCTGGTAACCTCCGGTGTGCTCAGGCGCAAAATGTCGAACCTCCTCCTGGGGGGCTGGTGCAGCTTTTTGACATTGGACAATCGAGCTCTGAATCTTGCTGCTACGAGGAAGTGGTCAGAGTCGACATTTGCTTTTGTGTTGAAGAGGCTATCAGGATGTTTGACGAGTGACTTGCGTCAATGAGCACATGGTCGATTGGGCTGGCGGTTCGACCGTCCAGAGATCGCCAGGTTGCTGTGTGGATTCGCTTACTAGGCAATATTGTGTTACTTATCACCGCATTACGAGCTGTCGCAAAGTCCGTGAGTCGGAAGCCGTTATCTGTTGTTGTATTGTGGAGGCTGTGCTTTCCGATCACTCCGCCAGGGGCTTTCTCCTTACCGATTTTGGCGTTGAAGTCCCCGTACACCATTTTTACATCGTACTCCGGACAAGCTCCGTAGGCGTTGTCCAGGAGGGCATAGATGTCCTCCTTGATAGGGTCTTCAGCCTCGTCGGTAGGGGCGTGTGCACATATAAGGCTGATGTTATAAAATCAGCCTTTGATGCGGATCACAGCCAGGCGATCACTTATAAGCTTAAAGTCGATGACCTTCGACCTTAACCGCTTTCCCACGACAAATCCGCATCCCAGACGAGACACGCTCGTGAACACTGAAAAAAAATAGAGCATGGCCAGCGTGAGGTCGAGAATATGGCAATATGCTATTCATGCTAACATACCAGTGCTATAAAAGCCAGAGCAAAAGCCTGTAGGGATGAAGACGGACAACTAGTAATACAGTAATAATCGGATCTGAGAATATAGAAAGAACACTTCTGTAGACTGTTTAACGGCGATGGTAGATCCGATGCCGCTGCCAGGCAGAATAATTCATTCGCAACTCACGAAGACGCAAGCGAGTTCCGTCAACCCGACCTGGATGAAGTTAAGCTGGTATTTTCGACGCTCTAAGCTAATAAAGCTGCGGACACGGATGCCTGTCTGTTGAGCTATTTAAGCGGGATGGAAATGGGCTGGTAGGCTGCATGCACCAGCTCTTCTGTAAAATATGGTCGGATGGCAAGACCGGTGCCGGTGGCCGGTGCGAAGGAAAAGAGACCCTTACAACTGCGTCAACTTCAGTGGAATAAGTATCCTTAACATCGCATATAAGATCTTATCCGCCGTATTGTGCGGAAACCTGAAATCCTTTTTGGATAATCTGATAGACTCTGATCAGTGTGGTTTTAGGACAAGTAAATCAACGAGAGACCAAATGTTAACACTGCGGCAGATCTTGGAGAAGACCCAAGAATGCCAAATCGACTCCCAGCACTTCCTCGTAAATTTCGAAGCCGCGTTTGACAGTGTGCATAGGGACGAGCTATACAGCGCCATGCTTAGTTTTTACATCCCTGTCAAACTCATCCTATTGTTAAGGATGACTATGGAGAATTCTCGCTGTTCCATTAGGGCCGGAGACAAGGTGACGCACTGTCATGCAACTTTTTCGACATTGTACTTGAAAAGATCATACGAGACCCACTGGCCAACACAAGAGGTATGAGCTATTTCAAGTCTGCGGGTTATTGAACGAACAGGTGAGGCTTTCGAAAGCATTGAGGCAGAAGCGGCTAAAATGGGTTTTCGGCAAATAAAAATAAAACCAAATATATGACGACCCCAACATCGACGTCTTGGCCAGAACGTCGCAATTGGCAGCTACAATTTTGAAGTGGTCAAGGACTTCGTTTGCCTTACCTCACTAGTGACCAGCGGCCACAACACCAGTGCTGAGATCTAACACAGAATTACTATTGCCAAGGGTTGCTTCTTTGGGCTCAAGAGGCCATTAAGAAGTAGAGTCCTTTTTCAATATACCAAGGTTGCGCTATACAAAACCTTATTCATCCCGGTCCTGCACACCAAAGAGACCCTTGGTCATTTCAGGAGGAAAATTTGTATAAACGGAGAGTGAAGGAGAAGATCCAACGACGTGTACAGTGACATCGGCTTAGTATGACGTCTTCGGACCGAACGTTTAAGATGGTAAGACCTTGTGATGCGAATGGAGAACACAGCCCCAGCTCGAAGTCTAACCCCGAGGGACGACGCAGCAAAGAACGATCGAATCTATGGTCGCGCAGACAAGTGAAAGGGTTAAGGTCCTCAACTGGGCATGCGGCGCTGAAAGGAGCTGGCGGAGAGGCTTGTGCCAGCTGGAGAAGCTTGTTGGTTGCGGCCCAGATTCACACCGGACTGTAGCGTCACCAAAGTGAGTAAGTTACAAAGATCCTACAGGTACTTTCCTTATACACCACAAATGTATAAAAAATCTTAAATTCACAATCAAGGGCCTATGACAATCAGGTTTATTGAATCTTGAAGAGGAGAAGTATTGAAAAATTAGGGGCGGTCCTATACCAATGATAACATCATTATGGGAATTTCGGCTTTACCGCGAAGATGACGGAAAACTGATGTACAGCTAAATGTATGAGATCGATGTATTGCATCTACACATCTTCTTGAGAAGTTTAAACATTCGAAACCTTGAAGTACTAAGTTTCCGTTGTACAGACATTCTTTCGAACCGGCTTAAACCATTAGAGTAATATATTGCCTGCAATGCCGCGATGCGACATCGATTTCTACATTTACTTTTACTTGTTATTGTATTGTTTCTTCCTCCAGATATTTAATACTCTTATCTCTAAGCAGTTATAGAAACGACAAGACGATCCCAAGTCTTACATAACCTCCAAAACTCGTTTTAATGCTAATCAACTGCCAGTCAATTGGCCTTTGCCAAAAATCGTATTCATGAATATTTCGACAAGCCACCTGCTGCCATCTTCGAGCACGATCAGAAAAGTCTGAAAAGTCCAGTCCTTATCCTTTCTAATTCTGATGATGAGTGCCGAAACTGGTAGGAATCCAAAAAAAGTGTGAATTTATGTAAAATACGAAGTCAGGTGCCTAGACTGCTTCCATGTATACGAAATGTTAAACTGATGCAAAGCGAATTTCTCCGGCTTAGGTTACGTGACGCATAAAAGTCAATTTCGCGTTATAAATTCATTTTTCGGACTTGGTACAACGGTTTTACTGGATGGCAATATAATGGCCTGGTGGCATGGCTATGTCACGTTCCTGTTCGGATTTCGGTTTAATTTTCTTTTATTTATTCCTTTTCACTGCTTTGGTTGCGGTATTAGTTCCGGAGTTTTAGCTCGGATGGCCTAGAAACCGCCGACGATTGCCACGCACGTTGCAAATCGACTGAAGACCATGGCATTGCATCCAATCGTTGTTTTTTGTGTTTCTTCCTTTCTTTGGATGTGGCTCTTGTAGCAAGTATTTCTACGTTCATTGACATTGAGATATTCGCTGTTCGCTTTTTTTATTGCCCGATATGTGTCTGAATATTAACTCTGCGCTCAGGTTTCCAAACCACTTTCTCAGTCAGGTTTTGGGGTTGCTATTTTGATTTACGATTTACTGGTTTCAATTTGAAAGATTAGCCATTACCTACATACTATAACGAATATACAGTCATTAAGCTCCTAGGATGAAAGCCAATGCTATTGGAATTATTAGACCATTGCGAATTTATTGCAGATTGCCGAAATAGAGGCCTCTGAGTAACATTTGCACCATTCCCAGGTAGGTTGGGCTGTATACCTTACTTTGATGACCTTTGTATGCATGTGTATGTATGTTGGCGTTACAGTCCATGAAGGACCTGAGCCGAGCTTCCCTCTCAATCACCCATGCTGTGCGTGGTTTAATTTTCCCATAGGTGAAAGGGACCTACAGTTTATTGCCGGTTCCGAACGGCGGATTTCGAGAAGCTTTTCATGACAATTTTACTACAGGGGGTTTTGTCAGTACCTCGCTGAGGAGAAGAACCGTGAAAAACACTTTCGATGACATGGCTGTGTCGGGATTCGATCCCGTGTCATCGGCGTCAGAGGCCAACACACTACCCACTGCGCCACGGTGCTCTCTTTGATGACCTTTAGACTAATTTAATTTTCACCACAATTTATTGAGCTTAATTTAAGCCAACTTCTCACTCAATCTAACTTAGAAGCTTAGGATGGCGGGGGAGGGAGGCGTGGTTAAAAAGACGGACGGTAAGGATTCGAATTAGCACTTCCCAGCATACAAGAAATGGGTTCATTGGAGCCAAAGGCGGTACGGGGGGTGGGTAGATAGAAGAGACGGGGATTTCGTACATTGCGAGGATTAGTGTTAATAGAGACAGAGTAATAGAGGGTCAATGGTACCAGAATGCAGTCGATGGATGAAGAGATTGTCATATACAATTCTTCTTTCCTCCAACGTGTTCATGTTGATTAGTTGATAGGGTGGTACTAGCAAAGGATTGTTCCAGGGGAGACCTCGAAGTGCAAAACGTAAGAATCGGCGTTGGATGCTTTCGATTCTAGAAATGTGGGTTTGTTGGTAAGGAGACCACACTTGAGAGGCGTATTCAAGAAGGGACCGGACAAAGGTGGTGTAGAGAGATCGGGTAACGAAGGAGTTGGAGAATTTTTTAGACTTTGGAATTAGCTTTAAGGATTATCTCGTCGATATGTCTGTCAAAATTTAACTCCTTGGTCACATAATATGCCAAAATCGCGGATAGCCTGTACGGTAGCAATGGGCTGATTATTTGGGAAGTAGAGACGGGGAGGATGTTTGATTAGTTTACGTGAAAAAGTAATGGATTGGCATTTGGGAATGTTGAGCTCCAAGCAGTTTTTGGAACACCAGGTGAAAAAACTATTGAGATCTAGTTGGGTAAGGGAAGACTGGAGGAAATAGTCCTGAAAAACTTGGTATCGTAGGCATATAGTTAGATGTGGGAATGTTTTATCACTATTTCAATATCGTTAATGGGAGGTTAGGTTAGGTTAGTTGGGTGCCCTATTGACATGAGGTCAAGGCTCACTTAGACTGCCCATTTTGAAAAACCTAAGCCCGAGGGGAATCTGTTAGTTGCCCGCTGAGCTGAACCACCCAGATTCAATTAAGAATCTTAGCAGTTTGTTCAGCTTAATGTCTCTTACCTCCTGTTAAACCTCTTACGGGCCAGTGCAGGGCATTCACACAGTATGTAACGAATGGATTCTATTTCCTCTTCGTCCCAACAGCTTCTGCAAAAATCGTTGTAGGGCTGGCCTAGTCTAGCTGCATGATACGATATCATGCTATGCCCAGTGAGGGCACCGACTACCAATCGTATATTCCCTCTACCAAGATTTAGCAGACCTTCCGTCCTTTTTTGTTATAGACAGGCCATGCTAGCCTTGCCGTAGCGCATGTGTCTAATTGACACCATCGCTTGTTGGCCTTTCCTAGTAGTTCCACCCCTATTTCTCTGAATAGTGTGCTTAGTGGCGTTCTAGCCTCAGTTGTGATCTGCGAAGTATCTGCACCTGATCCCAGTCTGGCTAGTTCGTCCGCCTTCCCATTTCCGGATATATTCACATTGCCCTGGTACCCAGCAGATAGTTACCTCATTGACATCTCATATTACCTCTAATTCCTCTTTACAGTGTCTTACGAGTTTGGATCTTATCCATGTTGCTTGTAGAGCCTTAATGACTGCCTGACTCTCAACATGGATTTTTTGATTGCGAAGATATCAGCCTAGAAGACGCTACAGCCATCATCAAACCTGTAGGAGTGACACGCTTCCTGAGGTTCGAAGTAGACTCCGGCTCCTGTACCGGTATCCGTTTTGGATCTGTCGGTATAGATTGCCAGTTCCTCTTCCGTGTTTACCATACCACTGGCCCATTCCTCCCTGAAAGATTCCTAATATTCTCCTCTCACAGCAAGAAAGTGAGGTGGTATAGTCCGTTTGGGTTCGATCCAGGATTGATGCGTGGCCATGAGAACATCTTTTCCAAAGACTGGATTCTTGCATCCTCAGCGCAGCCCTGGCTGTAATGCTTTCATAGTACATGTGGAAGGTTCAGCATCATTTCAAGGGCCGCCGTTGTTGTGGATTTCATAGATCCGGTCACCGCCAGGCAGCCACCCCTCTGAACCCTTGTAAGACTTTGAATTTGCATTTCTTCTCAAGTGCTTTCCACCAGACAATTGATCCATAGACCAAAATAGGTCTTACCACCGCGGTGTACAGCCAGTATACCACCTTTGATTTAAAGTCCCATGTCTTTCCGGAAGCTACTCTGCACGGATATAGTGCCACGCAAGCTTTCTGGGTTCTTTCATCTATGTTGTCCTTCCAGCTAAGCTTGGAATCTAGGATTATGTCAAGATACCTAGCGGATTTCTTCGGAATCAGGTCGATACCATTTAAACGTGGATATGTATACCTTAGTATTGATCTGCATTTGAGGAAACCGTGTTGTATAGGGGAGATTAAAGATTTGCAGTGAAAACTTACAATTTTGTACAAAATGCTCTCGAAGAGTTTGGGTATATGTGACAGTTTGGCAATGGGACGATAATTGTTGATATCGTTCTTCGGGCCTTTTTTTGTGTATAGGAGTTATAAATGAGGTTTTCCATAACTGAGGGAATTCACCTAAACCTAGGGATAAAGTGAGAATTTCCGAGAGGGAGAGAGAGGGTTGAGGAGCATTTTTTCAGGAACATGGCAGGGAGACCGTCGCGTCGGCTCCAAGAGTGAATTCATCATTAAGTTGATTTAATTTATTTTCCATGACACAGGGGTCGACTGTACGAGGAAGAAAAGGTCAACACTACCAAACGCAGTATTTCAGTTATTTACTTACCCTGAAATGGTAATGCAAAACTCCGGAGAATAACAATAGGCCCAGAGAAAGGAAATAGAGCGGATGGCAATCATGAGAAACCAACTGATTTGCGAAAAGGCGCTACAGCCCCTGAAGAACCAGAGCCAAGCTTCTCTCAATCACCCATGTTGTGTGTGATTTATTTTTCACATAGATGAAAGGGACCTACAATTTAATGCCGATTCCGAATGGCGAGAGTCGAGAAGCTTTTTCACGGCAAGTACCCCGAGGAGGTACGAGGAGGAAACGCAGTGAAAGAAAAGGCCATATAGACCACCATATCCATTCATATCATTTCCTCGTTCTCTTTCAGTGATTAACTAAGCAAGCCTCCGCCTCTATCTAGAAAGGTCTAGAAATGCTACTGTCAACTGCGCGCAATACAGAGCAGTGTCATGACTAATGCATTTTCAGTTTCAAAGTGCATACATGATCAGGTACAAGCAATGAGCTATTGCAGGAATCGCGGTCTTCAAACCTAGCAACTATAGGTAGGTAGGTTTGGTTACAATACGCCCCACATAAAAATCCCATGGGATGCCACAAGAAGTCACTAAGTTGGTTTTTCCGATAAAACGTGATGTATGAGTTGCCTAAGTTCACCAAGATGAATCTGCCAAAATATATCTTCCTGCTGAGCATAAAGGAAGGGTATGTACAGATTAGATGAAGAACTATTTCCTTCTTGCGAAGGGCAAACGCAATCTGGCACCATGCCTTCTGAAATAATAGAGCAAATGACTTCCTGTCGGTCAAGACCTCTATATGATTTGATGTTCTTGGATAGCTTCAAAAGATGAGGCGGGGGAGAATATTTAATTGAGTCCGTTCCTCATCCTTAAATGGCTCTGCTGTATGTATGTATGTATGTTGGCGTTACAGTCCATTAAGAACCTGAGCCGAGCTTCACTCAATCACCCATGTTGTGTGTGATTTCATTTTCCCATAGGTGAAAGGGACCTGCAGTTTATTGCTGGTTCCGAACGGCGAATTTCGAGAAGCTTTTCATGACAATTTTACTACAGGGGGTTTTGTCAGAACCCCGCTGAGGAGAAACACCGTGAAAAACACGTTCGATGACATGGCTGTATCGGGATTCGATCCCGTGTCATCGGCGTCAGAGGCCAACACACTACCCACTGCGCCGTGCTCTCAATAAGGCTGAAGGCCTTATCAAATCTCTGTGTAAAAGAATGTGCGGTAACTCAGACCATGTAAATTTTAACAAGAATCTGAATAAAATCTATCTATCTATCTATCTACTTTAAAAACGCCCTATTCGGTCAATCCTATATTAGAATCCCCCTCGTACGAGACCAAAGAAGCCCTCTTCGTGCCTTTTTCTCAACTCTTTTTAAAGTGGATAAGGCATGTCAAGTCGGGTTCTATCATTGAGAATTGAGTGCATTTTGTATCACCTCTACCTCGGAGTGAACCATTACCTTAATGTCAAAACAGTCTTAGCCTCACTTGAATCCCGTGAAGAACTCACAAATGCAACCATTAAGCCAATCTGCGCTTGTCTAGCTTGTATTAACTCCAATAAATGGAGATCACATTGGACATTGTCACTGACTCTCTGACTAGTAAACAATCTCGTCTTTTTTAACATCCGCACACACTTTTTTGCCGTGACTGAAGTGTCTTTTCGAATTGCCAATTAAACGTGGAATGACCCTCCAAGGCTGTCCAAGAAGTTGTTAAGCCTTTTATGCCCATTCGTTCTGAAGGACCAGAAAAAAGCCTGCCACGGCTCTTGAAACAATGCATAAGTCGCTTCAGATTCTGCTAAGCATTCTACCTCAGCCAAGTATTAACTAGTAAAGTTATGCTTTTCAGGTAAAGCCATCACAGTCGTGTCGACTTGTCACGATTGAGTTCAACGATGACGTAAACTTGCTTCCCACCATCAACCGTCCACCTGCAACGTTCAATATATTCCATATGCGACCATGCGAACCCGCATCCTCGATCGCAAAACCAACTGCATCAAAAGAGATGAACGATCCGATGCAATCTCTGAAATTGGTTAACAGTTTGTGGTAATACCTTCAACCTGACTGTTCCTCTTCCATGTGCTACTTTTCGCTGCATCTATATGTAACTGACATGACGGCTCGGTTTCGTTTTTAAATATACCCTGTCCTACCGCAACTCCTTGCGCGTTGTCTTTGGTCTTATGTGGTCACAGAGTGCAATTGGCAGATGGTACCTTGGTGGATTTGATGAATCGATCTATCGACTTGGCATAATGAAAGGCGCCCATTGTAATGAGACATAAATTGGAGCAGTTACTTAAACGATGCCCCTCGGATCCGTTTATGGTTCACCTTTCACTTCATTTTTAGAGTATAAATCAATATACATATCTACAGAGGTCATCTCTCGTTCATTCGGGTTTCTCTTGAGTTCCTCAAGCGACTCATCATCACGATTGTGCTTCATCATGAATGTCAGTGTGACTTTACGACTACGGCAGGTCTCTTGAGTTCTCGAGCTGTTGTTGACCTTTTTCACGAGTACGAAACGCCACAGAGAAGAATTACTGACACATATATTACAATAGTACAACTTGTGGCAAAAGCGTGCATGTGAATCGAGCGAATAAAAGCGATCAAGTGGATGACCAAATGGATGCCCAAACCTGTTGACCACCAAGTGGTCAGGCAAAAAGTGGTTTTGCAGTGGTTGTGAGAAACTGTCGGTTAGCGAAACCATAGGCGCTGGCAGGATGCTGGTATCGATTGTGGCGTCAGCTTTCCCTTAGACGGAAGCTCCACTGGCTTGAAGTGAAATTTGCATTTTCACTCTTGATCATACCCCGAGACCGTAGGTGCTGCATTTTTCTAATTTAGCTGCTTCTTGGACTACTGGTTGCTGCAGTGACGTAATTCGGATTGTGTAGGTTGCTAATTAAGAGTTATGAGTCAGGTGGTGGATTTTATGGAGCTGGTATGTCAATATGTACACATGTAGATGGAATGCGGTTTTATTCTTCAAGTTTGTACTTGCCGTTAAAGTGTAATGGTCAAGGGTAAGTAACGAGGTTTTCGAAAATTATCGGGAGGCACTAGATCATCTAAATATAAATATATCGCCGAAGGTAGTAGTGACGATCTCGACAGTTTTCGAGGTTATTGTAAACACTTTTCAGTCTCTAATATCTGACATTCAAATACCTTAAAGAAGAAGCTTTATCTAAATTTATAACACTTTTGCTGGCTTATAACCCTAAGCCTAGCTTCTGTTTGTTTATTTTTTACCTTTTCGATTTGTTTCGAGTAAAAGGTCAGGAAGTAGGTCTAGCCTTGGGTCAATTACTAGAAGGTCGAGCACTATATTTCCAAACGACGAAATGTTATGTTCAGAGTAATAGTTTAAATTTTGGTGAGTAGCCCCTACGTTAACTTTTTAAGTGCAATCAGCGAATACACGTAGGAACCAACATCTGTGGAATACAGTAGCAGAAATACATAGTTTTAATCTAAATACCTTCAAGCTACTTTTAATTTTGTATCGAATGTAGAAGAGTTCCGCAAGGAGGAGTATTGGCACCAGTGTTTTCTAGCTCCCATAAGAAACATACAAAACTACATTCAACTACTACAACAACAACTACTATCTATTCATTGAAAACTGCTGAGGAAAAATGTCATCTCCAGAATCTTACTAATGTCCAACAGTTGCCTAGTTGGATATGCACAAGTGGTAGCTATGGAACAATTGTTGAATCCTCTTCATCTTATTTTACGAGAAAGTCTTGCGATTCTAATCCGAGTTAAAATTAAAGCAAAATTCATTTGTAACAATCGTAAAAAACTCAACTACGCTGTCTATACCGAAGCTCATTTACAATGACATTCCAGCTGTCACTCTCTTAGACAATGCTAACTTCCTTTCTGCCCACTTCACAACCAGTTCTCAGCTCCCAGCTTGTGCTTTGTCTCCGCCTGTACTAGAGTGCGTCAATTCCACCATGGAACTAATCCACTTTCGCACTCGTACAGTCGCAAGGCTTCTTAAGGACCTCGACATATACAAATCCACTGGTCCAGATGGTATTACCCCAATAGTTCTGAAGTGGTGTTCCTCTACCCTGGCAATCCACTGTGTGAACTTTTTCACATTTCCTACTCCTCTGAGCTCCTTCCGAGTAGATGGAAAACAGCATTTATCCAGCCTATACCCAAAAAAAGACGAATCATCTTCTCCTTCCAACTACCGACCTATTGCACTAACGTTCCTTCTTTTCAAGGTCAGGGAAACGCTGATTAACCGTCAGCTTATGAAATATCTTCAATCACGGAAACTCCTCAATAACCGTCGGTACGATTTCCGCAGCATAAGATCCACTGGTGATTTGATAGCATGTTTCGCCGAAAAGCGAAGTCGCTCTGTTGACCAAGCAGATAAAAGCAAAATAGTTGCACCGGATATTTCGAAAGCATTTGACAGGGTCTGGCATGAAGCCCTTTTGTCGAAAATGCGGGCTTTCGGGATCGATGAGCCTCTTCTTCAATGGATTAGGGCTACCTTTCGAATCGTTTAATTCAAGTTGTTTTGATCGGATTTAAGTTTGACATCCAGTTCTTAAATGATGGTGTTCCACAGGGCTCCGTCCTGTCTCCAACACTCTTTGTCATTTTTATAAATGATCTGTTGTCTGCCACTTCTAATCCAATTCACTTCTTCGCTGGCGACAGTATCCATAACTTCCGGAATTCCCTGCCGGATTCGGTCTTCCCCCTCTATGCAACATGCAAGCATTTAAGATCAATGTCCGTCGGCATCTCCTCTATCCCTCTTCCTTTCTACCCACACTGTGTCGCCGATATAATGAGGTTATCAAACCTTGAGTGTGCGCAAATTATTAAAAAAAAAATTGTCAACTGCGGAAAGTGGATGCTTGAAGTCGCGATACACATATGCTACAAGAGTAGGGTCTAACTACTCAGCCACTGGAAAATAATGTTCTACAATGGTTAGGGTAGCGACTTTAGGAAAGAAAAGGAACTGAAATCTGTTGGAACTTATCTGCACAAAAAGTCTGACGAATCCCCTTCCAACCTCAAGTTGAAAAATATTTCCTCCGACGATCCCAAAACCATTGCTAACCTTTATGCGTCATTCTTTAGCCATTCATTAAATGACTATAGTCAAACACTCGACCGCTAATTTTCCAGCTACAAGAACCATTGCGCCCGAATATCTCTGTCTTTTATTGACATAAAAGAAGACATGTTACATCAAAGATAAACCATCTCTAAGACGACTTCTCTCCGGGTCCCGACTGTCTCGAAGCCATATTTCCCAAGAAATGTGTCAATTTTCTACGTAAACCTCTTTCTACCCTCTTTAGCCTTTCACTTCGTCAAGCTTCATTTCCAACAATTTGGGAAAACTCTTTCATCTTACGCCTGCACAAAAAGGGCCCTAATGTGTCTTCCATCCATATAATCTTCGAGTCCATTGTGTAGGACATAATGTCCCCCCACTGTCAGCAAAGCTTTCGATATGTTAAGCCATCCATTCATCTATTTTAAATTCACGGTTTCAGGCTTCCAGCCCTTAATTTTCGCATGGCTTAAATCGTGTCTCGAGAATCGACATTACAGAGTACTTTTCAGACCCATCATTGCCTCTTCCGGCTTTTTCCACACGAAACCTGGGACTCATTTGTGATAGAGAGCTCAATTTTATCTCCCATGTCAACCATATGATACAAAACTCCACTTTAGACCAAAGGTACACACTGGGGCAGATCTTGGAGAAAGCCCATACATTTTAGATCGACACATGCCACCTTTTCGTCGATTACAAAACCGCATATGACAATGTCCATAGGGACGAGCTATATAGAGCCATGTTCTGTTTTGACATCTTTGCCAAATTCGTCAGGTTGTGTAGGATAACAATGAGTTCCTCCATTAAGGTCGGCAAGGAGTTAACCGAGACTTTCGATGCCAAAAAAGGATTCAGATAGGGCGAAGCACTGTCCTGTGATTTTTTCAACATCATGCTTGAGAATATCTTGCGGGATTCCCAGGCTGCACAATTCCTCGCTCAAAGTCGCTCAACACCGACGTCTTAGCAAGATCATCACTAAGGGCAGCTACAAATATGAGGTGGTCAAGGTCTTCACTGTTAACAATAATACCAGCGCTGAGATTAGACGCAGAATAACTCTGGCCAACCGCCGTTTCCTCGGGCTCATGAGGCAATTGAGAAATAGTACCCTCTCTCTGAGAACTAAGGTGAAGGTCACGTTAAACCTTAATCATCCCCGTCCTCCTCTACGGCGCAGAAGCTTGGACGTTATCAAAAATGTATGAAGAGTTCCTTGATCGTTTCGAGAGGAACATTCTGCGTACAATCTTCGGTCCCGTTTTTGTCGATGAAGAGTGGAGCAGAAGATTCAACCTCGAACTGAAAGGGCTGCACAGCCACATCGGCCTATCACGACGTCTACGGATCCAATGTCCAAGATGACTCGGCCGTGTAAAGCGGATGAACACCACAGCTCCGGCCCGAAGAGTTTTCGACTCCAAATCGGAGGGACGACGTTGCAGAGGACGGCTGCATCTAAAGTGGTACATACAGTTCTAAAAGGACCTCAGCCAACTGGGCGTGCGAGACTGGAAACAGCTAACTTGATTAATTGTTTGGTATAAGTGAGGCACACTGGAATTGCTGTGTGGAAATTAGTAATAACAAGCTATATCGGAGCGTTTCATGATGGCCAGGCTTAGGGCCAAAAGACACAATATATCCGTAATCCAATGTTATGCGCCTTCAGAAGAAAGCGATATCTCTGAAAAAGAACAATTCTATAGAATATTTGACCACACTACTCACGATGTCAAAGCTGTCAGCCTTTCCAGAGTTTTTAGTGTAAAGGATGATAGACAGATAGGCCTTAAATCCTTGGGTGAAGTGTGAGAGTTTCTGCCGGTCTTGGGGATAAAAAGTATCGTTGCGCACTTCCACTTTTTTGGAATATAATCTCTAGCCATGGTATAGTCCATTCCATAGTTTGTGTGAGTTCGATAGGGTAAATTTCCTCCGGACCTGGCGATTTATAGGGCTTAAAGCTTTTTAACTGAGAGCACCGTGGCGCAGTGGGTAGTGTGTTGGCCTCTGACGCCGATGACACGGGATCGAATCCCGATACAGCCATGTCATCGAACGTGTTTTTCACGGTGTTTCTCCTCAGCGGGGCTCTGACAAAACCCCCTGTAGTAAAATTGTCATGAAAAGCTTCTCGAAATTCGCCGTTCGGAACCGGCAATAAACTGTAGGTCCCTTTCACCTATGTGAAAATGAAATCACACACAACATGGGTGATTGAGAGAAGCTCGGCTCAGGTTCTTCATGGACTGTAACGCCAACATACATATGTACATACAAAGCTTTTTAACGCCTTTATAATTTTCTCACTAGAGATTATATGATCGTACTGGCCCTCTATCGCGGAGGAGAGGTGAGTTCTTCGCGAATGCCCTGAGTCTTGCGGTTCAGAGCAGCCTGGGAAGTGCGTGTTGGGGAGAAGATTTAGTGTTTCTTCTTCAGGCGTTGTCCAAGCTCCGTTAGTTATGAGACAACTCTTTCGAGAGTGTTTTTCTCAATCTGTAGGCGTTTGAAATTTTCTCCATGTTGTTGCAAAAGAGTCTCCAAAACAACCTTTGTTCTTGGGTTTGTTTGTACACTCTGAGTGAATCTTTGTATAAGCTCCAGTCCCTGTCGTTTCTTGTACTCTTTGCTTTGAAGAGTTTTCGACAGTCCTTGCGAAGCTTGCTTAGAGCTGTGTTGCACCAAGAAGGGTAAGATTGCGCAGCTGTTAGCCCGTGCGTTGCTCGATGTAATTGTTAAGAAATCGACCATTTCGTCTATATCTAATGTGGATCGCGGGGTGTCAGGGCTCCTGTTTACTATTGAATTGCCAATGAAGGCTCTATAGCGCTCCCAATCAATTCTTCTTGGGTTGCAGGATGAGTCGCCCTTGGGCGGTTCGAGAGAAAGATTTCGCACGTGATTTTCGGGCCTATAAGCGCTAACGGGGGATGGAGGAAAAGACTCAACTACGAACTTTACGGACTGTACAGCGACATGAGTCTAGTCAGGCGTCTACGGATTCAACGCCTAAGATGGCCATATGGAGCGAATGGATACCACAACTCCAGCCCGGAGGGTCTTTAAATCCAACCCCGTGGGAGGAAGAAGCAGAGGACGGCCGCACTTAAGATGGCGCACACAGGTGGAAGGGGACGTCAGCCAACTGGGTGTGCGGCAATGGAAAAGATCGTGCTAGTTGGAGGTTCACCCCGAACTGTAGTGCCCGTTAAGAAGAAGAGTACCAAATTTTATAGCAATTGGTTAATCCAGTGGTTCCCAATCTTTTTCAGCCCGCGGCGCACTTACAAGCTTAGTATTTCGTCACGGCGTCCTACCTTAGCTATTTTAAAAAGATACTTACTTAACGGGCGCCACAGCTCGGGGTGGACCTCGGCCTCAACCAACATGCCTCTGCGGTTTATACCTCTTTGTTCAAGAAACGCTTTCTTAAGCGTTTTTGAAAAAAACGCAATGTCCAGGTCGCAGGTTGGGCATTTTTTTATTTACCTCGTTTTCGCTGGACTGATGTGTCAAAAGAGAGGCAAAGTGAGGTATGTTTATAGACTCAGTTTACAAGCAGCGCGAAGCTTATTTTATCTTTACTATGATTATTATCTTTTAATCTACCTAACTCACGGCGCGGCGCCCTTTTTTACTTTCTACGGCGCACCAGGGCATCGCGGCGCACACTATGGGAACCCCTGGGTTAATGTATTTAGTTGCAATGGTCCATAGAATGTCTGAATTTCTGGCAATTTTTAAGTGTTCCTGGCCAACGGTTTTTTAAAATCCTGATACTCTGTTCTCATACTTCAACTATGATCTTCCTTAATTGAAAAGTTCAAAATTGGTGACTTCTGCTGTAAAAAAATTACCGTTATATCTGCAGTCCAAATTAACTTCCTCATGACCATGTCGGCAATGTCAGCATATCTAAGTCATACCCATCGAGGGGTGTTAAAGTTATTTCAGAAACCGTGTCTTTCACCACAGGCAGTCTCGAAAAAGTTTAAAAACGAAAACGGACCATGACGACCTATGGTATTAAACAAGGCAAGTAATCGTAACAACAGAGCATTTCAAGATGCTAGTGAATCAGTCAGTAGTGCTAAAAAAAAATCCAGAAGAAATCTCCAGTCCCACTTTGGTACAGACTAAAATTCCCAAGTGTCAAGTGCTTTCTGTTGTTTGTAAAAAAATACAAATTTCGAAGTGAACGAGACATAACCTTGGTAATACCGGTGCTAAAATAAAGCTCAAATCCGTTCACGGTTTTTTCTAAAAATATTTTGATGAAAATCACTTTGTAAACAAGAAAGATAGACGTATTGCCTCTTCAAATTCGAATGGATTGCTGGGTATCCGTCTGTTCTAGACAGTAACAAAGAGAATAAAGAAACACAGCCAAGGAGGAATACCTCTTTCAATCATCCGACAACTATGAAAGCAAAAATGATTCACAGATTGCCAATCTGTTAATTACCCAATATTCATCGTCATTATCATTTCATTAATCAAATAATCCATCAAATCCCAGCATTTACTTTCGATTTCTGCTGCGATTGTGGTTTCGAAAATTTCGTAGGTCAGTACGTGAAAAATCACGACTTACCTCCGCACCTTCCGAAATGCCATACACCACGTAAGTAAACAAAGGAAGCCGATGGACGTAAATAAACATTCTCGTAAAAGTACAACCCAAAATGATCGTTTTATCATCGTGGAAGAGACAGATACTGAGAAGTATCCATAATTAGCTTCGAACTTGTTCGAATGTTACTTCGTGTCTTTCCAATTGACATCCACATCCGAATGATTCCATGTGGGAGAGGGAAAGAGCGTTCGAGATGCTACTTGCTATCGTTTTCTATTTGTTACTTTTTTTTGCCTGCACGCTTCACGGTATAAGAGCCGGGGTTTCATAAGTGCAGGAGCAGACGTCATGCATCGGAGGGTGTCGAAGAAAATCCAAAAGAAAGTCATGTCACTCGTTTGACGACAGCTATGAAAATTGACAATATAAACAAAACTGTGGTTTGACTTAGGAGTCATTATTTTGGGGACTCATTTGCGACCCTAATTAGATGGAGGAGGGAGAGTAGTTTTTATTTGAACGATGACATGTGTACCCATATTGACACCAGTTTTTGTGGTTTGTAAACGGTGTAACGTAAGACTGGTTTCATCCGTTATTAAGCAAGGAATGCAGATTGAGAAGCTGTCAAGTACGCTTTCAACTTATCACATTTGGATTAGCCTCCGAAATGATGTCAGTTTTATGAATTTTACCTTAAATCAAATACACAGCGAAGCATTAACCTCTTTATGGCCCTTTCTTAATAAAACCATGGCATCGACGTCAGCACTGTTGTTTCTTGTTTTATTTTTTTTTTTATCACTCAACTGGGTAACCGGCCGACCTTGTTACGTTAAAAGTTTATTGCATTGCCTATGAGGCAACGACGTCTACACATATCCACACGACAACCCGATTTAGTCAGTCGGCAAGAACTGCTTTTTTTTCCATCGACTGGTCTGTCTCTCTATCTGGTTGTCCGACTGTTAGTCGGTTTTTGTTTTTCGTATGCAGCAAGAATGGTGACAGAGATATGAGTAGAATAGCAACTTCCTGTTTTTAGTATGCCACACAGATGGTTTTTGAAGGAAAAATACTTAATTCGGGGGCAAATCAACTCAGAGAATTTGAGAGTGAAAATGTGTAAGATCCAGATAGACGGGATTTATAGCATGTTGCAATTCCCATCATCTCTTGTCGGGCTTGTCCGTAACTACAAGTGAAACGAATTTCTTTATAATGACTGAGTAGCATGGTCATATGTATGTATACGAAAGTATAGCAATTATCCAATCCACATTGTGGTAAGTTTGAGATCAGTCTTTTCGAATTGAGATCGTAGACAGCATGAACGGGTTTTCTCTACTTAAGAACACGCCAGCGAAAGAAGGTACAATGAAAGAAAAATTGGTGTTAAAACACACTTTTCAAGCTTTTGTGAGCATTAATAGCAAATTTATCAGCCCGTTCTAGTGAATCAACATTCTGGTGCTTTCTCACTTATGCACCTTTTAGATGCACGTAGGGACGTGGAATGCACACAAACGGCACTCAGACTGCCCATCATAATTCATTGATTGTTGTTATGCAACGTAACGACTTTCCTTGGTATACTGTCTTGCATAAGGCAGTAGCATTACCTTCTCTATGGAAATACTACACTTTTGGAACGGTTCCAGATTTGCAACACATGCACATGACCATCAGTATCATTTCCAAGTAGCCAGTGTTGAGCATACGCTATTCTAAGTCATCACAGTTCAGTGGCATTTACCACAATTACAACAATAAAAATAAAATTATTAAAAAGTTCTCCACTCAACTCTTTCGTTTTGCAGACACCAAACGATTTCTCTAACCATCAATCCATCAATTCAACACTTACACAAACTACGGTAGCAATAAACCCACATAGAATCCGATACCCATATTTTGACCGCCAATCCAATTGCATTGCCGCAACTTATTAAATTCCATTTATCATCATCTGTCGTTCACCAGCTACTTGAACACTATACCTTTGAAAAAGTTCAATAACCAGATGGAATTACGATTTAATGATTAAACCAAACCACCAACAACCATATGCTCCGTTCGATGCTCTTACGACACAACGACAATCAATCCAGAGCCAACGGCCCACGAGGGAATCGAAACACACGAGTATGCACAGACACAATATCTCTTTTTCAATCGTCTTGGATCTACTTATCACCCAGTAGCAATACTCAGTGAAAGGTAGGCACAGTACAACTCGTACGCTAGCATAAATATTTATGCTCATATAAGGTTACACGGAATTACAGATACGGCAGATACGGTGCTTGTGTAAAGAAATCATCGTCAAAACCAAATCCGCGACAAACGAGTACGCCGTCGACGACAGTATACCATGTATATACTCGTATCTGGTAAAGCAAAGCTAACTTTCATTGCAATACACATTGGCGGTAGGTACTTAAGATACCTGCTGCCGCTATGTCGTTTTACCGCTTAAATCGTATTACAAAGCTATAATGCTACAACGCTAAAACAGCCATCTGTCATCGTCGGTAGGTGGCTAATATAAGGGAGAGAGAAAGTCTCCGGACACCAGCAAAGTCAAACGAAAGTGAATGAGTTGTTGACTCTACTAGCTAGCTGGATAGTTGAATAGTTGTGGCTAGCTAGATGAAGGGGGAGTAAGTTTCTTATTTTTAAATCTACTTTAGTTGTTTGGAGGTTCGTCATAATATCTATTGCCGATTGAAACGTTCATACCAATCTATGTACATTTAAGTATTGTTGCACTGATAGCAATGGCATCGTACTGGGTTGAAAAATGAATGAACGAATAAAGGAAAGTCGAAAGATCCGAACTGAGTTGAGATTAAGGAAGGAAAATGCTGCCTGGGAGATTGCTTAAGTGGATTACAAAAGTGCGGGACCATTTAGTCCGCCACAGGTTTCTTCCCCATTTACAGGATTCAAGGAAAATAAGGCACGGAATTACTGAAAACCAATGTCAACTAGAAAGCTTATTCTCTCATGAACATTTAGCTGTAATACGAGAACTCAGTAACTCAGTTTCTCAGTAACAGAAAAACAACGATTAAGCAAATAATGAAATAAAAGAGTTGATCTGCGAACTGGCATTTAACGGCCTCATGATAGTCGATGGTTTTCTATTGATTTTTTGCTCCTAGCTAAGTCAGAGGCTCCACCACTAACGTGTTATTTAATAGTCTGCTTAAAGCGTTAACTAGTCATTTAAATGAGCCCTCCGAAATGTGGTGCCACGCACATGCAAACAATAAAGCACTTCTCAATACCTGCCTTCAGCGACCACATATAATACGAACAATTAACGCAGTGGCACGTTAACACCATCGCCACGCAGAGTGTTTCTTCAAGGCTTCATGCATGATTTTCGAGAAATGGTATCCAGAATTTGCGCATACTCAGACTGAAAGCAAATAAATAAAATGCAGTCTTCTCCTTTTAGTTGGCTCATACAAGTACAAGCAGCTCATGAATATATTTCAAAGAAAAATGCAGTAACTATTCAAACACATCATGACTACATACCCATTCGACCAGTTTTCTCTCGTTTTAGGCCTAATTTCAAAACCAAACCAGTGTGCAACCGATCTACTGCAATGATTGGTATCCGCTTGTACATACATAAATCTACACATTTTATAACTGAACATTAACCATTGACAGATATCCTGCAAAACATGCAATTACATATGAACATGTACAGAGATATTTATCGCAAACGATGATTGCACATCGCACGTCCTCGACATTTTGCCAAGTATCATCGTTTTCAAATCCAAGACTTTCGCATGCAATATTGCATGCTCTTTGAAACAATAAACGTCAGTCAAATGCCAAGACAATATTCGATCAAATAAAAGTATGTCACACTAGTTGAAGTGCTTGCAGTCCTAAGCTAACACTTAACATTCACGCTTGACGAAACGAAACTTCATGGTGTTTTCATTTCTTGTTATGATTTTGACAATTGGACAAGTATTAGGGAAATCAAAAAAAATTAAGCGAAGCATACATGGAAAAGAGAGGTTGTTGAAGCAATTTAAAAACCAATTACCGTCGCTGTGCCATAAACTGGACACAGTACATATGGTGTGGTATGTCTAGCGTGGTGGTTGTAAATTAATGAAAATACAGGTGCAGCTTATTAGTTGAGTTACGACTCAGATATGCAGACAACCACTTTACTCAGTCAGCAAGATAGTTGCTGATTTTCAAGGCAGAACAGTTTTTTATCTTCCATTTATTTCTGTTCGTGTTAAGTGGGTTTCCTCCCTGCCGGTTTCTGGTTTTTGATAAATTTTGCCCTGAAGATATTGACATTTTCTTAATGACTGAAATAATTAAAATCGACCGTTGTAGAGTTTTAAGACTAATTTAACAAACCACTATCAAACGAAATGGTCGAATCGAAAGAGTTGAGCTGCGAACTGAACTTTTATCTTGTCATGCGCATCGCGCTCATTTGCATTTAAAATTTAAACAATGATCAACTAACAAATATAGGCAATCGAACACGAAAACGTCTTCATTTAGTAGCCCGATTACCATGTTCACAGTGAGCAACAGAAACAACTGGGGTGCATTATGGAAAAAAAATCTAAACTGAGAAACCTGATTTCCTGTATCTCATATCATATGTTTTTTGGTAAATTATTTAAATGCATTTTATTAAGCGAATTTGCGTTTTAGTAATTAAGCTTACGATTAAAATGATAAGTTTAAAAAAATATGCACAACGAGACGACTTTTGCGCAGGCATCTTCTGAAGCAAATAAATGTGAAACGAATTTCGATTAATCCTTGACATTTATTTATTTAAAAAACAACACATGTATTGTTCAATAATAAAATGACATTCACACGCTATGCCTTCAGGCCCCTACTCTTAGGTTTTGTAGGGAAAACAAAAATCTCGCTAGACGCGACACGCAAACACTTTCCCTTTTCAACGAAATTCAGTGATTCAAAGTATCGCTTTGCAGTTTTCTGTTTAACTTTCCTTAACATGAAGTCGAGATATTAGCAGTCATAGAGCAAAGTAGTCTCAAAGCCATTCAATCCATTTAATTGTCTAACACGTGCTAACAGCAGCAGCTATTTGTTTTGGTAATTTGTCGTCAACTTGCGTTTAGCACTACATGTAGTTCGTGCAACAAAGGCCTCTAGCGTGAAGGTCTTCGAGATTTGAATCAAAAATCTAAACCATAACCAATCGATTTCGTGCACTACTTAGTGGGAATGCAACTGTAGAGTGTGGCTGAAGTGGGAAAACTATTTAGTTATGGCGTTAAAAATGTTACGTCTTTTTGGAAAAGAAATGTAAAATGAATTAGACACGGTCCCTTATTTTTGGAAAAAAAAAGTTATCTAACCAACTCTGAAATGGTAGCTATACTGCTGTTCCTTCAAGCGTACATTTGACATTTGACATCGAAGATATGAACATTAAAAAAATACAATCAAACATAACTTACCATTTTCCCTTTAATTTCGATCGATCCGTTAAATTCCCGAACACGCTCTTATGATCCCGAAAGGTACAGAATAAGTTAACCGACTCACTCGAACAGGAACCTGGTATCCAAGGAACCGATGTATTAAATGGCAGTTAGTAAAAAAACACAATCCGCACCGAACGATCACAAAAAAACCGAGCAACAAAAAAAAAAAAAAATGAGAAATCCGTGTACACGACAACGATTTCTATTTCCCCGATCTTTCGATAAATTTTCTCGCACTAGTTACTGAATTTTTTTCTCACCCGTAACCAACTTTCCTTTTTTCAGAATCCAATCGAGCCTCGGAACTTCGTTTTATAAACAAGAAATAAAACGAGATCACGCGAGCAAATCGCGCTGATATACCACAAGTGTATCTATTAGGTCCTAGACTTGTTATTTCCTTTTGTTCTGTCGGATTTGTCCCACTTTCGATTTCAATCAAAGTCCTTTCCGCTTGGTATTTGTATCTTTTTTTTGCCCCTACATCCAACTCAGTAGACCGTTCGGCGATGTCACTCGATGGACTAGGTAACTGATACTGATTCGCTTAGCTGTAGATGTCGACAACCAAAATGGTAACAAATTCATTCGAAAAAATCCTCAACCAAACACCTACCTCGCTCAACTACGAACAATATCGCGATATACAATCGTATAATTTGATTGAGATACAACATAACAACGTCACACTAACTAATGCTCGCATGGGCCGCGAGAGAGAGAGACGCACTAGCACTGGATTACAACAGCTCCACTACGGTAAGGAATGAAAGACGAAAAAAAAAAAAAAATATTTTCGAAAAACTTTTTGAAGAATTTAGCCATAAAGCTGCCCCTACCAATGGTGGTAAACGTACGAGTATACTCTCTGTGTTCGTTGGTGTGTTGATGGTTGTGTGAACCACTCTTTTCGATTTTCGCTTGTCTGTCTGCGGGGCCAGTCTCTCGCTGACTGAATGCTAGTGTTGTGGTTCTCTGGTGGTGGCTTTATGGTAAGCTCGGAGCATGAAAAAGATACCGCAAGATAGACACAATTAGTATTCAGATTGCATCGAACGTCGGAGTTGTTGGTCTCGAACAAGTGGTGTTTATGCTTTTCGAACTATTGGTTGTGACACTGGCAACACTTGCAGATACTACTTGGAATAAGAGCCATTCTTTGAGATGATGGTATGGAGAGAAGTAAATGGAATGAATTAATCTGTTCAATCGATGGGCAATAGGTTGTAGTTGGATGTTTGCAGTTTGATGTGGAAAGAAGTGGATGCTTCTCGAGAGGTGGTATCCATTTTTCCGTTTGACTATGATTTCCTCCTCCTCCTTTTTCGTTACATATAAAAGTATTTAACTCTAATTTAGGAATTGCCAGTGTGAATATATTTTCCTGTGTTTCAACCTTACTCTTAAGTCTCAGTAAATAGGTAACTAGGAAGGTAGTACTAAAAGTATGTGACTTAGGACGGACTTACTTACGTGGTGCTACAGTTCGGGGTGAACCTAGGCCTCAACCAACAAGCCTTTCCAAATAGCATGATCTTTTGCCAGCTGCTTCCAGTGTCGCACGCCCAGTTGGTTAAGGTCCCTTTCCACCTGTGTGTGCCACTGGTGGCCGTCCTCTGCAACGTCGTCCTTCCGGGTTGGAGTCATAGGCTTTTCGAGCTGTCCGTTCGCTCTACATACGAAGAATTTCTTGGCCACCTATGTCCATCTCCCTCTCTCCGCAAACCAGCTGTTTTGGCACTTTGTGAAACACAGGTCGATGAAAAGTCTGATCCTTCGGATTTTAGTCTTCCTGGATATAAATTAGTGCCATTATTCGTTTCTCACCGCGGTCTCGCCATCTATGTCCGTACTGACATTGCTTACCAGCTATTTCTACAGTATAGCCAAACATCCACCTCGTAATTTAACTTCATATGGCTTAAATTCACATTCCGTAAGCAATCCGTTCACTACGGTATTCTCTATAGAAGCCCCAGTCTAGACAGGAATGCAACATTTATGCATTCGACGCACTGTCTGATCTCATCCAATGAATTGTTTCCCTGTTCTCTCGCACTGAAATCGTTTTATCGGGTGATTCCTATGTACACAATTCGCAATGGCTTCGACATTCTGGACAAACAACACCCGAAGGAAGGTATGTTGAAATGTTTGCTGAGTTAAATCAACTAACTCAACTTGTGAATGAGCCATCACGCATCCCCGATATTGCTGGTCATACCGCCAACACACAGGGCTTGTTTCTTACCTCTCAGCCTGACAAATACACGATCGATGTATTGTCGCCCCTAGGCTCGTCTGACGCGTATTATCGCAAATATTATCCGAATCGGCATGGCAGATTTTATTCCCAGCAAGATTAAAACCACCAGGCCTAAGGATAACACGTGATTTGACTTGAGCTGCAAAAGGACTGTTAGGCTCAGGGAGCTACTTTTTGGGCCTACAAACAGTTCTGAGGAAAACCGAAAAAAGTACATACGAGCCAGAAATAACTGCAACACCCACATTCGAACGGTTAAATTCCAATCCGACCCCAAAATTAAGGCGTAAAATCCTCCAATGTCCTAAAGGTAGCAAAAGGTCGTTTGTAAAAAACGTAAAAAACTCAACTACGTCGTCTATACCGACGCTTATCCACAATGACATTCCAGCTGTCACCCCCTTAGACAAAGCTAACCTACTTGCTGCCCATTTCGCAACCAGCTCTCAGCTCCCAGCTTGTACTTTGTCTCCGCCTGTACTAGAGTGCGTCAATTCCACCATGGGACTAATCCACTTCTGCACTCGTACAGTCGCAAGGTCCGGATGGTCCAGATGGTATTTGCCCCAATAGTTCTGAAGAGGTGTTCTTCTACGTTGGCAAAACCCCTGCGTAAGGTTTTTCACCTTTCCTACTCCTCTGGGCTCTTTCCGAGTAGGTGGGAAACAGCATTTGTCCTGCCTATACCCAAAAGAGGCGAATCATTTTCTCCTTCCAACTACCGACCCATTGCACTAACGTCCCTTCTTTTCAAGGTCATGGAAACGCTGATTAACCGTCAGCTTATGAAATATCTTGAATCACGGAAATTCCTCAATGACCGTCAGTACGGTTTCCGTAGCGAAAGATCCACTGGTGGTTTGATGGCATATCTCGCCGAAAAGTGGAATCGCTCGCTTCACCAAGCAGATGAAAGCAAAATTGTTGCACTGGATATTTCGAATGCATTTTACAGGGTTTGGCATGAAGCCCTTTTGTCGAAAATGCGAGCTTTTGGGACCGATGAGTCTCTTCTTCAATGGGTTAGAAGCTGCCTTTCAAATCGTTCAATTCAAGTTGTCTTGGACGGATTCAAGTCTGATACTCAGTTTGTAAATGCTGGTGTTCCCCAGGGCTCGGTTTTGTCTCCGACACTCTTTCTTATTTTTATAAATGATCTCTTGTCTGTTACTTCTAATCCAATTCACTCCTTCGCTGACGACAGTACCCTCAGCTTCTCATATTCGTTCACTAGTTTACGAACGGTTGTAGTTAGTGAGCGGCAGCATATGTTGAGTTCATTAAATTCCCATATCGACGTTATCCAATGGGGTAAAAACAATAGAGTGGAATTGAATGAATCCAAAACACAATGCCGTCTCTTGTCATTAAAGCGTATAACTAACTCGCAGCCATAATCCATGAATGGCACTTGCATCTCAGAAACCGAAAAACTTTCCATCCTGGGAATGTGTGCTGATCATAATCTTAATTGGAGCGACCACATATTCAGTGTCGCCAAGAATGCTGGCGACGCCCATGTCTGGTCCGGTGCTTCTAACACCTCATTGCACCTACTAGACAGAATACAAAAACGCGCAATAAAACTGATAGGTGACTCCAGCATTACCATAACATTAGACTCGATAGAACACCGCAGGAATGTTACCTGCCTCTCCCTGTTTTATCGTTACTTCTACCAAAAATGCTCCGATGAAATAGCCAGTTGCATTCCGCCACTGCAGCATTTCTCCCGCAACACACGTCTCTCTAGAAATCCTCACCAACATACCCTGAAGCCCGATTTCGGACGTACCGTCAAATATAGAGAATCTTTCATTAACCGAACCACACGAATCTGGAACTTCCTGCCGGATTCAGTTTTCCCCCCTCAATGCAACATGCAAGCATTTAAGATCAGTGTCCATAAGCATCTCCTCTATTCCTCTTCCTTTCTACCTTCTGCCCGCACTGTGTCGCCGACATAATAGGGTTATTAGACCTTGAGTGCGCGCAAATTATTTGAAAAAAAAAAAAAAAAAACATAGCCCAGCCGTAGACGTCTAACTAGGCCGATGTCGCTGTACAGCCCGTACAGTTATTGGTTGAATCCACTCTAAGTCAACATAAAGAGGACCGATGACTGTACGCAGAATTTTCCTCTCGAAACGACTAAGACCCTCTTCTTCCAATTTTGACAAGGTCCAAGCCTCTGCGCCATAGAAGAGGACCGGGATGGTTAAGGTTTTTTAGTATTCCGAGAGAGGGCTCTACTACTTAATCATCTCTTGAGCCCGAAGGAATAGCGGTTGGCAAGAGTTATTCTGCGTCTAATCTCAGCGCTGGTGTCGTTGCCGCTTGCTACCAGTGTGAATATTTGGTCTCTCGTGCATTTTTCTGACCTGAAGCCACATTGATAGAACCTATCAAATAGTCCACGAATGGTTTCAGGCGGTCACACAGCACGGCAGAAAATATCTTTTACGCGATGTTAAGGAGACTTATTTCCCTATAGTTGGCGCAGTTATAGGGTCTCCTTTTTATGGACCAGTCAAACGATGCTGAGATTCCATTCATTGGCATGCTTTCTTCCGACCATATCTTAGAGACGAGCTGGTGCATGTTAGACCAACTCATCTCCAGCCGCTTTAAATAGCTCAGCAGGCAGGCCGTCTGCGCCAGCAGCTTTATTAGACTTCAGTTTTGATATCGCCATCTTAACCTCGTCTAAGTCGGGTGGACCGAATTCTGTCTCATCTTCGTCCAATGTTAATGGTGGTTTCTGTCTGACAGCGGTATGCTGACCATCTTTGCCGTTATATAGTCTGCAGAAATAGTCTTTACATATTCTCACCATCAACTTTGATTCAATTCCGAGGTGACCGTTTTCATCCTTTCAGGCTCTGGCTTTATACCCTGGGCATGTTCGTTCTACTCTTTGGTAAATCTTTCGAACGTCGTTCTTGCGATTACATCTCCCATTTCGTTCTCGCTCTTTTGTTTTCTTCTAAAAAGAGTATGACCCTCCTTCTTTTCCGCTCATAGAGCTCACGGGCAGCGTCATCGCACCAAGGGTTTCTCGCAGGTGGTTCTCGGAAGCCCAACACATCAGAGATAGCATCCCTGATGACGCTTTAACAACTTTTCCATGGTTCTATGGCTTCTGCAGTATGCATCGGCGTTGGAGAGAGACACGATCGGCGAAGTTCCTGGCGGTCCCTTGCGATTGCAGGTTCCCGACGTCAAATTTTGATGATCCTAGTCGACTCCTCAGTATTCACGATATCCGCATACGTACCTTGGCTGCAATCAGGTAATGATCCGAGTCCACATTGGCTTCTCGAAAAGTTCGGACATCTAAGATGCTGGAAGATTGTCTAGCGTCGATCGCAATACTAGCTAGCTATTAGAAGATTACGCCTCGTCACAAAGTATATTAGCCTGAAGCCGTTTTCGAGCGTGTTGTCGTGTAGACTGTGCTTTCCTACGACTCGTTCAAATTTGTCCTACCCAGCTTCGCGTTGAAATCTCCCAGAGCAATCTTGGTGTCGTAGTTGAGACATTGAGCGTATGTTCTATCTAGGAGGTCATCAAAGCATCAAGATCCATATGACAGCCATCAAACACACACTTCAGCCCTTATTCATTGGCAAATCTGTTCCTGTGTATTCGTTTGCACGAGTACAGTAGTAAAACGTTCCCTTGCAATATCTCGCGACGCATAACTACATAGTATAGCGGTGCGATTTTAGGATCAGCAAATCCCGGAAGAAACCAATGTGGTGGTTTTAATAATAAAAAAGAAACACACTGTGATAACCGTGTATCGATTCGCACCGTCCATATGACAGCGTATTTAAAGACTACATTGCAAATGGTAAGTGTGTTGCCGTAACACACCAAAGTGTGTTATTATGAAAGCACACAATAAGGGAAATGTCCAAAAAGTACACAAAAAGAAAGCAATTGGTTAACGCACTGGCCTCCAACACAATGATCCCGTGTTCTCAAGGTTCCTGCGAACACTTTTCGCAGTGAACAACAAAATAACTTATCCTGGTCCTCGCTCTCCAAGCATTTGTCCCTTCGAGGCTCATCAAGCCGGAAACATTGTTTTTTGATTGATTGAATTAATTGTTTCTTTTTGGTGTGAAGCAACATGATGCCATCCGGCTCGAAGGGCCAATGTAGAATGGGAAAGGAGAGATTGAGTGAATGAATCAACCTGCTTGACAGCATTATATTACCAATAGCCTCTAGCATGCTGAATGCTTAATGCGATCTTGAAAGCATACTTTTTTGTAGATTTTCGCTAATGTACAGGTCCACAATTTAATAAAGCGTCTTAAGAGGAAAGGAAGAGGGACTGATATATCTGTAGTCTTTAGAAGGTGTGTGGGAGGCTTTTACTACTTTCCAGGATAGTGGTAGGTAGCCCCAGTCTAGACTGGAAGATAATGGTACCCAATGCCACGGTTCGAAAATGCCGTAAGCACGTTGCATCTCTGGATTGTAGATTTGTATGGAACGAACCTATTTACCGCCCATTTGAGCTTCTGTTGGCTTACTACTTCCTTGGAATTGAACGGAGTACTTGAAGTGAGTCGTTTGAAGTTTTAGTCGCTAAGTCCGTCTTAAGCAAGAGGTCTAGCGACTGGTTACTGGTCACCGCTATGATGCCCTCTGGTTTGTTAACTAGCGCTGGGATAGTGGGGGCATCCTCAATCTACTGTCAATATTACCTTCTATTTCTGAGCAGAAATGACGCCAGGACGTCTCTTGCGCCTTTCTTATCTCTTTTTTGTATAGTCTGAGGCTTATCTTATAAAGGTTAAAGTCATCGTCTTCATTTTGACTCTTTGCTTTATTAAACAGCCGTCTACTTTCCTTCCTGAGGGTACCAAGATCTGCAGACCACCATGGGGATCATCGTCGAGACACTGTCGAGGCATACGAATAGTTCGAGAGTCAGCATCAGTCACCTGTCGAAGAGAAGAACTCAGTGTAAGTGGCGGAAACCTGCAGCAATGAAACAAACAACAAGGGGAACGAAACAATCAGTAATGCATATGCGCAGCTCTATTATTCACGAAGGTGAAACATGGCTATTAGCGCGGATAATCCTGCGATACTGCGCCTCAAAACCTAGTTGGGAAGATAGAATGCGTACTCGAAAGGTAATTTTCGTCGACATTAAGGAAGCTTTTGATCACGCAACTTTTGACAGCTTGTGTATAGCTACTGGTGCATGGTGCTCAACTCTCTGCTTAATGCCCTTAAAGCCTCTGAAATCTATGCCCAGGCCTATGCGGATGACCCCGCAGTTTTTTCTGTTGGCTCATGCCTAGCGACTGTCTGTCTCAGAGCTCAGGTGGCGCTAACTGCGATCGATGATTGGTATATAAGAAATGGACTGTCGGTTAATCCTCTTAAGACCGATGTCGTTTTCCTTACGAAAAGGAGGAAAAATACTGACATGACTCAGCTGGTACTAAAAGGCATCCCCATCCCGGTACCCAAGGAGGCTAAGTATCTGGAAGTCATATTAGGTAGATAGCTTCTTTGGTCAAAGCATGTTGAATCAAAAACCACCAAAGCACTGTCAGCTTTCTGGCAATGCAAAGGAGCTTTCTTCAAAAACTGGGGCTTATGGCCGGCAAAGGCTCTCTGGATCTACATGGCAATGATAATACTGATTGCATCACCATACTCCAAAAAAGGGCTTGTCTCAGTTGTATGGGGGCTTTCCCCAGCATGCCGGGCGCTGCTCTAGATGCAATGATGAACCTTCCGCCCCTTTTTATGTTTATCAGGGGGGTGCTCAGAAAGCCTCTCTCGTCTCAAGAGAAATGGCTTTTGGCACAACTCGCACATGCACATGCCTTCCGACGCATTGACACCCGGTATCCTACTGCACTGTAATTTCACCGTCATGTTTTCTGACGTCAATACTGGCTCTGGCTGGATACTGAATATGAAAAGGATGGTCTTCACATTTTCATGGATGGCTCCAGGTCTCACGGGGGTCCGGAACTGAGGTCTTCTTTGAGTGCGAAAATATCCGAATGCACTTCTCGTTAGGAAAAATATGCGTCTGTCTTTCAGTCAGAGATGTAAGCAATCCTGATGGCGATGCACTATGTTGTGAAGCATTGGTGGAAGGGTAAAAACATATGCGTTTGCAGTGACAGCCAAGATGCACTCAAAGCTGTGTCCAACCCTTTAACCAGCTCCAAGTTAGTGTATAAACTAACTAACCAGCTTAGTAGACTAAACTCACTAGGGATTGTTTGGGCCCAGGTCATTCTGGGTTCTTAGGAAAGGAGATCTCTGATGAACTCGCCGTAACGGGCTAAGAGGAGAATTTCTCAATACCTGAACCCGCCTGGGGTCTACCTGCTTCCGCGGTCAATACACACATCATCGAAGCGTACCTGTATGCTCGGCATCAATGAGACGCGTACCTGTGCTGCATGTTGCGGAGAGAACAACACAGCAGAACACTTTCTCTGTGACTGCTCCGCCTTTGCTTTCGCACGCAGGCGCACCCTTGGGGCCGACGTGGTGTGTGCCGAATCTCTTAGCTCTACATGACTTAAGCTCTTTTTAATTTTTATGTGGAAGACGGGAAAAGTAAAATACAGATAGGTGTCTGTCTGGCAGTACGATGGACCAGTTTTTGCGTCTGAGTGCTCCGCATTCAGAGATCTTGTTACGAACCCAAAATGTGGACAAGGTCCAATAAGTTCATTAATTTTCCGATTTTCTTCAAAAAGTTTTGACATTCACACACTTAATTGTTAGTTGGAATTTTGAGCACAGTTTGGTTGTAACCACAACAGATTTAGTAACGAAATTATTGTGAGAGGGAATTCTTCGTCATAGAAAGTAAGGAAACTTCCTTTCCCGTTCAATAAAGAGCGATCACTTTCCACCTGTTCTAACATGTACTCTGCCTTCCCAAGTTTTCGCTAATGGTACTGCAAATAAACATTGAGTCAGTCTAACTTTCTCTCCGCCTTATCACTTCCTTAATATAATTTATTCTGCACCCGCTAGCAATGCTTCCTCCACAGCTCTTGCTAAAAGAACATTCCATTGTCTTGCTAAAAGAAAAAGGAAAAAACAGCAAAACGAGCAATGAAACTAGAAATAAAAGTGAAAGTCCCCATCCACTCCCATGCCCTGAATTTCTTTCAATTCCTTCCATCAATCTTCGAACTCTATTAACACGCCTCAACATTCGAACATTTCACTTTCCGTTCAATTTAAATTAAAGCAAATCACCAATCACCAAACCAACAGCCCAACATGACTCTATCTATAATTGTGAAGGTTAATGACACTACACTCATTCACGTAGCATAGCGGTGGCATTGTGACAATGACGGGCAATGACACTTCCATCCAACGATAGATTGACATTCAAAATGCATTCGTCGACAGATTGATTTGTCCAACATCCTCTGATCTCGAATCTCAACTGACCTCGATACCTAATGAATGGGAGAGAGAGAGAAGATAAGTTTCGCTGAAGCCAATTTAACTATGAAAGCACCGGAGGCCGGTCTTTAATGTAACTAGACCGTTTACCATTTGAACAAAAACTCTAAAAAAATCTTAAAAATATTTCTTTTTAGGGAGAAAAAGCAAATTAATACTTTTTCTTTTGCTCACCCGAACGTTTTCTGCTTTTAGTTTTCGATAGGCTTCCATTGGAAATCAATATTCACTAGGTGTACAGGCATTCGAACAATCGGGGGGCACCAATCCATCTATCAGCGAGCGTATATCGATGGAACGTAAGAGCGGAGTGCATAGCCTGCGGCTTCACATGGCATCGAATTATTCATTTCAAGCGATTCAAATCGCTTTCGGTTGTTGGAAATGGAATAATTGATGAAAATCAAGTAGAACGCATAAAGCATAAGTGCCTGTACGATAAACAGTGGTGCCGTTGTCTGGTGGTGAGTACTGTGGGTGATAAAACACTTGTCTAGTAAGCCATTATGTCATCAGAACTAATAAAACTAAAAAAGCATCTCATTGGACATATGATAAAGAACGACATAAAACGTTTACGTAAGAGGACAAATAAGAAAGTAATCAATGGGGATGCGGAGACAGGAAATTATGAAAAAAATCGTAAATTTCTCGGATTTAATACATATCGATTAACATCGTGGAAGCTTGTAGCTGCATTAATTAAGACATCAGCAGTATGGCAGTATATCAATCATCTTTGAATAATTTTGGATTACTCTTTGTCAGACGAAGTTATGTAAGATGACATTCAATGAAGGAGGAAGCAACGAATGGGCTCTTCAAAAACAATTAGCGCCAATTTCCTTACTAATTACATATATATAAAATTAAAAAACATGTTCAATAGCACAACTGAACCGTTATTTTATGCCGAAACCTATTCCCTTTCTACAACTATGTACATCCACTGTTCGAACGCAAAGATTCAAAGCAAAAAAAAATGCCGCCTTGGAGCCGGTCATTTCGTCCACATTCCACTCCATCCATTATGCCCAGCCACACAACCATACTTCCACTCTGTACTGCAATTTATAAAGAAAAATCGGTAAATCGCCTCAAAATGCCGCACACCTCCGTACCAATCAGTTCCAATCAATTGTTGATTTTTTTTTCTCGATTTTTCTCCATCAGTTGTTGCAGTTCGCACTCCAACTCTTTTGTTTCGTTTTCTTGAATTTTCTGATTTCGGTGGTGCGCTTTGATTTCTTTCCATCCTCTACCTATTTGCGTGTATTTAAACATCTAATTTAGGGTTGGGCTCCATTTGGGGCTATTGACTACGTTTATTTTCTTGGAAGTTTTTCCTGCATTTTCATTTCCAGCATTAATTACGGCAACAGTTGGGCAGTTTGGGCGCAATAAATTGCATGGAATTGTATAGTTAGTGTATGCCCATCAAGTCGATGAGATATTGTGTAAACGAATCGAGCTGGTCGCGTCGTTTCTCGTGAGTAGTGCATGAGATATTCAAATAATTTTCGCTTTGTATTTGATTTTTCGTTGTATGTTGAACGACCAGTTTTCGCTTTTGTTTTCGTATTTCGCTTTGTGTTTATTTTTCTTTCTTTTCGGATTTATTTGTGGACCAATGTGAACTTTCGCTTTTATTTCAAACATGACACACTTCTTGTTTTTCCCCCAGTTCTCCTTGTCTGTCGATAGATTTTATATTTTTTTGATCTACTTAAGCAAATTAAGTCTTGGGTTTAGATGAGGATTAGTATTTCTGTCCAATGGATTTGGTTGTTCATTGAACGGTGGGAATTAATTTGGTATTTGATCTATAATGAATGGGTGCGTAAGTGCGGGAATGTTTGTTTGTTACTGCTAGACCGTTAGGTGTGTGTATAGAATGGTTGTTTAATAAATTGATGATTGTATAATTAACAGGAAGTGTTGTAGGCCATTTATTACAAAATCTCTTGTCATTTTTTTTGTTTATGGCTTTTGTTCAGACAGCTTTAGGTCCCTTCTTTTCGACTCGAATAAATAAAAAATGATCTTAGTTTACACTCATGACGAATTAAAGCTCTCACTTATCTACCTCATCAGTAGTATTTCATTTGATGTAAGCTTCGGAAAGATGCTTACAAGTTTTACACTTGGATGCAAAGCTTAATATGTTGATTACGGTCTATTAATTATGAGAAGCAGTCTATCCATTGGAATATTGTTTTTTTGCTATTGTCTAATAGCAAATGTGTACCATAACTAGACGCTTAAGGGCTTCCATCTATAGGTACATATTAAATATGTTATTCGAATAATATAAATGTAATAATTAATAGTTTTTCGTCATTCATAAACATTAGTGTACCTAGTCATTGCAAGACCTGTCGTAAAACCATCTATCTTCATCACCAGTTTCCTTTTGCCCTCCCTGTTAAACAAAAACCACTTGCTACAACCATGACGAAATAGTTCCAGTTTACTATTGTTTCAAGTAATAAAGCAATTTTTGTATTTTTGCAACCTCGACCCTTAGCTCATCAAAAACAAATTAACTGCCGCACATGCTTAACTACATTAACGCCAAATGGGACGGTCAGTCTACTTTGCACAAGTGACGATTCCACCTACCAGTTTGACCACACCACCTAGAAATGGAAGTGGATTACATATATCATCACACTCTAGAGGCGAAAACCGATAGAGCAACGTCAACTACATTGCGGCGCCGTTTGGCCTCTGGACAGTGATGTGTCACACTTGGTCTTGGGACAGATCTTTTAGGGTCACCGGTGACGATTGCGATAAATGCATTACGGCCGATCTTTTAAGGTAAAAGTTATAAAGTGCGTTTGATTGGCATATTGCCCAAGATGATTTGAAATATACTTATTACGTTAAGGAGGGCAGTATGGGAACACTCTCCCACATCTGTGGTATTAATATTTGATTTGAGGTTGTTTGTGAGCTCATAAAGTCCAGTAGAAACAACAGGTTCCCTAAATACTTCATTCCCTTAAGGCAACAGTGACACACAGATGGCTGGATAACAATTTAAGTTTTGTATTCCAGCTATAAGAAGGTCGTAACATATTTCACCGCGTAATTGGTGTATGATATCCGATAGGCACTATTCGTTTAAAAATGTTGCCGCTGCTTTATAAAGTCGCGGGAACATTTTTGGAATCTTTGAAAACCTCGAATTAACAAATTAATTAGAAAAACCAGAATATGAACAAATAAGCTTACTGGTTTACCTAGAATCTGTAGCTGCAGTGAGAAAGAGACATTTCACCTTGAGTTTGAATTATAATGTATGGAAAGTGAATCTCCATGAAAACAAATTTAGTACTAAGATACTCGTAGCTTCTAATACTTGCCTACTTAGTTGACTCTAAAGTTCGGAGTGAAGCTAGGCCTCAACCAACAAGCCTTTCCAGCTGGCATGATCTTTTGTCACACGCCCAGTTGGTTGAGGTCCCTTTCACTCTGTGTGCACCACCTTAGATGCGGCCGTCCTCTGCAACGTCATTCTTTGAGGTTGGAGTTGAAGACTCTTCGGATCGGAGCTGTATTATTCATTCGTTGTACATTGCCTAGTCATCTTAGACGTTGGATGCGTAGAAATCATACTAGGTCGATGACCCTGTACAGCCCTTCACTCTCTCTGAACACAAACGGGACCGAAGATTGTACGCAGAATTTTCCTCTCGAAACGTCCAAGAGCTTCTTCACTCTTTTTTGATAAGGTCCAAGCCTCTGAGCCGTAGAAGAGGACCAGGATGATTAAGCTTTTATAGAGGATCACCTTAGTTTTCCGAGAGAGGGTTCTACTATTCAATTGCCTCATGAGTCCGAAGAAACAGCGGTTGTCAAGAGTTGTTTTTTTTTTTAGAGACTCGCGCCAGTTCAAGAGTTTTAATATTCTCTTATGATGTGTTGACAGTTGACACACACAACCTGAATGGAGTGCAGTGGTTGGGGTCGTTGATGTTCGTTCACTACTCTCAAGGGTAGTTGTCCTAGACCTAGATAGGACGAGAGCCGACCAAATTCCGCTTTGGTTATAGTCCGTAGTAATTCGTTCAAGCACTTTAGTATTGCATATGCAGAGGATAAATTTCAGTTGACCATATACTGTGAGTGTTATGCCTGCAGCAGTACGTCTGGTCACTTTCCCATCACAATTGCGTTGCATACTTTTTGTCCGTATAGGAATTACTTTTTCTTGGCTATGAAGCGAATTTGAACTATAGACCTTCCGCCCGGGGGTCGATGATGTTAACCACTGCACCACGGCCACCCCATATTCTGCGTCTAATCTCAGCGCTAGTGTATTTGCCGCTACATTAAAGTTATAGCTGCCATTGGTGATGTTTTGGATAAGACGTCAGTGTTGTGCGTCTTTCTTTGACGGCAACATGTATTTGGTTTTGCTCTCGTTTACCTTCAAACCGACTTCAGCTTCAATGATCACAAAAGCTTCATTGACGTCTCGTTACCTTCTCCCAATCACGCCAATGTCTGAATCCTTTTCTGATATCGAAGATCTCGGTTAACTCCTTACCGGTCTTAATGGAGAAGCGAGAAGTTTGCCAGGGATGTCAAAACATAATATGGCTCTGTATAAATGGTCCCTGAAGACGCTCTCATATGCGGCTTTAAAAACGACGAAAATGTGATCTATGTCGACCTGAAATTCATGGGTCCCTTCCTTTCTAGTTGGTCTATAGTGGATTGTCCTGTCCTAAACTCACATTGATGGGAACCTATCAAATTGTCCATGAATGTTTTCAGTCATTCACAAAGCACGGCAGAGAAGGTCTTATACGCGATGTTAAGGGGACTTATTCCCCTATAGATGGGGCAGTCTCAGTCGGGTGGACGGAATTCTCTGTCATTTTCGTCCAGTGTGAATAATGCGTTCTGCTTGACAGTGGTATCTTGACCATCTTCGTCGTTATACAGTCCGCAGGAAGATTATTTCTATATTCTCAGCATCGGCTGTGATTTAACTACGAGGTGTCCGTGTTCATCCCTGCATGCACCTTGGCATGTTCGTTTTACTATTTAGTAAATCTTTCGAACGTCGTTCTTGCAATGACATCTCCCATCTCGTTCTCGCTCTTTTATTTTCTTCTGAAAAGGGTATGATTCTCCCGTATTTTCCCTAATAGAGCTCCCGAGCAGCTTTCGTTAATTGATGTAACGTGACCATGTATGCATATTGTTTTTTTTTTTTTTCATGTACCTCTCTGCACTCGTCATTAGACCAAGGGTTTTTCCTAGGTGTTGGCTGGAAACCGAATACATTAGACGCAGTATTCCTGATGACGCTTTGACAACGTGTCCATTGTTGCATCGGCCCTTGGGAGAACTTGAGGGAGACACGACCGGTGATGTTCCTGACAATCTCTTCGGATTACAGCTTCCCGGCGTCGAATGCTGGTTCGCGATATCCGCATACATATCTTGGCTGCAACAATGTAATGATCCGAGTCAACATTGGCTGCTTAGAGGGTTCGGACATCCAATTAGTGAAGGAATATCTGGCACCGATCGCAATATGATCGATTTGATTAACAGATAATTCATCAGGAGAACGCCAGGTTCCCTTAAGGATAATTTAAATGTGGGAATCGTATGCTATCTACTAGAAGAGTACGCCCCGTCACAAAGCCTATTACATGGTGTCATGTGGGCTGTGTTTTTTTTACTAATGCCCACCTATACCTGCACCACTGTAATTTCTGCCAAAATTTTATTGGATTTTTGTAAAATTTACAAGCAAAAACTAGCGAAGCCCGCATTAAGCGGTAGGTCCCCTTCACCTGTGTGAAAAAATGAATCGCACACCACATGGATGATTCAGAGAAGCTTGGCTCTGGACCTTCATGGACTGTATCGCCACCAAAGCAATTTGGCTACGACTACATTTTAATTTACTGACCGACTTTGCTTGTTAACTTCTTAACTTTCATGTGCGAAGTTAATGTAATGGGGCCGAATTTGCGAATTCCAAATTTTGACATATGTATCTTCACGTTTCAAGGTCAGCAGAATTTATATCCATACATACGTCTGTGTGTGAATGTACATATGTGCGTATGTGCGGAATTTTGGTATCGATTATCGACGGTATTAACATTCCGTTCAACGTCTTATTATGTAACTATAGTACCCCTCTTTTTGCGTCGGGGGCTAAAAACTGAAAAATATGAAATTAATTGGGTGTTTTAATTTTTCCCACTGGGAAACAAGAAACCGAAGTGATTTTTGAGTATGACAGTTATTATAAAAGCTCTCTCTCGAAGTTGCTACTCAAATCCGATATGATAACACTAGTATGTCATATGTCAAATCCGTCAATATTATCGTAAAACTTGACATTTATCAGAGTAATCGTACTCAGGACGATTTGTCATACGAATGTTATTTGAGTTTGATCTTGGACAAACAATGAAATTAAATCGTGAGCTTTTCGTGTGATGATTTCTTATAAATTTCGTCGTAGATTAATCCAAAAATAGTGTGTCGATCAACTCGCTTCGTCTTTCGCTTCACTGGTTTTCCAAATTCAATCACATACGCACTTCTACAGAGTGAATATCGGATACATACACTGCAAATGCTAGTGTATTAAACAACACGCAGCAAGTGTGTCATTCGACGCACTTTAAAATTATGTGTGTCACTTAACACGTTTGGTCTTTGAAATTGAAACACTTATTCGTGTTAAAACTATAACACGTTATATTGTGTACCATGAATAAAAACTCCAATGACATATTACGTGTTTTGCAGCGACACACTTATTAATATTTAACAGACCTTCGATCAACCAATCAAAAAAGGGAATTTTCCCAAGAAAGCAATTTGCAAGTCGGATCCATGGCGGAATGGTTAATACACTGATCTCTCAACCTAGTGATCGGAGTTCAAATCTCAATCTCCGCAGCCACCGAAAAGCAAATACACTCAACGTCTTCATTCCCATTCCACATTGGCCCTTCGAGCCGGATGGCATGATCATCATAATATCACAACAAAAAGAAGAAATCAATAAAATCAAACAGCCTCGAAGCGACAAATGCTCGGACAGCGAGGTCTAGATGAGGCTCTTTGTTGCAGAACAACATGTAAGTCACCGAAGATGCAATTGCCGTCGGCAATTTGCATTTAGTGCAAAAGAGTCAAAGGCCGACGTCAAAGCACACCCACTGAATTCTGGGAGGCCAGAAGTGGAACAAAATCCACAAGTTCCACATGGGTAAGTGCCAAAGCGCAGGGATTATTGGCCCCTCCCACTCGCACATACATATCTATGCTCACAGTACGTGTGTGACCGAGTTGGCTTCCACAATTTGGGGTTAATGACCCCCAACGGTGACGATCAGCTGTTTTGGGTGGAAGCCGTACGCATAACACCTCTTGTGGAGGACTTACGGTGGGCAGTTTATTTTTATTTAAGACGGCTGGAAATCGACTTACGAAAACATTCGGTTTTCTACGTACGACTGCACTGCCTACGTCGCTAGTATAACTCAATCGGTTTTCCTACCGCCAATTTAAGACACCTTTTTGGCAAGTATCCCTGGCGATACACTCTTTCTTTATTGGCTGTGAAAATGGTTCACAGAAACCTTGAGTTTTGAACACGGGATCATTTCGTTCGGATTCCAGTGTGTTAACCATTACACAATTGGTCCGGATCGCAATTTGCTTTATAGTTGGGATTTTCCCTTTTGTGTGTTTTCACGATAACATAAATTGCATTAAAAATTTATGCAATGAAAACACACCTTTTGGTGTGTTGCAGTAACACACTTACCATTTCCAATCTGGGTCGCCCAAAATCGGTTTTTGAGTCAGGGTGTGCTGTGTATGAACTGAGAAAGATCGTCAACAAGATTTGTTTGCGTTGGATACACTTTGACAGTTGATAACGGCCATATTGTTCAAGCTACATCTGTCAAATTGACTGTCGTGTATTGAGTTTATTTTGCCAAATTACCCTGGATGGACATAGCGTTGAACAACACGTGCAAATGATAAGATTGTTTTATCGAAATGGGTGTTCTATTCGGGCAACGTTTGCGCCCTTCGCCCATTTTACGGTCGCCGTAATCAACGTACCGAGAGGACTATTCGCAGTGTGGTGGATAAATTTGAGTCCACTGATTCAGTAAACGATAAACCAACACCCGTGTGTCAACACAAGCCTCCCAAAGGCCTTCGAAATGTGGTGCTGCAAGCGAGTTGAATAGTCATGTAATCTCTGATATGGTTAAGTCTTGGCGACTTTAACTGACCATTCAGAGGAGGTGAATTTGTTGTCTTCTGAAACCTCCCGGTTAACTCCTTTGAAGTTGGTCCCACAGTTGCTGAACAGAATGCTGTAGATGATTCGTCGTGCAACAAATCTCCGACATGCTACCGAGATGATGTGGCTTTCCAACTCAATATATAGGTAGATGACCTAGTAGAGAAGTAGACGAAGACAGCAATATATCTCTAAATAAACTGTTTCCTTAAAGTTAGAATAGTCTCCATTTAATAGAGCCTGGTTAAAACGAAATTGGTGTACCTAAATAAGGAATCTCGCATGTGTGTAGTCTAGGCCATCACATGTGTATCACATACTACACATTTTCTCGAGGGCACAAGCTGACATACATACATATACCAATTCCCCTGATGGGCTACTCTAATTCTTAGCTTTAACTCTGGCGCAATATATCCCAACTGAACGTGCTATATTGAATCCATTGTTTCCCATGCAAAGCAACAATTGAGAAGCAATGTGGTCATAATTAAGACGAGTCTTACTAACGGAGAGAGACCTCATTCGCCCCGAACTACATCTCTATATTCAAGCAAGTTAACGAACCCTACGGCGAATTGACATTCCAGGTCAAATCAAATGGAGCTTAAGAAACATTAAATCACTACCTTCCCCCAAGCCCCAATACAAAGTCCATCTTGTCTGTCAATTCCCTATCAACTCAATTCCGATCTATGTACTGTCCGCTACATGACTCACGATTGATCCGCAGCTCAAAAACACGCTGTTGCTCGTTGCCCAGCATCCACTGTCGTAATGGGTCAACATTTTTATGTTAAATTTCCGTACACCCATCCAAGCACACCCAACACCATGAGTAGCCTCTACCACTGAGATCATTTGACGGAGATTCCTTTGTTTCAGCCCATTCTTTCATAGGCTTGACCCTGAATATGAATTACCTACCTCCCCCTTATAATTCATATTTCATTCGCCTAATTGTGCTCGGCCATTGTTGAAATATACGACCTTGAAGCACACTCAGCGCAGCGCCCGGGCTTAAGAAGAACCAGGTACGTAGCGTGATTTCAAAAAAAATAATGAATGTATCTTTTGCAAGGAAAAAAACTTGGTCGGCTTTTCATCGCCTTAAACAGAGCGAGAAATATTTCAGAGATTTAATGCGAATTGTGATCAGGCAACTTCCGCATAGGAGTTCGAATCATGAGATACGACTATGGCTGCAGCAAGTACACAACTAGCTGCCACGATTACCATTGTTAAGATACGAGTTGGTGTTGTCGCATAAGATCGCTGGATTGGTTGGCAGTTGATGATAGAGTTGTAGGAGCGCAGGAGGAGTGGAGAGTTATGGATAATCGTAAAAGCGAGGAAGTGACAATAATGCGTGTCATTTTCAGGAAAGGTTTTTGGTATTTCCTTGAAGCATAGACACAATATGGTCACACCTTATTCCGATGAATCATCATCACCACCTGGCTGTCGTTCCGTCTCCTATAAGTCCCCGAAACGTGATCACTACTCGCCACCTTCCAGAACAGCAAAAACATGTTCCACACGCTGAAGATATACACCATCGGTGACAAGCGTTACTCACGTTACTCGACACCGATCGATAAACGTTGCTCAAACACAATCCAATCACAGCCATTCAGATTGATTTATTGCAACAGCAAACCCGGCAAAGGGCCCCATTCAACACCGTAACTTCCTCATTCGAAAGCCCCATCTTGAACCCAACAACACCAACGACGACTGCGCGCAGCCACCTCGACGCGTCTCGATTACCATCAATGCAATACGCGCAATATTGCACAGACTTCCAACTGCCTGGCGCATTACCTTTCGATTGAGATCGGATTTCATGCTCGAAACTAAATCTCATTCTCATACTATCTACAAATGCTGAACGTCAGAGCCTGCGGCAATGAAGCAAAACCCATTCGACATGCCACTGAATGAAATACTAGCACCATCGCCCAGGTAAACCGTTGCGTTGATGCCAATTCTCCCGTTCGGATGCACTCACTCACCTCGCCGTCTCAACTGTCACAAACGGATCTCGGTTGCTAAGCCGACCCATCGTAGATTGGCCAATTATCAACTTTCGACGCAAGTGAATGCGCGAGTAAGTGGCAATCGGAGTGGTCATAAACGAAAGGCGGTCAGACACTCGATGTGTGACCAGACCAGCTAGCAATTGCTCCATATGGGCTAGAACTCGGCGACAAACTCGTTCCGTAATTTGGGAACCAGGCGGTCGGTTTACTATCGAGCTCCGGTACCAGTGCTTTTTTGGGACGCAATCTCAGAACTGGTTTCGGACATAATCTTGAGTGTTATTGTTTAATTCGGACATTGTACCGCCTGTGGGCTTTTGGTTTTGTATTTTATCAATTTGAAAGTAGTTGGCGGAGTGCTAGCGGTGCATTGCACTTTATTTTAAGTACAGACTTGGCGCGACTGACACAACGACGGACGGGGAAGGAAGTGTGTGTAGCGAAAACGTAGTACTAATCCGTGGCGGCCGAGTGACTGATATGGATTAGTTATTAGCGAAACGCCTTTACATAACTGAAGTACAAGTGAGGTTTAGAGGCGGTAGGATGTTTTCGACTTTTTTTGTTCATGGCGTTGCTATGGTTATGGTTCACTTTGTGCGAAACCGGATTGTTAACTGATTTGTTACGAATTTGGCAGTAAGAGGAGCTAATTACGTCGAGAAAGCACTCCTTGATTAGGTCACGATGAAAGTGGTTTCCGACTTCCTTCAGTCTTATGGATGTATTAGATACGTTGTTGTATAATGAGCGATTAAAAAGCTAAATAAATCGACGGTTTGTGGGAAGTATTACTAGTGAAGGGTAGCTTCAGACACCGCGACTTATTCGATTGAGGTCACTATGCCTACAAAAAGAATGGCTTGTGTTTTGCTTGCAGCTACATGGGCAAAATTCCTAATGAATTGAGTATAGTAATTTACGGATACGGTTGATTGCTCTCAACCTGGCGAGATGCCAGCAACGATCCCTATTTAAATGCCCGGGTCAAGTTGACATACGGCCTCCTCGCGGCGCCCTCTGGATAGCCTCTTCAACAACCGTTGCGAGGTGAACAAACGTATGCAGTGAAAAAAACCCCGACCAGAATGGCGGTTGTGCGGCGGGCTAACAATCCGCCCACGTAAAAAACATAAAAGTTATGAATGAACAAGATGCCTCGGATACACGGACGGATACTCGACGACGACAAAGGAACACGATTTGCGAGTATGCTCCTGGAATGTCAGAACCCTGTACACTCCCGGAGCTGCTCGTAAACTAGAAGGAATCCTCACGCAGTACAAGGCGGATATAACTGCGGTCCAGGAAATACGCTGGATAGGAAACGGTATGATTAGGAAGAAATATTGCGACATTTATTCCAGCTGTCACAAAAGGTTGCACTTACTGGGATGCGGATTTGTCGTGGGAAAGCGGTTAAGGTCGAAGGTCATCGACTTTAAGCCCATAAGTGATCGCCTGTCTGTGATCCGAATCAGAGGCAGATTTTATAACATCAGCCTTATATGTACACACGTCTCTACCGAAGAGGCTGAAGACCCTATCAAGGAGGACTTCTATGACCTCCTGGACAACGCCTACGGAGCTTGTCCGGAGTACGATGTTAAAATCGTACTCGGGGACTTCAACACCAAAATCGGTAAGGAGAACACCCTTGGCGGAGTGATCGGAAAGCACAGCCTCCACGATACAACAACAGATAACGGCTTTCGACTCACGGACTTTGCGACAGCTCGTAATGCGGTGATAAGAAGCACAAGATTCCCTCGTAAGCGAATCCACACAGCAACCTGGCGATCTCCGGACGGTCAAACCGCCAACCAAATCGACCATCTGTTCATTGACGCAAGGCACTCGTCAAACATCCTGGATGTGCGAACATTCAGAGGGGCACATGTCGACTCAGACCACTTCCTCGTAGCAGCAAGATTCAGAGCTCGACTGTCTAATGTCAGAAAGCTGCACCAGCCCAGCAGGAGGAGGTTCGACATTGGGCGTCTGAGCACACCGGAGGTTGCCAGAGTCTACAGGGAGCAGCTGAGCGAAAGACTCTACGGTATGCCTACGTCGAACACAAATGGCAATAATATGCGTCTGCATTGCCGCTCAGCCATTCAGGAAGTAGCCGAAACCACCTTAGGATACCTACCACCCCCGACAAGAAACCCGTGGTATGATGGCGAGTGTGAGCAGAAAAAGGCAGCAACCGACGAGGCGTACCAAAATGCGCTGCAGAGGAAAACCAGGGCAGCGCAAGAAGAGTACCGAGCCAGAAGAAGGGAGGAGAAAAAACTACTGCGACAAAAGAAAAGAATCTTCGCAGCCTCCCAGCTCAAGGATATCGAGGAGTCTAGGGATAAACATAAAATACGAGCCTTTTACAAGAAAGCCAAAGGCTTTGCAGGAGGCTTCAAAAAGGGCACCCTGGCTCTTCGAAACTGGGAGGGTAATCTTGTCACCGACCCGCAGGGAATAGTGAATGTATTTAAGCAGCACTTCCAGCAGCTGCTTAACGAGCATGACCAAGAGAGAGTGGTAGGGACCGAGGAAATCCCAACTCCAGCCGCTGAAGTAGTCCTCCCACCCAGCATCGAAGAAGTCGGTACAGCTATTCAGAAGCTGAAGAACAACAAGGCCGCAGGCTCAGATGGCTTGCCATCAGAGCTCTTCAAGGCTGGCGGCGATGTTCTGGTAGGGAGCATGCACCAGATCATCTGCAGAATTTTGGATGATGAAAACATGCCCGACGACTGGAATACCAGCTCTATATGCCCCATCTACAAAAAAGGCGATCCCATCTCTTGCAAGAACTATAGAGAACTGCTCAATGTCGCATACAAGATCCTGTCCAGCGTATTGTGTGAACGTCTAAAACCATTTTGCACAGCACTAGTCGGCAGCTACCAGTGCGGCTTCCGGCCCGGCAAATCAACTATAGACCAAATTTTCACACTTCGGCAAATCCTGGAAAAGACCAACGAGTTTCGAATCGATACACACCATCTTTTCATCGATTTCAAAGCCGCATATGACAGCATTCATCGTGAAGGACTGTTTGGTGCGATGGCCGAATCCGGGATCCCGGGAAAACTAACCCAGTTGTGTCCGCCACGCTAAAAATTACGCCATGCACCGTGCAACTCGGTTCTAGGACTTCGGAACCGTTTGAAACACGCACCGGATTTCGGCAAGGAGATGCGACTTCTCCAATCTGGTGCTGGAGCAGATAGTGCGACAGGCGTCAACAGGGAAGGCACTATCTTCTACAAGTCCGTCCAGCTGCTAGGATACGCGGATGATATCGATATCACCGCGTGTTCTCGCCGTGGCATTGTGGAAGCATTCACGGCGATTGAAGAACAGGCGAAAGGAGTTGGTCTTAAAGTCAATGAGGACAAGACGAAGTACATGCTGTCAAGCAAAAACCAATTATTGACAATTGACAGCTACAATTTCGAGGTAGTTAAGGAGTTTGTCTACCTCGGGGCAAACGTAAATTCCACAAATGACACCACAGTGGAGATCCGGCATAGAAACGCCCTTGGCAACCGCTGCTACTTCGGCTTGTCCAAACAACTGGGGTCAAAACTCCTCAGTCGAAAGACCAAAGTCATGCTTTACAAAACGCTAATTCTGCCAGGCATGCTGTACGGAACCGAAAGCTGGACGATAAGCAGGACAGCGGAGCTGATTTTGGGTTCTTTCGAAAGAAAAATTCTGCGCCGGATATTTGGTCCTGTCTGTGAGGAAGATGAATGGAGAAGAAGACACAACCGCGAACTCTACGAGCTGTACCAAGATGTGGATGTAGTCCGGAAGGCAAGGATCCGTCGACTACACTGGCTCGGCCACATCGAGCGCATGGACATCAACGCTCCAGCTAAGAGGGTCTTCGACTCCGAGCCTCCTGGTTCGAGAAGAAGAGGAAGACCGAATCTCCGGTATAAAGACCAAGTAATCGCGGATGTAAGACATCTTGATCTTGACAACTGGAAACAGCGTGCCCGGGACCGTCAAGGATGGAAGGCAGCTATAGCTCAGGCTCAGATCTTCCATAGATCGCTGGCCTGATAAGTAAGTAAGTAGTAAGTAATTTTCGTATAAATGCTTCTAATTCCCTGAAATTATTCGGCTCTTACAAATAGCGAAAGGCTACAAGCCGCCTCTCTAATGAGTACACAAGTAACAAGTACACCTTGTGCAGTCGACGCGACGATGTAACCACAATAATCAATTCCCTAATTGGTGGCTCTTGCAGGGTTTGAGAACTACACAAATATTCGACACTGGTCCCTCTGTGATGTGCAAAAAACAAGATCGGAAGGCAGTTGTGCCATGTATTATTACAAATCCCCGTTCAAGGTAGAAGCTACAAAAGTGGAACTCTAGAAAGTCAAAATTTTGCGTTTATGTCGCAAATGTTCTTCGTCTCTTCGTCTAGAAAAACTCTGAGATGGACGTCGGAAAAGTCAACCTTCATAAAATATTGTCCTCCTTGAATGATGGCCAACAGGCTATTGTGGTTTTTTTTTGGCGGAGGCTTCTGCTATTTGTTAGAGCACTCAGTCGCGAATTCTGGTCCATTGTACTGCCAGACAGACAGCTTATATTATGTAATTTCTCCGTTTTCCGAAGAAAACTGGGAAGGAGACTCAGTGATGTAGAGCTAAAAGATTAGGCACACACCATGCCGGTCCCAAGGGTGCGCCACCGCGCGAGCAAAGACGGGACAGTCACAGAGAAAATGTTCTGCAGTGTCATCCTCCTCGCCACATGTAGCACAGGTAGGCGTCCACTGAAGCCAAGCACGCAGAGATGCTTAGCAAAGTGTAATGGTCTGTAATGACTGCCACAAGTCTTCTGCAGTCAATTCTCCTTAAGAACAGGAGGAGTGTTGCGGATTTCTTGCAGACATCAGGGCATACGCACTTAGTCATCCTGTATCCTGGATAATCCTTCCATCTAGGGTTATGTGTATTAAACACCCAATCGTTAATTGTAGAAATTTACCGTCGACGCAGGTTGAGCGAGAGCGGATTCAGGTCCTTAGAAGCTCTGCTCTGAACCAATTTTGGCGAGTTCATCAGAGATCTCATTTCCTTTGATCGCAGAGTGACCTGGAACCTATACAAGCCTTAGGAAATTTAGTCTACCGACTCTGTTCAAGAAGGTCTTGAGTTCATGCACAAATTTGGGTTGGACACAGCTTTGAATGTAGTTTGGCTGTCACTGCAGATGTATAGGCTTTTTCTCTTCCACCACAACATAGTGCATGACCATTAGGATTGCGTATATCTATGATTGGAAGGCAGTCTCATATTTTCCTAACGAGAAGTGCAGGCGCGCAGCACCGAACCTCCGCCCAGACCTGGAGCCATCCGTGAAAATGCGATGACAATCATTTCCAGGTTCAGCATCCAGCCATAGCCAATCCTGACGCCATGGAAACTCGACTGTGAAATTACGGCGCAGTAGGATAACGGGCGTCAGTGCTTCGCAGGACATTTCTTGCGCAAGCACACTATTATTCCTGTGTAAGTTGTACCAAAAGTAATTTCTCTTGACACATGGCTTTCAGAGCACACTCGCTGATAAATATATCAAGGGTGGGAAGGTTCTTAATAGCATCTAGTACAGCGGCGACGCGCTGGGGAAAGCCTGCGCATAGCTGGGACAAGCCGTTCCTTGGAGTTTGGTGAAAGAGGCTACGACGTGTTTGGGCGTTTATCTATTCCACCAGACAGTCGAATATGAGATTCTCGGTTTTATTGTTGCGGTGTAGATCCAGAGGATCTTTGCCGGCGATAAGAACCTTTACATTGAAAGAAAGCTGACAGCGCTTTGGTGGTTTTTGGCTCCATATGCTTTGACTAAAGAAGCTTGCTATCTAATATGACTTCCAGCTACCTAGGTTTCTTGGATATCAAGGTGGAATGCCTTTAAGCACAGCTAAAGCATGCCAGTATTTTTCCCCCTTCTTGTGAAGAGAACGACTACGGTCTTAAGGGGATTAACCGACAGCCCATTTCTGGTACACCAATAATCGATCACATTTAACGCCCCCTGTGCTTTGAGACGGACAGTCGGTTATCATAAGCCGACAGAAAGAACGACGTCATCATCTGCATAGGCCTGGGCATAGATTCCGGAGGCATTAAGAGCGTCGGACAGAGAGTCGACCATCATACACCATAACAGTGGAGACAGGACGCCGCTTTGCAGGCAGCCCCTGTTTAAGTCGGATTTGACACACTGGTCGAGGCCTGTATCAGCAGTCAATGTCCTGTGCACAAGCATTGCTTTGATCTACAAGACCAGTGCTTCATCAACGCGTGTCCAATGTGATCTTTATGCCACGACAGATGCTTAAGCTGCATTTTGGCTTCCTCGCAACTGGCTGATCTCGACAAGTCTAATCGTCACAAACTCTAATTCAAACCAAAATGTGTTGGATGACGATTAAAATACTATTGGGTTGTTCGGTTTAATTGTCAGATGAGCGGAAAAAGCCATACTACAACTCAAATTTGGTGTGTAAACGGTCGCATGTCTCTCGCAGCAGCGTCAGTGGTAAGTACATCATTCGATTACCGGCTAAATCGAGCCCCATAGTGTGCTATTAACCCCCTTATGACCATTGGTCATCAGGTCAGGTTGATCATGACAGGTTACAAGTTCATCACCTCTTTGATGAACACCAGACATTGTAATAAAAAATTTTGCCGATGACTGCCTTTCTTCTCAGCTTCCGAATGATGTGACGAAACTTCACCTTAGCCTACCTCTATCACCTCTTTAAATGATTGAGTCTTGTAAACGTGCTCGCGGCGGTGGTATGAGTAGGTTAGATTCTCATTTTAAGACTTGCGTGAGCTCATGAAAACTTGCGACCACGGCCTTTGAATAGCTGCCGCGAATACGTCTCGGTGACAATATCGGCGGCTAAGGGCTGTCCACAAGGAGAAGTCCTTTCAGCCCTTCTCTGGTAGATAGTTATCGAAGACCTATTCCGCAGGGTAACCACTCGCCCACTTCCTCGTAGCAGCGGCTACGAGGTCATCGGATATGCCGATGACCTAGTGGTTATTGTTACGGGCAGGTGCGAAATTGTTTCCTGTGAGCGTATGCACCTTCAGTTCAGCTTTCAGTTTATCTCTGACCGGTGTCAGAGAGGCAGAAAGGGTTCATAAAGGCGATTAAGGCACTGTCGACCTGTCGATGCGCTTATGGTAAAACATGGGTAAAACCTATAGTAATCCACCGGTTATGTACCACCATAGTAAGACCTATCATCACTTATGCTTCGGCAACACGGCGGACAAAAGTTGAACAAGTATTTTAACGTTCAAAGCCTTCAAAGACCAGAATTTCTCGGCATTACAAGTGCTATGCCAATCTGCCCCACGGCAGCCCAAGAGGCACTGATTCGACTAACTCTACTGCATCTATTTATTAAAAGAAATGTGATATGCGGTGCAATCATACTTCTTCGCTTAGAAACAGGCCTGTCATGTAGACCATTGGGTCGCCTGTCCATTTTGCAGCACCTTCCTGAGCTGGAGATGATTACCACGGTTTCGGACGCAGTACCACACACGCTCACTTTTGAAAAGAGATTTGAGGTACTGATCTCAATATTCACAGCTTGGGAAAGCGGCGATCCCTTGCTTAATGTCAAAGGCCTTGGGTGGTACACAGATGGCTGCAAGATGACTTCCGGCGTTGGCGCTGACATCTTTGGACCAAATCGGAAGATCTCGCAGACTCAGGGAATGAGTCCTAGTTTTTGCAGGCCGAATTATACGCCATTCGCCGATCAACTCGCTAGGAAAGGTTCTAGCAAAGGGCACATAGAGGCCGAACCTTTGTGCGGCGTTCCCGAGTGGGAAAAATCGCAACACCCGTCCCTTTAGAACAGCGGTCAGGGACTTTGTCAATCGGAAGAACACTCACTCTATTAGTATCCTTAAGCTTACTAGAGTAGATATCAGAAGACTCATCACCTTATGGAACAATGTGGTTTGAGATATCTTACTTGCTTACTTACTTTTCAGGCCAGCAAGCCATGTAGAGTCTGAGCCTAAGTTAATACAGCCTTCCATCCTCGGCGGTCACACTGCTTCCAGTCGGAAAGACCAAGTTTCTTAAGTCCGCGATCACGTAGTCTTTATAACGGAGGATCGGTCTCTACCTTCTTCTCGAACCAGGTGGCTCGGATTCGAAGATCCTCTTAGCTGGAGCGTTGGTGTCCATGCGCTGGATGTGGCCGAGCGCTTGTAGTCGACGAATTTTTACTTTCCGAACCATATCCACATCTTTGTAAAACTCATAGAGTACGCAGTTATGTCTAGTCCTCCATTCGTCTTTCTCGCAGAGAGGACCGAATATCCTTTCGAAGGAGCCAAGGATCAGTTCGCCTTTCTTGCTTATCGTCCGGCTTTCAGCTCCACATAGCAGGACTGGTAGGATAGGAGTCTTGTAAAGCGTAACATTGATTCTTCGCGACAGGAACCTGGACCCTAGCTATTTTGACAACCGAAATAGCAGCGGTTGTCGAGGATGATTCTGCGCCGGATCTCCACTATGGTGTCATTTATCTTTGCCCCGAGGTAACTGAACTCTTTCACCACCTCGAAATAATAGCTGTCGATCGTTATGTTGTGGTCTGAGATATCATCTCAATAGAGTTAACCTCTCGTCTGACATTGAATGTCGACTCTGTGTTGAGAACGCAGAAACTGCAGAGCACATACTATGTAAGGCTGCTGCCCTTTGCCATCTTAGGAGGCGTATCTTTCTCAGTGAAATTTAGTTCCTACGAGAGACATTCTCAACTTTATTGAGAAAGTGGAGAACCTTCTCATCTGATCGACTAGCAGGCACAATAGATTCACACAGGTCCCCTTAAAAACAAAAACAAAAACTATAACACGACTACTTAGATTCAATCCAAGCACTTCGACTTTAGTAGGGAGGAAGTCTCTACTAAAACCCAAAACTTTCCTTTTATTAATGGGGACCTTGATTTGTTTATAAACTTAGCTCAGAAACAGCTGAAAATAAGCCAACAGAGCTTTACCAATATGCATGGTAAACTGGCTCGATCCCTAAATAACCTCCGCCAGATGCACAGATAAATTGATTAACCACCGCTTACAGCTGATCGCGCCACCGGAGTTCGGCTTCTATATCCCAGTTATCGCATTTGTTGATGTTTTCGAAGGCATCCACCTGGCCTTTTTAAAGGGTCTTTAACGCTCGATCATCACTTAAGTCAGGGGATCATCGATTGGCTACTGTAATTCTTCATATAATGTCTTCGCCGATCTTGGGAATATAGCACAGGCAGAAAGTTGAAGGGGAGAAGAATAAAACCAATCCAACTCAAGTTGGATAAATCTCTAAATTTCACAGTAGACCAGAAGTCAGGCTCAAGTCAAGCTTTGAAAAGGGTGATGTGCAGCTAGCTAATTCACTAGAGCACTCCTTGTGTAGATATTGATTTAAGGAAAGGACGCAAAACACGCTTCTGCGAGATTCCATCGTAGACATCGAACTGTCCAACAGATGCAATGAAGCCTTAGGTACACAAGTCTAGATGTGAATGTTAAACATTAACTTGAAGCCGGGTTGGTTTCTTGTATCTATTGTATATATAATCTTAAATATTTCCCAACATTTTTGCTTACATTCATTATATAGTCGTTCCAACTGAGACTATCACGGACGCACATACTCTGAATTGACAAGTTTTCGGTTTCTGGAACCAAAACATCAAGTGAAGAGCAGCTGAAGTAAGTGGTTTCGCTTCAGCGACAGCCGACAACATTGAATTCTCAAAGCATGCAATTCCACTCCGTCAATGATACTGTCGAGATCGGAATTTCATGAGATACGAGTAAATACATATAGCAGTTCCAGTTATACTGCTTTGTTGATTGGATTAGAAGTGACAAATAGAAAATCATTTTCATAAATGGGAAAGAGTATCGGACCCAATTGAGAAACTTTGTTGGTTGGTTGGTTAGGTGACTTCCCTCCGTTAAGCGATGGGGATCACTTAGACCAAGATCGGACCATTGTGCTATCAAAATTCGGTAATTTGCTGATCTCTGCTTCGGAAAGATCTGCTAATTTATCAAAGAAGTGTTCCCCCAGAAATCGTCTTCTTACGGAAACTAGGGTAGAACAATTGCATAGGAGATGGGTAGGAGATTCTTTCTTTTCCTCATCATGGCACCTACTGCAATAGTCATTATATGGCAGTCCTAGTCTAGCGGCATGTTTCCCTAAAGGGCAGTGTCCTGTTAGGACACCAATTAGGCTGCTTATGCATTCCCTACATATTTTTAGCAGGTTTGTGGTTCCGATTTCAACCTTAGCACTCCATTCCTAAAACTTCGTCCTCTCAATAGCCTAGCGAACGATCCCTTTGCAACAGGCCTACATACAATTGATATTCAATTGAGCCAACTTCCTTCTTAACTCAAGGAGACATTATACCAAGTGCGTGCTCCAAAATCAACGCAATGGTCATAATTAGGTTATAACTTTCTCAAGCAGCTTGCTTCTGTGGCAGTTTCATCGGGAGATTTATTACCACTTAAGTATGTACACATAGTCTACCAAAAGCCTCAACCTTCATCACAAGACCACGTCGCGATGTTAAACAATGCCCTATCACGCATGCAGCTCTTTAATTTCCTGAGCACAGGTACCAAGCTACCTGTTCAACCACTACCGAGCATCCGTGTGATCACATGCATAGCTCATTGGGCAATCTTTCACTCTCACGGAAATGGCTCTTTCCGCATGCAACAGAACCGCTTCGTCTACCGCTTCCTGCATCATTCGTTCGTATGTACGTGGTCGTGTATGGACCGACGTTCCAGTTCTTAGTTTAAGTTATGGATTATTATCTAATCATTGCCATCTGGTGCCGCCCAGTTTACCTTGAGTAGCCGACCGTGACCAGAAAATCGTTGTGTGGAGACGGGAACGTACATTATTATTCTGCTAATTGTGACCAATTAGCGGATGGATGCATGAATGGTCGGATGACCGGCTGGTTGACAACTGAGTGGATTAGACATATTGCATTACAGGGATAAGAGCCCAAGAGCTCTGAAGCGTTTTGGATTTGGTGTTGCTTTCCAGCGATTTATTTGTTTCCGATGAAACCAAACGAATAACTTGTTCCTAACATGCCTGGAAATCGCTTTCCTAAGGTGTTTGTTTATACCAGGGTAGGGCGTAAGTAAATAAATACTCTAATCAAACAGAATCGCTAATGGTTTAGGTGAGAAGTTACAAAAACTTGTTTGTTATTCTGGGAAATGATTTGGTTTTAGTGCTGCTCTCAACAATAAATCTGTCAGCAGAAGCATTTGCTAAATTTTACGACGAATTCGACCCAGATAGATGGAACCTAGATCGGGACTTTTCGTACATAAATTATGCAACAATAACAGACATCGTTTCAGTGCCTTTTAAGGCAGGCATTTGATGTTTTCAAAATCGACCGACTTGGCTGGTTCTAAATAAACGCATAGTTTAAGGCTCAGAGAACTCTGAAGTTACCACAAAGAGAGAAGAAGGTTTTCAAGTGCGAGACTTTTCTAGGGTACCTTAAGGACCGGTAGACCTGGACACAAAAACTAGGCAAAGTTTTGGCAATGTAAGAAGCTAGTTTTTAACAACAGCTCGCTGAACTATAATTTGAGATGAATATGTTCGGCAAATAGAAGGCAAAGGACTAACAAAGGCCTCGTAGGGGTAGCATCTATCCGACGGATGCTGGCCTGCTAAAAAGCGAGAAGAGCCACCGCAGTCGAACACTTGCGGCACTGTTAGTAAGTGCTATCCCCTCCTCCTCGTTGTGCCATCTGAAGATTTCCTATGGAAATTGCAGACGGGGAAGGGCGATTGGCGAGCCTCCTGCGCCAAAAAACAAGATTAGTCGGTTGGGCTACGGCCTAGTAAGCCGTAACCATAAAAAACCACAAACTCCGAAACAACCACCGACCGGATTTATGTGGACGACATTTGCAAAAAACGAAAAAAGAACAATGATCTTCGGCTCTGTACGTGGAATGTTAGGACCCTAAACAGGCCACGTGCAGCCGAACAACTCACGGACGCCCTTGACCGCTATAAAGCGGACATAACCGCCATCCAGGAAATGCGATGTAATGGACCGGGTATGAAGCGAATGGAAAACTACGATATTTACTGCGGCGACTGCTATAGGGAGACCGGACAACGATTGTTCGGATGCGGATTTGTTGTTCGAGGTGGACTAAGGCAAAAAGTCCTAAGCTTTCGGCATGTGGGCAAACGCCTCATAACAATCCGTATCAAGGCTACATTTTTTAACATCAGCCTGATCTGCGTCCACCCCCTCACGGAAGACAAGGATGACTCCACCAAAGATGAGTTCTACAATCTCCTAGACAGAACGTATGCCCAATGTACTAGGAGACTTCAATGCTAAGCTGAGTAAGGAAAGCATCATTGAACGAGTCATCGGCAAACATAGTCTACACGACACCACATCCGATAACGGACACAGGCTGATTGATCTTGCTACGGGGCGAAATCTCTTTCTAGCCAGTACGCGCTTCCCGCACCTCGATATACACAAAGGCACCTGGCGGTCTTTTGATCAATCGACTACCAACCAGATTGATCACATCGCGATCGACGTCAGACACTCCTCCACTATTCTTGATGTTCGAACTTTCCGAGGGGCTAACATCGACTCGGACTACTATCTTGTAGTAGCCAAGATGCGCTTACGGATATCATGAACGCAGCGGAGTAGAGTAAAAATACAAAGTTATGAAGTCGGAAAGCTACTATCGCCAGAAACCGCTCGTGGTTTTACCGATCGCGTCTCCCTTAAGCTCTCCCATACACCTCAATCCTCCACGCTACCAATAGAACAGCAGTGGAGCCTTTGCAAACAAGCCCTGAAAAGCTTTGCATCCGAAGTTTTGGGTTTCAAGGCTCCACCACGAAGAAACACCGGGTTCGATGACGAGTGCAGGAGGATTCACATAGCGAAGCAGGACGCATGTAAGGCCTCGCTGCATAAAAGAACAAGAGCAGCTCGTGAGCTCTACGAGTTAAAAAGAGGGGAGGAGCATAAGCTTCTTAGAAGAAAGAAGAAAGAGCACGAGAAACGCGCGAAAGAGGATTTGGAAAAGTATTACTGCAGGCGTGACGTTCGAAAGTTTTATCAATAGATAAAGCGAACATGCCAAGGTTATAAAGCCAGAACGGAAGCCTGCAGGGCTGAGGACGGACACCCAGTAGTAGAATCGCAGTCGATGCTGAGAATATGGAAAAACCACTTCTGCAGACTGCATAACGGCGATGTTAGTCAATATACCGCTGTTAGGCAGAATGATCCATTTCTAATCGACGAAGACCACAGAGAATTCTGTCCCCCTGACCTCGATGAAGTTAAGATTGCCATATCGAAGCTCAAGTCAAATAAAGCTGTTGGCGCAGACGGGCTGTCTGCTGAGCTCTTCGAGGCAGCTGGAGATGACCTGGTTAGGAGCATGCACCAGCTCATCTGTAAGATATGGTCAGAGGAAAGCATGCCCGAGGAAAGGAGTCTCAGTATGCCCGATCCACAAGAAAGGAGACCCCTCTGATTGCGCCAACTATGGAGGAATAAGACCCCTTAACATCGCCTACAAAATCTTCTCTGCCGATTTGTGTGAACGCCTGTAGCCTATTGTAAATAAGCTGATAGGTCTTTATCAGTGCGGATTCAGGTCAGGGAAGTCCACCATCGACCAAATCTTCACACTACGGCAGAACCTGGAAAAAACCAATGAATTCCAAGTCAACACTCCCCACCTATTTGTCGACTTCAAAGCCGCATACGACAGCGTAATTAGAGACGAGCTATACAACGCTATGTCTACCTTTGACATATCTGCTAAACTCGTCAGACTATGCAGAATGACTTTGGAGAATGCTCGCTGCTCCATCCGAATTGGTGAACACATATAGAAACGATTGTGCACAAATCACTGGCCAATACAAGAGGCACAATCCATTTCAAATCCTCGCAACTCCTTGCTTACGTCGACGACATTGACATAATAGGTAGAACACAGCGAGATGTCAATGAGGCGTTTGTGAGTATTGAGTTCGAGGCCGCGAAAGTTGGTTTGGCGGTAAGCGAGGGCGAAACTAACTGCTATAAACTATATGCTGTCATCAAAAAGGACGATCACCACCGACGTCTTGGCCAGAACGCTTGTATTGGCTGATATAAGTTCGAGGTAGTTAGGGACTTCGTCTACCTTGGCTCCGCAGTGACCTGGAACAACGACATCAATTCCGAAATCACTCTTGCCAATCGCTGTTTCTTTGGGCTCAGGAGGCAATTGACTCTATATAAGACCCTTATCATCTCGGTCCTGTTGTACGGCGCAGAGGCATGGACACTATCAAAAGCGAATGAAGAGGCCCTTGGTCGGTTCGAGAGAAAGATTTTGCGCGTGATTTTCGCGCCTATAAACGCAGGCGGGGAATGGAGGAAAAGACTCAACCACGAACTTTACGGGCTATACAGCAAAATGAGCCTAGCCAGGCGTCTACGGATTCAACGCCTAAGATGGCTGGGCCAGTTAGAGCGAATGGACACCACAGCTCCAGCTCGGAGAGTCTTTGAATCCCCGAGGGACGAAGAAGCAGAGGACGGCCGCACTTAAGATGGCGCACAGCTGGGTGTGCGGCAATGGAAAAGGCTATCAAACGATCGTGCTAGTTGGAAGGGCATGTTGGTTGAGGCCCAGGTTCACCCCGAACTGTAGCGCCCATTAAGAAGAAGAAGAAGCTAATTTTGAACAGCTCGCTGAACTATAATTTGAGATGAATATGTTCGACAAAAGTCCTGACGGTCTGTGTTGACCACACCTTCTCACCGTCATTTTGTACGGTTCTACATCACCTTATAGTGTCCACGGTATACGGATCTGCAGCCTGCCCGAAACAAATTTTCTATCCGAGACGGAGGCGGAAGGAAGGAAAGATCGGATGACCAAGACACCGGAGTTCAGTCCACCTATTGACATTGACATGTGCGAAATCTGTGCATTATTCCCCATTCTATAGTACATAGGAGCTGACGGAACTCGTCCTTAAGTTTCTCGAAGGCATGAATGCACACTTGCTTTCAATCTCTTCATTTTTTGTGCGTCTTCTGTGCTATACTGAACGGCAGAAGGAAAAAAAGGCGGCTCACGATGCCCACAACAATTGAGGTGAAGGTAATTGAAGTTATCAATTTTAGGTTAGGACGATAGGTCAAGGCTCACTTAGACTCCGAGTTGTGCCCAGTTAACTTTTATTCGTAGAAAACCAGAAGTCACCCGTTGAGTTGAATCCCATAGATGCAGATGCAGATAAAAATCCCGAAAGGAAGTGACTTCCAAGGAATATGTTCCATTTGTTTGGGCTAGTGCTGAGCACTTAGCACTAGGTGACGAATGAATTAAATTTCCTCTTCATCCTTCATCCCTGCAGCCTTTGCAGAAGTCATTATGGGGCTGGCCTAGTCTGGCTGTTTAACTGCGAAGACCTCAGCTTGGGAAATGCTACAGCCAACATCAAGTCTATAGTAGTGATTTACTTACTTACTTACTACTTATCAGGCCAGCGATCCATGGAGGATCTGAGCATGAGCTATAGCTGCCTTCCATCCTTGACGGTCCCGAGCACGCTGCTTCCAGTTATCAAGACCAAGATGTCTTACATCCGCGATTACTTGGTCTTTATACCGGAGGTTCGGTGTTCCTCTTCTTCTCGAAACAGGAGGCTCGGAGTCGAAGACCCTCTTATCTGGACCCTTGATGTCCATGCGCTCGATGTGGCCGAGCCAGTGTAGTCGACGGATCTTTGCCTACCGGACTACATCCACATCTTTGTACAGCTCGTAGAGTTCCCGGTTATGTCTTCTTCTCCATTCACCTTCCTCACAGACAGGACCAAATATCCGGCGCAGAATTTTCCTATCGAAGGAACCCAAAATCAGCTCCGCTGTCCTGCTTATCGTTCAGCTTTCGGCTCCGTACAGCAAGACTGGCAGTATGAGCGTTTTGTAAAGCATGACTTTGGTCCTTCGAGTGAGGAGTTTTGACCCCAGTTGTTTGGACAAGCCGAGGTAGCAGCGGTTGCCAAGGGCGATTCTATGCCGGATCTCCACTGTGATGTCATTTGTGGAATTTACGTTTGCCCCGAGGTAGACAAACTCCGTAACTACCTCGAAATTGTAGCCGTCAATTATTATATTTTGTCCCAGGTATTTCGTTTTGTCCTCATTGACCTTAAGACCAACTCGTTTCGCCTGTTCTTCAATCGCCGTGAATGGTTCCACAATGCCACGGCGAGAACACGCGATGATATCGATATCATCCGCGTATCCTAGCAGCTGGACGGACTTGTAGAAGATAGTGCCTTCCCTGTTGACGCCTGCCCGTCGCACTATCTGCTCCAGCACCAGGTTGAAGAAGTCACATGACAGCGCATCTCCTTGCCGAAATCCGGTGCATGTTTCGAATGGTTCCGAGGTCCTAGAACCGAGTCGCACGGTGCATCGCGTGTTTTTTAGCGTGGCGCGACACAACCGGATCAGTTTTACCGGGATCCCGAATTCGGCCATCGCACCAAACAGTTCTTCACGATGAATGCTGTCGTATGAGGCTTTGATATCGATGAAAAGATGGTGTGTATCGATTCGAAACTCGTTGGTCTTTTCCAGGATTTGTCGAAGTGTGAACATTTAGTCTATAGTCGATTTGCCGGGCCGGAAGCCGCACTGGTAGCTGCCGATTAGTGCGGTGCAAAATGGTTTAAGACGTTCACACAATACGCTGGACAGGATCTTGTATGCGACATTGAGCAGGGATATACCTTTAAAGTTCTTGCAAGAGGTAGGATTGCCTTTTTTGTGGATGGGGCAAATAGAGCTGGTATTCCAGTCGTCGGGCATGATTTCATCTTCCCAAATTCTGCAGATGATCTGGTGCATGCTCCCTACCAGAACATCGACGCCAGCCTTGAAGAGCTCTGATGGCAAGCCATCTGAGCCTGCAGCCTTGTTGTTCTTCAGCTTTTGAATAGCTGTGCCGACTTCTTCGATGCTCTGTGGGAGGACTACTTCAGCGGCTGGAGTTGGGATTTCCTCGATCCCTACCACTCTCTCTTGGTCATGCTCCTTAAGCAGCTGTTGGAAATGCTGCTTAAATACATCCACTATTCCCTGGGGGTCGGTGACAAGATTACCTTCGCAGTTTCGAAGAGCCTGGGTGCCCTTTTTGAAGCCTCCTCCAAGGCCTCTGGCTTTCTTGTAAAAGGCTCGTGTTTTATGTTTATCCCTAGACTCCGCGATATCCTTGAGCTGGGAGGCTGCGAAGATTCTTTTCTCTTGTCGCAGTAGTTTCTTCTCCTCCCTTCTTCTGGCTCGGTACTCTTCTTGCGCTGCCCTGATTTTCCTCTGCAGCGCCTTTTGACACGCTTCGTCGGTTGCTGCCTTTCTCTGCTCACACTGGTCACCACGGGTTTCTTGTCGGGGGTGGTAGGTATCCTAAGGTGGTTTCGGCTACTTCCTGAATGGCTGAGCGGCAATGCAGCCACATATTATTGGCATTTGTGTTCGACGTAGGCATACCGTAGAGTCTTTCGCTCAGCTACTCCCTGTAGACTCTGGTAACCTCCGGTGTGCTCAGGCGCAAAATGTCGAACCTCCTCCTGGGGAGCTGGTGCAGCTTTTTGACATTGGACAGTCGAACTCTGAATCTTGCTGCTACGAGGAAGTGGCCAGAGTCGACATTTGCTTTTGTGTTTTGTTGAAGAGGCTATCAGGATGTTTGACGAGTGACTTGCATCAATGAGCACATGGTCGATTGGGCTGGCGGTTCGACCGTCCGGAGATCGCCAGGTTGCTGTGTGGATTCGCTTACGAGGGAATCTTGTGCTTCTTATCACCGCATTACGAGCTGTCGCAAAGTCCGTGAGTCGGTAGTCGATATCTGTTGGTGTATCGTGGAGGCTGTGCTTTCCGATCACTCCGCCAAGGGGGTTCTCCTTACCGATTTTCGCGTTGAAGTCCCCGAGTACGATTTTAACATCGTACTCCAGACAAGCTATGTAGGCGTTGTCCAGGAGGGCACAGAAGTCCTCCTTGATAGGGTCTTCAGCCTCGTCGGTAGGGGCGTGTGCACATATAAGGCTGATGTTATAAAATCAGCCTCTGATGCGGATCACAGCCAGGCGATCACTTATAAGCTTAAAGTCGATGATCTTCGACCTTAACCGCTTTCCCACGACAAATCCGCATCCCAGTAAGTGCAATCTTTTGTGACAGCTGTAATAAATGTCGCAATTTCTTTCCCTCATCATACCGTTTCCTATCCGTCGTGTTTCGGGGACCGCAGTAATATCCGCCTTGTACTGCGGGAGGATTCTTTCTAGTTTATGAGCAGCTCCGGGAGTGTACCAGGTTCTGACATTCCAGGAGCATACTCGCAAATCGCGTTCCTTTGTCGTGCGGTGTCGTCGTCGAGTATCCGTCCGTGTATCCGAGGCATCTTGCTCATTCATAACTTTTATGTTTTTTTACGTGGGCGGATTGTTAGCCCGCCGCACACCCGCCATTCTGGTCGGGGTTTTGTCGCTCCATACGTTTGTTCACCTCTCAACGGTTGTTGAAGAGGCTATCTAGAGGGCGCCGCGAGGAGGCCGTATGTCAACTTGACCCGGGCATTTAAACAGGGATCGTTGCTGGCATCTCGCGAGGTTGAGAGCGATCAGCAACTTTACCCAGTATGTCCGAGCCCATATCCTCTGACAGACAGCTACATGGAGTCTGAATCCAACCTGTACAAAGCAAATGATATAACCACACTGCCGCCCTCCGCATACCCATAAGACTGGTCACGGTATTCAAGCGCCTTCTCGCCTAGGGCGATAGCTGCATACATTTGTCCACTCAACTTGTGATTACCCAGAACGCACCGCGAGGGCGCGCTGCATGCCAAGTTGACCACGACGTTGACACGGACGCGCTGCTGTCATCCCGCCAGATTGACACCTTAGCCACATTCATCCCGTCTGCCATCTTCTGAAATAATTAAGACCCGACTCTCGTCAGGTTCTACAAAAAATTGTTTTTAGACTCATTAGAGTGCTCCTCTCCACGGAAATCTTTAGTAAAAGGCGAAAGATTTATTCGACATTGAAGAGAAGCCAGAGTGACGTTTGTGGCGCTCACTACCGATAGTTGTCAACGGCTGTGACCGAACTGAGTGTGAACTATAAGACTAAACGAAAAAATATGAATATTCCCCCGACTGTGGTGAAAAGTGGTATTGGTTTGTGCATTCGCTTAGTAAAAGCTGGAGTGGCAGTTAAATTTAAAATTTGATTTCAGTTTTCGTGTGTTTTTTATCAATTTAGCGTCCAAATACAGGCGAAAGTGGTACATTTGATGCGTCTTTATCTCAAGTGATAAGAATTGAACGTATTAGGGTACCACATTGCCTGTGAGTAGTGGTAGATCTACAAGTACATACGATTGAACTAGAGAGAACTAAGACACGTTGTCATTGTCACGACCACCATCGTTTCTTCGAACGAAACTAGAGACCAATCAGTCTATGAATACGCTACTCCCGAATTCTTAAGAAGACCAAGACCTACCGTGACCCGCTTCTAGAATTCACCCAAGCTGCCCTTGCACAACCGACACCCAAAGCGTACAATCAACCACAGAAACGTGCTCTGGTTTAGTTCTACTTCTACCTTCGCTTGTTATGCTTACCCAAGCATTATTGGCCCGAACTAACGACGACCACTAACCGTAGACCTTCCTCAATGGTCATACGACAACAATAAAAACAAAAAAAAGAAAACCGAAACCCTATCGTCAGCACTATTCACACTGTACACCATCAAATAGCCAAAAACACTGTGACCAGTCCCGAAGCACAGTTTACAGTCGAATCGTTCAATGACAACAACGTCTCGTTCGATTAATATAAATCTCCGCAGAATCACATTCAGCTTATCAATCGTCGATCATGTCGAAGACACATCACATTACTTTAACTCTTTGTTGGATAGTCGTCGGGCTTGTGACCATTGCTCTGGCGAATCCCGTGGACGAGAACGAGATCAAGAAGGGCCGAGAATGTAAGACATTTTGTGCCAGTTGCGGATGCATTGGATTCTATTGCGGCGAGGAGTGTATCTGCGAGTGCAACGAGGAGAACAACGATGATACCATGTGTATTGCATCGATTCAAGCGAGTGCAAAGAAGAGAAAAATTCCATTTGAGATCCTGATTCAAGGTCCGAGCTCGAATCGTTTCCTGAAGAATGCTCTTCAGTTTGATCAGAATCAACAGCAGTGCAATAAGGGCGATTCCGGGCGCACTAAGCGTAGCACGGTCGTAATTTATAAGCCAGCTGTCGAGAGCGTCTTGAATCCAAACGGATATTGCGAGAAACCCATGGATGACGAACCGATCAAACCCAAAGATTCGGTTAGAGGAAAACGTGCGATCGAAGTCGACTCGTGGTTCACTGATTTTGCCAATACTCTGGTAAAACCAGCACCGATCCCTGGAATGTCGACCGAAGAAAGCAACGAAGCCGTCGAGGAACCAACCAAAGAAGTCACAAACGATTCCAGGGAGTCCGACGAGGATAATTTGCTTCCAAAAATCCGTGGAAGAATCAAGAACGCCCTTAACATCGCCGAGAGTGGAAACATCGTCAAGGGTATCAGGAAGACAGTGAAGGAGATCGAAACCAAGGCATTCGATGGTGCAGCAAAGAAAATTCGCGGCGCAATCTCGACCATTCGCAATAGGGCAGAAGACATACTCCTGCCAACAGCCGAAGTCTCCGTCGATATCGGCGATTCCAAGTTCACTGGCAGAAAGATCTTGAACAAATTACGCGACAAAATCTTCCATCCGTTCGGTGAAGACGACAAGGAAGAGGAAATCATCAGCTAAGCGGCGACAAAGCCTGCCGGTGGAGCTCTATTTATATTTATTTATTGTATTTCATAGAAAAATAGAAAATAAAATTCACTTTAGTTGCCTAACGCCGTTTGCCTTTTCCCTTCTTGTGGCCGCCGCCACCGCCGGAGTGGTGTGCTTGACCTGTCGATGGCGCCGAGGACTGGAATGCGTCGGATGATTTGTTTTGTCGTGATTTCAAGTGTGGAATCTTGCCGGCGACGAAGTGGAGTAGATTATCTCGTGTGGCTAGCTCGGGATTGCATGCGGTTCCGTCGTCGTTTTTGATTTGAACACGAATTCGACCGCGGAACTGCAATTCCCTGCTTCTTTCGCGTGAATATTGCTTGTTTTCGACGCCAATCCGGAGATTAGTTACGGAAAGAACGTCACGAATCTCCACGTAAGTGGGGTTCTCGATACATTCGTCCTTGGGTAGACGACGGCCTTCCTGGCGAGATTTTTTGCTGTTGATATACGCTGGGTAGATACACACCCACCTGGGGAAAATTGAGATGTGAGAGGGGTTCTGCTGGTTGGAGGTGGATATTTACCTTTCCATATCACTGTGCTTCTTGTCGGGCGTCCAATTTGTGCGAATGGGCGATGCTGCTGCCATTTTTCGATGATTTTATTGAAGAATTTCGCGTGGAAACGAGTAAAACGAATGAGAACGTCGACTGAAATGACAATTGAATGTTGACACGTCGCTTGTGACAATCAAATGTCTGTCGACAGTTTGAGGAGTGCTAGTGTCTGTCATCCTAAGGTGGAATCAAAATGTTTATTTCACGAAAACTCCATTTTAAACCATTTTTTTATGCTTGAAAACAATTAAGTCAGATCAATTTGCCCTTGTAGACAAGAAACCCCTGTCCCTTACCCTTGTAGAGTAAAACCATTAAATATATCAGAACTACATCTCACACAGCCTCTGAAACTGTTTTATTTACATACCACAAACCACCATAGCAACTCAAACTGCGCACAGCTGTCACTTGAGTGACAATTCAACAATTGGAATCGGCCACGGATCGCGATATTTGCGGTCAACATTTCCAATTCATTTTCCGGCCGACCGTTGATCGCGATCGTGACTAAACCAGACTAAATCGTCGTAAACGTTTTCCTACGTACGCGTACAGTGTTCCTATACGAATTCACCATCCAATCATGGAAGAATTGAATGAAATCCTCGAGAAGTCCAAGGACAAATCGACGCAGAAAGAACAGGATGAGGTGAGAGAAACCAAAACGTAACCTTTTCCCATCCACTAAACATCTACATTTGCATTATTGTAGATCCTCCTGCAGCCGTTCGTGTATATCCAACAAATTCCCGGCAAACAAGTGCGTTCGAAACTGGCCCGTGCCTTCAACCATTGGCTCAACATTCCCTCGGAAAAACTCATTCTAATCGGTGAAATTGTCCAAATGCTACACAATTCTAGTTTACTGTAAGTAACTGATGTGTTTATTGTGCTTGTGTGCTTGCGAGTAGTGTTATTTCTGGCCAACAATCATCATCTCTGCATGGCATGGAGCCTGGACATTGTATTTCATCGCGTCCATTCGCATTTGTTTACGCAGAATGGATCTTCTGGTTCATATGTAGTCTTGCATGGTTTCAATAATTTGGAATGTTTACTAGTTCGCTTGAGAGTGCTTTGATGCGCGTTTGTTTCTTTGTGTAGTTACGTGAGACGGAAGACGGGAAACCGTTGAAATAGCCGGGAGATGTGTAGGGGCAAGCGTTACGAAACAGAATCAAATAGGGCAATGTGGTGATTAGGGGAATTGATTGAGATCGTTGATCATGGGATAGGAATGCGGCCAGAGAGATTGGCGTTTGTTTAGGAATTAATTAGTGCGCGAACGGTGGTACTTTGTAGGTGAAGGTGTCTTGGCACTTGAATTTGAATGAGTCGCTGTTTAAAAGACCACGGGAGGGTCAAGGTCGCTAGGTGCTGCATAAGTCGGTTGATGCTCGACATCGAAATTGGTCGTAGTCGTGTCGTTAACGTCATTAATGGAGTACCGAGACGATCGTGGCGAATAGTTAATTACAAGACAACAACTTCGAAATGACTGTGCGATTGTCAAGGCCAAACGCCAAGGCGAAGGCGAAATGCGACTTTTCGTTTCTATATACTACATAAGGGGGAGCTACCAAGGGATAATCTATGCACGGTTCCACCAGAATACAATGTACAAACGACTTGATCTTGGTCATCAGATTACTGCTCCGGAGAACCTAAGCCTAGGTTCTGTCAATCACCCCTGTCGTGTGTGATTTTATTTTTCCATAGTTGAAAGGGACCTACAGCATGAAGCACTGTGGGCTTTATAGATCTATTTATAGATCTATTGTAAAAGGCAACAGACAACGGTATCGACTTAGTATGGGCACATGGAACGTCTCATCGCTCAAAGGAAAGCATCTCGAGCTGGTTGAGGTCGACAAAGCAAAGAGGATATAGAACTTGGGACCTTTCGGACGGGTGGAAACTCTTCCTTTCGGGAGTCACACCTCAAATGTCAGCACAAGCGGGAGTGGGGATACTCATAAGTCCCAGACTGGCAGACACGCTATTGGAGTGGATACCATTAGGAGAAGAGTCGCGATCTTAAAACTCAAGCTTGAAAGATCAACTTTGGCTCTGGTGCAGATGTATGCACTGAATCCAGAGTCAGAGTATGCGACTTTCCTGGACGAAATTGATTCGGCCTTGATAGGGTGGGTGGCATTGGTTCCTATATCCTGATGGGGGACTTCAACGCCCACGTGGGTGTGGATGTAATGACACGGAGGAGTGTGATTGGGAGGAACGGTGATCCCCACCAAAACGCGAACGGAGAGAGGTTGTTGGATTTTTGCTGTGCAAATGGCATGTCCATTATGAACACCTTCTTTCCGCACAAAGCGATTCACAGATATACGTGGTATCGTCGGAGCCTTCAACAGAAATCGTTGATAGATTTGTGGTACCATCGTGTGCGAAACGGCCTCACATATCCTTAAGGTTTGAGCAAATTCCTACTGTTCCGTCGCATGTAGAGGAAGAATGGCGACTATTTTGAACAGCTGTCATCGCCTCTGCACGTGATGTTTGTGGAGAGAAGCGGCTGGTGGTAAGAAAAGAACTGCGTGGTTTAAAACACCAGAGGTTCAAGAAGCCATCAGAGAGCAGAAGAAGGCCTACAGGGACTGTATTCTCTTGGGAGACTCTGCTTCCCGTGACCGGTACACTATGGCGCGAAGAACTTGCAAATTTGGCATAGCAGCTAAAGAGCAGTCCTGGAAGGAGTTCGGCGAGAATTTGGAGAGCGACCATAGATCTACGAAAAAGCTGTTCTGGCAAACCATTCGCCGGCTCGGAGGCAGGAAATTCAACATAATCGAAGGAGTAAAATCCAAAGATGGTGTGTTGCTTTCCAATGAGATAGACATCTTACGCAGATGGAGCGTGCACTTTTCGGAGCTGCTCAATGAGGGAGCGGAATATAGTCCAACGGTTGAGGAAGTCATTTTAGCGGCCGATGTGGAGTAAGTTTGGCCAGAAATGCTTAAGGCAATGGGTAAAGAAGAAGTCATTAAGCTGCGTCATGTCACCTCTCCTTTTCATTATATATATGGACTGGATGTGGCAGCCCAGTCGAGGCGAGGAATGTTTCACATTGGGAGAGTTGAGATAAGCCATCTTCTTTTTGCAGATGACTTAGTTGTCCTCACATCTTCCCAGACGAAACTAAAGCGCGCGCTAGATAGGTTTGTGGCCTAATGTGCTGATGCTGGAATGAGGATTAACGTGGACAAATCCGAGGTTATGGTTATTTCCAGAACACATGTCCAATGCACTCTACATGTTAGTGGAGTCCCATTGGAGCAGGGCAGGGCTATGCTTCGATTGTTTGGTCACGACGAATGTCTCCATCATCACGACTTCCGAAGGTGACCGCTTGGCAGACCCAGGACGAGGTGGCTGGACCAAGTCCAAAAACCCGCTTGGGCATAGCGCCTGATGAAATAGAGTCGATGGCGGAGGATCGAGTGGCCTGGAAAACCTGCGTGCGCGCATTACCCCCGCGACCCTTTTATATGTATGAACGTGTGTTTGTTCAGGAACCGATTGGCGAAGTCTCTGAACGCTGCTCCAAAAGAACAGGTGTTGCGATTTTTTCCCATTTATCCAAGAAGAAGTTGATCTTCGACTTGGGAGTGCCGCAGAAAAGTTCCGCACCTATGTATGTACCTTTCGCTGGAACCTTTTCTAGCGAGTTGATCGGCAATTTCATTTCCCTTAATACCTTTGTGCCCTGGCACCCACCAAAGTTTGACCTTCTTTCTTTTGGCGAGGTCGTGTATGGCATTCCTTGACGGTTTTAGAGTTCGTGCTCCACGAACTCAGCGCTTTAATCGCTGCTTGGCTATCAGAAAGTATGTTGATGGTTACTCCTCTTAAGCCAGTCTCTAGGTTTAGATTGACGCATGTTAGGATGGCATGTAATACTACTTGAAAGATGCTGGGACTCATTCCCAGGGCCTTCGAGATCTTACAATTTAGTCCAAAGATGCCAGCGCCAATGCCAGAAACCATATTGGAGCCATCAGTATACCACCTAAGGCCGTTGACATTACGCAAGGGATCACTGGTGTCCCGAGCTGAGCGGTTTGGGATCAATATCTCAAATCTCTTGTCAAAAGTAAACCGGAACCACGGTAATCACATCCAGCTCGGGGAGATGTTACAAGATGGACATGTGACCCATGGGTCTACCTGACAAGCTTGTTCCCGAGCAAAGAATTCCGATTGAACTGCGTAGTGCCACCTTTTTAATAAAAGGGTCCATTGGAGTAAGTCCAATCCTTGCTTCTTGGGCTGCCGTGGGGCAGATTGGCATAACGCCTGTAATGCCGAGATACTCTAGTCTCCGAAGTCGTTGAAGCTTGGCGATTGTCGTTTTTTGCTCACCTTTTGTCCACCATAACGTGGACGCATAAGTGATGATAGGTCTTACTATCGCGGTATACATATAACCAGTGGACTACCTTAGGTTTTACCGTAAGTGCATCGACAGGCCCACATGGCCTTAGTCGCTTTTGTAAGTTTGTTTTTAATATTGGAGTTCCAGTTGAGTCTGCGATCGAGGTCAATACCTAGATACTTAACTTCCTCTGCAAACCCTATGTTTGTGCCATTTAGGAAGACGGAGCAGGGCAGTCCCCTTCTCCTCTGTGTAAACGGGACTAAGATTGTCTTATTTGGGTTAATCGATAAACCCTCTCTGCCACACCAGTCAGAGATAAACTGAAGCGCGAGTTGCATGCGCTCACAGGCAGTGGGCAATGACTACTAGGTCATCAGCATATCCGATGACCTCGTAGCCGCGAGTTGTTAGCTTGCGGTGTGAAAGGGGTGAATGGACTCCTCCTTGTGGACACCCTTTAGCCACCGAGTCCTCTCCGCATGTGGCCGATATAATATGGCTATTTAACATCGCCCTAATCCAGTGATTAGTGGGACGGTCTACACCCTAGCAGGATAGTACAGTGGTATTCTAGTCATAGCGAGTATTATCAAAAGCCCTTGTGTGTGAAACTGTTTCCAAAACGCGTCACCAGGTGGTGTAGCTCATTCTCAGTAGATCGTTATTTGCGATATGCATATTGATCAAGATGCAGTGGTATCTGATCCTCTAGGATACCTCTAATATGGGGCCCTATCAGTTTGATAGGGCGATAGGATTTAGATTGTTCACTTGGCTTTCCAATCTTGGGGATGTAGACATGGTTGACTACTGTCCAGATTTGAGGGATGTAGCCCAAGTTGAAACAGAACCTAAAAAGAACTGTTACTGGTGATGGAACAATGTTCAGGCCTTTCTGTAGAATAGCAGGAAATACGCCGTCTTTGCCTGGGGCCTTATTGGGTTTAAATGAGCCAATTGCCCATTTAAGTCTATCGGGGCTAAAAGTCTACCACAGAGGCTATTCGTTCTACTGTCGATGTTATTTATGACGTTCGTCTGATCGTCAAAAGGCATAAGCTGGGGAGTAGAACCAGGATAGTGTACCTCAAGCAAGGTGCCCAGGGTTTCCCTGGGATTGACAGTACAGATACCGTCTGGCTTACGAAGCAGCCCGAGCCGATTTGTGTGCTTTTGGGATGGCGCTTTATAGATTCAGGCCGCAGTTGATCTATATCAGGTCTATCAGAGCAGCACCAATTCGTAAGTCCCGCCCAACGGTAAATCAAGAGGTAATATCAAGAGTCCGAATCGCTAGAGATGGCAGACGCTGAAAAGGTGGTACTAAAAATGACTGCCCTCGCGTTTAACTCAGTGAATTGGAATCGCATTATGAGAGGTCTATCGGATCTATACGCTGAGTTATCCATGTAAAATAATAACTAGCTACTTTGCAAACAGAGTCTCCCCCTATGACTCTGATGACGGAACTAAGACCTTCGTAGTAGCTTGTGGCGTCCCACAAGACTCGGTCCTAGGTCCCCTGCTGTGGAACGCTATGTACGATGACATTCTATGCCTGCTGATACCCAGAGAAGTGTCAGGCTTGCCTCTTGCCAAACATGAATCTGAAGCGCTGCTATATCGTCTAGAGTCGGGCGGCACGAAGTACTCTCACAACTATCTATTAAGTACTTGGGAGTAATATCGACCTTGAATACGCAGGCGAAAAATGGTCAAAAGCTGTCAGTGCACTGTCAAGGCTAATGGGTATAATAGGTGGCCCAAAACAGCAGACTTCCTATTGCAAGAACTGCTAGTTCATTACATATGTAAGAATGCAGCGGAAATATGGGCAAGGTCTTACATGCGTGGAGTTGAACTCGTCCATCGTCTCATCACACTTAGGGCCGCTAGTGCTTATCGAACGGTATCAAACGATGGTATTCCCGTTGTATCTTCAATGCTTCCCATCGGCTTACTCGCTGGAGAAATGGATAGACTTCGAGGTGAACGTGTTCGAATCGGCCGGGTACACGACGAAAAAGAAAACACGAAAGGAATCGCAGAATCGCAGCCTGGCAACCGCAATGGAACGAATCCTTACAGGGAACATGGATGCATTGTCTAATATGTACCAGAAACGAGGCCACGGTGAATATTGCGCAAGTGTCTAACCAACCCCTTGATGTAGAACCAAACGGCAGTTCTGCGGGGAGAATTGTTTTAAATGGCATTCCTGTTGGTCAGATATGATAGAAGGTTGATCGGTGCTAAGTGCGATAGTAATGACTCATGGGTGTCAATGAATCACGCATTACATTCGTTTTGTTTTGGCTTTTTTTGCGAGCACATTTCGGAGTTCGTTGACAACATTTACATATCTATCAGTTGTCGAATTAATAATTTCCATTCCATGCGTGACTGAAATAAAGAGATTGGAACAGTGATACTCAAGTTCCGTGGCATTTTACGGCTTTGTTTACTGGGCAATCCGTCTGTCGAGGAATCCTTACAATATGTCCGATGAAGAGAGGAGTTTACAGACAAGAAAAACCATCGCCGGTTGAAAGAGTAACACCTGTGGTCTGTTATTTCCATTGAAGTAACTGAAGCAGGTGGGTCGATTGTTGTGTCCCTCGCATATTTGCATGTTGGCGTCAGCAACTTCTGTTCATCGAACCATTGATGTCTTGATTGCCTTATATGTATCTTAAAACCAAATTTGTATAAATTCGGTCAGGAGGGCTGGTGGTGGGCTGGTATTGCGGAATCAAACATTTCTATTGTTCTTCAGGAAAACAAGACTACTTCAAAAGCCCAGAGTAAAGAATTCGTCGGTCCCTTAGCATTAGTCCCTAAAAGTTATTTAGGCACATCGGACCAAGTTATTGTTCGTCAATGTTTGCTTTTTTGCACTTATGACTAATAGGACTGTCTTATCAGAAATAAACACACACATTTTCGGCCATAAATACCTTTCGCTTGATAGCACAATCCATTCAGAGTAGTAAAGGGTCTTTCAATAGGGACCTCCAAACTTTGACAGTTGATAGCGGCCGTATTGTTGAAGCTTTGCTTTGGTGGCGTTATAGCCCATGAAGGGCCAGAGCCGTGCTTCTCTCAATCATCCATGTTGTGTGTGAATTATTTTTTACACAAGTGAAAGGGACCTACAGTTTAATGCCGATTCCGATCGGCGTGAGTCCAGAAGCTCTTTAATGGCAGTACCCCGCCGAGGAGGGATGCTCATCGTGCGTCAGAGTCCAACATACTAACCACTGTGCCACGGCGCCCTCATATTGTTGTTGTTCGCAGTGCGGTGAATAAATATGAGTCCACTGGTTCAGTAAACGATAAACCAACAAGCGGACGTCGACGAAACGCAAGATTTGCCAAAAACATCGGCGCTGTCCTTGAGAAGAATCCGAAGCAGTCGACTTCCCATCACTCGCAAGAGCTTGGCCTTTCGCAGACCACAACTTGATGAATTTTGCGTTGTGACTTGGGCCTGCTCACTTACTTACTTATCATGCCGGCAATCCATGAAGGATCTGAACCTGAGCTATAACTGCCTTCCATCCTTGACGGTCCCGGGCACGCTGCTTCCAGTTATCAAGACCCAGATGTCTTACATCCGCGATTACTTGGTCTTTATACCGGAGGTTCGGTCTTCCTCTTCTTCTCGAACCAGGAGGCCCGGAGTCGAAGACCCTCTTATCTGGACCGTTGATGTCCATGCGCTTGATGTGGCCGAGCCAGTGTAGTTGACGGATCTGTGCCTACCGGACTACATCCACATCTTTGTACAGCTCGTAGAGTTCGCGGTTATGTCTTCTTCTCCATTCACCTTCCTCACAGACAGGACCAAATATCCGGCGCAGAACTTTTTTTTCGAAAGAACCCAAAATCAGCTCCGTTGTCCTGCTTATCGTCCAGCTTTCGGCTCCGTACAGTATGAGCGTTTTGTAAAGCATGACTTTAGTCTTTCGAGTGAGGAATTTTGACCCCAGTTGTTTGGACAAGCCAAAGTAGCAGCGGTTGCCAAGGGCGATTCTATGCCGGATCTCCACTGTGGTGTCATTTGTGGAGTTTACGTTTGCCCCGAGGTAGACAAGGAGTGTTTAAGGCGTACCACCTCGAAATTATAGCTGTCAATCATTATATTTTGTCCATGGTGGTGAGCGACGGATCGGTTTTTGCTTGACAGCATATACTTTGTCTTATCCTCGTTGACTTTAATACCAACTTGTTTCGCCTGTTTCTCAATCGCCGTGAAAGCTTCTACAACGTCACGCCGAGATCGCGCGATGATGTCAATATCATCCACATATCCTAGCAGCTGGACAGACTTGTAGAAGATAGTGCCCTCCCTGTTGACGCCTGCCCGTCGCACAATCTGCTCCAGCAATAAATTGAAGAAGTCGCATTACAGTGCATCTCCTTGCCGAAATCCGGTGCATGTTTCAAACACTTCAGATATCCTGGAACCGAACTGCACGGTGCAACGCGTATTTTTTAGCGTGGCGCGACACAGCCGGATCAGTTTTCCTGGGATCCCGAATTCGGCCATCGCATCAAACAATTCTTTGCGATGCATGCTGTCGTTAGCGGCTTTAAAATCGATAAAGAGATAGTGTGTATCGATTTGAAACTCGTTGGTCTTTTCCAGAATTTGTCGACGTTCACACAGTATGCTGGACAGGATCTTGTACGCGACATTGAGCAGGGATATACTTCTATAGGTCTTGCTGGAGGTAGGATCGCCTACTCGGTTCGACAATCCGGAGATCGCCAGGTTGTTGTTTGGATTCACTTGCGGGGAAATCTTGTGCTACTTATCACCGCATTACGAGCTGTCGGAAAGTCCGTGAGTCGGAAGCCGTTATCTGTTGTTGTATCGTGGAGGCTGTGCTTTCCGACCACTCGGCCAAAGGTGTTCTCCTTACCGATTTTGGTATTGAAGTCCCCGACAAGCTCCCTAAGCGTTGTCCAAGAGATCATAGAAGTCCTCTTTGATGGGGTCTTCAACCTCTTCGGCAGGGGCGTGTGCACATATGAGGCTGATGTTGTAAAATCTGCCTTTGATACGGATCATAGCCAGGCGATCACTTATAGGTTTAAAGTCGATGACCTTTGACCTTAACCGCTTTCCCACGACAAATCCCCACCCCAACATGCGCAATCTTTTGTGATAGCTGAAATATACAGTGGCGAGCAAAAGTGAGTACATGCTTGTACCTAGTGCACTTATTATTGCATAAGAATGTTAATAATGAAGCAAATTCAAAAACAAAAGTAGATCCTGAATTCATGTTCAATTCTAAACAAAATGGTATATAAATCAAAAATTGTATACAACAATTTCTAAGAAAAAAACAAATAAAACAAAAACAACTCGGATGTACTCAATTTTGCACTTTAAAGTAACTTTAGGTATAGAGCTTGTTTTCAGTGCTTCGTCCATAGCCCGTTATTACATATAACATTTTGGACGCATTTGGCATACTTCCCAGCAATTTTTCTATAATTTCATTTGGAACACCTTGCCATTCCCGCTGTACTCGCTGCCAAAGCTCCTCCAGATTAATTGGGGTTGATCGATATTGTCCCAACCGTCTTTTCACAATTGACCACAATTTCTCAATCGGGTTGAGGTCGGGACTTTGAGCTGGCCACTACATCAATTGGAAATATTGTTTGGTAAGGCATTCCTTCATTATTTTGGACGCCATCATGTTGAAATATGATTTCCTACTCAGGATAGGCGCTCCTAACTACAAAGTCGGGAAGATGAGTCTGCAAGATGCGCAAAGAATCTTCTTTTTTCATTCTTCCATCGAATTTTTGCAGTGGTCCAACATGCCAGCATATGAAACAACCCCACACAATGACACCCCATCCACCGTGCTACACTGTTTCTTGAACGTGATGCCTTTGGATGGTCACCCCAGGGCGGCACCAGCAATTTTGCTTACTGTTGGACTGAAACCGTTTTAATTTTGATTCGTCTGACCACACTACACACTTCCAGTCATCTACTGTCCAATTTCTATGTTCTCTGGCGAACTGCAACCGTGCCTTAACATTTTTTGCCGACAATGCAGGTTTTCGTTTCCTGACCGCTGAGATGTAGCCAACGTCGTGGAAAGCTCTACTTGCAGTCCATCGACTAACGGGTTTATTTATTGCTATGGAAGCTTCTTTTGGTGTTAAGAATTTGTCCTTTCTCATCTGTATCATCATTAATCGTGCGTCCGCTTCCGCTAATTTTTTTTTTACGGCCTCTGACTTGTGGCTTAGGTGTCGTCCCTCGCCTTTTGTGCACTTTAATGACCACTGACTGGCTTACATTAAGCCGCCTAGCTATCATTCGGGTCGAGGAGCCACTCATAGTCATAGCTACAATATTATCTTCAACATCTCTTGAGAGTTTCTTCTTTATCTTAAAAAGCTGTGAAACTATTGTAATTCTTTAATTTACTAATTAAAATGTACTGGAAAAAGTTCTTACCACATGCAATGCAACACTTCTCAAACTAAAATACGTAACGCACCAATAAACAAACCAAATAAATGCAATTCTAATGGTAAAATTGTATACTTTTGTGGATAGTACATTGAACAACGCTTGAGTGCAAAATTGAGTAGATCCGAGTTGTTTTTGTTTTATTTGTTTTTTTTTCAGAATTTGTTGTTTTTCATTTTTGATTTATATACCATTCTGTTTAGAATTGAACACGAATTCAGGATCTACCTTTGTTTTTGAATTTGCTGTATTATTAACAATCTTATGCAATAATAAGTGCACTAGGTACAAACATGTACTCATTTTTGCTCGCCACTATATGTCGCAATCTTTTTTCCTCATCATACCGTTACCTTATACTGCGTGAGGGTTCTTTCCAGTTTATGAACAGCTCCAGGAGTGTACAGGGTTCTGACATTCTAGGAGCATACTTGCAAATCGTGTTCAGGGCGATCCTTGCATGCATTTGTTCACCTCTCAACGGTTGTTGTAGAGGCTATCCAGAGGGCGCCGCGAGGAGGCTATATGTAAACTTGACCGGGACATTTGAACAGGGATCGTTGCTGGCATCTCGCCAGGTTGAGAGCAATCAACAACTTTACCCTGTATGTCCGAGCCCATGCCCTCTACTTGGGCCTGCACCCGTACAAAATTTAACTGACCCAGGAGTTATGGGTAAACAACTATAGACAACGACGTGTGTTCGCTGAATGAGCTCTGGAACAGTTGGAAACTAACCCTAATTTTCATCGAATTATCATCTTCAGCGATGAGACGGGTACTTCAGCAAACAAAATATTCAAGTTTGGAACGATACCAATCCACATGAGATCCAAGAGCGTCCGATGCATCCCGAAAAAGTCACTGTCTGTTATGAATTTTGGGCTGACGGCGTCATAGATCCATATTTCCTTGAGAACGACGTTGGCCAGGCCATCACCGTCAATGGCGAGCGCTATAAGTCAACGATCACCAATTTCTTTTTGCCTGAATTGGAACCAATGAACACCAACGACATGTGGTTTCAACGGTATGGCGCTACGTGCCACACAGCTCACGTCACATTGAAAATTCTGCAGGAGCGATTCGAGGGAAGGGTAATCTCATGTAGAAGTGATGTGGGCTGTCCACTGAGATCGTGCGATTTGACCCTGTTAGACTTTTCCTGTGGGGTTTTCTGAAGTCGCAGATCTATGCGAATAAGCTACAAACCACAGCGGCCCTCAAAGCAAGTGCCATCGGTCAAATTCAACCTGATTTATGCCACAGAGTCTTGGAAAATTTGACATTTCGGATGCGCGCCACCCAAAGAAGCCACGTGGGACATTTTATCGATGATATATTCCATCATAATGGCATCGATATGGAAGGCCTATCGAATAAACAATTTCGATGATGTCTCACACACACTTTGTTTTATTTAAATTTAAATATGGGAAGCGCATAATGAAAGACGCTGTAGTTAGACCCAATGAAATAGGGTCCGACAATAAATATTATTTTCCAAATACACTAATCTTCTTCTTAGTGGGCGCTACAGTTCGGGGTGAACCTGGGCCTCAACCAACATGCCCCTCCATCTAGCACGATCTTTCGCTAGCCTTTTCCATTGCCGCACACCCAGTTGGCTGAGGTCCCCTTCCACCTGTGTGCGCCATCTTAAGGGCGCCGTCCTCTGCTTCTTCATCCCTCGGGGTTGGATTCAAAGACTCTCCGGGCTGGAGCTGTGGTGTCCATTCACTCAACATGGCCCAGCCATCTTAGGCGTTGAATCCGTAGACGCCTGACTAGGCTCTTGTCGCTGTACAGCTCGTATAGTTCGTGGTTGAATCTTCTCCTCCATCATCCGTCTGCATTTATAGGCCCAAAAATCACGCGCAAAATCTTTCTCTCGAACCGACCAAGGGCCTCCTCATCCGCTTTTGATAGTGTCCATGCTTCTGCACCGTACAACAGGACCGGGATGATAAGGGTCTTATATAGAGTCAACTTTGTCGTTCGGGAGAGGGCTCTATTACTCAGTTGCCTCCTGAGCCCAAAGAAACAGCGGTTTGGCAAGAGTGATTCTGCGTTTGATTTCGGAACTGATGTCGTTGTTCCAGATCACTGCGGAGCCAAGGTAGACGAAGTCCTTAACTACTTCGAACTTATATCTGCCTATACAAACGTCTATACAAACGTTTGGGGTGCTTTCGTTGTCTCTATGGCTGGTGCACTAACGCCAGATGCAATGGTTGTTGCTCTCTGGTTTGGCTTATGCTTTCCAAGTTCCTCACTCCCTTTCTTGAGCATGGCCGGTATACTTTGGGCATCGCACTTCGGATGGGCTTGTACCCTGTCCTTAGTTTTGTTGTCCGCAGTTACCTTTGCCTGCTTGAGAACTCCCTTCGAGTGCGCCCAAATAAGATACAGTTTCGCCGTTGGGCCTCGATTTGGTTCTGTGGCGTCTGTTGATCGGCACGTTTTTATTGGTTTAATCCTCGTCGAAGATCATAGAAAAACATCGCACGCTTTAATTACATTCTTTGACCAAGATAAATGACAAACGTTCTGAGTAGAGTTACCGTTAAAGATGTCACACTTTACGATGATAATGTCAGATTTGGCATATCCATACTGGTGTTGTCATATCTCATGATTTAAGTAGCACCCTACATATTATCCTAAGAAGAATGCTGCGGATTTCTTGCAGACATCAGGGCAAACGCGCTTAGTCATACTGTATCCTGGATAATCCCTCCATCTACGGTTGTACGTATTAAACACCTAATTATTAATGTAGGAATCCAAAACGGATTCAGGTCCTGAGAAACTCTCATCGGAGCCCATTCTGGCGAGTTCATCTGAGATCTCATGTCCTGGAATCCCAGAGTGGGACCTATGGCAACTGGGACCCGGGCAAGCCCTATTGAATTTAATCTACCGACTTTGTTTAGAAGGATCTTAAGTTCATACACTAACTTGGAGTTGGTTAAAGGGTTGAACATAGCTTTGAGTGTAGCTGGGCTGTAACTTCAAACGCATATGCTTTTTCCCCTCCACCTGTGCTTCACAACATAGTGCATGGCTTATAGGATTACGTATGTCTCTGATTGGAAGACAGACGCATATTTTCCTAACGAGAAGTGCAGTCAGATGTTTTCGCTCTCAAAGAAGACCACAGCTCCGGACCCCCACCAGACCTGGCGCCATCCGTGAAATTGCGAAGACTATACTTTCGAGGATCAGTATCCAGCCAGGCCCAGTCCTGATGCCATGGAAACTCGTCTGTGAAATTGCAGCGCAATAGGATAACGGGTGTCAGTGCGTCAGAAGGCATGTCCATGAGTCAGGGGGGTCGCAGAACATTTTTTGCGCAAGCACACTGTTATACCAAAAGCCATTTCTCTTGAGACGAGACATGGCTTTCAGAGCACACCCTCTGATAAATATTCCAAGGGGCGGAAAGTTCATCATAGCATCTAGAGCAGAACCCGACGTGCTGGGGAAAGCCCTCGTACAGCTGAGACAGGCCGTTCTTTGGAGTTTGTTAAAAGAGGCTACGACGTGCTTGCGTATTAGCTTGTTCCACCAGACAACTGATGCATATAAAATTATAGGTCTTATCATTGCCATGTAGAGAACCCTTGCTGGCGATACGCCCCATGTTTTGCCAAAAGCTCCTTTGAATTGCCAGAAAGCTGGCACCGCTTTGGGCGGTTTTTGACTCAACATGCTTTGACCAAAGAAGCTTGCTATCTGAAATTACTCCAGGTGCTAAGCTTCCTTGGATACCGAGATGGTACCAGTACCAGCTGCATGGCAATATTTTTCCTCTTTCTCGTGGAGAGAACGACATCGGTCTTAAGAGGATTAACCGACTGCCCATTTATTCTACACCAATCATCGATCATATTTAGCGCCGACTGTGCCTTGAGATGGACAGTCGCTAAACATATGTCGGCAGACAGAACGGCGTCATCATCCGCATAGCTCTGGGCATAGATTCCAGAAAAGCATCAAGCAGAGAGTCGACTACCATGCACCATAACAGCGGAGGCAGGACACAACCTTGCGGGCAGCAAATTCAGTGGCTTCAGTCGTTACCACGCGCAACTCAATATACCAGCCACGCCGAGTTGTTTTCATCGTTTCAGTTGCAATTTCCCTTGGAGGAGCCGACGGCGATCTGATTTCCCGTGAAATGAGTTTGAGGCAGTAAACTAAGAGTTTCCGCTTTAGACTCATGGTAAGGTACCGTCAGATTTTCAGAGTGCATCCAACTTTATCGTGTTGCCCAGTTTGAGGACTTTAATCAACTTGCTAGTCGCACTCAGAGATTTGATCTCTTCGCAGACGGTCTTATAAGAATCATTCTTCGATTTACGAATCTTCTTCTTTGGTGGCGTTACAGCCCATGAAGGACCAGAGCCAAGCTTCTCTCAATCACCCATGTTGTGTGTGATTTATTTTTCACACAGGTGAAAGGGACCTACAGTTTAATGCCGATTCCGAACGGCGTGAGTCGAGAAGCTTTTTCATGGCAATTTTACAACGGAGGGTTTTTCCTGTACCCCGCCGAGGAGGAACGTCGCGAAATAACCATTCGATGGCGTTGGTGTTATCGGGATCCGAACTCGCTCATCGTGCGCCAGAGTCTAACACACTAACCACTGCGCCACGGCGTCCTCGCTTCTTATATTCATTCTGCTTCGACCGATACTTTTATTTTTTTATAGCTCGCACAAGTTCAAGAGTTAAAGTCCTAGGATGTGTGTCACACAACCTGAGCGGAGTGCAGATGGTTTGGGTCGTAGATGTTCGTTCACTACTCTCCAAGGGTGGTTGTCCTAGATAGGAGGAGAAAAACCGACTGAATTTTCACGTTGGTTGTAGTTCCCAGCAAATGTTCCGTGCCATTATGGTGTTATATTAGAACTACACACACAGGGTATGAATTTGACTCGTTCAAGTCATCTTCCGAATTCTATTTGAGCGATCTATTCAGGAAACTTTTGGCTTTATTTCTTGCTGACAGGACTGCGAGTTCGAAACAATTGGTGATGACGCTATTCAGATTATGAACGGCGTTTTCTACCAATTGTTTCGTTGTAAGTTTAGGTAGGGCCTGACTGGATTTCCCAAGCTCCTCTCTAAACCGTACCCAGTTCGACTCTCTCGGATTCCATCTGGGTTGCAAGGAAGAGATCCCACAACTTAATCGGAATTCGATATATCTATGGTCCGACAGCGTAGAATCGGGCAAAACTCTCCAGTTAGTGATGTCCTTCACATATTTGTCAGGTCAGTCACCTCCTGTCATCTCGCCGTAACAAAAGTTGGTTGAGAGCCAGCATTGTTGATGGTAAGGTCAGGTAAGGTGTGAGAGCTTAATTGATTGCTGCTCACTTCGGTATTTATGCTAATGAAACAACAATCGTTTCAGCTAGGTGAGATTTATCTATCGTTGATCTAACTAATCTGCTAAATGAATTAATGGCTCAAGTTAATCAATCACTCGAAGAGGACTCTCGGACTCACTTGGAGAGATTTGAGATTTTGTCTTCATCGGCAAGCTATACGTACGTAATTGTTCAGACCCACATCTTTTATCATCACGCCGGCAGCGAGCGACAATAAATTCATCAAATTCCGCCGTGAAGGGGATATGTGCTCTGTTTTTCTCGGAAGAAGTTATCGTAAGCAATTGGTTGCTATTTTCATATGCAATCAAAGCAAATCAAACAATTTATTGATCAATCGCCTGTCTGGCAAACTCGCTCTACCCATCTCTCAATTGATGTGGTTCAATGAGCTGGTATGACGGTTTCCTTCATTGAAAAGCTTCTAACATAGACATAGACTGCTTCATCTCGCTGACAATTTACGTTGTCATCGCTCCCATTACTCATCATACTGCTCTGCGTGTTCAGCTCAATTGATCCACTAACATCACACAATAACTGTGTGACGACAAATGCTCGCTTAGCACTTAATTAAAACAATTTTCGTTCTTCCCCCATTGAGTAATAACAATATGCGCTTTCACGATTCCATGCACGCCCCATGACAGCAAGCACATGCAGCTCTAATCCACTGTCAGGATGCAGCTTAGAATGCGTCGTTGTCGTTTCTCATTGATCCATTTGTACGTATGACGCTACTAACACAGCACAATTCTCTTCCAGAATTGATGATATTGAAGACAATTCGATTCTTCGCAGAGGAATACCAGTTGCACATTCCATCTATGGCGTGGCGAGCACCATTAACGCTGCCAATTATGTTTTGTTTTTAGCCCTTGAGAAGGTTCAACTACTGGATCATCCGGCGGTAAGATGGTCGCCTCCATGATAATTCGTGCATTTAATCGTAATTTTTTTGTTAGGCAACACGAGTGTATACGGAGCAATTGCTCGAGTTGCATCGCGGTCAGGGAATGGAGATATATTGGCGCGATAACTTCACATGTCCGACGGAATCCGATTATAAGCTGATGACTATTCGGAAGACTGGTGGACTGTTTATGCTGGCCATTCGATTGATGCAGCTATTCAGTCAGAATAAGAGGGACTTTTCCAAGTTGTCTGCCGTGCTGGGGCTGTACTTTCAGATACGCGATGACTACTGTAATCTGAGTATGAAAGAGGTAAGTAGTATGCAACAAGCGAAATGGGATGTAATCGTGTCTGTGGTATAGTATTCGGACAACAAGAGCTTCTGTGAGGACTTGACAGAGGGTAAGTTTAGTTTTCCGATCATTCATGCCGTCCAGAACCAGAAGAGCGATAAGCAGGTCTTGCGTAAGTCTGATAATCGGCCACAGTGATGACTGTGATTATCATTTTGATTTCTTTTTTGTAGACATTTTGAGGCAGAGAACGCATGATGTCGAGGTTAAGAAGTACTGTATAACGCTGATGGAGAAACTGGGAAGCTTCCAGTATACCAGGGAAATTTTGGACTCACTCGATCAGCAGGCGAGAGAAGAGGTGAATTTTGATATCTGTTTTTGTATCAATCGATTTATGTAGGTGCTTGCCTTGAAAGGTGGCGAATTTTGGTCCGAATCCCATCATGGAGGCACTCCTGAACGAGCTGCTGTCGTGGAAGAATGCCGAACAAATACCTCCTACTGTTGCTGGTCGTTCGCAGACGTAATTCCTAACCAAAGCATCGCATCCGTTCCTTTCTATTCTCATTGCCCCTGATGGACATACGCTCCAAAGCGCATAAACCACGATTTTTAGCTCCAAACTCTCTCATATTTTTGTACTTACCCTCCAAGCCATTCACATCCATCATCCTACTCGATGTGCTCTTAGTTCTTAAGTCGAATTTATCGGTATTGCGAGACGTAAATTATTATTCGTTCGTTCTTTGTTTATTATATTTTTATACGGTTGTAGTATTATGCCCGAGTGCGTACATCTATGTATCTGCGAAGTATTCGCATCGGGAAAGAACTTTAGAACAGTACGTTACCTTGGCTTTAATGAGTAAAAAGTGAAAGAATTTGATCGAGACAAAGCAGCGATCATGTTTTGTTTGTTTTTTCGTTTTACTAAACGTTTTGTGACAAGCTATCAACCAAATATTACTTAAAGTGAATTATTGTTCCATTGAAGGTGAATGAAAAAGCAATTGTTAAGTGTTTAAATTTTGCACTTTTGTAAGCATAGAAGTTAAATAAATCTATATTCGTTAACAAAATGCGCTGTCTGTGGTTTTATTTGGTTTTAAGGTAAGTGGGGATGAGGTTTATCGAGCGGATTTGACGGGGCTTCTGTCAGAAAACCGACACCATACCCTGAACCGACTCAATACCCTAAGCCGACTCCATACTCTAAACCGACTCCATACTCTGAAACGACTCCATACCCTGAACCGACTCCATACCCTGAACCGACTCTATACCCTGAACCGACTCCATACCCTGAACCGACTCAATACCCTGAGCCGACTCCATACCGTGAACCGACTCTATACCCTGAACCGACTCCATACCGTGAACCGAATCCATACCCTAAACCGACTCCAAAACCTAAACCGATTTCATACCCTAAACCGACTCCATGCCCTGACCCGACTCGATACCCTAAGCCGACTCCATACTCTAAACCGACTCCATACTCTGAAACGACTCCATACCCTGAACCGACTCCATACCCTGAACCGACTCTATACCCTGAACCGACTCCATACCCTGAACCGACTCCATATCCTGAACCGATTCAATACCCTGAACCGACTCCATACCGTGAACCGACTCTATACCCTGAACCGACTCCATACCCTGAACCGACTCTATACCCTGAACCGACTCCATACCCTGAACCGACTCCATACCCTGAACCGACTCAATACCCTGAGCCGACTCCATACCGTGAACCGACTCTATACCCTGAACCGACTCCATACCGTGAACCGAATCCATACCCTAAACCGACTCCAAAACCTAAACCGATTTCATACCCTAAACCGACTCAATACCCTGAACCGACTCCATACCGTGAACCGACTCCATACTCTAAACCGACTCCATACTCTGAAACGACTCCATACCCTGAACCGACTCCATACCCTGAACCGACTCAATACCCTGAACCGACTCCATACCGTGAACCGACTCTATACTCTGAAAAGACTCCATACCCTGAACCGACTCCATACCCTGAACCGACTCTATACCCTGAACCGACTCCATACTCTAAACCGACTCCATACCCTAAGCCGACTCCATACTCTAAACCGACTCCATACAGTGAAACGACTCCATACCGTGAACCGACTCAATACCTTAAGCCGACTCGATACTCTAAACGTCTAAACCGACTCCATACTCTGAAAAGACTCCATACCCTGAACCGACTCCATACCCTGAACCGACTCAATACCCTGAACCGACTCCATGCCCTGAACCGACTTAATACCCTGAACCGACTTCATACCCTGAACCGACTCAATAACCTAAGCCGACTCCATACTCTAAACCGACTCCATACCCTGGAACGACTCCATACCCTGAACCGACTCCATACCCTGAACCGATTCAATACCCTGAACCGACTTCATACCGTGAACCGACTCTATACCCTGAACCGACTCCATACCGTGAACCGACTCCATACCCTAAACCGACTCCATAACCTAAACCGATTCCATACCCTAAACCGACTCCATGCCCTGACCCGACTCCATACCGTGAACCGACTCCATACCCTGAACCGACTCCATACCGAGAACCGACTCTATACCCTGAACCGACTCCATACCGTGAACCAACTCCATACCCTAAACCGACTCCATAACCGAAACCGATTCCATGCCCTAAACCGACTCCATAACCTAAACCGATTCCATACCCTAAACCGACTCCATGCCCTGACCCGACTACATACCGTGAACCGACTCCATACCCTGAACCGACTCAATACCCTGAACCGACTTCATACCCTGAACCGACTCAATACCTTAAGCCGACTCGATACTCTAAACGTCTAAACCGACTCCATACTCTGAAAAGACTCCATACCCTGAACCGACTCCATACCCTGAACCGACTCAATACCCTGAACCGACTTCATACCCTGAACCGACTCAATAACCTAAGCCGACTCCATAGTCTAAACCGACTCCATACCCTGGAACGACTCCATACCCTGAACCGACTCCATACCCTGAACCGATTCAATACCCTGAACCGACTTCATACCGTGAACCGACTCTATACCCTGAACCGACTCCATATCGTGAACCGACTCCATACCCTAAACCGACTCCATAACCTAAACCGATTCCATACCCTAAACCGACTCCATGCCCTGACTCGACTCCATACCCTGAACCGACTCCATACCCTGTACCGATTCCATACCCTGAACCGACTCCATGCCCTAAACCGACTCCATGACCGAAACCGATTCCATGCCCTAAACCGACTCCATAACCTAAACCGATTCCATACCCTAAACCGACTCCATACCCTGAACCGACTCCATACCCTAAACAGACTCCATGCCCTGAACCGACTCAATACCCTAAACCCTTAACCGACTCCATATTCTGAACCGACTCCATACCCTGAACCGACTCCATACTCTGAACCGACTCCGTACCCTGAACCGACTCCATACCCTGAACCGACCCCATACCCTGAACCGACTCCATACCCTAAACCGACTCCATGCCCTGAACCGACTCAATACCCTAAACCGACTCCATACGCTGAACCGACTCAATACCCTTAACCGACTCGATACTCTGAACCGACTCCATGCCCTGAACCGACTCGATACCCTGAACCGACTCCATACCGTGAACCGACTCCATACCCTAAACCGACTCCATAACCTAAACCAATTCCATACCCTAAGCCGACTCCATACCCTAAACCGACTCCATACCCTGATTCGACCCCATACCCTGACCCGACTCTATGCCCTAAACCTACTCCATACTAATCGGCACTAATCGGCAGCTACCAGTGCGGCTTCCGGCCCGGCAAATCGACTATAGACCAAATGTTCACACTTCGACAAATCCTGGAAAAGACCAACGAGTTTCGAATCGATACACACCATCTTTTCATCGATGTCAAGGCCGCATACGGCAGCATTCATCGTGAAGAACTGTTTGGTGCGATGGCCGAATTCGGGATCCCGGTAAAACTGATCCAGTTGTGTCGCGCCACGCTAAAAAACACGCGATGCACCGTGCAACTCGGTTCTAGGACCTTGGAACCATTCGAAACATGCACCGGATTTCGGCAAGGAGATGCGCTGTCATGTGACTTCTTCAACCTGGGGCTGGAGCAGATAGTGCGACGGGCAGGCGTCAACAGGGAAGGCACTATCTTTTACAAGTCCATCCAGCTGCTAGGATACGCGGATGATATCGACATCATCGCGTGTTCTCGCCGTGGCATTGTGGAAGCATTCACGGCGATTGAAGAACAGGCGAAACGAGTTGGTCTTAAGATCAATGAGGACAAGACGAAGTACATGCTGTCAAGCAAAAACCAATCCGTCGCTCACCACCTGGGGCAAAATATAACAATTGACAGCTACAATTTCGAGGTAGTTAAGGAGTTTGTCTACCTCGGGGCAAACGTAAATTCCACAAATGACACCACAGTGGAGATCCGGCATAGAATCGCCCTTGGCAACCGCTGCTACTTCGGCTTGTCCAAACAACTGGGGTCAAAACTCCTCACTCGAAAGACCAAAGTCATGCTTTACAAAACGCTCATTCTGCCAGTCTTGCTATACGGAGCCAAAAGCTGGACGATAAGCAGGACAACGGAGCTGATTTTGGGTTCTTTCGAAAGAAAAATTCTGCGCCGGATATTTGGTCCTGTCTGTGAGGAAGGTGAATGGAGAAGAAGACAAAACCGCGAACTCTACGAGCTGTACGAAGATGTGGATGTAGTCCGGAAGGCAAGGATCCGTCGACTACACTGGCTCGGCCACATCGAGCGCATGGACATCAACGCTCCAGCTAAGAGGGTCTTCGACTCCGAGCCTCCTGGTTCGAGAAGAAGAGGAAGACCGAACCTCCGGTAAAAAGACCAAGTAATCGCGGATGTAAGACATCTTGGTCTTGACAACTGGAAGCAGCGTGCCCGGTACCGTCAAGGATGGAAGGCAGCTATAGCTCAGGCTCAGATCCTCCATGGATCGCTGGCCTGATAATTTTTTTTACTAGACTCCTCGATATCCTTGACCTGGGTGGCTGCGAAGATTGTTTTCTTTTGTCGCTTTTATATTTTTTTACGTGGACGGATTGTTAGCCCGCCGCACAACCGCCATTCTGGCCGGGGTTTTGTCGCTGCATACGTTTGTTCACCTCCCAACGGTTGTTGAAGAGGCTATCCAGAGGGCGCCGCGAGGAGGCCGTATGTCAACTTTCTCCGGGCATTTAAACAGGGATCGTTGCTGGCATCACGCCACGTTTCAAATTTATATAATTCCGAAATCCATCCTAAAGCCCCCCGTATCGCAACAACCTCGATGTGCACTTTAATTGGATTATGTACGTTGACAGGCCTGTCCTCTAACCAAAAACACCAGACATAAAAGGCATTTTTCCGAGTGAACATCGCTTATTTATCCCTCAACCACACGCAAGCATAACTTGATCCGATTAAAAGCGCTCAAAATTGATAAGCATTTCAATGCGTTGTGTAATTAATAAATACCCGGTAATTCGGTTCACATTTAATTGAATTTGCCTCAACTCTGTTGGTTTTACAAAACATACATGAATCCAGTTACAGTTACGCGGAAATAATAGCACAAAACCTTAACCTGGAAATCGCTGAAATGATTGTCGGACGTTTTGACATTGATTAAAATTCCAGCAACAACAACTCAAAATCCATTTTAGTGTGATATGGACATCTGATGACTTTGTTGACTCCGGGTAGACCACACGAAGGGGAATTGCGCTTTACTGGGCTTGGGCTTTGTGCAGTGCATTTAATAACGCATTTTATTAGATTGTGTCACAAATCACAATAAACGATTGTGGAAGCGAGCGTAATAGTGGGTCAGAGCCGCAGGTTTTAATTAAGCGAAAATTGGACACCTGCCTTTGTACGATGGAACAATTGCAAATAACCTCGTTTGATTATAGATGTACTTATCGATTTAGTATATGACAGGAGAGAATCAATTACTGTCATTAAAATTGTTTATCAAGTGACAGGAGGATCGGTGGCTTGAGGGCTCGCGACTGTGAGGTCGAAAAGTGGAAATTTATTTGTTGGCCTCGTATGAGTAGCGTCTATCGACGGATGCTGGCCTGCTTAAAAACTAGAAGAGCTACCGCAGACGAACACTTTGCGGCACTATAAGCAGGTCCCATCCCCACCTCCTTGTGATACCATCTTCAAATTTCCTCTAGAAATTATAGACAGGGAAGGGCAAATGGCGAGTTTCCTGTGCCAAAAAAACAGGTTTAGTCGGCATGACTACGGCCTAGTAGCTGCCGGAACACAATGAGGTCGCGGTCGCTGTCTCGGTCGCCTGTCAAAAGTTAAATGCACGTAAACCCCATAACGTAAACACAATGATGTCGCGGTCGCTGTCTCGGTCGTAGGGTGTGTCGCGCGAGTTGGCTAGCTTTTAACTCGATCGTACGACATTGTGACAGCTGTGTAGAAAAAAAAAACAAGGGAATCTTCAAATCGGCGGTTGACGGTTCGTTGTAAGTACAAGGTGTCTCAAAAGAAAGTTTATATTTAGTGGATCTATTAAAAACGAAGTAAACATTCTATCGAAAAAAATTACATTTGTCATTAAAGTATACTATTTGAGAATTTATTTCTTAAAAATCAATGTATGTATGTATGCTGGCGTTACAGTCCATGAAGGACCAGAGCCCAGCTTCTCTCAATCACCCATGTTGTGTGTGATTTCATTTTCCCATAGGTGAAAGGGACCTACAGTCCCTGGCAAGGGCTAGCTTAAGTCATTTTGTCTAGCGTAAGATAGCTATAAGTTTAATATTAATAAAAAATGGTTTTTAAACTGAAAAAAAAAACTGACTGCGTTGCATACTTTTTGTCCATATAGGAATTACTTTTTCTTGGCTATGAAGCGAATTTGAACCATAAACCTTCCGCTCGGCGGTCGATGATGTTAACCACTGCACCACGGCCCCCACGCCGTAGAGAAGTTAGCGCCGTATTACGAAGATTGATCCAATCGCTTGTTCGAGGGCGAACAAGTTTAGGAGGAGGGCAGTATTGCGGAGACAGAAACCGACGGTTAAGTTCGAATTTCGCTGTCGAAGTTCGAATGTTCTGATGAAGCTGAAGATGAAATGATGTCAACTGTCAACGGCGTAATGCTAATTGTTAGAGCATTCTAGAGATGTCGGTAGGGGAACATTCGAGAAGGTGGGTCGAGAGCTATATAAGCGCGAACGCTCTTCATTCATTCAGTTTACGGAAGTGAATAGCGTGTGACATGTCTGTATACGGTGTGTTCGATCGATCAGTGTGAAAATAAAAGCGTTTGGTAAAGGTTTGCGTGTGTAATAAATTGTAACAATAAATAAAAGTCCTGAAGTACTCAGATAGTTGATCTGAGGAGAAATAAGAAAAGTGTGTGTTTTATTCCGAAAAATAAATTGTAGTTTATCGCAATCCAATAATACGAACCCCATTCCAAGTGGGATTAAATTTCGTAACCGTATACATATTACTTTTCGACGCCACTGGGCGTACATATCTCTCAATCAATGGCGCCGATGTCGATGGTTATAATAATTAAATTCCGAGCCGTGTCATACTAACCGTCCAGTGACCTGTGGCTAGAGCCTATTTGCTTCAAAGGATGACCTGTATGCGACTACACAAAAATTCGAAAGCAAAACCAAAAAGGAAACGAATGCAATGCCGATATAATGTGATTTTTCACCTTCAACCTGCATATTTCGGCGTTCCATGAAATGCAGGATTATATGTGATTGTACCTCGAAATCAATGAATGTGGGCAGGTCATAAAGTGCAGCTGAAAGTGGTTATTATTTCACAATTAACAATGTGTCCTGCGGGAACGACGGATTTCTGAATTACCACTTTCCACTCGATTTTAATTTAACCTTCACATTGACAGTATACACCCGGGTATAGATCATGAATTTCATTGTTTAATATATCCATGACTATTTGGTCGAATTTAAAACCGATTTAAGTCAGTGGCTAAACTTTTACATTTGTTATAAAAAAGCAAAAAGTACATCCCAACAATTATTTTTACAAATTTAAAAAAATATTTTGTAGTTTTTTCGATCATTTTGACAGTATATACCTGGGTATAGATACAAAACTGATATGAATATGCAATGAAAAAGCTGAAATTTTCAAATGTTATGCAGTAACATTGAAGTGAAGTTAATCATTATACATGTATTTATTTAAAAAAATGTCATACATTTTGTAAGAATATAATAAGATAAATGTAATAATACGTATATAAAAAACTGCTTCAATTATGCGTAGCCTTATTATGACATTTTTCGCACATTGTTTGTGTGACACTGTGCACCTGGCAAATTGGCTTTGTACATTGTACGCATACTTTTCTAGTAGGCCTCTTTTTTTATCCACGCTGTAACACACAAAGCATTGGCCTTTTTGAGTGAGCCGACCAGATGTATCTCGCGTCAAGTCATCACATACGAATGAATTATTCGGAGGCATGTGTAGGCTTTGAATTGAAACGCCCAAAATACATTCTACAGCACTTCTAGTTGGGAAATTGCTCATAGCTCTTTTTTGTAAAGCTCGCTTCTTAATCAATGGAATGCATAAGTTTTGGCCCAGTGAATGTAAAAACATCTTGCGTCTAGATGTTTGGACATTTTGTTTGCTGGATGGATTATTTTCCGTAAAAATTATATAGCTTGCAAGTGCTGCAATATCAATGATATTGTAAAATAATGCTAAAGGCCAGCGATTTGTTTTTCTCTTTGTAGTATACTGACCCAACATCTTATCCATCGTGTCAACAGCACCTTTTGTTTTATTGTAGTAATGGATAAGATCTGGCTTAAGTTTTGGTCCAGTCACACTTGTGTTATTGTGCTGTGATGACAACAATATGACTGACTTATTTTGTTTTGGTACATACGAACAAAGCATGACGTTTTCTCCAAACCCAAAACGTGTTGATAGCACTTCTCTGCTCTTGGATGCTTGAAACTCTCGGGGAATGCAGACCTTGTTTTTCTTCATAGTGCCAACAAGAGACAGATTCCATGTCAACAATTCTTTGCATAGGGCAAGAGAAGTAAAAAAATTATCTACTGTCACATTTCTTCCTGTGTTTTTATACGGCGCAACTAATTCCTTGACTATGCGTTCCCCCTGGTTCTTGTCTCGAACACCGTCAATTTTTCCGGTATATATTTGGCCATTCAGGGGATACGCTGTATCGCTATCACAAGCCCACCATATTTTGATTCCGTATTTTGCTGGTTTCGATGGAATATACTGGGTGAACTTAGTGCGTCCTCTGAATGGAAAAAGCTGCTCATCAATTGTGATGCTTTTATGAGGCCTGTACATCTCTTTTAAATTTGGAACTAACATTAGAAAAATCTCACTAATTGGCGCTGCTTTATCTTTCTCCAATCTGGTTTGTCTGGTAGCATCAAAATCGAAACGAATGAACCTCAAAATACCGTAAAATCGACGAATAGGCATTGTGGCACGGTAGAGCGGGAACGCATTGTTTTTCCAGAGATGATCAACCGATACATAATTTGACCTGTTAGCCCCAATAACTAACAACAGGCCTATAAAAGCTAATAATTCTTCTTCTTGTAGCGGTTCCCAAATCAGTGACTTGCTATGTGGATTTTTTTCATTCCATTTACTGTATTCTTTTATGGCTTTTCTGTTTGTGTGTCGGCATATAGTATTTTGCATTGAAGTATTGAATAAAGCGCAAAATGTATTCACATCATTCAAAACTCTGGTATTCGGATTGGTACCCATAAACTTGGGTTCGCGAATTATATTATGCGCCGCCGCACGCCGAACTTTTGGCTTGGTTTTGTTCCACTTTGTTCCATCTTTTCCAAAAAAAAATATGCCCTCAATACCTTCATTGGCTTCTTCATTGGAGTCTTCTCCGCTGGTGTCAGTATCATCTCCCATCTCCACTGCTACGTCTTCTTTTTCGACATCTGAGTTTTCAGCGTTGACTTCAGGCAAAAAGTCTGAGGAATTTTCATTATCCGATTCCGATTCTAGCTCAGCCAATATTTTACTTATATGCTGTTGCTGCTCTTCATATGGGAGTCTGCGATAAAGTCATATTATATTTATTTCTAAAATTCGCATACTCAAATAAATATTCAACCTTTTCAATTTAGAACATGGAATGAAAACACTTTCTTCGTCACTCATTATATATTTATTGCAAATGGCAAATTTTAAATTAAATTCTAGAACTTCACTTTTCTCTACCGACTTCGACGGTGTAACAATTTGCAATGAAATGTGCTTCTATATACATATGTATGTATGTAGAAGAAGCAAACGTAAAGAAACTGATTCCGGGAATGACTGTGCAAAAAACTGAATAAAATACCGTTATCCATGCCAGCGCGAAATACACATGTACATGATCTATACACGGGTGTATACCGTCAAAATTAGGAGTTTTTTTTTGCCGTCAATGTGAAGGTTAAACAATCGATCATTTCCAGAGCACAGCCCACAGAAAGGCCTCGAAGCGGAAGCAATGATGACGGAATAATTGGCCGCGAAATTAGTCAGTGGGCCACATCGTGGCCGCCGGAATGATTGGTTATGGCATAAAGCATCACTGACTCGTTAACGATGGACGGAATAAATAAATTGAAATTAAATAAACACGTAGCAAGTCGGGGATACGTTAAAACGATCTATTTACCCTTTGTGAGCTTAACTGCATACATCCGGTCATTTGAACAGTTTAATTAACGTGAATGGCGGTGGGGGTGGCGGAGAGGGAGCGAGTAAGCTGAGCAAAGAAGTTGATCGCGTTTAAAGTGGCAAACACCAGCTTCGATCTCTGCCCTTGCTTAACTCAAGTTGATACACAGCCTCCGTGTGGCCTCCCCTGGATAGCTGCCACGGCATCCGTCGGGTATGAACAAAAGTGGGCAGCAACCCGACCCTCCAGGTTCTTAGGGGTAATTGTATAATTTACACGAAATGTATTCACGCGAGAAAACCAGACCGAAAGAAAAGCCAAGCCACTCGTTCAAAAGATGTACTATTGCGTACAGATACCCACCAAAAACCTTTTCCGCTCCATCCCTCCCTCTCCCGTACTTCTACCCGTCATTTTGGCCCGTTGCTCTCATTTGAGGGTGGCCTCGGTGCATACGCGGATCAGGAGGATCTTGCGGTATCGTGGTCCGACTCTCTTGAGGGGGCAACAAAACAGGTAAGACCGGACGGACGGTCCGACAGCAGGGACGGACGGTCCCCAACGCCGACTGCAGGGACGGACGGTCCCCGTCGAGACCAGCAACCACGACAAGGGCGAAGACCCCACCCTAACCAAATAATTGTTTGAGCAAAAGATAAAACCCGCAATAAAGTGTCCCCCCTCATTTCCAAAAGAAGCTGGTCGTCCCCCAACGTGGGGCGCCAAATTTTTGTTGTGTCAGATTGACACAACAGCTGGGGTGCGCGCGTTCAGGGCGCACACGGCTAGCTCCTGAGGGATGGGTGTGGGCCCTCCAACCACATTTGGGGCGAATTCTTACACACCACCTTAGGCTTCAACCGCCAAAAGGACAGGGCGGCGAGAAAGCCCGTAAGTTATTTCAATTGAAGAAAAAAGGGAAGTAGAGAATCCCCGAAATTAAATAGAAAATAAGTGTGAAGAGAAATCACCAGATTGGACTAAACTCGCCAGACCCGGGAGTTTAACCTAAAATAAAGATGGCCGAATTCGCCCCAAATGTGTGTGTGTGGCGTGTGTGCGAACCGGTTGGAGGGGTAGACGGGAAGGTAACCCGTACGATCGAATTCAATTGGAGATTGGGCAAGTGCTGGGTACTCGCATAGTAAATTCAGCGATAGGGAGAGCAAAGGGAAGGGTGAGAGTGAATAAAGCTACACCACAAGGTGGCGTTCTGTCACCCCTCCTACGGCTCTTTGCGGTCGATGGAATGGTCAAGATTCTAGAGACGGAGGGTTTTCATGTCACTGCCTACGCCGCTGACATTGCCATTTTAGTCTCTGAAAAATGTCCGCAGGTCCTCAGTGATAGACTAAGCTATGCTCTGATGTTAGTGGATAACTGAGTCAAGGGGCGAGGCCTGGGAGTAAATCCGGCGAAAACAGAGGTAGTACTCTTTACAAGGAAAAGATCTAGATATAGATACACCCCCATATGAATGGCCAAATGTCTTGGCATAATCTTGGACTCCAAGCTTAGTTAGAGAAAAATATTGAGGAAAAAATCAAAAAGGCCTACGTGGCACTATATTCGTGTAAGGTAGCCTTTGGAAAAACATGGGGCCTCAAACCGAGGTTAGTACATTGGTTGTACATTGCGGTGGTAAGACCTATGTTGGTCTATGGCATTGACGTAATTGGACTAACACAGCGGGACGTCAATGTTGCGTTCTAAGGCATTGAAGTAGAAGCGGCTAAAATGGGTCTTTCGGTTAACGAGGGTAAAACGAAATATACACTGTCATCCAAAAAAGTCGCACAACACCGACGTCTCGGCCAAACCGTCACAATTTGCAGCTACAAATTCGAAGTGCTCAAGGACTTCGACTACCTTGGCTCACTAGTGACTAGCAACAATACCAAGAGGCCTCAAGAGGCAATTGAGAAGTAGAGCCCTCTCTCGAAAGACCAAGGTTGCGCTATACAAATCATCCCGGACCTCCCCTATAGCGCAGAGGCCTGGACTTGGGACGGGGGAGCTTCAGCCGTAGCTCTTGTCTTCTCTCCACGTATTTAGGTTTGGCTCTGTGTCAAGTCTGGATATGTCCTGACGGGCGTTGTTAGTTTATGTCTGTGTCGTTGAATTCGCTATGTTCGTCCGCGTGTCAAGTGTACTTGCCCTTGGGGATGCATGTATCTGCGTATGTCTGCCTGTCTGTTCATTTGCGTCGGTACATTTTGCTGTACAGCTGCGTAGTCGCTCGCTTCCACTCTGTTGGCACTTGTGTTTTCTTCCCTTACTCTTCTTTTCGGCTCTAGTCTCCCTAACTCCTGGCATATGTCTTTGGCATAAGCGCTCTCTGCGTTCTACTTGTTTTCCGTTTCTAACATATGGTGTACTAAGTTCTCTGGGTTGGTGTTTCACCCAGTACTTGTTGTAATGCTTCTCTTTGTAATTGAAATCGTGGGCAGTGGAAGTATATGTACGTGCTCCGCGTCTTCAGGGATATTTCTGCAGAAATATGTGGGGGAGTCGACCTTCCTGCACTTGTACAGGTATGCCTTGAAGCAGCCATATCCAGTGAGCAGTTGAGTGAGGTTCTTACTTCACCATGTCTCATGTAATGCTTCTCCTTGTAATTGGAATCATTAGCAGTGGAAGTATATGCGCTCCGCGTCTTCAGGGATATTTCTGAACGTTGGGCACGTGGGGGGGTCGACCTTCCTGCACTTGTACAGGTATGACTTGAAATAAGAGTTTAGTGAGGTAGAAGTTTTCTTCACCCTGTCTGCGGTTCATCCAAGCCTCTATGCTCGGGATAAGTCCGACGGCCCTCAGTTGAGAGTTTCCAGCGTGGTTCCCACTCAACTAGGTTTCTACTTCTTCCTCTTGTATTTGATTCAGCATGAGTTAGCCGTGTCTCCTGTCTATTCGCTACAAACTTTTCCTGCGGTTTTTTCGCGAGTATATCAACAGGTAACATGCCTGCTATGACGCAGGCCGCGTATTCCGAGGTTGTGCGATAAGCACTACTTACCCTTAGCGCACATAATCGGCTTACTACTGAAATCCTTCTTTTGTATGAAGTCACCTTCATAGCTCCAGCCCAAACTGGCGATGCATAAAGCAATGCAAATGTGACTTTCTTACTTACTTTGATGGCCCTACAGTTCGGGGTGAACCAGGGCCTCAACCAACAAGCCTCTCCAGCCGGCACGATCTTTGGCCAGCCACTTCCAGTGCCGCCCGCCCAGTTGGTTGAGGTCCATTTCCACCTGTGAGTGCCACCTTATTCACTGTTCGGGCCGCAGCGGTGATGTCCATTCGCATGGCCTAGCCATCTTAGACGTTGGATCGGAAGACGTCTAACTAGGCCGATGTCGCTGTACAACCCGTACAGTTTTTGGTTGAATCTCCTCCTCCATTCTCCGTTTACAAAAACGGGACCAATGATTGCACGCAGAATTCTCCTCTCGAAACGTCCAAGAGCCTCTTCATCCGCTTTTGACAACGTCCAAGCCTCAGCGCCGTAAAGGAGGGCCGGGATGATTAAGGTTTTGTAGAGGGAAACCTTAGTTTTCGAGAGAGGGCTCTACTACTCAATTGCCTCTTGAGCCCAAAGAAGTAGCGGTTGGCAAGAGTTATTCTCCGTTTTATCTCAGCGCTGGTGTCGTTGCTGCTTGTCACTATTGAGACAAGGTAGACGAAGTCCCTGACTACTTCAAAAATATGGCTGCCGAAGGTGACGTTCTGACCAAGACGTCGGTGTTGTGTGTCTTTCTTTGATGACAGCATATATTTGGTCATGTCCCCATTTACCCTTACACCCACTTTAGCCGCTCTGCTTCAATGCCTGCGAACGCCTCATTGACGTCTCGCTTTGTCTGTCCAATTACGTCAATGTCATCTGCGTAGGCAAGCAATTGTGTGGACTTAAAGTAGATCGTACCTCTTGTATTGGCCGCAGAGTCCCGTACGATATTTTCAAGTATGATGTTAAAGAAATCACATGACAGTGCGTCACCCGGTCTAAAACCTTTTTTAACATCAAAGGGGTCGGTTAGTTCACCTCCGACCTTAATGGAGCAGCGAGAGTTCTCCATAGTTATCCTGCGCAGTCTAACGAGTTTGGCAGGAATGTTAAAACATGACATGGCTCTGTATAGTTCGTCTTTATAAGCACTGTCATACGCGTCTTTAAAGTCGACAAAAAGACGGTGCGTGTCGTCCTGATGTAAGTAGCTACCCTCATATTTCGGAGTGCTTCAAGTATATGTTTCCAACTCGCCGTGCTGAACGCGTTTTTAACATCCAGTGTTATGACGCAACAGTACTGCTTTGCGGTTCTCCTCCATCGCCTTCGTTCTATGGTCCTTTTCGCAGTATCTAAAACACTTCAAAGTACCCATGGACACAGACTACATCATTCCGCTGAATGTGTTCACTAGGAACTTCGAAGTTGTCTTTCCGTCCAGGGAGGAATCGGCTGAAGGGAAAGTCATACCAGGGGACTCGATCCCCCTCTATACCGATGGCTCTAGGATGAAATCGGGTGTAGGCAGTGGAATCTTCTCCAAGGAGCTTAACCTCAGCCTATCCTTTAGACTCCCAAATTACTGCAGTGTGTATCAGGCAGAAATAACAGCGATAACGGAGGCCCTTGCATGGCTCAGGATCAATGTAATAACCGCACAGGATATCATCATTTGAACGGACAGCAAAGCTGCGATAAAGAAACCGCTCGTGCTTTTACCGATCGCGTCTCCCTTAAGCTCTCCAATACACCTCAATCCTCCACGCTGTCAATAGAACAGCAGTGGAGCCTTTGCAAACAAGCCCTGAAAAGCTCTGCATCCGAAGTTTTGGGTTTCAAGGCTCCACCACGAAGAAACACCCGGTTCGATGACGAGTGCAGGAGGATTCACACAGCGAAGCAGAAGGATTCACACAACGAAGTAGGATGCATATAAGGCCTCGCTGCATAAAAGAACAAGAGCAGCTCGTGAGTTCTACGAGTTAAAGAGAAGGGAGGAGCATAAGCTTCTTGGAAGCACGCGATTGAGGATTTGGAGAGGTGTTACTGCAGGCGTGACGTTCGAAAGTTTTTTCAACAGATAAAGCGAACATGGCAAGGTTATAAAGCCAGAACGGAAGCCTGCAGGGATGAGAACGGACACCTAGTAGTAGAACCGCAGTCGATGCTGAGAATATGGAAAAACCACTCTTGCGGACTGTATAACGGCGATGTTAGTCAATATACAGCTGTCAGGCAGAATGATCCATTTCTAATCGATGAAGACCGCAGAGAATTCTGTCCCCCTGACCTCGACGAAGTTAAGATTGCCATATCGAAGCTCAAGTCGAACAAAGCTGCTGGCGCAGACGGACTGGCTGTTGAGCTCTTCAAGGCAGCTGGGGATGACCTGGTTAGGAGCATGCACCAGCTAATCTGTAAGATATGTTCAGAGGAAAGCATGCCCGAGAAATGGAATCACAGCATCGTTTGCCCGATCCACAAGAAAGGAGACCCCTCTGATTGCGCCAACTACGGAGGAATAAGTCTCCTTAACATCGCCTACAAATTTTTTTCTGCCGTTTTGTGTGAACGCCTGAAGCCTTTTGTAAATAAGCTGATAGGTCCTTATCTGTGGGGATTCAGGCCAGGGAAGTCCACCATCGACCAAATCTTCACACTATGGCAGATCCTGGAAAAAACCAATGAATTCCAAGTCGGCACTCACCACTTATCTGTCGACTTCAATGCCGCATACGACAGCGTAATTAGAGACGAGCTATACAACGCTATGTCTACCTTTGCCAGAGGACACCGTGACGCAGTGGTTAGTGTGTTGGACTCTGACGCCCGATGAGCGAGTTCGGATCCCAATAACACCGATGCCATCGAATGTTTATTTCGCGGCGTTCCTCCTCGGCGGGGTACTGGCAAAACCCCCCGTAGTATACTTGCCGTGAAAAAGCTTCTCGACTCACGCCGTTCGGAATCGGCATTAAACTCTAGGTCCCTTTCACCTGTGTGAAAAATAAATCACACACAACATGGGTGATTGAGAGAAGCTTGGCTCTGGTCCTTCATGGGCTGTAACGCCATCAAAGAAGAAGTCTACCTTTGCCATACCTGCTAAACTCATCAGACTATGCAGGATGACCTTGGAGAAATCATTCGAATCGGTGGACACCTTACCGATAGTTTTGATGTCAAAAAAGGATTTAGGCAGGGCGATGCGCTGTCGTGTGATTTCTTCAACATCATATTGGAAATGATTGTGCAAAAATCACTGGCCAATACAAGAGGCACAATCTATTTCAAATCCTCGCAACTCCTTGCATACGCCGACGATATTGACATAATAGGTAGATCACAGCGAGATGTCAATGAGGCGTTTGCGAGTATTGAGATGGAGGCGGCGAGTATTGAGATGGTTTTGCGGTAAACGAGGGCAAAACTGAATATATGCTGTCATCAAAAAAGGACGCTCACCACCGACGTCTTCGAGGTAGTTAAGGACTTCGTCTACCTTGGCTCCGCAGTGACCTGGAACAACGACATCAGTTCCGAAATCAAACGCAGAATCACTCTTGCCAATCGCTGTTTCTTTGGGCTCAGGAGGCAACTGAGTACTAGAGCCGTCTCCCGAACGACAAAGTTGACTCTATATAAGACCCTTATCATCCCGGTCCTGTTGTACGGCGCAGAAGCATGGACACTATCAAAAGCGGATGAGGAGACCCTTGGTCGGTTCGAGAGAAAGATTTTGCGCGTGATTTTTGTGCCTATAAACGCAGACGGGGGATAGAGGAGAAGATTCAACCACGAACTTTACGGGCTGTACAGCGACATGAGCCTAGTCTGGCGTCTACGGATTCAACGCCTAATATGGCTGGCCCATGTAGAGCGAATAGACACCACAGCTCCAGCCCGGAGAGTCTTTGAATCCAACCCCGAGGGACGAGGAAGCAGAGGACGGCCGCACTTTAGATGGCGCACATAGGTGGAAGGGGACCTCAGCCAATTGGGTGTGAAATGGAAAAGGCTAGCAAAAGATCGTGCCAGTTGGAGGGGCATGTTGAGTGAGGGCCAGGTTCACCCCGAACTCTAGCGCCCATTAAGAAGAAAAATAACCTACACTGGAGAAGCTTGTTGGTTGAGGTCCCGGTTCGCACCTGACAGTAGCGCTACCTAAGTAAGTCAGAAGGTAGAATGGTATTTCAGCTATAAAAAAAATATTAAAACTTAAAAATGTCTTAACATCCTTGTTTGTTTTTTATTATAACATTCTATGCATCATTTTTAAAAACAATATTTACAAATTAAACGTTTGTCAATCGAATACAATCATTTCTGTTATCCCGTAGTTTGTATAATAAAAATTTGTCCTTTTCCTTGTAATTACGTTATTCAAATATTTAATTACGATTTAGGTTTCTTATTGAACAATATCCATGTAACTCGTTTATTAAACGTTTGTATAAGTAAGATACATTCATTATTATTATTGTTTTCTTGAACATAAGTCACATACAGTGGTGCTTAGATAAATAGCACACCCGTAAGTTCTTATACATTATGCTGTGCCAAAAGTTTAAAAAGGGGTTCAGCTTTTTTTTGTTTTGTAACCGATGTGCGCTTATATGTACTTTGTTAAAAAACACATAATTGCTTAATCTTATTATTGTGAAGCGGCTCATGACCTTTTGCAACAATCTGTTCGCGAACTAAAAATTGAAGTAGCGATACTCTGTGAGCAATACAAAAACCTACCTAGCAATAAGTGGCTTACCGACGCGATGAATAAGGCTGCAATTTGGGTTTGCGGTGGCGCGTCATTCCAGGAATACCCGGAGGTGCGTGAGGATTTTATTGTACGGGCCAAGATAAATGGGATCTATATATACAGCTGGTACATACCATCCAGCGTACCCATTGAAACTTTCGAGTCGATTTTGGGTAGACTAGTGGCAGACGCTACAGGCAGAGGTTCTGTCATAATAGCGGGTGATTTCAATGCTTGGGCAACAGAATGGGGCAGTTCATATACAAATCATAGAGGGACTGTCCTACTTGAAGCCTTCTCTTGTCTGGCTATTGTTCTAGCTAACAATGGAAGCACAAACACTTTTAGTTCAGCAAGATCGGGATCTATCGTCGACATCACGTTTGCAAGCAGTGGCCTGATACGAGGTGCTAACTGGCGCGTGAGGGATCACTATAAACATAGTGATCATAATGCAATTCTATTCGCCGCCAGCATTGGCAATTCAAGCCGCAATAATCGAGCAACACTCAAGCGAGCTAAATGGAATGTAAATTCTCTTGATGAAGACCTTCTTAGCTTCATCATTAGTGAATCGACAGTGGAAGCCAGAACTGCAGAGGAATTCGTAACGCAGGTAACACGGGTATTAGTCAATGCGTGTAATGCATCGATGTCTAAACTGGGAACAGGGAAACATCGACCGCCTGTATATTGGTGGACCAAAGAAATCGCGGAGTTAAGATCGGCATGCCACCGATCGCGCAGAATCTATCAGCGTACCCTGTCCCGAAACGCTGATGAACGGCAATCTAATCGAAATGCTTACCGAGAAGCGAGAGCCCGGTTAAAAGTAGCTATAAAGAGTAGCAAACGTCTCTGTTTTAAGGACCTCTGCGAACAGCTCAATAACGACGTGTGGGGAAGGGCCTACAAAATTATAGCAACGAGGCTAAAAGGCCCCCACTTGCAGTCGCCAACGTGTCCGGTACTGCTCCAAAAAATAGTCGAGAACCTATTTCCTCGTCGAGAAAGGAGGGAGGAAGCTACTCGGAACGTTCACAATAGTGTATCCGTACACAGGATATCAAGAGAAGAAGTAGTCGAAGCGTGTATGAAGGTTAGCGATAGAAAGTCTCCGGGCCTGGATAGAATTCCAAATAAAGCCCTAAAAGTCGCTATTAAAACTCGACCCCAACTGTTTGCCGATATGTTCAACACCTGTCTTCAGGAAGATTTTTTGGATGAAAATCATGTCTGTTGTATGGGAGCCCCCTTTAAATATTCATTTTGTTCTGTTTTTAGTATTTGTGGTAGCGGCAACAGAAATACATCATCTGTGAAAATTTCAACTCTCTAACTATCACGGTTTATGAGATACAGCCTGGTGACAGACGGACGGACAGCGAAGTCTTAGTAATAGGGTTCCGTTTTACCTTTGGGTACGGAACCCTAAAAACGAATGCAGAAGCAAATATTTTATTAACATTTTGTAGGATATTCCTTGTTACTTATCACTCTTGACAACGTTTTTGCAAACTTTCTACTAAGCGCTTACATTTCTGAGCAGGTATAGTTTCCCAAGCAACCTTCGTGGTTTGCCGAAATTCTTCTAAATTTTTTGAGCTGGAGTCTTTAACGAGGGAGTCAACATCATTCCAAAGATTTTCGATAGGATTCAGATCGGGACTTTGGGCCGGCCAATCATGCAGGAATTTTTTTTCGCTACGGAAGCCAATTCTTCACTATCCGCGAAGTATACTTTGGATAATTGTCATGCATGTAAATCCATGATACAGGCATAGAGTCGTCGGTATATGGCTCCATTTGGTTCTCTAGGATTAGCTTACATATATTGATGTTGATTCATAATGCCATTTATTTTCACAATTGGTCCAACGCCATGCCATCGCCGCCACACCATTATGCTCCCACCGCCATGCTTAATGGTGTATCTGGGATGATACTCTTGTTCCGTTGGCCTTCGCACATACCTTTTCCATCTGATCCCAACCTGTTGAACTTATTTTCGTCGCTCCACAAGATATTTTTCCAAAAGGACAAGAGTTTGTTCTTGTGAGCGTTTGCGAAAATAAGTCTTCTCCTCCGCTTTTTTTTTTTTTTTTTGTGGAGACAAGAGGTTTTTTTCTGGCGATTCTTCCATGAAGTTGGAATTCAATTAACCGGCGACTTACAGATACGGCTGATATTTGGACATTGTGTTGGTCAGGTAGTTGGTGCTTTATCTCCCGGGAAGTTAGGAAAACGTCGCTGGGAGTGATTTTGTGGATAATTCTGTCAGTCATTCTTGACGTTTTTCCTTTTTTTGTTTTTCCTTACGGGATTTGCGGAAGATTGGCTGCACCGTATGACCTTCATTGTATTTTGAACAAGCTTCCTAGAGCACTGTTGTCGCTCAAATCTCTATTATATTACATATTACAAATAGTAATAATTATTACATACTATCATTATATCATATCATGCAAATTTTCATTATATTACATATTACTATTACTACATACTACATACTACAATGTTTGTTGTTGATGAACTTAAACTTGTAACCGAATTAATAAGTAAGAGACATAATGTAAACGCTCGTTAAGTGAGAACATTTTGAACGCACCCCCGATATTATATTTTTTTGAGCGCTAAGCGCTTTCGTTCAATGGAATATAATATCGGGGAGGAAGTGCGCGCAGCCAAGGTTCTCATTTGATGGAGCGTGCTTGCGATAAAGGGACACGAAATTTGCAAGTATCTGATATACGTATATAATAATGATTTATCACCCATTGTTACCCTTTATATCTAGAATATTAAATATATTTACACTCGCCAAGTGCCAATAAAGGAATCAAATCAATTGGAGTAAATTTAATTTAATATCGTCCCAGCACGGCCACCGTCAACATCTTTAATATTAAATTCCCACGTTTGGGCGGCCATTTTGTTAAGTAAAAGTTCCGGCCAGGAATTTAATTTAATGCACGGCCGTATTACAAGGAGTAAAGCCAAACCTACGAGTATGTCGACACCGCCATCGGTTTCGCCGGTACCGCCGCCACCGCCACCGCCGCCAGCACTTCCACAAGCCGTGGAGACCGACCACGTGGTCCTTATAATGGAACTCAGCAGGTAAATTAATGAGCTGAAAGCCTCTTTCTCCACTGCAGAAAAGGAAAGGAAGCATTTGCAACAGCTAGTTTCTTCATATACCGCCGCCGCTACAGACAATACTCAAGAAAATACAGTAGCCGACACTCAAGTTACATCAACAGTCACCAACAATGCCACCATGACAAAAGAAGCTTCTTCATCACTTTCATCAGCCGCCGCCACTACGTCCATCTATAAATCCAGCATTACAACAGCATCGTCTCAACTTTACGCACCACAACGTCAAGGCGCAGACTCGGATTTGCCAGGTATGTACCCTTTTTCTACCACTACCACTGTTTCCATTGCCGAACCATATACTTTCACTTCGTCATCGCCTATCTACTTGCCCACAACCGCCAATCCCTCGAACCCATCGAATCATATAATAAACTACCAACGAATCCGCAAATTACAAGAACTGCCTGAGTTTTCAGGCAAGCCAGAAGAATGGCCTATGTTTATAGTTGCGTATAGGGAGACGTCGGCCGCTCATGGCTACACCGATTTAGAAAACCTTTCTCGTCTACAACGAGCACTGAAAGGCGATGCCAAGTTTAAGGTGGAAGCACTTTTGATCCACCCGAATAGTGTACGTGCTATAATAGAAACCCTCGAATTTCATTACGGTCGCCCGGAAATTTTAATTAGGAGCCAGTTAGCCAAGGTCAGGTCATTTCCAAGCATTTGTGAAACAAAATTGAATGAGATCGTCAATTACAGTGTTATGGTATCCAATCTCACTGTGTTTTTAGAAAACGTTTCTGCTTCGTCTCATTTATCTAACCCCACCTTACTCGATGAACTAGTTATGAAACTTCCGTTAAACAAAAGAGAGGACTGGGCTCGCCATACAGTTTCTCTTTTGCCCTTGTCCCCTTCCATTCGTGATTTTAATACTTGGTTGAAGACTATAGCGACGTATGTAGCTATCGCTACCGACATATCTACAAACACTACCTCTATGAAAAAAAATATAAAAAATGTAAACACGGTCTGCGCCTTAACTGAAACTACACCAAGGAAATCAAATTGTGTTGCCTGCAAGCAGGATCATTTTTTATATCAATGTCCGAATTTTAGGAAGCTTTCCGTAGACGATCGTTGGAAATTGGTAAAGGCAAACCACATATGTTTTTGTTGCTTGCGCCTAGGTCATGTAGTGGCGAAATGCTCAATCCGACGAATGTGTAGCATAAATGCCTGCCATAAAAGCCACAACCGTTTGCTTCATGACCCCAATAATGACAGCAGACCTAACGAGATGAATTCAGTGACAAAACAAAAGCAAAACGGCGCCACAGTAGGTAGTGTTTATTTACCTAATGAATATGGACATGATGATGCTGTAATAAGTGCGATCGAATATGAACGAAAAGTAAATAAAACATTTTTCAAATTTCTGCCTGTGAAGCTGAGTGTGCCGTTGGGCTCGTGTGTTGTCATTGCATTTATAGATGAGGGTGCAAAGGTTTCACTGATCGAGGAGAGGATAGCACATAGTATTGGAGTTAAGGGTGCATCTGATCTCCTGTCGTTGAGGTGGATATCTAATAAAATGACTACTGAGATATCTCAACATGTCGAGTTTGAGATTTCTGGTGTCTACGCTAATGCCGTTAAATACCAGATTAAAGATGTTCGCACGACAAAGAATTTACTTCTGCCGGCTCAAACTTTACGTTTTAAAGAATTTCAAAGGGAATATGCCGAATTGAGAAAAATTCTTGTTGATGACTATGTGAATGCGGTGCCACAGATTCTTATTGGAATTCCGCATACAAATTTAGTAAGGCCGATTAGTGTTTTGAATTTTGGAGAGGGGTTCGCAGTTCATAACACTAAACTGGGTTGGACTCTGTTTGGATCTAACGCATGCAATGAGTCAGAAGTCGTTGTTAGCTGTATTATCCCTGAACAAAATGAGTTAAATGATTTGCAGATGCAGGTAGCTGAGTATTTTACGCTAGAGAGTTTAGAATACCAACCAGCAAAGGGGGTGGTTTCAGAAAATGATAAAAGGGCAGAAATGATATTGAGGACAACCACTAAAAAGGTAAATAACCAATATGAAACTGGACTATTGTGGAAGAGCGAGGATATACATCTGTGTGAGAGTTACAGTATGGCACTAAAACGACTTGAGTTAGTCGAAAACAAGATTTTAAAGAATGAAGAGTTTGGGAGATGGTACAAAGCTAAAATTTCCGAGTATATAAAAAAGAATTATGCTAGAAAGTTGTTGCCAGACGAAGTTTGCACATCGGATCGTATTTGGTATCTTCCTCATTTCGCCGTTTGTAATGCCAATAAAGGCAACAAGTTACGTTTAGTTTACGATGCCGCCGCTCAAGTAAATGGAATGTCACTCAACTCAGTGTTACTTAAAGGTCCTGCTGCGTATCAACCGAAGTCATTACTATCAATCTTATTGGGTTTTCGTCAAAGGCAAATAGGTGTTTGTGCTGACATTCGAGATATGTTCCTTCGCGTAAACATACGAAAGGAAGATCAAAGTGCCCAACGGTTTCTATGGAGGAATGGAGATCGTACGCGGGCGCCTGATACGTATGTAATGAAGGCAATGATTTTCGGATCGAAAAGTTCACCCTGCTCAGCACAATACATTAAGAACTTGAATGCAAATCTATACAAGGACGTCCATCCAAGAGCCGTTAAGGCCATAGTAGACTACCATTACGTAGACGACTATGTTGATAGTTTTGACACGGCTGAAGAAGCAATAGAAGTTGCAAAGAAAGTCAAGGAAATACATAGCCAAGCGGGATTTGAAATTAGAAATTTTGTATCGAATTCAACGGATCTTCTTCAAGCAATGAATAACAGCTTCACAGAGACTCATCACACCGACTTAATAAGTATATGCAGAAGTGACTCGACTACGGAAAAAATACTGGGAATGTATTGGAACTCAAGGACCGATATGTTCTGTTTCGTTTTAAACTTTAATAAAATACCTCAAGCGGTATTGAATGGGAAAGTGCGTCCTACAAAACGCCAAGTTCTGAGCATCACCATGTCAATATTTGACCCCTTGGGATTATTGGCGAACGTTACGATCTTATCCAAACTCTTGCTACAGAAGTTGTGGAAGACAAATGTGGGATGGAACGAATTAATACCAGAAGACATTCATTCCAAATGGTACAAATGGTACAGGCAGTTAGACAGCATGAAACTTCTTCAAGTATCAAGATGTTATCACCCAGACATAACAAAGTTTCACTCAGAAATTCAACTCCATATTTTTGTAGATGCAAGTGAACTGGCTATTGCGGCTGTAGGCTATTGGCGAATCAGCTTTAACGATGAAATCTATTTGAGTTTCATAATGGGCAAGACTAGATGTAGTCCACTTAAAGCGTTATCAATCCCGAGGTTGGAACTTCAGGCAGCTGTCTTAGGAGCTCGATTAAAGGAGGTCATAATGAGGAGTCATCAATTAAAGCCCAGCCAGGTCATATTGTGGTCGGACTCTAAAACAGTCATCCATTGGATTCGATCAGACAGTCGATGCTATAAGCAGTTTGTAGCTCACCGGATTGCGGAAATTTTGGACCTATCGACAGTAAGTCAATGGAGGTGGGTACCTGGAAAACAAAATCCAGCTGATGAAGCAACGAGACCGCAGAAAATGTCAGGACCCCAAGACAGGTCGATGTGGATTAAAGGACCGTCGTTTTTAAAAACGTTGGAAGAGAATTGGCCGGAGCTACCGGAAGACATCACTGCCCATGAGCAAAGCCAAGAAAGGCGTCAACATTTTCTTTTGCTTATCGACAACGACGTGACAGTTATACCGTTTGAACGTTTTTCGAATTACCACAGGTTATTAAAGGTTGTAGGTTGGATCCTAAGAGCAGTTGCGAAATTTAAGAACATAATTAAAAACATTAACCACCGCGAGAGTATGGCGTCGCAAAATATCACCGTTATGGACATCAATAAAGCTGAAATCTTTCTGTGCCGCTTAGTTCAACAAGCCGTGTATCCCAATGAAATTCGTGATCTTTCATCAGGACAGCCAGTCTCGAAGAAAAGTGCGATTTATAAGCTATCACCAATATTAGATGAAGACAAGGTTATGCGGCTTGCAGGGCGCATAGATAATGCCACATGGCTGTCTTACAATACGAAACGACCTATAATATTGCCAAACCACCACATATTTTCGAAGTTATTAGTTCAGTATTACCATGAACATTTTCAACACCATAATCAAGAAGCCATTGTGGGGGCAATTCGCTCTAAATTTTGGATCCCAAGTTTACGTCGGTTAGTAAGAAGTGCGAGATCACGTTGCCAATTATGTAGGAACATGACCGCACTACCGGAGCCTCCGCAAATGGGTCAAGTACCTCGTGACAGGCTTACACCATACGTTAGACCATTCTCGTATACAGGGATAGATTACATCGGACCCTTACAAGTTGCAATTGGACGGCGACGAGAAAAAAGATGGATTGCTTTATTTACTTGTCTTTCAACACGAGCCATTCACCTCGAGTTAGCTAAGGATCTGTCGAGCGACGCAGTGGTCTTGTGTTTGCGCAACTTCGTGAATCGACGCGGTGTTCCTGTTCGGATTCGAAGCGATCGTGGCACGAACTTTATTGGTGCAAGTAAGGAAGATTGGATCATTGTCAATGGTGCCTTGGAAGGCGAATGTAAACGACGTCGTATTGAGTGGCTATTTAACACGGCTGGAGATCCATCAGCAGGAGGAGTGTGGGAGCGCCTTGTTCAGTGTGTGAAGCGTGTTTTGAATTTCACCTTGAAGGAAAGGGCCCCGCAACTCGAAACTCTACAAAGTCTCTTAATCGAAGCCGAAAATTTAGTAAATTCGCGTCCTCTAACTCATGTACCCGTAGAGAGTGACCAAGTCGAACCACTGACCCCAAACCATTTCTTACTTGGGTGTCCTAACTATATACAGACTCCGACGGTAGAAGAAAAGCCATGTCTGCGTAAACAGTGGCATATATTACAACAACTAAAACAAACATTCTGGAAAAGATGGGTACTAGAATATCTTCCTACGTTGACAAGGCGTACTAAGTGGCATCAAAGGGTTAATCCAATAAAGGTGGGCGATTGTGTAATTGTTTGCGATGACAAGGAAAGTAGAGGTGAGTGGAGGCGTGGTAGGGTAGTTGAAGTTTATCCTTCGACTGATGGGCAAGTTCGGTCTGCTGCCGTTAAAATATCATCAGGTGTCATCAGGAGGCCAGCGTCAAAACTAGCCAAACTGGATATTGTTGGTGAATCAACGTCCTAGATTCACGGGGGGAGGGATGTTGTCGCTCAAATCTCTATTATATTACATATTACAAATAGTAATAATTATTACATACTATCATTATATCATATCATGCAAATTTTCATTATATTACATATTACTATTACTACATACTACATACTACAATGTTTGTTGTTGATGAACTTAAACTTGTAACCGAATTAATAAGTAAGAGACATAATGTAAACGCTCGTTAAGTGAGAACATTGTGAACGCACCCCCGATATTATATTTTTTTGAGCGCTAAGCGCTTTCGTTCAATGGAATATAATATCGGGGAGGAAGTGCGCGCAGCCAAGGTTCTCATTTGATGGAGCGTGCTTGCGATAAAGGGACACGAAATTTGCAAGTATCTGATATACGTATATAATAATGATTTATCACCCATTGTTACCCTTTATATCTAGAATATTAAATATATTTACACTCGCCAAGTGCCAATAAAGGAATCAAATCAATTGGAGTAAATTTAATTTAATATCGTCCCAGCACGGCCACCGTCAACAAGCACCTTAATGTCCTTGCCACCTCTGAAATAGCCTTTCCATCCTGTATCATGGTACCGACTATTTGCCTCCTCTCCTCCGTGCAACGCTTTCGTCGGCCCATTTAAAATACTCCTATTTGTGTAAGATCCACAAGAAAGAAGATCCCTCTGATTGCGCCAACTATAGAGGAATAAGTCTCCTTAAATCTTCTCTGCCATTTTGTGTGAACGCCTGAAGCCTTTTGTAAATAAGCTGATAGGTCCTTAACAGTGCGGATTCAGGCCAAGGAAGTCCACCATCGACCAAATCTTCACACTGCGGCAGATACTGGAGAAAACCAATGAATTCCAAGTCGACACTCACCACCTATTTGTCGACTTCAAAGCCGCATACGACAGCGTAATTAGAGACGAGCTATACAACGCTATGTCCACCTTTGACATACCTGCTAAACTCGTCAGATTATGCAGGATGACTTTGAAGAATGCTCGCTGCTCCATCCGATTCGGTGAACACCTTACCGATAGTTTTGATGTCAAAAAAGGATTTAGGCAGGGCGATGCGCTGTCGTGTGATTTCTTCAACATCATATTGGAAATGATTGTGCAAAAATCACTGGCCAATACAAGAGGCACAATCTATTTCAAATCCTCGCAACTCCTTGCATACGCCGACGATATTGACATAATAGGTAGATCACAGCGAGATGTCAATGAGGCGTTTGCGAGTATTGGGATGGAGGCGGCCAAAATTGGTTAGGCGGTAAACGAGGGCAAAACTAATTATATGCTGTCATCAAAAAAGGACGCTCACCCCCGACGACGTCTTGGCTAGAACGTTTGTATTGGCAGATATAAGTTCGAGGTAGTTAAGGACTTCGTCTACCTTGGCTCCGCAGTGACCTGGAACAACGACATCAGTTTCGAAATCAAACGCAGAATCACTCTTGCCAATCGCTGTTTCCTTGGGCTCAGGAGGCAACTGAGCAATAGAGCCCTCTCTCGAACGACAAAGTTGACTCTATATAAGACCCTTATCATCCCGGTCCTGTTGTACGGCGCAGAAGCATGGACACTATCAAAAGCGGATGAGGTGGCCCTTGGTCGGTTCGAGAGAAAGATTTTGCGCGGGATTTTCGGGCCTATAAACGCAGACGGGGAATGGAGGAAAAGATTCAACCACGAACTTTACGGGCTGTACAGCGACATGAGCCTAGTCAGGCGTCTACGGATTCAACGCCTAAGATGGTTGGGCCATGTAGAGCGAATGGACACCACAGCTCCAGCCCGGAGAGTCTTTGAATTCAACCCCGAGGGACGAAGAAGCAGAGGACGGCCGCACACAGGTGGAAGGGGACCTCAGCCAATTGGGTGTGAAATGGAAAAGGCTATCAAAAGATCGTGCTAGTTGGAGGGGCATGTTGATTGAGGGCCAGGTTCACCCCGAACTGTAGCGCCCACTAAGAAGAAGAAGATTTGTGTAAGAAATGAGTGTAATTATGACTATCCCTAAAAAAGATTCTCACTAACCTCCCTTAAATCACTGAAAAATATTTTTTTTTCTGACACTCCATGATATGTACTATTTATATGAACACCCAATTTGCAATGATCACCAACTCTGACCAGGAAAACCTTACGAGATCTTCTTTGTAGGATGTTTTCATATTCATAACGGTACTACCTTGGGATATTATGGCTTTAATCTTGTGCAGCTTGCGAGTACAGTGTGTATTGCGAGCAAATGCATATTTGAATAAGGGTGTGCTATTTATAAGGACACCACTGTAACGAAGATATATAAGTACTGACTCCACTAGCTAGTAATTACATTCTCGATTTATATATAAATTTATAAATAAAATATTTTATTTTTATATATTTGTATATAAACTTGTAAAAAAGTACAGTATTAATTCATATAAGCTTGCATTTATTTTATTTTATTTTTTGTCACACAAGAGAAAACACAATTCAGTCATTTTGTTTTTTGTTTTATTTAATTGAGTTTCTAGCTAATAATGTTTCGTCTTTTGTTTACTTCACTTTTAATATATAAAACATACTACAGTTCTAGGTATTTATTCTAGGCTTATTTGTGTACATTACGGTCTATTTAATAATAAGATTAATTTATTTACCTGTTTTGCGTTAAGTTTATTTGTTAATTGTTATAACAGTTTTCGAACGTTGAAGGCAGTATGAATTTATTTTGTTGCTACATAATTATATTTTATTTAAACATTTAACATTTATTTAAATTATTACATCATTTTTAAAATGTTGGACCTTTGATTTGTAAAAATGAATTAAATTTTACTTCAGAATTAATGCTTTGCAGTTTTTGCTTCAGGGGAGAAGGGAGCGAACAAACAGAGCAAAGAAGTTGATCGCGTTTAACTTGGCAAACGCCAGCTGCGAACTCTATCCCTGCTCAATCCAGGTTGACACACAGCCTCCGCGTGGCCTCCCCTGGATAGCTATACTTGCACCCACCAGGTAGTGAACCAAAGTGTGCAGCGACCCGACCCCTTGTTCCTGGGGAAAGAGGAACCTGGCCCTCCAGGTTGGGGGTTGCTAGCCCTAACATCCCTATCGCTTAAAACAAAAATTTTGTTCAGAGACAACCAATAGCCTCGGATACGGACGGCCTACATGTTGGCGACCCTCGCAAACGTCAAAAAGGAAACGAATTTCGGTTCTGCACCTGGAACGTTAGGTCCCTCAACAGCAATGGAGTCGTTGTCAGAAAGCCATTAGAGAGGCCGCCTCAGATATACTCGTCGAGAAACCTCTGGCTTGATGATGAGTGCAGACAGGCCCATATAGAGAAACAGAATACATACATGGCCACACTGCATCGACGGACGAGAGCTGCTCGCAAGCTCTATGAACAGAAAAGGAGGGAGGAGCATGCGCTTCTGAGAAGGAAAAAGAAGGAGCACGAGAAGCGCGAGATCGAGGAGATGGAGAGATGTTACTGCAGGAACGACGTTCGAAAATTTTACCAGAAAGTAAAACGAACATGCTAAGGCTATAAAGCCAGAGCAGAAGCCTGCAGGGATGAGCACGGACAACTAGTAGTGGAGTCACAGTCGATGCTGAGATTGTGGAAGGACCACTTCTGCAGACTGTATAACGGCGATGATAGTCAAAATGCCGCCGACAGGCAGAGCAAACCATTCACAATGGACGAAGACGAAGAAGAATCCCGTCCACCCGACTTAGACGATGTTAAGATAGCGATATCGAAACTTAAGTCTTATAAAGCTGCTGGAGCAGACGGACTCCCCGCGGAGCTATTTAAAGCAGCTGGCGATGAGCTGGTTAGGATTATGCACCAACTCATCTGCAAGATATGGTCGAAAGAACGCATGCCCGATGAATGGAATCTCAGTATCGTTTGCCCGGTCCATAAGAAAGGTGACCCCTATGACTGCGCAATTACAGAGGGATAAGCCTCCTGAACATCGCGTACAAGATCCTCTCTGCCGTACTGTGTAAGTACCTGAAACCGTTCGTGGACAATCTGATAGGTTCCTACCAGTGTGGTTTCAGGCCAGGAAAATCCTGATAGACCAGATATTTACACTACGGCAGATCCTGGAGAAGACTCATGAATTCCAGGTCGACACGCACCATCTTTTCGTCGACTTTAAAGCCGCGTATGACAGTGTTTATAGAGACGAGCTATACAGAGCCATGTCATGTTTTAACATTCCTGCCAAACTCGTCAGACTATGCAGGATGACTATGGAGAACTCTCGCTGCTCCATTAAGGTCGGAGGTGAACTAACCGACCCCTTTGATGTTAAAAAAGGTTTTAGAGAGAGGGGCGCACTGTCATGTGATTTCTTCAACATTATTCTTGAAAAGATCGTGCGGGAGCTTACGGCCAATACAAGAGGTACGATCTACTTCAAGTCCACACAATTGCTTGCCTACGCAGATGACATTGACGTTATTGGAGGAACAAAGCGAGACGTCAATCAGGCGTTCACAAGCATTGAAGCAGAAGCGGCGAAAGTGGGTCTAAGGGTAAATGGGGACAAGACCAAATATATGCTGTCATCCAATAAAGACGCACAACACCGACGTCTTGGTCAGAACGTCACCTTCGGCAGCTATATTTTTGAAGTAGTCAAGGACTTCGTCTACCTTGGCTCGGTAGTAACAAGCAGCAACGACACCAGCGCTGAGATAAAACGCAGAATGACTGTTGCCAATCGCTGCTTCTTCGGGCTCAAGAGGCAATTGAGTAGTAGAGCCCCCTCTCGAAAAACTAAGGTTTCCCTATACAAAACCTTAATCGTCCCGGTCCTCCTTTACGGCGCTGAGGCTTGGACGTTGTCAAAAGCGGATGAAGAGGCTCTTGGACGTTTCGAGAGGAAAATTCTGCGTGCAATCTTTGGTCCCGTTTGTGTAAACGGAGAATGGAGGAAGAGATTCAACCAAGAACTGTACGGGCTGTACAGCGACATCGGCCTGGTTAGACGTCTTCGGATCCAACGTCTAAGATGGCTGGGCCATGTAGAGCGAATGGACACCAACGCTCCGGCCCGAAGAGTCTTCGACTCCAACCCCGAGGGACGACGCAGCAGAGGACGACCGCATTTAAGGTGGCACGCACAGGTGGAAGGGGACCTCAACCAACTGGGCGTGCGGCACTGGAAGCGACTGGCCGAAGATCGGGCCGACTGGCGAGGCTTGTTGGTTGAGGCACTGGTTCACCCCGAACTGTAGCGCCATCAAAATAAGTAAGTTTTTGCATCAAGATGATACTACTACGAGTATTTCCGAAGACAGGGACTTGGTAATTGTAGGATTTTTAAGGGAAAGGGTCCCAAACTATTTAAGCGTCTTATTCCTCAAGCATGTATTTCGCAACAAATCGTACTCCTCGAAGACCACTCGGGCGATCTTGATGATAGTGTGGACATCGCTCAGTGTTGTAAGGGGTCGAAATTAAAGTCATAGGAAAAAAGATCCCACGGATTGTTTGAGCGGCTGATGAAACATTGATTTTGAATATACCTGGAATGATAATGTAACGAGATATCCTGGCATCGAGAACAATTTAGGTTTTTTGAAAAACACCAAAGAAAATTTTGTCGAGACGCGTGTTGTTTCATGACCAGAGCATATTGAATTAACTCCAGAACAATTGCAAGTTAACAACCACTTGACAAGACAATTAGATTCAACAACAGGCGAGAAACTAACTATCGTGCAAGGAAAAGCTGGCGCTGGAAAGTCGTGTATCATTCACCAAATGATTGGGTTAATTGAAGCAAGATATGGGCCGGAATCAGTGTTGCTGATTGCTCCTACAGGTGTGGCTGCTAATGGTTACGAGGCATGGAGCACTATCTGATCTGTCTAGACAACACGACCGAGCATTCCAAGACAAAATGTCAAACAAGAAAGTTATTATCTGCGACTCAGGCAAGCTTTAACAGAAAATCAATCTATTGAGTTTGGAGGTGCCATTGTGTATTTCTTCGGTGATTTTTGCCAGCTGCCACCTGTGGGAGATACGTCAATGTTAGGAATTCCAAAGTCATCTTTAGAGTGTGTCAAAGGTTCAAAGGGCAGGCTGTCTGGCGGTGACGGGATCTATGAAGTCGACACCAACGGCGGCTCTTGAAGTCATGCTGAACCTCCCACCCCTGGACATATACTGCGAGAGTGCCGCAACCAGGACTGCCCTAAGACTACAGGAATCCGGTGTCTGGAAAAGGAGTCGTCACGGACATGCATCAGTCTTGGATCGATGGGCCGTCTCAAGATTCGGAACCGTAACGGACTATGTCACCCGACTTCCTTCCTGGGAGAGGAGATTCTCTATTAGAATTCCCTCCAGGGTGGAATGGACCGGTGATTTGGTACGCACGGAAAGTGAACTGGCATTCTATACCGACGGATCCAAAATGGATGTTGGCACATGTGCCGGAGTCTACTTTGAGTCTCGGGATATGCATCGCTCCTACAGGCTCGATGATGGATGCAGTGTCTTCCAAGCTGAGGTCTTCGCTATCAAGCAGGCGGCGGACCTGATCAGCAAAGAAAATATCTCAGGCAAAAGGATCAGCATCTATGTTGACAGCCAGGCAGTCATCAAGGCTCTGCAGGCAGCATGGATAAGATCCAAACTCGCCAAACTCTACAAGGAGAAGTTAGAAGAGATACCCAACGTACATGAGGTGACCCTTTGCTGGGTACCTAGTCATATGAATATCTCCGGAAACGAGAGGGCGGACGAGCTGGCTTGGGTGGGATCAAGTGCTAACATTCCGCAGATCTCAACTGAGGCCAAAGCACCACTCAGTGCGCTCTACAGGGAGATAGAGACGGAGCTATTAGTGAAAGCCAATAAGCGATGGTATCGCTTAGATACATGCGCAACAGCGAGATCGACTTGGGCCGTCTATGATAAGAAAAGAACGGAAAATCTGCTGAAGTTCAATTGTGGGAATATTCGACTGGCAGTCGGTGCCCTCACCGGGCACTACATGCTATCCTACCATGCAGCTCGACTAGGCTACACTGACTTCTGCAGAAGCTGCAGGGACGAAGAGGAAATTGAATCCATTCGTCACCTGCTGTGCGAATGTCCGGCGCTAGCCCGAAAAAGGAATATATTCCTAGAATGATACTTCCTTTCGGGACTAGAGGAGGTAGGTAATATTTGTAGAGCGCATGGAAGATTGCGCGGCTTTCGTCTTTGAATCCACGCCGGATGAAAGGCGCGGCAGAAAACCAACTGGGCGTGCGGCGCTGGAAGCAGTTGGCCTAAGGCCGTGCCAGCTGGAGACGCTTGTTGGTTGAGGCCCAGGTTCACACCAAACTGTAGCGCCAGCTAAGTAAGTAAGTATTCGGCTGACCAGAATTTGTTTTGACTATCAGAAAGGCAATTAGTTTCGACAAAATGTCATACTACTGTGTTCAAAAAGTAAGGTGAAATTTTAGGTTGAAAGGGCTGTCCTTGACTTTGGTGCCAAGTGTCACATCAAAATATTCATTAGTGTTTGGTCCTGTCTGTGAGGAAGGTGAATGGAGAAGAAGACACAACCGCGAACTCTACGAGCTGTACCAAGATGTGGATGTAGTCCGGACGGCAAGGATCCGTCGACTACACTGGCTCGGCCACATCGAGCGCATGGACATCAATGCTCCAGCTAAGAGGGTCTTCGACTCCGAGCCTCCTGGTTCGAGAAGAAGAGGAAGACCGAACCTCCGGTATAAAGACCAAGTAATCGCGGATGTAAGACATCTTGGTTTTGACAACTGGAAGCAGCGTGCCCGGGACCGTCATGGATGGAAGGCAGCTATAGCTCAGGTTCAGATCCTCCATGGATCGCTGGCCTGGTAACGGACGTTTGAAATACGCCCCGTCTTGGGAGCTGGTTAAAGTTAGTTTTTCGATTTTTAAAATTGTCTACATTTGTTGAGCGAGAAGTTTGCATCCATTTTTTTCATTCATTGAGGATTGTGCAGAAGGCCTTTAGCGATGAGGTTTCGTCGAAAAAAATGTTTACGAGTGGTATAAAGAGCTTCGAGAAGGTCGAGAGCGTGTTGAAGACGAATACCATCCCGGACGACCATCAACCTCAATCGACGAAACTCACGTAAAAAAAAAAAAGTCAGAGATTCGAAGCTTCTAAACCATAAACGAATAATTAGAAATCTTGTTGACGATGTTAGCATTTCAAAAGTATCATTCAATAACAATTTAAAGAATGTTTTGGGCCTCAGACGCGTCAAACTTCGATTGGTACCGTAAACACTGAATTTTTTGGAAAATCATCATCGCATTGGAGTGTATGAAGCATGCTTTCTCAGTATCAGAACAAGAAGAATCGCTTTATTACGGGAGATGCGACTTCGATTTATCCTTGCGACCTGGAAACAGCCGATCAGTCAAGTGAGTATCGTGTTAAAGGCGAGACAAGACCTTCAAAACCGCGAATAAAATTGCTCAAAAATCAAGGTCAAGTTGACTGTTTTATTCGATGATCCTGGCGTTGTGTATTTTGAGTTTCTTCCGCCGCATATTCACCTAAAGAGGCCGGCATTATGGCGAGACAACTCTTCACTATTCTACCAGGATAATGTACCGTGTTCGTCTATTTTAGTACCATGCGACTTCAGCAAACTCAAAAGACCGCTTGGTATCGACGAAATTCATTCGGTTGACTTGTCGTGCAGTCCATCTTGTATTGACTGCTGTTGAGCTTACGTCAAAATGCATTTCGGTTACAATTCCGTTGGCAGACGGCGCTTGGATCTGGAATGAAATGACGAGAGCATATTGCATGCGACAACCTTTAAGTATTCGACTTCAACACTGAAAGAAGGTTGCAAAGAAAGGTTAGTCTGATTGGGTATTGAGATGGAGAAGGATGTCACTTGTTACAAGGAGGATACCAAAAATTAAATGGATGGTATAGGCTTACTGACCGAAGATCTCGTTCCGCTCCATCGAAGCACGGCAAGTATGATGGACGATGTCCAAACGAAGACTGAGCTGTCTAAACTGGAGAGAGTAGTCAGGGACTACTACGCTATACCAAGAAAGTGTGAGAAAAAGTCTCGCAAGAAAGGTTCTTACAAAAGGCTCCTTATAAACATGGTAATCTTAGAGACTCAGTAGGGAAAAAGGATGTTAACTGCGCATTATATTCTGAATTTCCACATTTTCGAATTACAAATTAAAATGTAAATATTCCAAAAATCTGGCCCACGATCCTTGTACACACACACATGCACACACAAAACAAGCTCACAACAACAATTTGTGATTTTTATTTTCAAAACACCCAAGCTTAGTACGTAGGTAGTTAATAGACACGTAAGTACGTTAAATTCCATATGAGTTACGTATACACAATAACACAGAAAATCCTCCATCTATCCCCGTTCGAATCGGTCTAACTACACCTATCTATGAAGTACACAATACGCACGTATCCTATATGCACAGTTCGATTGTAAAAAGAAAAGCAAAAAACAAAAAAAAATTATTTTGCTCAACAGATAACGGTATCCTCGGTGATTTCCATTTCCAATTTTTCATTTTGTTTGTTGGCTTTCGAGTCGAGTTTTTCCTCCTACAGTAAATACACAATGAGTCCTGTCCCGTCCGTCTGGTTTGTCTTTTAGTTGCTTAACCGTTAAATCAGCTACTACCCTGCCAGCCATTTGATCTGGGCCGAGACCAGTCTGGAAGTCTATGTACATCGAGTGTCTGACTCCATCCTAACCTTTAGCCAGACGACCGCCACTCACCTATGCTTCGTTTCCCTCGCTTCAAAGTAAATTAGTTATACTCGTATGTTGGTCGAATCCTGTAGCACCATCACCAGCCTTCAGGGGCATCGTAGCGTATCATATCGCAGCTACATACCTATTAATTACGTACTTTGTACACATTATATCAATTTATGCATTGGCGTCGAGTACTTGGACGCTGGCGTCGTCAGTGCTGCTATTCGTACTTTCGCTACAACTACTGGTGCGAGTGCTACTGCTGCAACCGGTGGCCACCGCCACTGTATCGCTGTTAACATCTCTCGCGGCTGTCTGGCTTTTGTCGGAATCACTGCAATCGTCAGAGGAGATGTTAATGAGTCTATCATCTTCTGCGCTATGACTATCCATGGTGGCCGTGTTGTCGGTTGTTATGGCTGCTGATTGTGTCGACGGGCTCAAGGACTCGTCGTGATCTGGCCTCTGTCATCTGGCTGGACTGGTATCCGATTTTAAAAGTCATACATTCAGGTCGGACATCATTTTGCGGAAATCATTCAGTGAACCGTATGTATCGAAGTCATCCATATCGCGTCGCGTTGGTATCATGGTATTTGGACGCGGCAACGACAATGGTACAGGCAACAGCTCCGGCATCACAGAATGGTGTGTAATTAGCGCTCGTAAGGACGAAAATTCCTTTGTGAATCCCTATCGATAGTGGTCGGGGGGATAAAATCGAAATAACAAAACAGATTAATTGCGAAATGAAATTATGTATTGTATGTCGCTCGGGTAAGGACTTACCTTGATTTTATAGCCGCGTGGCGTTCGAAGGATTAAGTAGTGAGCTACCTTTGGTGCTGGCGGTGGAACACGGAGTGAAAGGGCAAAGCAACCGGGTTTTGTGCTACTCTGTCGGACGAGAAATGCACCGGGATTCTGTCGCGATAGCACTTCGAGCGATATCTCGCGGGGTATGCCGGCCTGGAACCAAGCAGCACCTTTCAATTCGGCCTGTTCGGTAAGGCTTAGGCTGTCTATTCGGAGCGGAGCTGTTGGCGCGAACATTTTAGGGCTGGAATTGGCTGAAAATCGATTGTTACATTGGTATCAGGCAATGAACGATGATAAATGCTTTAAGTCAGCTTACCGCTGCTTGTCTCCCGAAGGTATTTCTTTTTGAAACTAAATTCGTTATTTTCTTGAAGGCGATGCGACTCGAGTGAAGGAATTGCTGTTAGCGATTGCCGACAGGAGTCGCCAAATTTACTGGAAATTAATTTGTCTGGCTCGCAAATGCCTTCGTTCACGTAGCCGTCCGAGATGGTCTGCGATGAGCCTGAGTTCAATGAGGAGGATGTGGTATGCACCAGTGGCCGACTGTCTTCGGTAGAGCGCAGGATGCCCATCGTGAGGCGCTTGACCTGAAACGAGTAAGGTAGAATCTATGATATAAAGTTTCTCTTTTCTAACGCCAGACTTCCACTAAGAAACTTATTTCCTCGCACCTGTTTTCAGGCCACAAACAATTCTTCGATCCACATGGTCTAATTGCATTTTAATGAACCTGCACGGTATGGAAATTCCTTATCCGAACTAAGGCTAATCGTTGGATTACTTCCAAAACAATCTCATCGATATCGACCTAAAGAACGAATGCAGACGAGGATACGAATTCAACTGCTTCTGAGGGTGAGAATTTCAAACTTTTCCAAAGGAAATCAAAAACTTTTCCCTTCCCGTCGAGTCCTTCGTCTATCTTTCGTCCCTAATCATCTGCATGTTCTGATGCTCTCTACTCATACAAGTAGACAAACGAGTTAAGTTGCAATCGGAGAGAATATGGAAAACGATTTTCAGGACATGTGCTGTCGAATTGAGGTCTCTTGCTGTTTTGAAGTCCTCCGAATCGACGATTGGCAACCGTCGGGAGGGAAAGCTACATGACACAGTTGCGGTAGAAGGATCTGTGAACAGGCAACGTTGTTGCTAATTGAATATTCTGTGGTCGCAAATTGCTGTAACCGAGTACCAGGACAACGACGATGTTGAATAGTTTCGCTATTAAGTTCTTTTGTGGTCTTTGAATGAAGTGGTTTTGGAGATGTTGTCACATTGTCATGGAAGTCGTTCCCGGGAACCTCTTGATATGGGGATATATGCACGTATGCAAATGATGGCAGTGGAAATTGGAACGGAGTATTGAGTGTTTTCAATAGTTTGGACGATTTTGTGGTGTACGAGTGACAGAAGTGACACGGAATCAAGCGAATGCGTCGAAATGCTTTTGTAATGGGTAAATTCTGAGCAGAGAGCAGTGTCTAGGACTCGTTAGCGACAACCGTTAAATTGGTTAAGTAGTTAACTTAGCTGATGCAAGTGTGTAAGCGGAGGATTTCTCCAGCTTCGTTCGATGTGTTTTGTGCTAAATACAAGTCATTTCTAAGTGGCGTGGGAATTGAGCAAACTGAGTGGGTCAAAACGGGCTTAGCTATCAGCAAAGGACTAAGTGCTATTGTAGTGGCAATTTTCTGCGAATATTTGTGTCGAATCGAGTGTCTCTAAATGATGTCAGGTAACAGGTTAACCATTGGTGTTAAGTCCAATAGTTTTCCTAGTGGTTATGACTACATCTATGTATGTAAGATTCCGAGAAAAGAGACGAACGACGACGACGACGACGACGCTGAACCACGAACGTAGGATTCACAGAAAGGAAGCGGACGACGACGACGACAAAAGGGACAAACGAGTGCCCAGTGTAGTTTGAGTATAAGGTGTGTTATGAAGTATTATACTAAAGTTTTTAAGTGGAGCACAAACTCCACATCCATGTCAATCGGTACCTAGCTCGTTGAGAAAGTGATAGTCGTCTTGAAAAACAGTACGAAAATTTCTAAGAGCTCTGATATGTAGTTCTAGAGTGCTGCGCATTCTGGAGCTCTAGTAGTCTTCTATCTTAAGATATACATAGAAGAAGGACCTAGAACCTAGCCAATAGACAGTATTACCATATTGCACCAAAGATAAGGATATCATGACTCGACACTATGAAGTTGAGTCCACGACAACCAAAATATGACGTCAGAAATTTGCCTCCCATATGATCACCCAAGACCCGACACATCTGTCACAACCCGTAGCAGAGCAACAAATATATTGTCAAAACTCCAGCAAGGCTTGTGAGTACTAGCCCACAGAAAACCCTTGCTTGATGGCGATTAAAGGCAGAAACAGAACGCATATCAGCTTGGTCAGTAATTTTATTGTAAAACAGGTTCAAAAGTTGTGAGGCCGTCGAGGATAACGGACCTACAGTGGCAGGTCATTGGCATCAAAATATTACTTATGAATATTTTCAGGACATTTTCTTTAAAAAAAAAGATAGCTGCAAAGCTAGAGCCCATAAAGATCTGAATTTCTTGAATATTGACAGTGGGAAAGATACGCTACTGATGGATACAGAGCTGACGACCCCTGCTAATGCCTAAATGGCTTGCGAGTTTGCACCTGGAATGTGAGGTCCCTTGACAGACCGGGTGCAGGCAATCAACTAGCCAAGCCGGCCAACTTGATCACCAGCTAGCCAACCAGGCCACCAGACAGCCAACTTGGCCGCCTGCCAGCCAACTTGGCTTTCAGCCACGCAACTTGGCCTTCAGCCACCCACCAGCCAGTCAACCTCGCACCAGTCAGCCAAACGAGCCACTATATAGCCAAGATTGCTGCAAGCCAACCAACCTTGCCACTAGTCAGCCAACCTGACTACCAGGCAGCCAACTTGTCCAATAGGCAGGCATACTAGCCACCAGCCAGCCAATCTGGCCACCTTTCCGCCAATTTGGCCACCAATCATCCAACCTAACCATGAGCCAACCAACCTTGCCACCAGCCAGCCAACCTGGCCACTACCCAGCCAACCTGGCTACTACCCAGCTAACCTGGCCACTACCTAGCCAAACTGGCCACTATCCAGCCAACCTGGCCACTACCCAGCCAACGTGGCCACCAACGAACCAACCTGTCCTCCAGCCAGCCAACCTGGCCGCCTGCCAGACATCCTTTAAACTAGCCAGCCAACCGTGCCACCAGGATGCCAATCTGGCCACCTGCCAGCCAACTTGGCCTCCAGCCACCCAACTTGACCCCCAGCCAAGAAACCTTTCCACCGTCCAACCAAGTTTGCCACTAGCTAGCAGCCTTACCACCATCAGCCAGCCAACCATGCCAACAGCCAGCCATCTTTAGTACCAGCCAGCTAACCTGGCCTCCAGCCACTCAACCTGTCACCAGCCAGCCAATTTGGCCACCGCCAGCTAATGTGACCACCAGCCAGGAAGCCTGGCCACCAGCCAGTCAACTTGCCCATCAGCCAGCCAACCAACCAATCAGCCGCCCTGGCCACCAGATAGCTAGCCTAGGCACCAGCTAACCAACCAGCCAACCGCTAGCTAATTTGGCCACTAGTCAGCCCCCCTGAACCCCAGCCAGCCACCCTGGCTCCACGCCAGAAAATCTGGTCATCATTAAGTTACTACCATCTAGCTAAACTTTCCACCAGCCAGCCATCCTGGCCACCGGACACCCAACTTGACCCCAGCCAGCTAACCTGGCCACAAGCCGGCCAACTTGAAAATCATTTAGCCAAGCTGGTCACCCGACAGCCAGCCCGGCCGCCTGCCGGCTAACTTGGCCTCCAGCCACGTAACCTGCGTTGTTTTTCAGGTCGGTTGGCTGGCAGGCCGGTGGTGAGGTTGGCTGTCTAGCGGTTAGCTTTCCTGTCTGCTGACTGGTGGCCAGGACCGACAGCTTATGGCCATATCGGCCAGCTTGTCGCCAAAGGTCGGCTGCCAGGTTGCTAGGTTGGCTGGCTGGTGCCTAGGTGGACCAGCTGATATCCAGATTGACTACCTGGTAGCCAGGCTGGTTGGTTGGCAGCTAGAGCGGCCGGTTTGGGGTCAGGAGGCCTGGCTGGTGGAAAGGGCGCCTAGCTGATGGCCAGGGCGCACTCCAGTGGAATGGACTAGGCAAAAGACGGATGGAAAACTGCTACATCTACTACGGGAATCGTTACAAGGAGACCATACATATAACGCTTATTCGTATGCTGATTCGTTATTCGAGGAAGACTCCGATAAAAAGTCTTAAGCTTTCGGCAGTAAGCGAACGCCTAATTACAATCCGCATCAAGGCGCATCGGGAACGTCGGCTTAATATGCATCCACGCCCCATCCGAAGCAAAGCACGATGGACTTAGAGATGACTTCCACGGTTTACTAGATATTACCTATGCCCAACGTCCCAGTTTTGGTACGAAAATAGTATTAGGAGATTTTAATGCAAAACTGGGCAAAGAGGACATATTTGAGTCGATCAAGAAATATATAGGATCTAAGATGGCTAGGCCATGTAGAGCGAAGACCGAGAGATGACGGAACAGAGGATGGTCGAATCTAGGGTGGTGGATACAGGTGGAAGGGAATCTTAACCAACTGGGCGTGCGGCATTGGAAACATCTGGCAAAAGACCGTGCCAGCTGCAGAAGCTTGTTGGTTGAGGCCCAGGCTCACACCGGTCTATAGCGCTTCCAAAGTAAGTAAATAGTAATTCAGGCACCAAGTGTGTGAATGGCGTACACCGATTTAGATGGAGCCAAACAAATCAAGTAGTTCTCATTTGAAGAAGTAGCCGACGCTTAATTGGATTACAATCGCATTGTGCCTTATGAATTCTTGACACAAATGCAGGCAATAGGACGATTGCGTGAGCTGATCACTTTCCTCCAGCGCTATATGCATCTAGGCGTTATCCCAGATCCAAAGCTCAACTGGAAGTCCAATAAAGAAAGCAACACTAGCTTCCCTGCAACAAAAGCTTCGGTAAAAAATGGAGACTCAGGCCTAAGCTGGCCTTGTGGATGTACACAGCCGTTGTCTGTCCTAACCTCACCTATAGCTCCCTAGTTTGGTGGCCGGTCCCAAGGAACGCTTATAACATCGACAAACTTAATAAAATTCAAAATCAGCAGATATCGTCACCGCGGGAACCATGAGAACACGTCCCTCCGAAGCACTTTATACCCTTCTGCGACTTCTCCCCTTCAAATACACGGCGACGAACAGCGCCATCACACTTAAGAAAGCGCTATAATGTCACTTTTGCCAATGAATTTGTCCGCGCTTCTTATGGACTACATCACACCTTCTCTCGACTTCAATGGTGCAGTTCACTCTCACTTTCCTTCCAGAGGAGAATGGAAAGCGTGCAACCCAGTGGCGAAATTTCAGCTTCTGATTTTCACTGATGGCTCCAAGCTGGAGCACGGTTTAGGATCAGGGACATTCTCGACACAACCGATTATCTTAAACTCAATCCGTCTCCCCGATCGATCGAGCATATTTCAGGCTGAAGTGTTAGCGATCCGGGAAGCGTGCAGAATACCCAAGTGTACCTCAATTACACGTCTACCGCTAGCCGCTATTAAAGCTCTTTCGCCTACAACCACATTCGCTAAACTGGTGGATCAATGCACGAAAGAAATTAAACGAGCTGGTGGTGGGACTGATATCACGATTCCTTTTCGTTCCAGGTCTACCTCCCAAACTCCCTCACTGAAGCGTTGGTCCTGGCGCCGAACCTTTCAGTCATCCACTGCCGCAGTTGTCCCAACACCCGTGCAGAGGAAATCGTTTCATTCAACCTTAGTTTGGCCAACTTAACCAGTTTTCTTAAGATTTAATGGAGCTTACCTCACAAGCAAAAGAATACCGCTAGTCTTCTAAGCTCTGGCTCAGTCTAAAGATCAGTCGAAAGGATTTCTTTCGCTAAAGCTTTCTACAGCTGATATATGAGTATTATACTGACAACAACTGAGGACATAGAACGATAAAAGAAAATTCTGCCTAAAGAGGGAGACATCCCTAAACGGTGGAAAGCAAAACTTGCAGCAAAAGCCACTATCAAAGCCTTTAAACTATATGAGTGCTATACCGCCAAGATATGGAGCTGTAGACTCCAGACTACAGATGGCAAACTACAAACAACAAGAGACGCTGGAATGCAGGCAAACTCTTTCCATATCCTGCCCCAGCCATTCATCCCAGTAGTTTCTTGCTGTCCTTTTATCATGTCATTCTTCCTATTCACGACCGGTTTCACATCCGGAACGAATGAATCCATTCCATTCTAAACAAAGTCGTTGTCGGTATTGTTTCCCACAATTACACGACACCGTGGTATTTCTATTCACTCGCCCATGTGCACATACATACGTTCTTCGGCTGTAAGGGCTTGTTTGGCCAAAGGGACGACTATGTACCTCCAGCAGCAATTGCAACTACTCCAACTAAAGGTGTTGGTAAGCTCCGTATGAAAAATAGGATTCCTCCTCATTGCACTGCCCTTGTTTCAGACGCACTAATAAGCACAATGTCCCATGAACTTATCGCACAAGGACAGTAGCAGGGGCGGGATCATGTCGGCAACAACAGCCTCGAGCAGGAAAAACAGCCCCCAGACAAGAATGCAAAAGTACATTTGTCAACACTACCTTTATCTGCCGCTGCATACATTAGTTTTCCTCCCATCCGATTGGGAGTCATCCTACCAGTGCTGCTTAGTTCGTGTCCTTGTTCCTGGTTGAAATGTATGACATTTTAAAGAGCCGGATCGGAACAGTGCCGACTGAATGCAAACATGACGTCGGATGATGCATGAATCGGAGAATGTGGGTGTGGAGTAGAAATAGAAATATCCCATCCGACGCAAGAGCATTGTCGTATGCCAGATATTTATGTGTCACAAAGTCAGTAGTCAAAGTAAAGGACCAAGACGAAAGGAGCAACCACGAACAATCTTCCTTCTTCGCCCGTCTGCACCTGGCCGAGAGTAGTTGTGGTGACAGTTTCTGCATCGTTCGTTTTCAAGGATGATGATTAAAAACAGATGTTGGAGGAACGTTGAACACCGAACTCTACGTACTGAACACGGACCACCAGGCACTGAATCCTAAATGTTGAAAGTTAAAAGTTGAAAGTTTATGGCTTAACGTTCTCGGTGATTTGTTAGATTTGTTAGATGCAAAACGTTCAAATTTGCATTTACTACGACGAGGAATGGGAGAAGAAGGAGTGATGATGATGAAATGGCTTGCGAGCAAGTTTCTCAAGGATATTCATCTGTTCAGGTTGCTGACTTGGGAATGGATTGAAACCATCTGTTTTCTGTTGAGGAGTTAATAACTATGAAATACACTTGGAGATTGTTTTAATTTAATCTGAGTTAATAGCTCTGCATTTTGAGGGACTAACGAACATTGAGAAATGTCAGGGAGATTCGAAGAGTGTCCTTAAGTTAAGGGGTAAACGAGGATAATCTTTGTGAAGTCAACTTAAAATCAACAACGTTATTTATAAGAGCTTTTATAAAGAGCAACTACTCCAAGGGGAGAAGGGAGCGAGCAAACAGAGCAAAGAAGTTGATCGTGTTTAACCTGGCAAACGCCAGCTTCGATCTTTGTCCCTGCTCCCCTGGATAGCTATTCTGGCACCCGCCAGGTAGTGAACGAATGTGTGCAGCGACGCGACCCTTGTTCCTGGGGAAAGAGGAACCTGGCCCACCAGGTTAGGGGTTGCGCTTAGGGTTAACATCCCTATCGCGTAAAACAAAAACTTGTTCAGAACCAACCAATAGCCTCGGATACGGACGGAACCTGGCCCCCGCAAACGTCAAAAAGAAAACGAATTTCGGATCTGCACCTGGAACGATAGGTCCCTCAACAGACCAGGTGCAGCCGAACAACTGGTCAACTCTTTGGACTGCTATAAGGCAGACATTACCGCGCTCCAAGAAGTGCGATGGAATGGGCCAGGCAAAAAGCGGATGAAAAACTGTGATATATACTACAGAAACTGCTACAGAGAAAATATTCCAGTATGCAAGCGAACGCCTCATAACTATCCGCAGCAAGACCAGTCTCGGCAATAAGTTTATTATGTGTCCACGCCCCCACAGAGGAAAAAGAAGGAGCACGAGAAGCGCCAGATCGAGGAGATGGAGAGATGTTACGGCATGCCAAGGCTATAAAGCCAAGGCAGAAGCCTGCAGGGATGAGCACGAACAACTAGTAGTGGAATCACATTCGATGCTGAGATTGTGGAAGGACCACTTCTGCAGACTGTATAACGGCGATGATAGTCAAAATGCCGCCGTCAGGCAGAGCGAACCATTCACAATGGACGAAGACGAAGGAGAATGCCGTCCAGCCGACCTAGACGAGGTTAAGATAGCGATATCAAAACTTAAGTCTTATAAAGCTGCTGGAGCTGACGGACTCCCCGCGGAACTGTTTAAAGCAGTTGGCGATGAGCTGGTCAGGAACATGCACCAACTCATCTGCAAGATATGGTCGGAAGAACGCATGCCCGATAAATGGAATCTCAGTATCGTTTGCCCGGTCCATAAGAAAGGAGACCCCTATGACTGCGCCAATTACAGAGGGATAAGCCTCCTGAACATCGCGTACAAGACCCTCTCTGCCGTACTGTGTAAGTGCCTGAAGCCGTTTCATCTTTTAGTCGACTCTAAAGCCGCGTATGACAGGGTATGACAGGGTTTATAGAGACGAGCTATACAACGCCATGTCATGTTTTAACATTCCTGCCAAACTCGTTAGACTGCGCAGGATGACTATTGAGAGCTCTCGCTGCTCCATTAAGGTCGGAGGTGAACAAACCAACCCCTTCGATGTTAAAAAAGGTTTTAGACAGGGTGACGCACTGTCATGTGATTTCTTTAACATCATACTTGAAAAGATCGTGCGGGACTCTGCGACCAATACAAGAGGTACGATCTACTTCAAGTCCACACAATTGCTTGCCTACGCAGATGACATTGACGTTATTGGACGGACAAAGCGAGAGGTCAATGAGGGTCTAAGGGTAAATGGGAACAAGACCAAATATATGCTGTCATTCAAGAAAGACGCGCAACACCGACGCCTTGGTCAGAACGTCACCTTCGGCAGCTATATTTTTGAAGTAGTCAAGGACTTCGTCTACCTTGGCTCGATATTGACAAGCAGGAACGACACCAGCGCTGAGATAAAACGCAGAATAACTCTTGCCAACCGCTGCTTCTTCCGGCTCAAGGGGCAATTGAGTAATAGACCTCTCTCTCGAAAAACTAAGGTATCCCTCTACAAAACCTTAATCATTCCGGTCCTCCTCTACGGTGCTGAGACTTGGACGTTATCAAAAGCAGATGAAGAGGCAATTGGGCGTTTCGAGAAGAAAATTCTGCGTGCATTCTTTGGCCCCGTCTGTGTAAACGGAGAGTGGAAAAGGAGATTCAATCAACCAGCCTGGTTGGACGTCTTCGGATCCAACGTCTACGATGGCTAGGCCGAAGAGTCTTCGACTCCAACCCCGAGGGACGATGCAGCAGAGGACGACCGCATTTAAGGTGGTGTGCACAGGTGGAAAATTACCTCAACCAACTGGGCGTGCGGCACTGGAAGCGGCTGGCTAAGGGTCGGGCTGACTGGAGAGGCTTGTTGGTTGAGGCCCTGGTTCACCCCGAACTTTAGCGCCATCAAAGTAAGTAAGTAGGGATATTCGAATGGCAGTCGGTACCCCCACTGGCCACTGCATGATATCCTACCATGCAGCCAAATTATGCCAGCCCCACAATGACTTCTGCAGAGGCTGCAGGAACGAGGAGGAAATTGTATCCATTAGTCACCTACTGTGCGAATGCCCGGCATTAGCTCAAAGATATATTCCTTTGAAGTCCTTTCGGTACTAGAAGAGGTAAGTAACATTGGGCTGAACAGACTACTGAGATTTCCATCTGCATCAGCTGCGGTTCAGCCAACGGGTACCTTTTATGTTTCTACGGGTTAAACGTTAACTGGGCACAATCGACTCCTCGAGCCTTGACCTCTCGTCAACAGGGCCCACATCTTTCCTAATCTAACCTAAATGTCATTTTCAACTACGTGTTCGTTTGACAGAATCGGATTAGTGCGATACAATACCGACTGGGATGGACCTAAAAGCTCTTTTAGGGGTTTAAGCTGGTCGTTATGTTAACTTGATATTGACGTGGATGATATTACTGATATGACCACAAACACCATTTTACTAATAATTAAATTAAAGGAGAATTTGGTATGAATTTGGCTGCATGGAGGCAATTAGGGTGAGAAAGTAAGTTGTTGGACATCCAAGATCGTCTCAATTGAACTAAACCAAAAAGAGTACAAATGAACCAAAAATGACAAAGTTAATGCAAAAAGGACTACAATAACTCGATGGCAGGAAAACTGTTTGTCAAGATCAGAGAGTCTATCTGTCGAAGCATACCAAGGAAGTGGTATATAGGCGAGCGCTAGGTAACATCTTTAATCCGTTGTCACATGCCAAAAACTCATGTTTACCGACTGTTTGTCTCAAAACACAGGCGGCGCTGTCTGGGCTGTCAGTAAATCCTCTCAAGACTGATGTCTCGTGAAGAGGAGAAGGAGGAAAAATACTGGCATGACTCAGCTGGTGCTAAAAGGCATTCTCATCCCGATATCCATGAAGCTACTTTAGTCAAAACATATTAAGTCAAAAATCACCAAAGCGCTGTTAGCTTTTTGACACTGTAAAGGTGCTTTAAAGGGCACCGTGGCGCAGTGGTTAGTGTATGGGACTCTGACGCACGATGAGCGAGTTCGGGTCCCGATAACACCAACGCAATCGAATGTTTATTTCGCGGCATCCCTCCTCGGCGGGGTACGGGCAAAACCCCCCGTAGTACCACTTGCAATGAAAAAGCTTCCCGACTCACGCCGTTCGGAATCGGCATTACACTGTAGGTGAAAAATAAATCGCACACTGATTGAGAGAAGTTTTGCTCTGGTCCTTAATGGGCTCTAATGCCACCAAAGGAGAAAGAAGAAAGGTGCTTTTGGCAAAACATGGGGCTTATCGCCGATAAAGTTCCTCTGGATCTGCACGGCAATGATAACACCGTTAATCTCATATGCATAGGTTGTCTTGTGGAACCGGCTAAGACGCAAACACGTCGTAGCCTCTTACACCAGACTCCAACGCATTGACACCTGTCATCCTATTGCACTATAATTCACAGACGGCTGGGGTCCGGCGGTGGGGTTTTCTTTGAATGTGCAAATGTCATTCAGTCAGAGATGCACACAATCCTGATGACCATGCACTATGTTGTGAGGCATAGGTGGAAGATTAAAAACATATGCCTTTGCAGTGACAGCTAAGCTGCACTCAAAACTGTATCCAACCTCATAACCAGCTCCAAGTTAACTCGGTTAAGCTTGGCTCTGGTCCTGCATGGGCTGTAACGCCACCAAAGAAGAAGAAAGAAGTTAATGCTTTAGTCGGTATACTAAACTCACAAAGGCTTGTGTGGGTCCAATATCATTCTGGAATCCGAGGACATGAGATCTCTGATGAACTCGCCAGAGCGGGCACAGAGGAGAGTTTCTAAGGACCTGAGCCTGGCTTGTGTCTACCTGCTTCCGCGGTCAATACTCACATCAGCGATAGAGCTGATGACTAAGCGCGTACGCCCTGATGTCTGCAAGAAATCTGCCGCATTCTTCTTATCCTTAAGGAGAATTGACTGCAGAAGACTTACGGGCGTTATTAGGGGCCATTACACTTTGTAATAGCGAAGAGGACGACACAAAAGAACGCTTCCTTTGTGACTGTTCCGCCTTTGCTCGCTCACGGTGGCGTACGCTTGGGGCCGACGTGGTGTGTGCCGAATCTCTTAGCTCTACATCACTGAAGCTCCTTCTCAGTTTTCTCCGGAAAGCAGGGGAAACACCGTAAAGGTAGGTGGCGGTCTTGCGTCTGAGTGCAGTTAGCAGATCCTGGATTATTGCATTGTCTCAGTCACAGTTTTCAGTTATAGAGGATATAATGAACTCATATAGGTCTGGCCAGGTCAACATCGTTCGGCCATAAGAATTCAGAAGCAGATGGTTTTAAAAAGCCGTCAAAGAGTGTCGTTAATGGTTTTTTCAAGTGCTTATTGTTTATGAGTCCCAAAAAGCTCGGAAACATAAGCTTCATAAAACTGAAATAAAGAGAAGAACAAGCTAGAAACTTCCAGAGGGAAAAGGACCTCTTGTTTATAGCTAGCACCATGCCCAGATATCATTGAATGAATATTACTAATGTGAGATTTGAGAACAAAAATAGGACCTGGACTGTGGCATGCTTCAAGTTAACATTGATCATAGGATTCCGGACTTATTTGTTAAGGATCTCATCAGATTTCGAAAAATAAGTCAAACAACCTGAGAATGTTGCGAACGAATATTAAATGGCCTTTCGTAAGTAGATATGGATCAAAGTGTTGGGTTCAACTACAGCCGCTAACATTGTCGTATATGCACTTAGTGTATGTAGTATAAAGGATGTGGAATGAAATGTATTGCCCACGAGACGGGCACCCACTAATCATGCGCACACATGATCTAGAATTACAGAAATGCTTTATGAGAGCCTATTTACAATCTACAAGTCCACAGGACTCTAAGACTGAACAAGGATACTATGGTTTAGGAGCAATCAATCTCGATCTTCGAAATCTAATTTCAAATGCAAAGCTCTTCTCAGCCTCCCAAGACAATGGTAGTCCGGAAGGAGAAACTACAAAAAAAAAACCGGAAGAAGAAACTCCGTCTGCGTCTCGTGAACTTACCAATGGCGGCTTATCAACTAATCGTCTGCAGTTATTCATTTCCGTCGGTGAGTTATCCTCCTCGGAACTCGGAGACCTTGGTATATGCGGATCGTTATCATTGCAACTATAACAGAATAACAACAACAAAAAATTAGTACAACAACAAGGACATGTAGGATAAGGAATTGAGCAATGGAGGATTGGAGGATGAAGGAAAAGTTTTCCTTTTTTCCATTCCCCAAGGATGATTGATAATTTGCAAGACATTCAATTCCCAGATTGATAAGGGAACCAGGAAGAATAGACATTAAAAAAAAAAAAACAAAAAGGAACGAGGGGTAACTTACGATAAACTTATTTGCGGGAGAAGATGAATTGGACGTCGCTGACTGCCTGGTGAGCCATGTGATGTTGGCTGCTCTACTCGAATCCTCACGTCTTGCATGTCTCCGTTCCTCACTTATACCTTCCCGCACTGACTCGTCTCGTCTTTGTTGTTCGTCCGACTTGGCTTGTTTGCTTTAGGGGACCCGCCCTCACCGATGAATTATCGTCCTTCGAACTATTGTAGTTCGAATGAATAAATCATAGATTGTTGTTGAAAAAAACAAGAAGTTTACCTTTAGACCACTGGCTTTACCTTTCTCCTTGTCCCCTATATTCCCATACACTGTAAAATGTATGTATGAAGGTGTGGCTAGGAGGAAATCCTTAATTCAATTCTCGTCCTTCTTCAGGTTTTTCTTCGTTCATTCACTTTAGCCATCGAATGAGTGTTTGATTTGAGTTTTTGCCGTTGGGGCCGATGCTGCGTCATCGCTCCTGGAAATGAAAACAACAGAAATTATGAATCAATTGCCAGGACACTTCTAGTGGCTTTAAAGGAGAGTGTAAGAGTTATGATATTAATTTACTTTGATTTATAGTGCATACACTTGCTGTTGTATCTCAGTATGTAATTTGGAAGATAACGAAGTAAGATAATATGGGAGGCTACATGCCTAGGGGTTCGATTCGTTTGTATTTGGAATTTGTAATAACATACCCCTGCATGGTATGATGGGAATAATTTCGTTTCTCGAAATAGACTAAATGGATGAAATCCACATGTAAGTTTTTCCATATGCCAAGGAGGCAGACATGGCATGGTTGCAAGTGCTGATACATGACTGAACTGGGTGAACGTTTCAACTTTAAGATTACTATGATCTATGTAGGCCTTAAAGACAGAGCTGGAAAGTTACGCTCTAGCAATAGAACACTAGAAGCACTACCATTTGCGGTGACTATATGAATTGGACACAGGTGGAGTAGAAATGAGTCAATAACACACTGCAAGTCAATTAATATGGTGGAAAGCTCTCAAGTGTAAGAAAGGCCATCTTCAAAGTCTTTCAAGGGTTCAGAGGGCAGGTTGTCTGGCGGTGACTGGATCTATGAACTTCACACCAACGAAGCCTATTAAAAAAATGCTGAACCTTCCATCCTTGGACATATACTGCAAGAGCATCGCAGACAGTACTGCGCTAAGAACTTAGGAATCCGGTCTCTGGGCAAAGAGTCCTCATGGCCATGCATCAGTCTTGGATCGATGGGCCATCTCGAGATTCAAAACCGATACGGACTATATCACCCGGCTTCCTTGCTGCGAGAGGATATTCTCTATCAAAATTCCTTTCAGGGAGGAATGGCATGGTGGTATGCACCGGAAATGAACTGGCATTCTATACCAACGGATCCAAAATGATGGCTATCAAACAGGCTGCCTAGCCGATTCTTAGAGAAAACCTCTCAGGAAAAAGGATCAACATCAATGTTGACAGCCAGGAAGCCATTAAGGCTCGGCGGGCAACATGGATAAAACCAAACTCCTCAAACTCCGCAAAGAGAGGCTGGAGGAGCTATCAATGGGGTGACCGTCTGTTGGGGTACCAGATCATATGAATATTTCCGGAAATGAGAAGGCGGACGAGCTAGCTAGAATAGGATCAGGCACAATCTCCGCGCAGATTGAACCCCTGGTTCGATGAACAATGCGAACAAGCCCATGCAGAGGCATATAAAGCCATGCTGCAACGACGGATGAGAGCTGCTCGCGAAATCTTTGAGCAGAAGAGAAGAGAGGAACACACGCTTCTCAGAAGAAAGAAGAGAGAACACGGAAAGCGTGAGATCGAGGAGATGGAGAGATGCTTCCGCAGGAATAACGCTCATGGCTACAAAGCCAGAGCGGCGACTTGCAGGGATGAAAATGGAGAACTGGTAGTAGAGTCGCAGTCGATGCTGAGGATTTGGAAAGACCACTTCTGCAGACTGTATAACGGCGATGATAGACAAGATACCGCTGTCAGACAGAACGAGCCATTCGCAATGGAACACGAAGTAGCAGAATTCAGTCCACCCGACATAGACGAAGTCAAAATAGCGTTATCAAGACTTAAGTCTAATAAAGCCGCTGGCGCAGACGGCCTGTCTGCTGAGCTTTTTAAGGCGGCTGGAGATGAGCTGGTAAGGTGCATGCACCACCTCATCTGCAAGGTATGGTCGGAGGAAAGCATGCCCGACGAATGGAACTTCAGCATCGTTGCCCGGTCCATAAGAAAGGAGACCCCTATAACTGCGCCAACTATAGGGGAATAAGTCTCCTTAACATCGCATATAAGATCTTCTCTGCCGTATTGTGTGAACGCCTGAAACCCCTTGTGGATAACCTGATCGGCTCTTATGAGTGTGGTTTCAGGCCAGGTAAATCCACAATAGACCAAATATTTACGCTACGGCAGATCTTGGAGAAGACCCAGGGATACCAAATCGACACTCACCACCTCTTCGTCGATTTCAAGGCTACCTATGACAGCGTGTATAGAGATGAGCTATACAAAGCCATGTCTAGTTTTAACATCCCTGCCAAACTCGTCCGACTGTGCAGGATGACAATGGAGACTTCTCGCTGTTCCATTAAGGTCGGTAATGAGCAAACCGAGACCTTTGATGTTAAATAGGGATTAAGGCAAGGTGACGTGCTGTCACTTTTTCAACATCGTCCTTGAAAAGATCGTGCAAGAGTCACTGGCCAACACAAGAGGTACGATTTATTTCAAGTCTACGCAATTGCTTGCGTATGCCGACGACATTGACGTGATTGGACGGACATAGCGAGACGTCAATGAGGCCTTTGTAAGCATTGAGGTAGAAGCGGCTAAGATGGTTCTCAAGGTTAATGAGGGTAAAACCAGATATCTGCTTTCATCTAAAAGAGACGGACAACACCGACGTATTGGCCAGATCGTCACCATGGGCGGATATAACTTTAAAGTGGTCAAGGAATTCGTCTACCTTGGCTCACTGATGACCAGCGACAACAACACCAGCGCTGAGATAAAACGCAGAATCACTCTTGCCAACCGCTGTTTCTTTGGGCTCAAGAGGCAATTGAGAAGTAGAGCCCTCTCTCGGAAAACCAAGGTGACACTATGTAAGACCTTAATCATCCCAGTCCTCCTTTACGGCGCAGAGGCTTGGACCTTAACAAAAGCGGATGAAGATGCCCTTGGTCGTTTCGAGAGGAAAATTCTGCGTACTATCTACGGTTCCGTTTGTTCAAGCGGTGTATGGAGGAGAAGATATAAGGAAAGAACTGTACAGGTTGTACGGCGACATCGGCCTGGTACGACGTCTACGGATACAGCGTCTAAGGTGGCTAGGCCATGTAGAGCGCATGGAAAATACAGCTCCGACCCGAAGAGTCTTCGAATCCACTCCGGAAGGAAGGCGCGGCAGGGGACGGCCGCATCATCGGTGGCGCACGCAGGTGGAAGGGGACCTTAACCAACTGCCCGATGATCGTTTTGATACCCATATATTGGGCATCTCCTTATTCCGGAGTAAGATGTTAAAATCGCATCCGGTGACTTCAATTCCAAATTCGGTAAGGAGAACACCTATAGCAGAGTGATCGAAAGGCACAGCCTCCACGATACAACAACGGATAATGGTTTCCGACTTACGGAGTTTGCAACAGCTCGTAATGCGGTGATGACTAGCCCAAAACTTCCCCGCAAGCGAATCCTCACAGCAATCGGCAACCTCCGGATGGTCGAATCGCCAACCAAATCGACCAAGTGCTCATTGACGCATGATACTCGTCGAACCGAACATCCTGAATAAGGGAACATTCAGTAGGGCAAACGTCGACTCTGACCATTTCCCCGTAGTTGCAAGATTCATAGCTCAACTGTCCAATGTCAGAAAACTGCACCAGCCCACCATGAGGAGGGCACACCGGAGGTTACCAGAGTCTACAGGGAGCAATTGATCGAAAGGCTCCCCAGTATACTTACGTGGAGCACAAATGTCAACAATATGTAGCTGCATTGCTGCTCAGCCAATTAGGAAGTAGCCGAGACCACCTTAGGCTACCTATCACTCCCGAAGAGAAACCTGTGGTATGAGTTGAGTAGAAAAAGGCAGCAACCGACGAGGCTTGCCAAAAGGCGCTGCAGCGAAAAGCCGGGGCAGCGCAAGAGGAGTGCCGAGACAGAAGAAGGGACGAGAAAAAACTGCTGCGACTAAAGAAAGGAATCTTCGCGGCCTGCTAGGTCAAGGATATCGAGGATTCTACGGACAAACCTAAAATACGGGCCCTTTATAATAAAGCTAAAAACCTCGCATGAGCTTCAAGAGAGGCACCTAGGCTTTTTGAAATTTCGAAGGTAACCTTGTCATCGACCCGCAGGGAATTCTGGGTGTACTTAAGCAGCAGTCCCAGCAGCTGCTTAACGAGCATGATCAAGAGAGAGTGGTAGGGACTGAGGAAGTACCAACTCCAGCCGCTGAAGTAGTCCTCCCACCCGGCATCGAAGAACTCGGCATAGCTATTCAAAAGCTGAAGAACAACAAGGCCGCAGGCTCAGATGGCTTACAATTAGAGCTCTTAAAGGCTGACGGCGATGTTCTGGTAGGAAGCAAGCACCTGATCATCTGTAGAAGTTGGGAAGGTGAAAGCATGCCCGATGAATGGAATATCATCCACAAGTAAGGCTTATTTTGGGTCCTTTCGAAAGAAAAATCCAGCACCGGATGTTCGACCCTGTCTGCGAGGAAGCCGAATGGAGGAGATGAAGGAGATCACATCACCGCTGATACATAGTTCTTTTTAGGTCCTGTCCCAACTTGGGCTACATCCCTCGAATCTGAAGAGGAATCCACCTTGTCTTCATCGCCAAGATTGGAAAACTAAGTAAACAACCTAAATCATATCGCCCTATCAGCCTTACAATGGAAAAACCGATAGAGCTCCATATTGGAGGTATCCTAGAGAATCAGATACCACTGCATCCTAATCAATATGCATATCGCAAAGAAAGGTCTACTGAGAATCCGCTACATCACTTAGTGACGCGTGCTGAAAATAGTTTCACACGAAAGGAGATCGTAATATGCGCCGACAATACTGACTATAGCTCGATCAACACTGCACTATCCCACTATCCACTAGATTAGGGTGATGCTAAATAGCCATATTATATCAGCCACATCCGAAGAGGGCTCGGTGACAGTATCGGCGGCTAAGGGATTTCCACAAGGAGGAGTCCTTTCATCCTTTTCTGGTCGATAGTTATCGACGACCTACTCCACGAGTTAACAAATCTCGGCTACGAGGTCATCGGATACGCCGCTGACCTAGTAGTTATTGTTGCGGACAGATGCGAAATTCGTACCTATGAACACATACAACTTGCGTTTCAGTCCATCTCTGACCGGTGTGGCAGAGAGGGTTTAACGATTAAACCAAAGAAGACAATCTTAGTACCGTTTTCAACCAGGAGAAGGTACAGCCTTGCTACGTCCCTCTAAATGGTACAAACATAGGATTTTCAGAAGAACTCCAGCTCCAACATCAAAAACCAACTTACAAAGGCGACTAAGGCCTTGTGGGACTGTCGACGCACTTGCGGTAAAACCTGGGTTTCAAAACCTAAGGTTATCCGATGGTTATATACCGCGATTGTAAGACCTATGCGTCTTACGCATCACCTATGCGTCTGCAGTGTGGTGAAAAAAAGTTTAACAAAAAATGATAGTCGCTGGACTTCAACCACTTCAGAGACTAGCGTGTCTCGGCAGCTCGAGAACCACTGATTGGACTTACTGCACATTTTTGCTAAAAAGTTTGCATTACGCAGTGCAATCAGAATTCTTCGCTCGGGAACAGGCCCACCATGTAGACCAATGGGTCACAAGTCTGTCTTGCAACATTTTCCTGAGCAGGATATGATTACCACGGCCTCTGACGCATTACCACACACCTTCACTTTTGACAAGAAATTGGAGCTATTGAACCCAAACTGGACAGCTTTTAAAACCAGTGATCCCTTGCTCAATGTCAAAGGCTTTACTTACTTACTTATCAGGCCAGCGATCCATGGAGGATCTGAGCCTGAGCTATAGCTGCCTTCCATCCTTGACGGTCCCGGGCACGCTGCTTCCAGTTGTCAAGACCAAGAAATCTTACATCCGCGATTACTTGGTCGTTATGCCGGAGGTTCGGTCTTCCTCTTCTTCTCGAACCAGGAGGCTCGGAGTCGAAGACCCTCTTAGCTGGAGCGTTGATGTCCATGCGCTCGATGTGGCCGAGCCAGTGTAGTCGACGGATCCTTGCCTTCCGGACTACATCCACATCTTGCTACAGCTCGTAGAGTTCGCGGTTGTGTCTTCTTCTCCATCCACCTTCCTCACAGACAGGACCAAATATCCGGTGCAGAATTTTTCTTTCGAAAGAGCCCGAAATCAGCTCCGCTGTCCTGCTTATCGTCCAGCTTTCGGCTCCGTACAGCAAGACTGGCAGAATGAGCGTTTTGTAAAGCATGACTTTGGTCTTTCGAGTGAGGAGTTTTGACCCCAGTTGTTTGGACAAGCCGAAGTAGCAACGGTTGCCAAGGGCGATTCTATTCCGGATCTCCACTGTGGTGTCATTTGTGGAATTTACGTTTGCCCCGAGGTAGACAAACTCCTTAACTACCTCGAAATCGTAGCTGTCAATTGTTATATTTTGTCCCAGGTGGTGAGCGACGGATTGGTTTTTGCTTGACAGCATGTATTTCGTTTTGTCCTTATTGATCTTAAGACCAACACGTTTCGCCTATTCTTTAATCGCCGTGAATGCTTCCACAATGCCACGGCAAGAACACGCGATGATGTCGATATCATCCGCGTATCCTAGCAGCTGTATGGACTTGTAAAAGATAGTGCCTTCGCTGTTGACGCCTGCCCGTCGCACTATCTGCTCCAGCACCAGGTTGAACAAGTCACATGACAGCGCATCTCCTTGCCGAAGTCCGGTGCATGTTTCAAATAGTTCCGAAGTCCTGGAACTGAGTTGCACGGTGCATCGCGTATTTTTTAGCGTGGCGCGACACAACTGGATCAGTTTTCCCGGGATCCCGAATTCGGCCATCCCACCAAACAGTCCTTCACGATGAATGCTGTCGTATGCGGCTTTGAAATCGATGAAAAGATGGTGTGTATCGATTCGAAACTCGTCGGTCTTTTCCAGGATTTGTCGAAGTGTGAAAATTTGGTCTATAGTTGATTTGCCGGGCCGGAAGCCGTACTGGTAGCTGCCGATTAGTGCGGTGCAAAATGGTTTTAGATGTTCACACAATACGCTGGACAGGATCTTGTATGCGACATTGAGCAGGGATATACCTCTATAGTTCTTGCAAGAGGTAGGATCGCCTTTTTTGTGGATGGGGCATATAGAGCTGGTATTCCAGTCGTCGGGCGTGCTTTCATCTTCCCAAATTCTGCAGATGATCTGGTGCATGCTCCCTACCAGAACATCGACGCCAGCCTTGAAGAGCTCTAATGGCAAGCCGTCTGAGCCTGCGGCCTTGTTGTTCTTCAGCTTCTGAATAGCTGTGCCGACTTTTTCGATGCTGGGTGGGAGGACTACTTCAGCGGCTGGAGTTGGGATTTCCTCGGTCCCTACCACTCTCGCTTGGTCATGCTCGTTAAGCAGCTGCTGGAAGTGCTGCTTAAATACATCCACTATTCCCTGCGAGTCGGTGACAAGATTACCCTCGCAGTTTCGAAGAGCCAGGGTGCCCTTTTTGAAGCCTCCTGCAAGGCCTTTAGCTTTCTTGTCAAAGGCTTTAAGTGGTACACAAATGGCTCCAAGATGGTTTCAGGCATTGGCGCCGACATCTTTGGACCAAATCGGAAAACCTCGAAGGCTCTAAGAATGAGTCCTAGTATTTTCCGAGCTGAATTATATGCCATCCTGATGTGCTTCAACCTAAACTTAGAGACGGGCACAAGAGGAATAACCATCAACATACTCTCTGATTTGGGATTTCTAAATCCGTTAAGAAATGCTATGATGCCCTATTGGACCTTGCCAAAAGAACTAAGGTCAAAAACGGGTGGGTGCCAGTGCACAAAGGCACTAAGCGCAATGAAATCGCCAATCAACTCGCTAGGTTCCAGCTACGGTTCCAGCGAAAGGTACGTATGTAGGTGCTAAACCTTTCTGCGTCATTCCCAAGTCTAAGATTAATTACACTCTTACTACAAGTAATTGGATCCAATCGGGTCACCTTATATCAACATAATCGTAAGGCCCTGAGTAGCTCTCTGTTTACTCAGAGAATAATTGCTATATACGTAGAATCGCTTAAGGTCTACTCAGACCAAAATGAGTCATGAAAGTCTATTATGTACCATTTATGACACCATTTATCCTCACTTTGAACCACGCAAACTACTTATATCTGTACCTCCAACCACATGTAGTTTTACAAACCGTCATCAAAACCTGTTGACTACCGCCACAATGTGGACAAGCGAATACAAGGTCGCTCTATTCCTACTGCCCCCCCGAATGAGGGTTAAAGTCTCCCAACTCAATAGGTTAACCGCTCAAGTGTCACTTATAGAAAGAAACCACAACATGCCGATAGAAAACCATATCTCGATCCACAATCACGGCATCTCACTAGTGCCCAAGTCTAGTCGCAATTGAAATCAACTTCCAGTTGCCAAAACTAATCAATAACAGTCAATTCATCCAATGAGGTCATGCACGTCGCCGATCCAATCTCAAGTCTACGTTCCGCTTCCGTCGATTCCGCGCCATCAATCTACAAATTAAATTGATATCAATATCATCCAGTGTCTCTTCACGTTCAAGAAACAATTTCGTACGAGGTACAGAGTTCCGGTGCTGCCAAAACCGATTATCGATCTTCCACACACGAAGCCACTTGCTGTGTGTCAGCTTAAGCCGCTACTCGTATCAATGAACGCTGCCACCTCTAAGCCATCGCCATTCACCTTGGTCCTATTCCACTCTACTCGACTATGTATGTATGTAAATCCCAATCCGAAGTCGTAAGTACTTGTATCTGAAAAGTTCTGACATTCCACACTCGGCTGGTTAGAGATGTAGGTACTCATAGTTACCATCATCCCGGGAAATAGCTTAAGTGCGAATGTGATTTGAGAAATGGAAAAACCATGTTGCCGAGGAACTGGTACTCGCCAGATTCCATCTTTTTTTTTTTCTTCTTCTTCTTCTGCACCTACCACTTTACAGATTCTAGTTTTTCTATCTCATGTGTATGCACTTCACATGGCCTGCGACTACTTTAGTTGAAGGTTGAGCTTGAACAGCCCTCGCTACGTCCTCCTTCTTCCCATCTTGTACTCATGGAGAACCGAGTGAAAAGCTTTTGAGATCTAAGTACATTTGGTGCATTTCGTTGAATGCAATAGCATTTGACCCAGTTCACTGGGCTTTGTGTGGACATTTTTTTCTGCGGATTCGTTTCTAGAATGTTTTTTCATTTTACTGTCGGATTAGACGGCCATATGGCCGGTAGCCCGGCTACAAGACATTCGGACGTGCTACCATATGTGGCATTGAATTGAATTGATTGTTGGCACACTAGGCTATAGGGTGCGGGTGGACTTGAGTTGCGGTATTCAATCTGTGTCAAATAGGTATGTACTATTTGCTCGAGGCTAGGCATAGCATTACTCCATCGGGTAAATGGAAACGATAAAAGGCGTCGAAGGGTATTGGGTTAAATGGAAGTTCAAATCTGGTGACGACATTGACTGCTGAGAACATATGGCACGGTGAAATGAGGATAGAGTCAAGTCAAACGGGAACAAGGCTTCCATTACCACTTACCAAATAGACATATGGCAATAGACTAAGAGCTGATAGTAAATACGTTTATCGTGTCATAGAAAGGAAGCTTTCTATTTGTGGACTGACGGCAAATACTGCCAAGGATACTCTTGTCCATGGCTTTTATTGGATATGTGCTCTGACGAACTTGAACCAGTTAGATGAAAAAGATGTTACGATTCGTTAGCTGGTGACAGGTAGTACCATGGAGTAATTTACATTTCACCAAAGGTTAAAGTAAGACGAGGCACTTGATAAGGAGATGTTAAGGTCTTTATATGGATCTTTCAGAAATTCAATTGACCATAGTCAATAGGGCTTAGATTTTGGGCATAGTGTGTCGAGAAAATTGCCTTAAGTCGAAATTGTCCAAAGGTTTAGAAAGGACGATCGAACTATCGTGCCAGTTAAACAAAAAACAACAATCGTTAAACTTCAACGCCTTCCGAGAACAGGGTGTCTTGGTATTAAAGGCGCTATGCCAGCTTGTCCCACGGAAGCCCAAGAGGCACTAACTGGACTTGCTCTGCTGTACCTATTTATTCAAAAGAAACAGGCCTACCATGTCCATTTTGCAAAACCTTTCTGAGCTGTCTGGGAGGGAGGGAGCGAGCAAACAGAGCAAAGAAGTTGATCGCGTTTAACATGGCAAACGCCAGCTTCAATCTCTGTCCCTGCTCAATCCAAGTTGACACACAGCCTCCGCGTGGCCCCCCTGGATGGCTACCCTGGCACCCGCCAGGTAATGAACCAATGTGTGCAGCGACCCAACCCTTGTTCCTGGGGAAAGAGGAACCTGGCCCTCCAGGTTGGGGGTTGTGCTTAGGGGTAACATCCCTATCACGTAAAAACCTACTTGTTCCGAAACGACAACAAGCCTCGGATACGGACGGATACAAAGCTGACGACCCCTGCAAACGACTAACGGACTTGAGAGTCTGCACCTGAAATGTGAGGTCCTTTAACAGACCGGGTGCAGGCGATCAATTGGAGCAGACCCTCAACTGCTATAAAGCAGATATAACCGCACTCCAAGAAGTGCGATGGGATGGCCCAGGCAAAAAACGGATGAAAAACTGCGACATTTACAACGGGAACTGCTACAAGGCGAACAAACAGCGCCTATTCGGGTGCGGATTCGTTATTAGAGGAAGACTCCGACAAAAAGTCTTAAGCTTCCGAGATGTAATCGAACGCCTCATAACAATCCGCATCAAAGCTAAATTTGGAAACATTAGCTTAATATGCGCTCACGCCCCAACGGAAGAAAAGGACGATCGACTCAAAGAAGAATTCTACGATCTCCTAGACAGAACATATGCGCAATGTCCCAGCTACGACACAAAAATAGTCCTAGGAGATTTTAATGCAAAACTGTGCAAGGAGGACATATTTGAGTCGATCATAGGAAAGCATAGCCTCCATAACACCACATCCGACAACGGATTAAGGCTAATCGATTTCCTAGCGGGGCGTAACCTCCTTGTAGCAAGCACGTGATTCCCCCATCTCAACATCCACAAGGGTACCTGACGGTCTTGTGATCAATCGACCACCAACCAGATTGATCATATTGCGATCGACGCCAGACACTCCTCCTGTATTCTCGACGTACGAACCTTCCGAGGGGCCAACATCGACTCGGACCACAATCTTGTTGTAGCCTAGGTACGAATGAGGATATCAAGAATGCTTAGGAGTCAAGTTGGACTACGTAAGTTTGACGTTGGAAAGCTACAATTGCAAGAGACTGCCAGAATCTTTGCCGATCGTGTCTCCTCAAAGCTCTCTCAAAATCCGCCCACAGCAGCACAAACAATTGAGCAGGAATGGGCTCATTGCCAGAGCGCCGTCAGAGATGCTGCCTCAGAGGTGCTGGGTTTCAAACAGCCACCACCTAGAAACCCCTGGTTCGATGAACAATGCGAACAAGCCCATGCAGCAAAACAAGAGGCATATAAAGCCATGCTGCAACGACGGACGAGAGCTGCTCGAGAAATCTATGAGCAGAAGAGAAGAGAGGAACACACGCTTTTCAGAAGAAAGAAGAGAGAGCACGGAAAGCGTGAGATCGAGGAGATGGAGAGATGCGTCCGCAGCAATGACGCCCGTAAGTTTTACAACAAGGTAAAACGAACATGCCATGGCTACAAGGCCAGAGTGGCGGCCTGCAGGGATGAAAATGGAGAACTGGTAGTAGAGTCGCAGTCGATGCTGATGATTTGGAAAGACCACTTCTGCAGACTGTATAACGGCGATGATAGACAAGATACCATTATCAGGCAGAACGAGCCATTCGCAATGGACCACGAAGTAACAGAATTCAGTCCACCCGAACTAGACGAAGTCAAAATAGCGATATCAAGACTTAAGTCTAATAAAGCCGCTGGCGCAGACGGCCTGTCTGCTGAGCTTTTTAAGGCGGCTGGAGATGAGCTGGTAAGGTGGATGCACCATCTCATTTGCAAGGTATGGTCGGAGGAAAGCATGCCCGACGAATGGAATCTCAGCATCGTTTGCCCGGTCCATAAGAAAGGAGACCCCCATAACTGCGCCAACTATAGGGGAATAAGTCTCCTTAACATCGCATATAAGATCTTCTCTGCCGTATTGTGTGAACGCCTGAAATCGTTTGTGGATAACCTGATCGGCTCTTATTAGTGTGGTTTCAGGCCAGGTAAATCCACAATAGACCAAATATTTACGCTTCGACAGATCTCTTTGTCGATTTCAAGGCTGCGTATGACAGCGTATATGGAGACGAGCTGTACAAAGCCATGTCTAGTTTTAACATTCCTGTCAAACTCGTCCGACTGTGCAGGATGACAATGGAGAATTCTCGCTGTTCCATTAAGGTCGGTAATGAGCAAACCGAGACCTTTGATGTTAAAAAAGGATTTAGCCAAGGTGACGCGCTGTCATGCAACTTTTTCAACATCGTGCTTGAAAAGATCGTGCAAGAGTCACTGGCCAACACAAGAGGTACGATTTATTTCAAGTCTACAAAATTGCTTGCGTATGCCGACGACATTGACGTGATTGGACGGACATAGCGAGACGTCAATGAGGCCTTTGTAAGCATTGAGGTAGAAGCGGGTAAGTTGGGTCTCAAGGTTAATGAGAGTAAAACCAAATATCTGCTTTCATCTAAAAGAGACGGACAACACCGACGTATTGGCCAGAACGTCACCATGGGCGGATATAACTTTGAAGTGGTCAAGGAATTCGTCTACCTTGGCTCACTGATGACCAGCGACAACAACACCAGCGCTGAGATAAAACGCAGAATCACTCTTGCCAACCGCTGTTTCTTTGGGCTCAAGAGGCAACTGAGAAGTAGAGCCCTCTCTCGGAAAACCAAGGTGACACTATATAAGACTTTGATCATCCCAGTCCTCCTTTACGGCGCAGAGGCTTGGACCTTAAAAAAAGCGGATGAAGATGCCCTTGGTCGTTTCGAGAGGAAAATTCTGCACACTATCTATGGTCCCGTTTGTTCAAACAGTGTATGGAGGAGAAGATATAACGAAGAACTGTACGGGTTGTACCGCGACATCGGCCTGGTACGACGTCTACGGATACAGCGTCTAAGGCGGCTAGGCCATGTAGAGCGCATGGAAGACACAGCTCCGACCCGAAAAGTCTTCGAATCCACTCCGGAAGGAAGGCGCGGCAGAGGACGGCCGCCTTAGCGGTGGCGCACGCAGGTGGAAGGGGACCTCAACCAACTAGGCGTGCGGCACTGGAAACAGCTGGCCAAAGACCGTGCCGGCTGGAGACGCTTGTTGGTTGAGGCCCAGGTTCGCCACGGACTGTAGCGCCACCTAAGTAAAGTAAGTAAGTAAGTTTCTGAGCTGTCTATCACGGTTTCCTCCCTAGAGTGTTTGTTCAGGCGGAGTCATTGAACGCTGTTCTAAAAGGACAGATGCCGCGATTTTTTCCACTTGTCTCTAAGAAGTTGATCTTCGGCTTGGGAGTGCCGCAGAAAGGTTCGGCACCTATATACCTTTCGCTGAAATGTTCCCTGGCAAGTTGAACGGTGATTTCATTGCCCTTAATGCCTTGGTGCCCTGGCGCCCAGCAGAGTTTGGCCTTTTTTCTATTGGCAAGGTCCTGTAGGTCATCTTGACATTCGTTAACGGATTTAGAGTTCGCTTTGAGCGCTGCCCTGCTATCAGAGAATATATTGATGATTACTCCTCTTATGCCAGTCTCTAAGTTTAGGTTGACGCACTTCAAGATAGCATATAATTCAGCTACTAGGATACAGATACTAGAACTCTTTCATAGGGCCTTTAAGATCTTCCGATTTGGTCCAAAGATGCCGACGAAACTATCATTGAGCAAATGATCACTGATTTCCCAAGCTATGCGGATCAATATCTGGAACCTCTTGTCAAAAGTGAAGGTGTGTGCTAATGCGTCTGAGACCGTGGTAATCATTTCCAGCTAAGGAAGATGTTGCAGGATGGACATGTGACCCATTGGTCTAGATGGTAGGCCTGTTTCCAAGCGAAGAATTCTGATTGCACTGCGTAATGCAAACTTTTTGACGAAAGTGTGCAAAAGGTCCAATCAGTGGTTGTTGAGCTGTCGTAGGGTAGAGACACGCTAGTCTCTGAAGGCGTTAAAGTTTGATGATTTCCGTTTCTTGCTCAACTTTTGCTCCTCATACTGCGGACGCATACGTGATGATTGTCGCCGTATACAACCAGTAGACTAGCTTAAGTTTTAGTCCCCAGGTTTTACCGTAAGTCCATCGACAGCCCCACAAAGCTTTAGTCGCCTTGTAAGTTTGTTTTTGATGTTTGCGTTCTAATTAAGTGTGCAATCAAGGTCCATACCTAAATACTTTGTACCATTTAGAGAGACGAAGCAAGGCTCTTTGTAAACGGGTTTAAGATTGTCTTATTTGGGTTAGTCCATAAACGTTCTCTGCCACATCAGTCAGAGATGCACTGAAGCTCAAGGCATACGGCGACATTACCCCTTTAGGATGCTACCCGCCAATCTTTTTTGATCTCGACGCGAAGCGTAAGCAGTAAGCGAGTATGCGGGTTGCTCTGGATAAAGTTGGACGTTTTTCAATGAGTCCCGTTAGTCAACTTTTCTTCTCACAGAGAAAATGAACAACTGTTGCTCGACCTTCTTGTTCGGTGTCTGGGCAGAAAGGTTGTGCCGGGATGACAACATCCCAGCTCTGCCTCATGAGCTCGGGGTCCTGCCACCATAGTGTGTTGTGTAGTATCATCGATGCGTTGATTCCACGTGACGCTAACTCTGCCGGGTTCAGCTCTAAAGGTATGTGCCTCAAAAATGTTGCAGCTCGTCAGTTTTTGGATTTCTGACACTCTGTTTCTGACGAATGTCTTTCATCTCGAAAGGGGTGCTCGAATCCAGCACAATGTGATGACGAAATCTGTTCATGCCCATGTCGCAGCCATCTCTAAACCTTAACCTCTGAACGTCTCATGCAACAGTTTTGTCAACGGAACTGCTCCACATAGCTCCAATCTTGGTAGTGTTACAAGATCTTGTGGAGCTACCCTGGTTTTAGAGAACAGCAGATGGTCGTGAACTGTGTCGAGTTCATCGAGAACTCTCAGGTACACCGCTGCTACATACACTGTTTCGGAAGCGTCACTAAACCGCGCCGTGATCCACCTTGGAATCTGGACCCTTCCAATGCATGGAAGATCAACGCGGAATACTTGCCATTCTTGCTAGACTTTCGATGGGAGCGGTTGATCCCACTCTAGACCTCTGCCCCAAAGCTGTTGCATCATCAGCATTGCTTTGATTATACAAGGTGAAGTCCAGCCCATCGGATAATACAACTTAACCCTTGATAATAACATCGACCGCTTCGTAGCTTCTTCATTTTTGAATTCAGCTACTTTATATGAAAAAATGTCGGGGACTGGCAGCCACCTTATTCCAAGGGTTTTTACGTTGGACGTTTCTTCAAAGGGGATGGAAACTTTACTTCCCGATGATCCAGGGGAAAGTGCTGCAATACGACCTCGTGGTTGCTGACGAATTTGCTGTGCTCAACAAACCGCTGATTGCCTTCAGCCTTTGTTGGGCTTCTCCTATGCTGTCCGCACCGGTGATGACATCGTCGACTAAGGTCTCTTCCTTGATAATATCAGTGCCCAGAGGAACTCTCAATGCCTCATCATCCAAAAGCTTCAAAAAGGTCCTTATCGCTAAGTACGGTGCCGATGCAGTCCCAAACGTCGCTGCTTGCAGCAGGAATGTCTTCAACTCTTGACTCGGATCCTGTCTCCACAAGATCAATTGATAGTCAGCATCAGGAATGTTGATACGGATCTGACGGCGCCATCTTATGATGATGACTATAACATTTCTCTGCATTTTGGGTCCCACCATCAATTCGTCATTTAAAGTAGAGCCGACAATGCGCTGGCCCGTAAAATAGCGAGCAGAAGCCACTGTAGCCGAACATATAGCAGCTCTGGTTCCACCTCCTCGTAGTGCCACCTGGGGATTTCTGTTTGAAATCGCGAACGGAAAAGGGCGAATAGCGAGTTTCCTGCGCAACAAAACAAGATAACTGTCGGTTAGGCTATGGCCCGGCAAGCCATACCTGGAAAAAACCAACAAGTCAAAAACACCGAAAAAAGCTTCGGCTATAAAAAACGGACGGATTAGCCGACGACGACCCAGGATACAACAAAAGGGGGAAAAAATTATATCGGAAAGTCAGGTCCCTCAACAGACCACGTGCAGCCGAACAACTTGCGGAGGCCGTAGACTGTTATAACGCAGATATTACCGCAATCTAGAAAGTGCGATGGGATGGACCGGGCGAAAAGAGGATAAGAAACTGTGATATCTACTATGGCGACTGCTACAAGGAGATGAGACAACGCTTATTCGGATGCGGAATTGTTATTAGAGGTAGACTTAGGCAAAAAGTCTTGAGCTTGAGGCATGTAAGCGAACGCCTCATAACAATCTGCATCAAGGCTAAATTCGCAAACATCAGCCTAATTTGTGCTCACAACAAGAATGACGCTACAAAAAACGACTTCTACGACCTCTTAGATAGGACATATGCCCAATGTCCCAGTTGCGATGTTAAAATCGTACTGGGAGACTTTAACGCAAAACTGGGAAAGGAAGTCGCCTTTGATATGGTTACTGGCAAGCACAGCCTACACAATACCACATCCGAAAATGTCTTTGGGATGATAGACTTCGCAACGGAGCGAAATCTTCTAGTTGCTAGCACGCGTTTCCCACATCTCAACATACACCTGGCGATCTCCGGATCAATCAACCGTCAACCAGATTGACCACATTGCGATTGATGGCAGGCACGCATCCGACATTCTGGATGTGCGAACTTTTAGATGAGCTAACATCGACTCGGACCACTATCTTGTGGCATCTAAGTTACGACTACGAATATGCCTGGCCCAGAAAAATCGAGTAAGGCCAGCGGCATACAACGTCGCAATGCCACAATCGCAAAAGACCGCCAGAGCCTATGCCAATCGTGTCTCCCTTAAACTCTCGGAAAACCCTCCAACACCTGCTTACACCATACAACACCAATTTGTCAACAAATCTTAGAAAGTGCTGCTTCTGAGGTACTGGGTTTCAAACCGCCACCAACAAGAAACCCATGGTTTGACGACGAGTGTAGGAGGGCACACGCAGCCAAGCAGCAAGCCTATCAAGAGGCGCTGCATAGAAAGACGAGAGCTGCTCGTGAGCATTACCAGCAGATGAGGAGGGAGGAGCATAAGCTTCTCAAAACAAAAAAAAAGGGAGCATGAGAAGCTCGCGATCGTAGAGATGGAGAGATGCCATCGCAGGAATGACATTCGGAGGTTTTTCAACGAATAAAACAAACATACCAGGGATATAAGTCCAGAACGGAAGCCTGCAGGGACGAAAATAGAAACCTAGTAATGGATTCAAAGTCGGAACTAAGAATTTGGAGAGACTACTTTTGCAGATTATATAACGGCGGTGACGAAACAGATCCCGCTGTCAGGCAGACTGACCCTTTCACAGCGAACGACGATAGCAGAGAATTACGTTATGTTTGTTAGTATTCACCAGCTCATCTGTAAGATATGGTCAGAGGAATGTATGCCTGATGAATGGAATCTTTGTATCGTCTGCCCGATCCACAAGTAAGGAGACCCCTTTGTCTGCGCCAACTACAGAGGAATAAGTCTTCTGAACATCGCTTATAAAATCTTCTTTGCTGTTCTGTGTGAACGCTTGAAACCGTTCGTTAATAAACTGATTAGTCCATATCAGTTTGGTTTCAGGCCCGGGAAGTCCACTAAAGATCAATCATGCACACTGCGGCAGACCCTGGAAAAAACAAACAAGGTCCAGATCGACACCCACCACCTGTTTGTCGACTTTAAGGCTGCATACGATAGTATAAATAGAGACGAGCTATACAACGCCCTGTCTAGTTTTGACATCCCTGCCAAACTCGTCAGATTGTTCAGGATGACATTGAAGAACTCTCGCTGCTCCATCAGGGTCGGAAGCGACCTAACCGATACCTTTTATGTCAAAGAAGGTTTTAAACAGGTCGACACTCTATCGTGTGACTTTTTCAACTTCGTCCTTGAAAGGATCGTGCAAAGCTCACTGGTCAATACGAGGGGCACCATCTTTGTCAAGTCCGTATAAGTGCTCGCATATGCCGATGACATTGACATAATTTGACGAAGTCAGCAAGATGTCATTGAGGCCTTTACGAGCATTGAGACGGGGCGGTTAAAATGGGACTGGCGGTAAATGAGGGCAAAACGAAATATATGCTGTCGTCGAAAAAGGACACGAACCACCGGCGTATTGGCCAGAGCAAACATATTGGCAGGTATAATTTCGAAGTAGTCAAGGACTTCGTCTACCTAGGCTCCACAGTGACATGCAGAAATGACATCAGTGCCGAAATCAAACGCAGGATAACTCCTGCCAATCGCTGTTTCTTTGGGCTCGAGATGCAATTGAGAAGCAGAGCCCTCTCTCGAACAACCAAGGTGACCATATACATACAAGATCCTTATCATCCCAATCCTGCTTTATGGCGCAGAGACATGGACCTTATCGAAAGCGGATGAAGAGGCTTTTGGTCGTTTTGAGAGAAAAATTCTGCGTCTGATTTTTAGGCCCGACTTGCATAAATGGGCAATGGAGGAGAAAACTAAATAGTGAACTGCACGGGCTGTACAGTGACATGAACCTAGCACGGCGTCTTCGAATCCAACGCCTAAGGTGACTAGGTCATGTTGAGCGCATAGAAAGCACAGCTCCGACCCGGAAAGTCTCTGAATCCAACCCCGAGGGGCGACGCGGTCAAGGACGGCCAAATTTAAGGTGGCGCGACCAAGAGGAAGAGGACCTTAATCTAGTAGGCGTGCGGCACTGGAGGCCTCTGGCGAGAGACCGTGCCAGTTGGAGGGGTTTTTAAAAGGACGCCCAGGTTCGCCGTGAACTGTAGCGCCAAAAAAGAGGAAGAAGAAGTCGTATTCAGTACTTCTTAATTGCCATCAATAGGACTCATCTGCCCGAGCTCAAAGTACTCCGAAATATATTTCGAATACTCCCGCTGCAGTGTTGTGTTGCTTTGAAATTTTTTCTCTGGGACATTGTTGAGCACTATTGATGGTATGTTTCATCTCACGATCCTTGCCTTGGCCTGGACGTCATCGTGACCCCAAGAAAAAGATGATTATGGTTTTAGATCACTATAACTTATGGAACTTCCCATTTGTAGTGCTCCTAACATTACTCAGATATCCTTCCCAGTATGTGCCTTCAAAGCAAGAGAAATACACAAAACACCGTAGCAATGAACCTATAAGACCTTAAATCGCCCCTCGTCTTTAGATCTCATTACCATCGCAGTCCTTTGATTAGCTTTAAACGCTGAGATCCAACTCTTACTCTAACCCACTTATTTCGAGCCCACAATCGGGCCAAATGTGATTAAATGCTCCCATGGAAAAAGAATAGTCCTAACCCACTATCCACTAACTCCTCAGTCATTCAGAAAACTATGTCAACTCAGGCACCAGTGCTTTCCCAAATTATCATGCTCACATGTAATTGCAAGCGTTCTCCACCGCTGACTCCATCCTTCACTTGCAGATCCTTGTATGCAGTTACGGGGAAAACAAGAATCTTCACCTTCTCCCACTCACTCACCATGCACTTCCCACTTCCCTTCGTGTACTACATTGTTGACACCTTTCAACTCTAAGGTAACATCTTTGTACAGCTCCCAGGGCACCAGCATCGGTTTCTCTAAACGTGCTACTTCCACTCCTACTCGCAGTATGAAAGAAGGGACGAAAATGTGTGCACACGAGCAGTTCAAGTCAAGGACAAAGAAGCAATTTAAATTTCTCTTCACATCCTTAAGGACGTTTTTGCCATCCGAGTCGTTGTTTTTTATTTGTTTCTATTTTAAACCCATCAACGTTCACCGCACGCCTTTGCGGATTCGGTTGTGTTCAGTTCAGTTCAGTCCTGTTTGGTTGGTTAGTTGTTAACTAACTAACTACCTGTCACATGCCAGTTGACTTGGATACTATGCAACCGAAGCGGATGGTATTGTCCTGTGGCTAAATGTGGGCGCGCGCTAGATCGTTGCTGGCAAGGTATGTAGGCCAACGGTTTGCTGCGTGCAACGTAATGAAGGCTCCATTTGAATTTCTAATTTAATAGTTTCAAATGAACCAGGATGAAGGAGTATGTACGATGACGAGCTGAGCTTTTTCTTTTTCATTTCATCGTGAATGCGTGAATGCTGGAAGCGAGATGATGCCGGATGAACTGTATCTGTATAGCCATTAGGCGTTAATCTGTGGAAGATGTTTTGCAATTCTGCATAATTTGGTCTTTGTAGAGTAAGTGGGTATTTGGGCGACGTGGAGATATGTTTTAATTAAAATTCATCTGAATGGTTGGTGTAAGTGAATCGTCCTGGAGGTGTGCCGGGCCGGATGGACGACATTTTAATTTATTTCTTGCGGAAATCTGGGATGCGGTTTGTTACGAGAAGTAATTTAATTCGGTGGAACAATGTGGATCGCAAAAGACCCGGTCAGTGATGTAAAGGCAGTTCGTAGAACCAGCCAACTGGCTCGTAGGCAAGCTGCTCGGGATGGACTCTTTTCGCAGCAAATTGTGTCAAACTAGATTTATTACACAAAGGGATTGGCAGTAATGGTCCTAAATGTCTTTCACTGGTAACCGGGTTGTAGGATTCTGGATAATATGAGCGAGATTATTAGGATATTTATGGTAAATGCACGAAGAGTGAATACAAAAGGACGGCATGGGAATATACTTTTCTACTCTACTGCTGCTCAATGAAAACTGGAATGTTACTATAAAGTAAGAAAAGTATTTAATGCTAATCGTTGTCCATGCCCTCGCCGAGGCTTGAGTTTTTAAGTGTCGACAAGCGGACGAGCTAATCAATCCATGGGTCAACAGCGGCGTCCACAGCTCCGGATAATGGGAGCCACCTGAACAACATTCCTTTTGAAGCTGCTCGAACATATTTCGATGCCCAGGTCCAAATGGAAATCTTCAAGGGTGGGTCGGGAACCTAGAAAAGAGACGGTGGCGGATGAGCCTTACATAGTAGAGCCAACGGCGGTGCTCACAACAAATGAGGTAACCGACACCGGATACAAACAGAGCCCCCGCTCCAAGGCAAGAAAAGGGGCTAGGCCACCAGTTGGGCATTGTACGTGGGGCTAACTTCCTCAACACGTAAAAGAATTCCCGCAAGCCTCGGTCGAGGACGGATTCTACTGTTGACGACGCCATCAAACGAAAAAAGGACTATGAATTTCGGTTCTGCAAATGGAATGTGAGGTCTCTTAATAGACCACGTTTAGCCGATTAACTTGCGGAGGCCCTTAGCTCCTACAAAGCGGACATTACCACAATCCAAGAAGTGCGGTGGTATGGGCCGGGCAAACAGAAGATAAAAACTGCAACCGCTATTACCGCGATTGCTACAGACGAAAAAGGAAGCGCTTATTTGGGTCTGGATTTGTTGTTCTTAAGCTTTTTATATATACATTAGCGCACGCCTCATAACAATCCGCATCAAGGCTTAATTTGGCAACATTAGCCTGACTTGCGACCCCGACAAGGATGACAACAGCAAGGATGACTTCTATGATCTCCTAGAAAGGACATACGATCATGCTAGGAGACTACAATGCACAGCTGGAAAAGGAATAATTCTTTGCCAGAGTCTTCGGAAAACACAGCCTACACGACAACACACCAGGGAACGGACTCAGGCTGGTGGATTTAGTGGATGTAGTCAGTACGCTGTTCCCACATCTCGGTTCCCTGATCAATCTACCGTCAATCAGATTGAACACATTGCGATCGACGTCAGAACCTTCCGAAGAGCCATCATCGATTCGGATTATGTCCTTGTTTTCTTTAGCCAAGGTAAGAACCCAAATATCTAGAGAAGGACGGAGTCGAGAAAGAATACCACGGTTTGACATCGAAAGGCCGACCGACTCTCCAAAAAACCCTTTGAAAGTTCGACGCCGCGAGCACTAACGGTAAAAGGAGAATGGAGGCGTTGTCAAAAAGCTATTAAAAAGCTGCCACTGATGTGCTGGGTTTTACGACACTACCTCCCAGAATGAACCCGTGGTCTGACGACGAGTGCAGGCAGGCCCATGCAGCTAAGCAAGACGCCTGCAAGGCAATGATGCATCCAAAAACGAGAGCTGATTGTAAGCTCTACGAACAGAAAAAGATAGATGAGAACCGGCATCTCAAAAAGAAAAAGAAGGAGCAAAGGTGGACACATATTTTCCTAACGAAACCATCTATGAAAATGCGAAGACAACTCTTTCCAGGTCCAGTATGTGGCCAGAGCCAATTCTGACGCCGTGGAAATTCGACGGTGAAGTTATAGCGCAGTAGGATGACGTGTCGTTTCGTCAGAGGGCATATCCATGAGACACGGGTCGTATGATATGACATTCAGTGCACACCCTCTGATAGATATATCAAGGGTTGGAAGGTTCATAGCACCTAGCGTGCTGGGGAAAGCCTCCGTACAGCTAAGTGATCCACGCCGAGAGTCAAATTTTGAATTACTTTTTCGAGCAAGTGTGCCGTTTTCTTTCAAAGCTATGTTCGACACTGGCCTATCAGCATAGACGACAGAAAAAATTGCCAAAAATAGCCGGTTAATCACCGAACTCATTTCTCAATTTGTTAATCGATTCACATGCCCTATGGCACTAAGCGCCGTCTTGCTGGAATCACATGCCGAACCAATTCCGCTTGTCAGATTGACGATAGATTTTCGATAACCTTGTTTTCAGGGTTGTGTTAAATGACAGATTTGTTTATTGTATTCCTAGGGCTGTGGTAGGTCGTTTGGTCCCAGTTCTTGCACGAGCTGTACTACGTTAAGTTTTCCACCAAAATCCTGTAAAATCTGCCATAAGCCCATTGCGGATGCTGCGGATTTCTTGCAGACATCAGGGCTTACGCGCTTAGTCATCATGCAACCTGGACAACCCTTCATATACGGTTGTGTGTGTTAAACACCCAATCATTAATGTAGAAAGTTGTAGAAGGCTTTACCGTGGACGCAGGTAAACTTATAGCGTCTTTAGGTCCTGAGAAGCTTTGTACAAGAAGGACTTTAATTCAAGCTCATATGCTTTTCCTCCTTCACCTCACCTTCACAACATTGTGCATGGCCATTAGGATTGCGTATATCTCTGATTGGAAGACAGACGCATATTTTCCTAACGAGAAGTGCAGTCGGATGTTTTCGTGCTCAAAGAAGACCCCTGCTCGGGACCCCTGTCCAGACCTGGAGCAATCCGTGAAAATGCGAAGACTATCCTTTCCAGGTTCAGTATCCGGCCAGAGCAAATTCCGATGCCATGGAAACTCGACTGTGAAATTGCGACGTAGTAGGCTAACGGGCGTCAATGCGTCAGAAGGCATGTCCATGAGACAGGGGTCGCAGGACAATTCTTGCGCCAGCACACTGTTATTGCTGTGCGAGTTGTACCAGAGGCCATTTCTCCTCAGACGAGACATGGCTTTCAGAGCACATCCTCTGATATACATATATATCAAGCGGTGAAAGGTTCATCATAGCATCTAGTGCAGCACCCGGCGTGCTGGGGAAAGCCCCCGTGCAACTGAGGCAAACAGTTTGGTGAAAGAGGTTACGACGTGTATGCGTGTTAGTCTGTTCCACCGGACAACCGATGCATATGAGATTATAGGTCTTATCATGGTCATGTAGATCCACAGGACCTTTGCCGGCGATAAACCCCATGTTTTGCCAAAAGCTCCTTTGCATCGCCAGAAAGCTGACAAGCCTTGGTGATTTTTGATTCAACATCTTTTGACCAGAGAAGCTTGCTATCTCAGATGACTCCTAGATACTTAGCCTTCTTTGATATCGGGATGAAGGTGCCCTTAAGTACCACCTGAGTCATGTCAGTATCTTTCGTCCTTCTCGTGAAAAGAACGACATCGGTCTTAAAAGGTTTGACTGACAGCCCATTTCTGGTACACTGATCATCGATAACATTTAGCGCCGCCTGTGCCTTGAGACGGACAGCCGCTAGGAATGAGGCGACAGAAAGAACGGCGACATCATCCGCATAGAGCTGGGCATAGATTCCAAAGGCATTGAAAGCATCAACCAGAGAGACGACCATCATGCACCATAACAGCGGAGACAGGGCGCCACCTTGCGGGTAGGCCCTGTTAACGCCGGATTTGATACCCTGGTCGAGTCCGGCATCAGCGGTCAGTTTCCAAGACCAGTGCCTCATCTACGCCATGATGTCTGACAGCGTTGCACATGCTGTCGAATGTTGCGTTATCAAAGGCTCCCTCAAAGTCGATGGAAATGCCCAGCGCATACTCTTTCCTTTCGAGCGCGCATTCAATTCTCCCAACTAGGTTTTGAAGCGCAGTCTCGCAGGATTTCCCGCGCTGATAAGCATGTTGCATCTCCGAAAGAGGATGCATTCGAAGGGCAACTTTGCGCACGTGCAACTCTACCAAGTATGGATAACTTCTTATTTGATGGCGTTACAGCCCATAAAGGACCAGAGCCCTAACTGACCTTCTTAATTTTTTAAGAAGCACTAAGTAGTTCTATGAATAGTGCGATAAATGCCCCACATACCAACACAACAGGTCTCTCTGGCCTAAGTGTATCCTTCCCATTCTGGGGAGGCTTCAGACCTACCTACCTACCTACCTAATATTTGAATGACTGCACAGTAGGTCGACCGTAAAATAGTCGAAGTGCGGAAAAAACGTTTTTCGCAAAATATGAATTTTGATAAGAAATCCAAAAATTTGCATGCGTCGATCTAGTGTAGGTACATGATGAAATGGCATTACCAACTGAGTACGCCTGTCTTTAACGCATGTCATATATCACGTGTGAGCTGTCGAAAACGAAACGCTGAAAAACCAAACTTCAAAAAAATCACCAATTACAATACCATATTTTCACTATTCCTGGTGTGGTTACCTCATTTGCTCCACTATTACGGCGTACAACTTTAATTTAATTTCATTCCCCAATACTATATTGCTTTCATTTGAGGGATAGACTTCCCTGAACTGGAAGTTCGCTAAACGTACGAAACTTGTACACACCAACACGTGCTCTCGCCAATTTTAAAAGCTTGCTAGTGGAAGCCAAGGTTTTAGCAACCAGTCAACAGATTACTTGCTGCTTATGCAATGGTCTCGAATGGACCTGAAAATTCTCATTACGGATTCCATTCATCAACACAATGAAAGCCCTTAATAAGGTCCCCTATCTAGTTTCAAGCGAAGAGCCAATATCACTTGATAGAAGGTACTTTACAGCTTTCTTCTCTAAGTTCAAAGGGATGATGAAAATGGTCCCCTGCTATACCAAAAATCCAAATTACACAACATCCCATCCGCCCTCAAAAGGGCCTTCACATGACCTTCCCAAAGCAATTGGTTGACGACTTCGCCAACTCTGACCAACTAATTGAAAATTCGCATGAAAAATTGACAAATTCACTCAACCCAAACCCAATTCGACCCAATCCAACCCTATACCCACAAGCTGTCTGCCCACCTAAATAAAAATCAAAGTTTATAGCCATTTTGTGTATAACTTCCGCCCCAAAGCAACACCGCTAAGTCCCAACTCTAATCCCTACACTGTCCCACCTAATTAGATGGGACAAATATTGGTCCCTTGTTAGTTCATAACGTTTCATGTCATTTAATACGATATGCCACCCTAATAGGATATCCCTAACAGAATCGGAAGACGCAACCTAACCGAGTGGGGAGCAAAAAAAATAGCAAACGAAAGATACGGCAGTATCCTTTCCCTTTAGCTAACCTTCCAGGGTACTCGTATCTGGGGACATGTATGGCGGAAAACCCAGTCGAAAAAAAAGAACATAAAAGGATGGGCGATGTAGAAAGAAGAATGAAGAGAACAAAAGCAATCTTATCTCTTCCAGCGACGTGAACACAACGAAAGAATATTATGAATACTCGCTTCAGAGTCCTTTACTCTTATGAGCTTCACCTTACCCGTACCGTACCGCTTAAAAGCTGCCAGCGCACTATCTGATGTTTTCTTCTGGTTAAAAGTCATGTTTACTCATCTGAATACGTTAAGTTCTTGAAAAGGTGATCAACTGGAAGGAATAGACCGAAATAAGGACGAAGAGTCCTTGTTCATAGTTTGTTGCCTTCATGAGCTCTGGCATCACGTCATGCGAAAGCAGTATCCCCACACGATTTCAATTTAAATAATTTGCGTTGCATAATTTTGATGGCATTATCCTCATTATCCTTGTAGCCATGCGTCCCTCGTGTTGGAACGCGGACAACACATGGAAACAAGATTGCTCCTACGTAGAGCGAGCAATCATCATAATCGCGCACAATGAAATTACTCTTCCAGTTGGTTAGACTTGCTTTCATTTTATTATCGTCGCACATCCTGTTACGGGAAGGAAGTCGCGTCACGGTCGTTTTAGTGAATATGCTAAAAAAACTCCTATGGTCTGCGGTGAGATGTTTCCTCTGTGCAGAGACTACACATCCAAGTTCTTGGTTTTCTGTTTCAACCCTCCGCTATAGGCTATCGGTTCGATGGAACTCGCATTGTCATCGTCCATCACATGGGTGCGTGTTGAGATGCAAACTTTTGTTTAAACACATCACGGTTAGGACGAGATCGAAAGGAAGAACTGAAACGACCGCGACGGTTGCAAGAGATTCTGTTGACCCCGCGGCGAGGAACTGATACCTTTAGCAGGTGAAGACCTACAAGCTCAGTTCGTCGACGATTTGCATACGAAACGACGTCTACACTGTCATGGTCACGTATGCGTACTTGTAGCTGGTTTGGGCCCCATTGTGGTCGGTGGCGGTCTTGTTGGTTCGCTGAATTGCTGCGTGCATTTTGAGGTTATGTCCGTGCGGTTGTTATGATTTTTGTTCCGGCTGCAGATGCAGTTCTGAATGTAATTAATATCGTACGATTTGTGTTTCTGTTGCGATTCGCCGGAATTACCGAGAATCCCATACAGACGCGGTCCAAATGAGGTTAAGTGGAATGTGCAACGGAGGGATGTTGCATTCATATTTGAATTGCTCCGTTTGGCTTCAAGTATTCCGTGTTTCATATTGCCGTATGTGGTTTTATTCAGAGGCAAATGAGTTCGTCTTGAGGAGTATTCTTGGAAGTGCATGGTCTGCTGGAGAACTGAAACAATGTTACAACGTGATGTGGATGATGGTGCTTATCGGGGGTAAATGGGTTTTAAATTACTCTCGACTTGCTGCTAAAATTGTTTAATTCAAACATATATTCCACGGACTAGGAACCTTTGGAATCAACACATTCAAAGATATAATGAGTTTTCCGATAGGGACTTCGGAACCATTTCTGAATGAATGGGTACGTCAGCAAACAAAATTGTCGAATTTGGGACCATACCAATCCACATGAGTTCCAAGAGCATCCCAAGCATCCCGAAAAAGTCACAGGTGTAGACTTAGGCCTGAAGGCGTCATCAGTCCATATTTCCTTTAGAACGACGTTGGCCAGGCCAAGCCCGTGAATGGCGAGCGCTATAGGTCGATGATTATCAACTTCTTTTGGCCTGAATTGGATGATATCGACAACAAGAATATGTGGTTTCAACAGGACGGCGCGGCGCTACGTGTCACACAGCTCACGCCACATTGGAAATTCCGCACGACCGATTCGAGGGCATGATCATCTCATGTGGAGGTGATGTGGGCTGGCCACCGAAATCGTGCGATTTGACCCCAAAAATCCGTCGACTACAATGGCTCGGCCACGTCAAGCGCATGGACACCAACGCTGCAGCTAAGAGGTTCTACGAATCCGAGCCTGCTGGTTTGAGAAGAAGGGGGAGACCGAGCCTCCGGTATAGAGACCAAGTGATCGCGGACGTAAGACAACTTGGTCTTTCCGACTGGAAACCGACCGCCAAGGATGGAAGGCTGGCCTGATAAAGTAAGTAGTTAAAAACGATAAACAGTGCGAACAGAAGAAATTATTACCGTAGAGGAGCGCAGTGCTGAAGGGAATCGTGCACGGAAATTGGAGCTATGCCCATACACTTTGTGGAAGACGTTACAGAAAGGTCTTGGCTTAAAAGCTTATAAGATCCAGTTTGTGCAAAAGTTGAAATCACTTATCCATTACACGAGTCATAGGTTCGGTGAATGGGCCAAAAACATGATTCGACTCGATCCTTATTTGCCACGCAAAACTTTGTCCTTCGATGAGGCCTAGTTTTTGATAAATGGATATGTAAACAAGCAAAATTGCCGGAATTGGAATGGAGAAACCCCAGAAACTTATGTCGGGACGTCCTTAAAACCATTCAGTATCATTGTTTGGTGGAGTCATCGGCACATATTTCTTTAAGGGCGATGCCAGCCAGAATATGACCGTCAATGGAGAGTGCTGTAGAAAGGGAAACATGATATCTGACTTCTCCATTGCTCAGTTGAATGGTATTGACGTGACAAAGCTTCGGTTTCAACAAGATGGCGCAACATGCCACACGGCGCGCGACGCCATTAATTGACTGCGGGAAAACTTTGCTGAGCGCATAACTTTGCTTAATGGACCTGTGAACTGGGCTCCATGATTCCTTCCAGGTATATGAAGTCACTAGTCTATGCCGGCAAACCAGAGACTTTGGACGATTTGGAAGTCATCATTCACCGTGTTATTGATGACATACGGCTGTTCGATAAAGTAGTCGAAAAGTGGACTTCAGGATTGGGCTTCATTCGACCTAGCGGTGGTGCGTTTGTACTCAAGGCCATATTTAGGCGCTAATTCCATGAAATTATCTAGTTATAAAAGCTAACATCATAGACATTAGCATTAGCTTCAAGTATTTTATTAACTTCACAGTGGGAAGTTACTGGGCCGATTTTGCGAATTCCAAATTTTGACATAGGTCCACGTTTCAAGGTCACCAGAATCAAAATCCAAGGTTTTTATAAAGATGACTGTGTATGCGTACGTGCGCATGTACGTTTGTGCGTATGTGCGTATATGAAGTTTCGCCTCGATTATCTTCAGAACGGAAAACGATTTTGACATGAGATCGGGTTCATTCCACACGCTATTAAGCAACTTAGAACTGAGTATGTTTTTAGCAAAATCTGTCAAAGCCATATTTTGTTAGAAATTAAATAACTAAAAAATAGGCAAAAAAAATGAACAACACACGGCGTTCCAAAGCGGTCTCCCATCTAAGTACTAATCGCGCCTGATGTAGGTTGATTGCGGTGATCGGACGAGAACCGATAATTACCCATTATTCGTCTAAGAATCCTCTCGCAGCTAACAAAAAGAGCTAATAACCTTAAAACTCCTTAACAGATCTCCACGAATTGTTGCTAAGAACCATTTCGATCAAGCTAGCTTTTAAAAAAAAAAAAAGGTATCATAAGCTGTCCATTCGTACAGGAGCTACGATGCCACAGACAGACACACAGACACCTCCAACTTATAACACCCCTTTTTTTTGCGTCTGGAGTTAAAAACGAACAAATATGGAACTAAATGGGTGTTTTCATTTTTCCCACTGGGAAGTTAGTCGTGTGGGTCTTGCCGGTCGCATCTAGACCACATTTTTTTATATTGAACCTGTACTTACTTACTTACTTAGATGGCGCTACAGTTCGGGGTGAACCAGGGTCTTAACCAACAAGCCTCTCCAACCGGCACGATCTTTGGCCAGCCTCTTCCAGTGCCGCACGTCCAGTTGGTTGAGGTCCCTTTCCATCTGTGCGCGCCACCTTAGATACGGTCGTCCTCCGCTGCGTCTTCTCTCGGGGCTGGTGTCGAAGACTCTTCGGGCCGGAGCGGTGATGTCCATTCGCTCTGCATTGCCCAGCTATCTTAGACGTTCGATCCGAAGACGTCTAACTAGGCCGATGTCGCTGTACAGCCCGTACAGTTCTTGGTTGAATCTCCTGCTCCACTCCCTGTTTACACAAACGGGACCAAAGATTGCACGCAGAATTTTCCCCTCGAAACGTCCAAGAGCCTCTTCATCCGTTTTTGATAACGTCCAAGCCTCAGCGCCGTAGAGGAGGACCGGGATGATTAAGGTTTTGTAGTGGGATACCTTAGTTTTTCGAGAGAGGGCTCTACTACTCAATTGCCTCTTGAGCCCGAAGAAGCAGCGGTTGGCAAGAGTTAATCTGCGTTTTATCTCAGCGCTGGTGTCATTGCTGCTTGTCACTTTCGAGCCAAGGTAGACGAAGTCCTTGACTACTTCAAAAATATGGCTGCCGAAAGTGACGTTCTGACCAAGACGTCGGTGTTGCGCGTCTTTGATGACAGCATATATTTGGTCTTGTCCCCATTTACCCTTAGACCCACTTTAGCTGCTTCTACTTCAATGCTTGCGAAAGCCTCACTGACGTCTCGTCCGTCCAATAACGTCAATGTCATCTAAGTAGGCAAGTAATTGTGTAGACTTGTAGTAGATCGTACCACTTGTATTGGCCGCAGAGTCCCGCACGATCTTTTCAAGTATGATGTTAAAGAAATCACATGACAGTGCGTCACCCTGTCTAAAACCTTTTTTAACATCGAAGGGGTCGGTTTGTTCACCTCCGACCTTAATGGAGCGGAGAGAGTTCTCCATAGTCATCCTGCACAATCTGACGAGTATAGCAGGAATGTTAAAAAAAGAACTTGGCTCTGTATAGCTCGTCTTGCAGATGAGTTGGTGCATGTTCCTAACCAGCTCATTGCCAGCTGCTTTAAACAGTTCGTCTGCTCCAGCATTATAAGACTTAAGTTCCGTTATCACTATCTTAATATCGTCTAAGTCGGGTGGACGGTATTCTCTTTCGTCTTCGTCCATTGTGAATGACTCGTTCTGCCTGACGGCGGCATTTTGACTACCATCGCCGTTATACAGTCTGCAGAAGTGGTCCTTTCACAATCTCAGCATCGACTGTGATTCCACTACTAGTTGTCCGTGCTCAGCCCTGCAGGCTTCTGCCCTGGCTTTATAGCCTTGGCATGTTCGTTTTACTTTTTGGTAGAACTTTCGAACATCGTTCCTGCAATAGCATCTCTCCATCTCCTCGATCTCGCGCTTCTCGTGCTCCTTCTTTTTTCTTCTCAGAAGCGCAAGTTCCTCTCTCCTTTTCTATTCATTGAGCTCGCAGGCAGCTCTCGTCCGTCGATGCAGTGTAGCCATGTATGCACTCTGTTTCTCTACATGGGCCTGTCTACATTGCTTGAAGCCGAGTACATCTGAGGCGACTTCTCTGATGGCGTTCTGCCAATGACTCCATTGCTGCTATGGTTTCTATAGATTGCATCGGGACTTGAGAGAGCTTGAGGGAGACTTGATCGGCGAAGGTCCTGGCGGTCTCCTGCGATTGCAACTTTCCGTCGTTAAATTTTGGTGTTCTTAGTCGACTCCGTTGATTCCGGGAAATTAGCATCCGTACCTTGGTTGCAACAAGGTAATGATCCGAGTCGATGTTGGCTCCTCGAAAGATTCGGACATCTAGGATACTGGAGGAGTGTCTGCCGTCGATCGCAATGTGATCGATTTGGTTGGTTGTCGATTGATCGAAAGACCGCCAGGTCCCCTTATGGATGTTGAGGTGTGGGAATCGTGTACTTGCTACCACGAGATTATGTCCCGCCATAAAGTCCTCTAGCCTTGGTCCGTTTTCTGGCGTGGTGTTGTGTAGGCCATGCTTTCCTATGACTCGTTCAAAGATTGCTTCCTTACCCAGCTTCGCATTGAAATCTCCTAGAACGGTTTGGGTGTCAAAGCTGGGACATTGGGCATCTATTCTGCCTAGGAGATCATGGAAGTCGTCTTTATGTCGGTCATCTCCTCTGTGAGGGCATGGACACATATTAAACTTATATTGCCGAGATTGGCGGATAGTTATGAGGCGTTTGCTTACATGTTGGAAGCTTAAAACGTTTTCCTGAGTCTGCTTCGAATGACATCCGAATATGCGTTGTTTATTTTCTCTGTAGCAGTTTTTCATCCGCTTTTTGCCTGGCCCATACCATCGCACTTCTTGGAGCGCGGTAATGTCTCCCTTATAGCAGTCCAAAGAGTTGACCAGTTGTCCGGCTGCGCCTGGTCTGTTGAGGGACCTAACGTTCCAGGTGCTGATCCTGAATTCGTTTCCTTTTAGACGTTTGCGGAGGTCGTCCATGTTGGTTGTCTCTGAACAAATAATTATTTTACGCGATAGGGATGTTAACCCTAAGCGCAACCTCCAACCTGGAGGGACAGGTTCTTATTACCCCTGGAACAAGGGTCGCTGCACACATCAGTTCACTACCTGGCGGGTGCCAGTATAGCTATCCAGGGAGGCCACGCGGAGGCTGTGTGTCAACTTGGATTGAGCAGGGGCAGAGATGGAAGCTGGCTTTGCTATGTTAAACGCGATCAACATCTTTGCTCTGTTTGAGTCTGTATACCCCTACAAAAACCCTAACCTTTGTTCCCGTGATTCCCTTAGTTAAACATGTCTTCATGTCAAAAAAATCCATATTAGACAGGACATGGATGACTATGGATCCAAGAAATTTCATTCGTTGACATTTTTCTGATTTTTTTCTAGAACTTACTCGCAACATTTCAATCTTTTCCTAGCTGGTAGTAGCATGACAATTACTTTTCCGGATATGTATTTCCAAATTGCAAAGTCGAAGTACAAAACTCTGCTTGGAAGTGGTAGGGCTTGTGTTCCGACGCAGTGGGTTTGACTTGTCAAACAAGCAAGTAAACATCTAACCGGAAAAGGAGCAGATAAAATGCCAAACAACAGGAAACGTAAAAAAAAACAGAAAACCCACTGTGTCGGAACACAAGCCCTACCACTTCCAAGCAGAGTTTTATGAGTTTAAGGTTCGCCGACTTTTAATTACTCCCGGATCCAAACTCCATTTGTCCATTTTCAGTAGAAATAATGCACAGGGTTCCTAGAAATATTTATGACATCCGCCATGGGGCGCTTCGGATCGTTTGTCATCCACTAGACCGCGCGACACCAGGACCATGTACCAATCTAAGAACCAAATACACAGTTTAATGAACACGTTACATCGGTTAAACCTCGAACTGAGCCTATTCGATGCCCGTTTCCTTGTTGTGAATCTAAAACAACATACCAGTGTCCGGTTTATGATCGTAACGACGCCTCTTTCCTCTTAGCATGCCTGTGCTCTTGGGCTGGTTCCAATAATATCCACTGTCCTTTCACATCCTCGACGACATGTGCTCCTTACATAACTCTACACCAGACAGAGTGTACCTAATCTCATTTGTTCTGTTCTTTTCTCTTTGGCTAGTCTGCCAGATTCGGGGAACAATCGAAAGGACACACATTTTGTTTTAACTTGTTCACTTATCCATTTGCCCATTTGAGTTGATTCTGCAGACCGTAACGAAACGTCCGTCTACTAGTACTCGTATGTCGGTCGATTCAGAGGGTCAAGTGGGAAAGAGTTTAATTGCTGGAGCTTTTGCAGCAGACAAAGTTCATCGTTCTTATATCCTTTCTGAATCACACCCGTTCCGCGCTTGATGCCTGTCGATACAAAACTGCCCGTCGACAACAATGTACTCGTGGGTGCATCTGTTGCAAAACTCAGTTTTATGTGAAACCACAACTACGATGAGGATTCATTGTTTTGGTAGCGTGGCAGCATGGAATGCATTCCAACTCATAACTCGCAGTTTAGAAGACCAGTAGCCTGGTGGCTACGAGGTCGTAAAAGACAATTTTGTTTTTATAGCAATTCCTTGGGATATATTACGGCTACGAATCCTTCCCATCTGCGGTCAACGGTGCAACGACCGTAGATGAAAGTGGGACGTTTCACAGATGTATTCATTTTAATAGATCCGGAAGTCCAGGTAGGCACAAATGCAATAAAACGAATGGCAATTTGATACAGAGCGGCCCTGAACGTGGCATGGATCCGATGTGAATTGCTCGCGTCTTGTTGAGGACCTCTTTTATCTTTATTGTCAAACTTTGATGCCGCCGTTAAAAATGAAAGTTCCGTTTGGATGAGGCGTCTTATTGTTTGAGAATTTGAGAATTTGCATAATTGTCTGCTTTGAAGGTCGAAGGGTAGGATGACGATTGGTTGAATGGCCTCGGTTAGGGCAACACATTTCGTGTTGATGCTATTTGAAGAGCCCTGTCGATGTTGGGGTGTAAAACTGAGCTCTTTCCTCCCATTTAACGGGATTTAAAGTGAGTTGCCTTAAATTGAACCATAACTTACATTTTACGATCAGGATAAGGTGCCACGACAAGGAGGTAAGGTATAGCCAAAGCTTATTATTAGAGGGAGGAATGTTGGATAGATCGTTCTAACTTGGATAGTCAATTGAAAATGCCCGGTGGAACGGCAGGTGAAAAGTATGTTTTAAAGGAAGTATCCTTTTAAGTTTCTTTTTCCGACCTAACTACTCATAATCTTAGACATGACAAGGAGTGTCAGACTTTAAGTGAAGACGTAAGTCACGAAGATGTTATTGTGTATATTGTTGGGCAGAAGAAAAACAACAGCAACATAGGCTGGTCGATATATAAGCAGGGGCATTCACCCACTAAAAAAGGAATAGTCGATGACCCAGTAGGCAATAGTTGTTTAATTTAAGTGGTTCTTAGGAAAGAACTGTCAATGAAAAACTTGCCTTATCGCGTATAAGCTCTCTGATTGATTTATGTCAAGCCAGGTATCGAACCCAAAGGTTTGAAGTTAAAGCGGGGAAGTGATGTGCCAGTCCTCTGCAACGACGTCCCTCGTGGTTGAAGTCGAAGATTCCTATGGTCGGAGCTGTGCTGCCCAATCGCTCTCCATGGCCTAGCCATCTTTTTTTTTTAATGTGGGGCTAATGCTATCAAATAGCATTTGACACTGCAATCTTTACAGATCTATTGTGTCTGCTAGCCGATTAGCCGAGGAGCTTCTCCATTTCCCTATTGAAGTTAAGAATGCTTCTCCTACGAGCCGAGGTGATCAGCTCAGGAGTCATAACTTCACTGAGAAGGAAACGCTTCCTAAGATGACAAAGAGCAGTACGCTCACACAGTATTGTTCTGGCGTCTCTTCGTCTTCAAGACAGAGTCGACACTCAGTTTCTGACGAGAGGTTGATTTTGTTAAGATGATATCTCAGACCGCAGTGTCCCGTCAGGTAGACTAATCTTCAGATACCCACCCTATTGAGTTTGAGTATGTTAATAGAGTCTTTGTTCAGGGGCCATATCAGTCGTTTTGATTGACGAAGTCCCCGAACGCTGTTCCAAAGGACAGGTGTTGCGATTTTTCCCACTTGTCTAAGAAGAAATTGATCTTAGACTGGGGAGTGCCGCAAAAAGGTTTGGACCTATACATTTTTCGCTGGAACCTTTCCGGGCAAGTTGATCGGCAATTGTATTGCCCTTAATGCCTTTGTGCCCTGGCACCCACCAGAGTCTGACATTGTTTCTTTTGGCGAGGTCTTGTAGGGCCCCATGTCATTCCTTGACGGTTTCGTGCTGCACGAACTCAGCGGTTTAAGCGCTGCTTGGCTATCGGAGAGTATATTGATGGTTACTCCGATTATGCCAATCTCCAGATTTAGATTGACGCATGCCTAGCTATCTCAGATGTTGGATCCGTAGACGTCGTACCGGGCTGGTTTCGTTGTACTTGGATCTTGGTTGAATCTTCTCATCCACTTTGCATATACATTATTTAATTTTGAAAAGGTCCAAGCCTCTCCGCGGTAGAGGAGGACCAGGATGATTAATGTTTATAGAGGGTCACCTAGGTTTTCCGAGAGAGGGCTCTACTACTCGATTGCCTCTTGCGCCCGAAGAAGCAGCAGTTGGCAAGAGTTATTGTCAAATCTAAGCGCTGGTGTCATTGCCGCTCCTTACCAGTGAGCCAACTTAGACGTAATCCTTGACTTCGTCAATTTTATAGCTGCCAATAGTGACGTTCTAGCCAAGACGTCGCTGTTGTGCGTCTTTCCTTGTCGACAGCATTTATTTGGTCTTGTCCTCGATTACCTACAGTCTCACTTTAGTCGCCTCTGCTCCAATGCTCACAAAAGCATTCTGCCAATAACGTCAATGTCATCGGCGTATGCGAGCAATTGTGAAGACTTGAAGTAAATCATGCCTCTTGTATTGGCTGGTGACTCCTGCACGATGTATTCAAGTGTGATGTTGAAAAAATCACATGATAGTGCGTCGCCCTGTCCGAATCCTTTTTTGACATCGAAGGTCTCAGTGAGCCCCTTGTACATATGTATGTATATTGGCGTTACAGGCCATGAAAGACCAAAGCCGAGCTTCTCTCAATCACCCATGTTGTGTGTGATATCATTTTCCTAGAGGTGAAAGGGACCTACAGTTTTTTGCCAGTTCCGAGCGGCGAATTTCGAGAAGCTCTTCATGACAATTATACTACAGAGGGCTTTGTCAGAACACCGCTGAGGATAAGCACCGTGAAAACACGTTCGATGGCATGGCTGTTATCGGGACTCGATCCCGTGTCATCGGCGACAGAGGTCAACACATTACCCACTGCGCCACGGCGCTCTCGAGTGAGCGCCTTACCAACTGTAATAGAGCACAACCTGACGAATTAGACAGGGATGTCAAAACATAATATGGCTCTATATGGCTCGTCACTATAGACACCCTCATATGCGGCTTTAAAATCGACGAAAAGGTGGTGTGTGTCAACCTGAAATTCATTGGTCTTCTCCAAGATTCGCCGCAGTGTGAATATTTGGTCTATTATGGATTTTCCACGCCTGAAGCCACAGTGATACGAACCTATCAAATTGTTCACGAATGGTTTCAGGCGTTCGCACAGCACGGAAGAGAAGATTCTACACCCGATATTAAGGAGAGTTATTCCCCTGAAGTTGGCGCAGTTATAGGGGTATCCTCTTTTATGGATTGGGCGAAAGATGCCGATATTCCATTCAATGGGCATGCCATCTTCCGACCATGTCTTACAGATGAGCTGGTGAATGTTCCCAACCAACTCATCTCCAGCTGCCTTAAATAGCTCAGTAGGAATGCTAGTAGCTTTATCAGACTGTAGTTTCTGGATACTGCGCCCGGAAAAGATAGTCTTCGCATTTTCACGGATTGCTCCAGGTCTGGGCGGAGGTCCGGTGCTGGGATCTTCCTTGAGTGTGAATACATCCGACTGCACTTCTCGTATATTTCAATTCTAATGGCAATGCACTATGTTGACAAGCAAAGGTGGAGGGGAAAAAGCATACAGCCAAGCTGCACTCAAAGCTGTGTCCAAGTGTCCAACTATCTAACTAGTTACAAATTAGTAGATGAACTCAAGTCCTTCTTGAACAGAGTCGGTACACCGAATTTCCTAAGGCTTGCATGGGTTCCAGGGCACTCTGGGATCCCAGGAAATGAGATCTCTGTTGAACTCGCCAGAATGGGTTCAGAGGAGAGTTTCTTAAGACCTGAACCCGCTATAGGTCTACCTGCGTTCACGGTAAATTCCTACATTAACGATTGGGTGTTTAATACACGCAACCGTAGATGGAGGCATTATCCAGCTTTCAGGATGACTAGAAAGAAATCCGCAGCATTCCTGTCCTGTCTTTAAGAAGAATCGACTGCACGAGACTTGTAGGAGTCATTACGGGTCATTAAGGGGGATGACCCTGCAGAGCATTTTCTCTGTGACTGTCCCTCCTTTCCTCGCGCACGGTGGCGCACCCTTGGGACCGACGTGGTGTGTGCCGAATCTCTTAGCTCTACATCACTGAAGCTCCTTCTCATTTTCCTCCGGAAAACGGGGAAAATACAGTGATATGAGGTGTTTGTCTGGAGTACAATGTACCAATATTTATGTCTGAGTGCTCCCACAGATAGCACAAGCTTTCAACAAAAACAAAAAAAAAAAAAAAAAAGCTCATTCGTCCCCAGTAGCAAGAGAAAACTAACACTAAACTGCGATAAGAACTGCTTCCACATCCATTTATTCAACACCACTCGGATAGTAGATTTTGGGGGCAACTTGTAAATGCACTTGCCCCTCAACAATGACTCCTGAATTTCAACTAAAAATTATTTTAACGAACAGACTTACATAAGGTCAAGAAAGTCCTAGGGAAAAGATGGGGATTAAACCCCAAGATCACCCTATGGCTCTACATTATAGTCGTCAGACCTATACTAATGTATAGAATGAGAGTCTGGTGGACTACACTGGACAAGACAACATACCACAAACAACTCGAGAAGGTACAAAGGTAGCATGTATGTTCATCACCGGGGCTCTTAGGTCCACCCCAACGAATGCGGTCAACATGATACTCCACCTTACACCATTTGATATTTTTAGCAAGCAAATTGCCACACAGGAGAACAAACAGCGCCTATTCGGCTGCGGATTCGTTATTACAGGAAGACTCCGACAAAATGTCTTAAGCTTCCGAGATATAAGCGAACGCCTCATAACAATCCGCATAAAAGCAAAATTTGAAAACATTAGCTTAATATGCGCTCACGCCCCAACGGAAGAAAAGGACCATCGACTCAAAGAGGAATTCTACGATCTCCTAGACAGAACCTATGCCCAATGTCCCAGCTGCGACACAAAAATAGTTCTAAGGACTTTTAATGCAAAACTGGGCAAAGAGGACATATTTGAGTCGGTCATAGGAAAGCATAGCCTCCATAACACCACATCCGACAACGAACTTAGGCTAATCGATTTCCTAGCGGGGTGCAACCTCCATGTAGCAAGCACGCGATTCCCCCACCTCAACATCCACAAGGGAACCTGGCGGTCTTATGATCAACCTACCACCAAAAAGATTGATCACATTGCGATCGACGCCTCCAGTATTCTCGACGTACGAACCTACCGATGGGCCAACATCGACTCGGACCACTACCTTGTGGCCGAGGTACGCATGAGGATATCAAGAATGCTTAAGAGTCGAGTAGAACTACGTAAGTTTGACGTCGATAAGCTACAATCGCAAGAGACTGCCAGAATCTTTGCCGATCGTGTCTCCCCCAAGCTCTCTCAAAATCCGCCCACAGCAGCACAAACAATAGAGTAGGACTGGGCGCATTGCCAGAGCGCCGTCAAAGACGCTGCCTCAGAGGTGCTGGTTTTACAACTGCCACCACCTAGAAACCCCTGGTTCGATGAACAATGCGAACAAGCCCATGAGGCAAAACAAGAGGCATATAATGCCATGCTGCAACGAGGGACGAGAGCTGCTCGCGAATTCTATGGGCAGAAGAGAAGAGAGGAACACACCCTTTTCAGAAAAAAGAAGGGAGAGAGCACGGAAAGGGATGAAAATAGAGAACTGGCAGTAGAGTCGCAGTCGATCCTGAGGCTTTGGAAACACCACTTCTGCAGACTGTTAACGGCGATGATAGCCAACATACCGCTGTCAGGCAGAATGAGCCATTCGTAATGGACGACGATGTAGGAGAATTCCATCCACCCAACCTAGCGAAATCAAAACAGCGATATCAAGACTGAAGTCTAATAAAGCCGCGGGCGCAGACGGCCTATCTGCTGAGCTCCTTAAGGCGGCTGAAGATGAGCTGGTAAGGTGCACGCACCATCTCATTTGCAGGGTATGGTCGGAGGAAAGCATGCCCGACGAATGGAATCTCAGCATCGTTTGCCCGGTCCATAAGGAAGGAGACCCCTATAACTGCACCAACTATAGGGGAATAAGTCTCCTTAACATCGCATATAAGATCTTTTCTGCCTCTATTGTGTGAATGCCTGAAACCGTTTGTGGATAACCTGATCAGCTCTTATCAGGGTGTTTTCAGGCCTCATCTTCGATTTCAAGGCTGCATATGACAGCGTGTATAGAGATGAGTTATACAAGGCCATGTCTAGTTTTAACATCCATGCCAAACTCGTCCGACTGTGCAGGATGATAATGGAGAATTCTCGCTGCTCCATTAAGGTCGATAACTCTGAGGTCGAGACCTCTGATGTTAAAAAAGGCTTTAGGCAAGTTGACGCGCTGTCATGCAACTTTTTCGACATCGTGCTTAGAAAGATCGTGCCAGAGTCACTGGCCAACTAAGGGGTACGATTTATTTCAAGTCTACGCAATCGCTTGCGTATGCCGACGACATTGACGTGATTGGACGGACACGGCGAGACGTCAATAAGGCCTTTGTAAGCATTGAGGTAGGAGCGGCTAAGATGGGTCTCAAGGTTAATGAGGATAAAACCAAATATCTGCTTTCATCTAAAAGAGACGGACAACACCGACGTATTGGCCAGAACGTCACCATGGGCGGATATAACTTTGAAGTGGTCAAGGAATTCGTCTACCTTGGCTCAGTGATGACCAGCGACAACAACACCAGCGCTGAGATAAAACGCAGAATCACTCTTGCCAACCGCTGTTTCTTTGGGCTCAAGAGGCAATTGAGAAGTAGAGCCCTTTCTCGAAAAACCAAGCTGACACTATATAAGACCTTAATAATCCCAGTCCTCCTCTACGGCGCAGAGGCTTGGACCTTATCAAAAGCGGATGAAGATGCCCTTAGTCGTATCGAGAGGAAAATTCTGCGCACTACCTACAGTCCCATTTGATCAAACGGTGTATGGAGGAGAAGATATAACGAAGAACTGTACGGGTTGTACAGCGACATCGGCCTGGTACGACGTCTACGGATACAGCGTCCAAGATGGCTAGGCCATGTAGAGCGCATGGAAAATACAGCTCCGACCCGAAGAGTCTTCGAATCTACCCCGGAAGAAAGGCGTGGCTGAGGACGGCCGCATCAACCGTGGCGCACGCAGGTGGAAGGGGACCTTAACCAACTAGGCGTGCGGCGCTGGAAACAGCTGGCCAAAGACCATGGCAGCTGGAGTCGCTTGTTAGTTGAGGCCCAGTTTCAATATGGACTGTAGCGCCACCTAAGTAAATAAGTAAATTGCCACTCAAAGCCAGCTCAAAATGGACGAGCTATGTCACTGGCCACTCCTCCATCCAGAACAACAGGATAACTATGGCAGAAAACTCGGACCACATGTAACCCACCATAGTCTTTGAGAGGAACTTTAGGATAACTTACCCGGGCAGATAAAACTGGACCCGCCAAACGCAACCTCGCAGGAACTGCGTGGATTTTTACACTGACGGGTTAAAAACCAATAGTCGAGTATTCTGCAAACAACTAAAACTGAACAAAGCTCTAAAATTACCACATCACTGCAGCGTCTTCCAAACGGAGCTGTTAGCAATAAAGGAGGCTTTGCCTTGGCTGAAGTGGAACGTGATACACACTACGGATATCCGTATTCTCACGGATAGTCAAGCAGCCTTAAAGTCGCTGGAGTCCTATGTGTACACCTCAAAAACTAGTCTCGACTGTCGCCTATCTCTTAACAAGATGGTCGAACAGTTTAACATACAACTTCTCTGGGTACCAGGACACAGCGTTATCTCAGGAAACGAGAGAGCCGACACATTCGCCAGACAAGGAACGACGCAACAATCAATCGTGGCATGTGAGGGATGACTCCTTGCAACAATTAAATATAATCTCACAAATTTCGCCAGGGGCTGAGAAGAACCTGAGATGGACCTAGGGACACACCTGCCTCATCACCAGGCAAATCTGGGCCCGGCTCGACAGTCAACGGACTAGGAGTATAATCTCCCTAAAAAGAACTGACATCCACAAAATCATCGGTGTCATCACAGGACACTTGCCTCACGCGCAAGAACTAGGAATAATTCCGAATGATTGCAGCAGAAGCTGCCTAGACGAAGAGGAGGTCGAATCCATTCCATTCACCACCTTCTCTGCGCCTGTCCGGTATTCTGCACAATCAGGAAACGATACCTAAGATCTTACTTCCTTAACAACCTGTCAGATGTTCAGCAAGTTGGGATATCTGCCCTTCTTAACTTCTTAAGAAGCACTAAGTGGTTCCATGAATAGGGTGGTAAACCGCCCTCGAAGCTGCACAACGGGTCTCTCTGGCCTATGTGTATTCTTCTCTATTCTGGGAAGGCTACAAGACTATATACCTACCTACCTACGTGAGGTCAGTGCTTGCCAAATTTGTTTTTTCAAGTGTCTTGTACTAAGACCTCCAGTTTCGCCTGCGATTGCGATAGTAGTTTACCTTGATTGCAATTTAATTATCTTTTTTCCGTCGTCATATTAAGACTTCAGCTCAAGTGGTCATTACCTCAACAGCTCGGTAAGTGAGAAGAAGTGTGTTTCCGTCCACATTGTCAAGCAACACCCACTTAACATAACACAGCTCAGAACTTTAAATGACGTAATCGGAGGTATTTTATGCTCACCATCAAGTAACGTACACTTAATCCCATGCCTACCTCTTGAACAACTTCGAAACAACCTCCTTAATCCTTTCTGTCTTTGTTATCCGCATCACTTGAACGATTTCCCACAATCCGCTTTGTAAACAACTGCAATACATAGATCCGAACGCAAACCGACCATCGTTGTTAACCAACAAACGAGGCAATCAAACTCCTCTTCAAGACAACGCTCACTAATTACTCGTTAAAAGCAAATCCTCCGCCACCAACCGGGTTCGCCTTCAGAAGCTCAACTATCTAACAAAACCCACGCTTGAGGTACATATCCATATACTTTCGCTTAATGCTCCTTTCACAGACTCTCATGCTCTCCCCATCCTTCCCTCTAACGATAAAACTTTTGTCGTAAAAGCAACTCAGAATTTTCCTTTTTACGTCCTCAATAACAATCAAACTAATGTCCTGACGTAAGCCCCGAAAATATGTTCTCAACGCCATTGGCCTTTGGATGGGAAAGCAACTTTCGATCGGCATGACAACGGCAGGCGGCGTGCACCAGAACCAACCAAGGACCAACCTCATAAATTCACATTAAACTTTTTCCAGGAAGGAACTGCACATCCACACGACACATGATCCATGGACAACCTAGTGGACAGTTGATGGGGGAATCGGATATCATCGAGTTACCGTACAGCCGTGTTGACAAGAAAACTTAATCATTTAACTACCCCAACAGTAGAAGTCGCTGGCGGCAAGCGTCTGACAAGGGCCATGTCCAGTATTCAATGAACCTGTCAGGATGTGGAGAGGTTGGCCAATAAATGATATCGTATTGTTCCTGGTCTGTGGGGCCATATGGAGAGTTTTTTTGTTTTTGAAATCCGAAACCCTTCGAATGAGTTTACAGTTGAGTTGTTGGCTTCGGCTAAAAGGTAATGTTTGTCTATGGGGTTATACCGATTAGAAACTTTCTCAAGGATCCAGCACTAGATTCCGTGAGTGAGTCCACCTATTAACCCCATGGCCACGGCTCTACTCGAATTCACGTTTGCATGAGAAGAAGGAGGGATATGGGCACTGTTTGCTTGGGTATTAAATACCACAGAAGTCGACCATTAATTTTTGTTGTTGGTTGTATCTATAGTAAACTGCAATGCGGAGGATTAAAGATATCGTATGTTTCGGCTGGTTCGACAGGCGGCTGATTGGAAGGGAAATCAATGCGGCTTCCAAGTTCCTGGTACTATGGAAATTGGTTTCAGTATACTGTAGCTCAAGCTCTAAAAGTGAGAGTTTGTGAAGTGGTTTCAGAATATCCATACCTTCATCACTGGTCACTGTCTATCTTGGCGGATTACATTCTTCTTGGAGAAGAAGGCCACCGAAGAACAGGCTCGTAAAAGGCGCGAAGGTTGTGGAAACAAATCTCTTTGTATCGCATGTACAGATCAGCCGTCCGGGTAATCACCATTGTGTAAGCGCTCGACGAGGTGGCAAGCAAGGCGACGTTTAGCGGGATATTCAATTATCTCGGGAATGAATGTCGGTCTAGGAGATCCATCCGCATTCCGTTTGATGCGGAGTAGAGATCATGGGAGTGGAATGAAGTAGCAGTCAGTGAATGGGATTGATGTGCAGTTGTGTAGCCGGTACCTTGGGCCTACTGTGGTTGACTGCAGTTGGGTGAGTGGTTAATTGTGAGTTATGTGCGAGGGGAATAGCATGTAAGTGTCTAATCACGATTCTAACAATCCAATCAATACTAGCGCCGTGGGTCTCATGGAAAAACTGGTTTCCGTACGTAAACGTCTTGGGTGGCGCTTACGAATGGTGTGGAATCTGCGCGACTCTTCGAGGCAGCTTATCGTTAAGTTATGGTTAGAGGAATGTAAACCTTTAATTAAGTCAATCACCTTTTGTTCTGAGAGGGAACGTAAGAAGTTGATCGTGTTTAACATGGCAAACGCCAGCTTCATTCTCGGTCCCTGAAGGCTACCATCATTTCGTTTTTAGCTGGGACAGAGCATTCCAGACTTTGACAGCGAAATTCGAACATAACCATCGGTCCGTGTCCGTAACAATATGTAAAGCCGCGGACAAAGCCGTGCAAATTATTAAATGTGACTTGCAAGTCTACACCTGGAATTCGAGTTTCCTTCACAGACCGGGTGCAGGCAATCAATTTGAGCAAACCCTCAACTGCTATAAAGCAGATATAACCGGGATGGATCCGGCAAAAAAATTATAAGAAAGTGCTCCGGGGATTGCTACAAGGAGAACGAACAACGTTTATTCGGATGGGGATTCGTTATTCGATGAAGACACCGACAAAAAGTACTAAGCTTTCCGCATGTAAGCGAACGCCTAATGACAACCCGCATCAAAGCTAATTTCGAGAACATCAGCTTAATATGCGTTCATGCCCCAATCGAAGAAAAGGACGATCGATTCAAAGATGACTATAATCTCCTAGATATGTCCAACGTCCAAGTTACGGTATGAAAATAGTATTAGGAGACTTTAATGTGAAACTGGGCGAAGAGGACTTATTTGAGTTGATCACGGGGTAGTATAACCTACAGACACCACGTCCGAAAACGGACACAGGCTGCTTGACTTCCTCAATATCCACAACGAATTATGGCGATTACCTAATCCGTCAAATATCAATCAGATTGATCACGTTCTGCTCGACGCCAGACGCCTTTCACATCGTCTCGCATGAGACGTACATACGTCAAGGTACAAATGAGGATACCAATGATCCTACGGAGTCGAGTGGGACATCGAAAGTTACAATCGCAGGAGACCGCTAGGGTCTTTGCCGATCGAGTTTCCCTCAACCTCTCACAAATTCCGAGGACACCGGTACAATCCACATAACAACTGTTGGAGCATTATCAGCGCGCCATCTGAGATGATGCCCCCGATGTGCTGGGTTTCAAGCCGCCACTATCCATGTAGAAAAGCATGCAGCCTACAAGGCCCAGCTACATAGACGGACGAGAGCCGCTCGTGACCTTTACGAGCAGTAAAGAAGAGAGGAACACAGGCTTTTAAGGAAGCAAAAAAGAGAGCGTGGAAAGCGTGAAATCAAGGAGATGGGAGATGTTACCACAGAAATGACGTTCGCAAGTTTTACGAAAAAGTTAAACGAACATGCCAGGGCTATAAAGCCTCCGCGCTAGCCTGTAGGGATGTTGACGGACAACTAGTAGTAGAGTCACAGTCGATGCTGAGAATATGGAAGGAACAATTCTGTAGACTGTTTAACGGCGATTGAAGATCTAATACCGCTATCAGGCAGAATGATCCAATCGCGACGTACGAAGATACAGGACAAATCCGTTCACCCGACCTAGATGAAATTAAGCTAACTTTAAAATATGGTCGGAGGAAAGAATGCCCGATGAATGGGAGCATTCACAGGAAAGGAGACCCCCATAACTGCGTCAACTACAGGGGAATAAGTCTCCTTAATATCGCATACAAGATCTTCTCTTCCGTACTGTGTGAACGCCTGAAACCTTTTGTGGATAATCTGATAAGTTCCTATCAGTGTGGTCCCAGGCCCGGTAAATCCACATAGTATGACAATGGAGAATTACGCTGCTCCATCAAGGTCGGTAGCGCATTAACCTTTGATGTTAAAAAGGGATTGAGACAACGTGACGCATTGTCATAAAACTTTTTCAACATCGCGCTTGAAAAGATCGTGCGGGATTCCCTGGCCAAGATAAGAGGCACGATCTACTTCAGGTCTGCACAGTTGCTCGCATACGCTGATCACATTGACGTAATTGCGAGAGCACAGGCAGACTTTTAGTGGAACTTTTATGAGCATTGAAACAAAGGTGGTTAAAGTGGGTCTGAAGATCAGGGATTTCATCTACCTTGGCTTTTTAATGACAAGCGGCAACATCACCAGCTCTGAAATTTGACGCAGAATAACCTTTGCCTACCGCTGTATCTTTGGGCTCAAGATGCAACTGAGAAGTAGAGGCCCAAGAAGGTTTGGACCTTATCGAGAATAGATGAAGAGTCCTTTGGTCATTTCAAGAGGAATTCTGCGCACAATCTTCGGTCCCATTTATATTATATTGACGGAGGGTGGATGAGAAGACTCAACTACAAATTGTACGGACTGTACAGCGACATCGGCCTATTACGACGTCATCGGATCCAACGTCTAAGATGACTAGACCATGTATAGCGAATAGAAAACACAGCTCCGGCCCCAAGAGTCTACGAGACCAACCCCGACGGAAGACGCAGCAAAGGACGACTGAACCTTAGGTGGCGCACACAGGTGAAAGGGGAACTTAACCAACTGAAAGTGCGACACTCGAAACAACTGAGAAGAGATCGTGCTAGTTGAACACGTCCAGGTCCACACTGGACTGTAGCGTCACCTAAGTAAGTAAGTTAGTAGAGCAAAAGAAAGTTGCTATTTTCTCTAGGATTACGTTGCTGATTTGTGGCAACACGACGACAACAAACGACCAACTTGAGGGGAACATGGCTAGAAGCCATTGACGAGATACAACTGAACGTATGCAATGGAGGCACATACAGTTCTCGGATCGAGTTCTTTAAGTGAAACAGGTCACTTACAAAAATGTGAAGACTCAATTGAAACCTTGTTGCTTGCATGAGGACGATGATGTTATGGATTTTTAATAGGCCGGAATCCATTTACACCACAGGCAATCGTAACAAAAATGTGACTAAATCCAAATGCACGGTGATGAGGGAAAACCACAACTTCGTAACCCAACACAATTGTGCAAACGACAGATGTCAGTTTACACAATCCTCCTGCTCCGCCTGCACCAGCACGTCCACGAGTGCCTACACTTAACACAGTTTTTAGACAATCAAAGATCTGGACAAGCACACTGACCTCGCTCTATTGTCACTTGCAATGCCAATAACCATAAGCCATGATCGTTTGTATCCATTTATCCAACCACACACAACACCTTCCAAACAAACAATCTAACCGAACCAAATGGTATTTATCCACAAGGTGTAGGCCATAAACCGCAGAAACCAGCAAATACCTCTCTCGTCGACCGTTCAGTTATAACAAAGCCAATCAAAATGTCCACGAAGCAATCTGGCAAAACGTGGTAGATATGTAGATACCACGTGCTTGCATTTGTATCGCATTGTCACGACTTGGCAATAACTTACATACGAAATGTTAAAAGATACAAGTGATCAAATAAATCGACGAATGTTTTAAGGCCAGTTAGAGGGACGTACATGAGTGGGAAGGCATAACAGCAGCTGTGAATTTCAATTTGCCATGTCCTCAAACTGACATGGACTGTCACTAAGGCTGACTGCATGCGGCCAGGTTACCCTGGTACCCACCTGGACTGCGAACTAATTGCATTCTGCGAATAGTTCATCGCTTGCATATGTTTTCCGTTTTTCGTCTTCATTAATGAGTGATGGTAGTGGATAGGGTCAGAGGTATTCCAATTAAAAAATCCTTCAAATTGTTTCTCTGTCAGTCCAGACATAGTACTTATGAGTATGGAGCCCCTTTTTTGAGGGATGGAAAGTTCCGAACCTCTTTATATCACGCAATGATGGACATGCTATGTAGTGTCGAGGAAACAAAAACTCGGCGGGTTATCCTTTGTGTTAACCATCATCATCATCATCATCATCATTATCACCGACTGACCAGGTAGCAGTGGAAATCCCACTTCGAGTTAAAACTGCCAAACGTCATTATCAGCAGCATAGCGGAAATATTTTTACTCATAAATTCATTTCAACTTTTCCACACAATCCAGACAGATTCTCCGCAAGACTGGACCACATACTGAACTAGGAGGACCAGGGCCATCGCCCCCGGGAGTCAGACAAACAAAAATACCAACACCCGCAGCAGCAACAACATCAACAAGTGGAAGGGAATTTAATTAATTTCTCAAATAATGTTTTGCACGTGGTACTCGCATATGGTTTGCTAGGATGTGTGGCTTTCGATCTTAGAAGGGGAAGGACTTCTGGGTGACTAGCTGGCCGGTCACTAGCGAACGATTAATTGCTTTGCTATGTGGCTTCACCTCAACCCTCTGGGCTGGGTTGTTCAGTCGAGAAGGTTTACTTCTTCTTCTTCTTATCGGGCACTACAGTTCGGGGTGAACCTGGATCTCAACGATCTGCACGATCTTTCCCTAGCCTTTTCCAATGCCACATACCCAGTTGGCTGAGGTCCCCTTCCACCTGTGGGCGCCATCTCAAGTGCGGCCGTCTATGGTTTCTTCGACCCTCGGGGTTAGATTCAAAGACCCACCGGGCTTGAGTTTTGATGTCCACTCGCTCTACATGGCCCAGCCATCTTAAGCGTTGAATCCGTAGACGCCCGACTCTTGGACGAATCTTTACCCACATCCCCCATCTGCGTTTATAGGCCCAAAAATCACTCGCAAAATCTTTCTCTCGAACCGACCAAGGGCCTCCTCATCCGCTTTTGATAGTGTCCATGCTTCTGCGCCGCACAACAGGACCGGGATGATAAGGGTCTTATATAGAGTTAACTTTGTCGTTCGGGGGAGGGCTCTATTACTCAGTTGCCTCCTGAGCCCAAAGAAACAGCGATTGGCAGGAGTGATTCTGCGTTTGATTTCGGAACTGGTGTCGCTGTTCCAGGTCACTGCGGAGCCAAGGTAGACGAAGTCCTTTACTACCTCAAACTTATGTATATCTGCCAATGCAAATGTTCTGGCCAAGACGGCGGTGGTGAGCTGTCAAATCAATTTTCCAATCGTTTTTCGGCATCAAAACCGCGAGCATTCTCCAAAGTCATCCTGCACAGGCTGACGAGTTTAGCAGGGATGTCAAAGGTAGGCATGGCGTTATATAGCTCGTCTCTAATTCCGCTGTCGTATGCGCCTTTGAAGTCGACAAATAGGTGGTGAGTGTCGACTTGAAATTCATTGGATTTGTCCAGGATCAGCCGTAGTGTGAAGATATTTCCTGGCCTGAATCCACACTGACCTGTCAGCTTATTTACAAAAGGCTTTAGGCGTTCACACAAAACAACAGAGAAATTTTTGTTGGCGATATTAGGGAGACTTATTCGTCTGTAGTTGGCGTAGTCAGAGGGGTCTCCGTTCCTTTGGATCGGGCAAACGATGCTAAGGCTTGAGCTAATGAGCTTGTGCATGCTTTTTAACAGGTCATCTCCAGCTGCCTTGCAGAGCTCAGGACAGATAGTCCGTCTGCGCCAGCAGCTTTGTTCGACTTGAGTTTCGTATGGCAAAACGGAATTCTTTGCGGTCTTCGTCGCTAATAAATGGATCATTCTGCCTAACAGAATTATACTGACTAACATCGCCGTTATACAGTCTGCAGAAGTGGTTTTTCCACATTCTTAGCATCGACTGCGACTCTGCTACTAGGTGTCCCTTCTCATCCCTACAGGCTTTATAACCTTGGCATGGTCGCTTTATCTGTTGATAAAACTTTTGAATGCAGTAACACCTCTCCAAATCCCCAATCGCACGCTTCTCGTGCTCTTTCTTCTGAGAAGCTTATGCTGCTCCCTTCTTTTTAATTCGTAGAACTCACGAGCTGCTCTTGTTCTTCTATGCAGCTAGCCCTTATATGCCTCCTGCTTTGCTGTGTGAATCCTTCTGCACTCGCACCAGGTGTTTCTTCGTGGTGGAACCTTGAAACACACAATTTCAGATGCAGTGCTTTTCATAACTTGTTTGCAAATGTTCCACTGTTGTTCTATTTACAGCGTGGACGGTTAAGGTGTATTGGAGAGCTTAATGGAGACGCCATCGGTAAATTTACGAGCGGTTTCTGGCGATAGTAGCCTTCCATTGTCACAAGATAGTGGTCCGAGTTGAGACGACCACAACATAGTGGTCCGAGTTGATGTTAGCTGCTTGAAAAGTTCGAACATCAATATAGTGGAGGAGTTTCTGACGTCGATCGCGATGTGGCAATCTGGTTAGTGATTGATTGATCTGGTAACCGCCAGGTGCCCTTGTGTATATCGAGGTGCGGGAAGCGCGTACTGTTTGGAAGGAGTTTTCGCCCGTCCGTTATCGGATGTGGCTATGTTTGCCGATGACTCGTTCAAAGATGCTTTCCTTGGGCACAGGTTCTGTCTAGGAGACCGTAGAACTCATCTTTGGTGGAGTTATCCTTGTCCTCCGTGGGGGCGTGGACGCAGATCAGGCTGATGTTAAAATGCCTTGATACGGATCGTTATGAGGCGTTCGCTCACTTGCCGAAAGCTTAGGATTTTTTGCCTTAGTCCACTACGAACAATAAATGCTTCTCCGATCAGTCGTTGTCCTCTCTCCCTTTAGTAGTCCCCGTAGTAGATGTCGGAGTTTTTCATCCGCTTTATACCCGGTCCATTCCATCGCATTTCCTGGGTGGCGGTTGAGTCCGCTTTATAGTGATCTAGGTCGTACGCAGGTTGTTCGGCTGCACGTGGTCTGTTTAGGGACCTAACATTCCAAGCACAAAGCCGAAGACTATTGTCCTTGTTTCGTTTTTTGCAATGTTAATTAACATTAATCCGATCCGTTTTATCCGAGGCTTATGGTTGTTTCTGAGTTTGTAGTTTTTTTTACGGTTATGGCTTTTTCGGCGCAGGAATCTAGCCATTGGCCCTTCCCCGTCTGTAATTTTCATAGGAAATCTCGAGATGACACCACGAGGAGGTAGGGATGGGACCTACTAACAGTGCCGCAAGATGGTCGTCTGCGGTGGCTCTTTTCGCTTTTTAGCAGTCCACCAGCCGTCCGGTAGAGGCTTCAAAAGGTTTACACTCTGCCTAAAATTCGGGTTTAGATCATACTAATGGGAGAGTACATCCGTTTATGGTATTCCTCTCCTTTTAGTAATTCGCCTCTGAATAGAAATAGAATGGTTACTTTAATACAACCGTGCGGCATACCAGCGTTTTCGCAATAATTTACGTCCCGAAGACGAAATCCTAAAATCGGTCCTCGTCACCTACATAAGCGTAAAACCTCCGCTATCTATCCGAATCGACAACAAACCGAAAATCGTAAATATGAAACTATCTGTCGCATCGGCATGTCTACTTGTTCCTTTCATTTCTGACATTATGCTTTCGCGGCATTTTTCTCTTGTCCCTCCTCCGGATGCCACCACGTATATCTTGTAAACATCGATTCGAATGATGTGTGTAGTTGTTCGAACTGGTTCGAACATCGGTTTGTTTACTTTTCCATCGAATCGAAATGCGATTAGACAGTTTGACATTTCACATGTCATTTATGTTTGCTTAATGGATTTATTACGAGTGTGTGATCATGGATCGTCGGTTCTGCTCGTCTGGTGGTCATGATGGTCGTAGTGATCGTGCATTGGCCGAGTCGACATAATTGGAACGCGGCGAGGGTTCAATGAATGAATAAACAGTTTTGATGAGGAATCGATAAGAATGAATCGTAGGAAATCAAGTAGTGAGAAGAGAAGGAGAGAGGGTTTATGTAAGACTGATTAATTGCCGGCCCTGAGCATAAAAAGAGGTTTAGGGAATTTTAGAAAAAATAAAAAAAAATCATATTAACCCAACAGAAGTCAGACATGGGTTGAAAGGTTGTACCTGCTACTTGGATTAAGACACCAATGGGCTTAATGAATCTTTATAAATCGAACATGGTAAATTAAGGGTCTTTGGGGCTCTAGCTGAAAAAGGAGGTATTTGAAGTTCTATTCTATTTATGTGACCTGTTTTGTGTACAATTTTTCCTTACAAGCCATATCCCGTTGTGCCATCTTATTAGGGATTCCCGACAAGTTCAAGGGCAGAAAACGGCTAGCAAGACAATAATTTTGTGATATTTTAAAGATTTCTCTAGATTCCGTCTTACATAAAGGGTCAAGAAGGTTGGCCTATGCTGGAATGATATGTGGCCGGATTATTAACTTTGTAGAACATAAATAACACCTTTAGAAAACTGATCTTCTTTCAACAAGCCGTTGAACAGAAAATCCCGGAGAAGTTCGTGAGAGTTACTTAGAGTCAATTGGACATTCCGTGAACTTATGCTTAATAACTCAAAAACTGAAATCTACCGATCCCATGGAGCACAAGGGTTTGCTGAATTGATTATGGTAATCAATTTATGCAAATTGTTGGCAAAGGATTAACAGGGGCTCCGACACATGCTTGCCTGCTTAAAAACGAGAAGATCCACCGCAGACGAACACCTTGCAGCACTGTTATTAGGCCTCATGTCTATCTCCTCGTGGTGCCATCTAGAGATTTCCTCTGGAATTTAAATACGGGGAAGAGCGATGGCGGGTTTTCTGAGCCTAGTAAGCCGTAACCGTAAAAAAACCATCATCACCCAGAGACAACCACAAGCGTTGGATTAAATTAACAGACTACATGTTGACGACCCCCGCAAACGTATAAAAGGATAAAAGTATCGGTCCTGTACCTGGAACGTTAGGTCCCTTAACAGACCGGGCGCGGCCGAAGAGTTAGACAAACTCTAAGCTGCTTAAAACAGACACTACCGCACTCCAAGGAAAACAAACAACGCCTATTTGAATGCGAACATGTGGTTCGAGAAGGACTTAGGCATAGAGCTCTAAGCAGCCTACATGTGAGCGGATGCCCTCAACACAGCTTTCTTCGGAAACATCAGTCAAATATGACTTCTATGACCCCCTAGATAGAACATACGCTCAATGTTCCAGCTATGATACCAATATTGTTCTAAGAGATTTTGACGACTTTGTGACGGAGTGTAATCTCCTAGAAGCTAGCACACAATCCCCACATCTCAATATTCGCAAGGGGACTCGACTCGACGAATGCCCGCATACGACAGTATCTATAGGAGTCTCTAAGGAGTTAACCGAGACCTTCGATGTCAAAAAATAATTCAGACAGACAATGCACATGTGATTTTTTCAATATCACGCTTTGGCAAGATCTTGAGGAATTCACTGGCTAATACAAGAGGCTCGATCTACTTCATGTCTGCACAATTGATCGCATACGCTGATGACATGGACGTGATTGGGAGAATACAGCGAGACGTCAATGAAGCTTTTGTGAGCATTGAAGCATAAGCGGCTGAACTGGGTCTCAAGGTAGACGAAGGCGAAATCAAATATGCTGTCATCAAAGAAAGACGCACAACGCCGACGTTACTATTGGCGGCTTTAACCTTGTTGTAGTCAAGGATTTCGTCTATCTTGGCTCACTGGTAACAAGCGGCCTAGATTAGACTCAGAATAAATATTGCCAACTGCTGTTTCTTTGGGCTCAAGAGGCATTAGCGTAGTAGAGCCCTCTCTCGAAAAACTAAGGCGTCCTTCTAAAAGTCCTGAATTATCCTGGTCCTCCTCTACGGCGCAGAGGCTTGGACCTTGTCAAAAATAGATGAAGAGGCCCTTGGTTGTTTCGAGAGGAAAACTGTGCGTACAATCTTCGGTCATGTTTGTGTTGGCGGAGAATGAAGGTGGAGATTCAACCAAGGCTGTACAGCGACATCGGCCTAGTACGGATCCAACATCTAAGATGATCAGGCCATGTGTATAGCAAAAGCAAGTGTGCTTCAACGGTCAAAGTGGTTCCAAAAGGTTGGTAAATCAGCATAAGATAGTCCGCTCTCTGGGACTTTTTTTTATTCACCAAGATGAAGTCACACCTCAAGGGAACTCATCATGACGGAGTGGAGAAGGTCGAAAAGGCTGTAACCATATTTCTGAATGAGTTTACTTCGGATGAATTTCAAGCGTGCCTCGGATAATTGGAGCACAATTGGAATCCTTGTGTAAAGTTAGAGGGGGACTATTGAGAAGGTCGATAGTAAAATGTTGCGACCAATTAAAATTGGTTGGATCTTAACTGCTACACCTCGTAGATATAACTTTAGTACGATCCTCAATCGTAGACGACTCCATGATTAAAAGTGGCAAACATGCAGCTATCGAAAGGACATGCAAATGGAAAAAATAAGCATAGCGTGTCGATGACAAACTTTCCTGCGTCTCACATGGACTGATAAGAATTCTTACATCCCTATGATGCCCCTCGACCATCAACGAACCTTTTTATGGAAGAAAAATGGACGGTAAAAGTACGTGTTAATTTGCAATTAATTCCCAAATGCATTGGTTGTGGTATGGATTTTCTTAGAGTTCTCTACTCAATGGGCTCGCATCTCTTTGCATACTACTTAATGATGGCACCAGGCTCACTTACGATTTTGATGCCACATCGATCGTGACTATAACACTATCGCATGCACGACATACATAAATGCTATCTTCACGTGTGTACTGCTCATTTAGACACTTCCCTTCTCGATTACTTGTATATAACACCTGTACCACCTTGAGTCTCATCATCTCGTTCCCAACTGCCTAATTCAAGTGAAGATCATCGATTTAGAAGAAGAATCCGACACGCCGACACGCACACATTAACTCCTCTTCCCACATTCATCTCGAAACCTCGCTCTTCAGGTCTATCCGATTATCGGCCATGTGACCATTACCATTCACCTCTTTACCTTCTGTTCTCATTCGGACAGATATTGGACGCACTAAACAAATAGAAAACAAAAATATTTCGTGTTCGACACGGATAAGGGAAAAAAATCCCGAAACTCGATGAACTCCAGAAGCAAACACAAATCTTCACATCAGATACCAGTTTCTCGCGTCCATTCACTCCATCATGGCTATCGGTCGACAATCCTAACAATTCATCCGACTCGTTTACATACGACCATAAATCTAGAACGTCTACCTGGGCAACTCGATGGTAATGCAGGGAAACGTATGAAAACAAAGGACTTAAATTGAAATGTCCTTGAATAGTCACTCATTCTACCCGGGTCCTTATCAGTCATCACTGATCTCTGTCCGACCAAACGTCGAATACCGGGCCATAAACAGTAACGGAAAAATGCTGGACTTTACCTAAAACCGACTTAAGCATCTTTAATCAGATTGTTGATTGAATTTAATAGACCATCAATCTGAGTATCTGGTAAAACCATAAAAGCTCGACCATTCGCACGACCCTCGCGGCCTAAACACTTTTCTCGCCCGTCTGGCCAACTGCCCGTCTACTCGTCGCGACGTACCATATCGGGAGTCATTAAAGGAAAGGTATCCATTCCCATTTTGAAATTGAAAACCCACAAAGAGTCTACACCGAACATTTATTTATGGAAATTGACCATGAGCTCTGGGTCGGTCTCTCACCATCTCATCTGCCCCCGATGGAATGCAAATTTCCCGGTTTGTCTGTCGTCGTCCAGATCCAGACTCTGGCACGACCACTCGATGGCACGGGGATCATTCTCATTCAACTTAATTCCGTTTGCAGCGTAAAAACCGTGTTCAACCTGTTTAGCGTTTTACGTTCTAGATTCGTTCCACCCGCGCGCTCGACATTAAATTTTATTTTTATTGGATACTACGATTAGATGAGTATTGTGGCACAAGAACCCGTACTTGGTGCGTGCTGCTGTGCGGTAAATGTTTTCAATTTAATTGATGCATTAATGGTAAGGAGTACTAGTGCTTTGTAGAGCGGGGTGGTTGGCTCTTTAAGCTGCAGAAGATGGAGTAAATGTGTCGGATGAGATAAAAGTGTAATCGAATCAGGGTAATGTCGGAAAAGTGCTTCTCGAAAGAGAGGGTTTTGTTCCTTCTAGAGGGAAATAGCGGTAAGAAAAGCAATTTCCGGAATTGCTACAGGGTAGGCAGGATTGTATTTATCGATAGTTGTACCGCAATTAAAAAGGTTTGAAGTACTTAAGCAAATCGAAACTTATGGATGGATGCCAGAATCGAGTGCATTAAACAAAATTTATTTAATTTAAGAAAATGAGGTTTATATTTCAAGAAAGAATGATTATATCGACTCAGGACTCATTTTACTTGCCGCGTTATTGATTAATAAAGAATTGAAATTGTTTACAAAATCATGAAATCAATCGACGCTTTTCAAGATATTGATAGCTAGTCTCTAGGAATGTCGGCAGCGTTGACAAACCTGTTAAATCTACCCTAGGAGTGTACTAAAGCCTTAGAGGAAAAATGGGGATTCAACAGTCGTTATACTTATTCTAATGTATAGTTTGGTAGTCTGGTGGACTGCACTGGACAAAACAACATACCACAAACCAATCGAGAAGGTACAGAGGTAAGCTTGTATGTGCATCACCGGGGACCCTAAGGTCTACTCCAACGGCGGAGCTCATCTTAATATTCCACCTAAACCCACTCGATAGCCACGGTAAGCAGCTAGCCACATACTTAGTAGCCATATTAAAGGCCAGCACAAAATAAGGTAACAGGATAACTAAACTCCGACCACATTGAACCCACCACAATTTTTTAGAAAAAAAATTCAATATAACGTACCCTAGAACTGGTCCCGACGAGCGTAACCTCGCAAGAGTTGTGTAGACTTTTACAGTCATTGGTAAAATTGCAAGGACGGGGTGGATAGCGGAGTATTTTGTAAACAATGAAACCTTAGCCAGGCCCTGTATCTACTGGACCATTGCAGCGTCTCTCAAGCGGATATTCGTATTCCCACTGACACCCAATTCGGCCTGAAATCCCTGGAGTCTTATGTAAGACGGAAGCCCTGGAACTCCTTCTGAACACACACTCTCTGGGCATGAGTGCCTCGGCTACGACACTTTTGCTTCGCAATAACTTTAAAATGCACGTTTTCATGAAATACGCACCCACTCGGAGTGAACCTGGGCCTCAACCAACATGCCCCTCCAACTAGCACGATCTTTTGCTATTGCCGCACACCCAGTTGGCTGAGGTCCCCTTCCACCTGTGTGCGCCATCTTAAGTCCCTGCTTCTTCGTCCCTCGGAGTTGGATTCAAAGACTCTCCGGGCTGGAGCTGTGGTGTCCATTCGATCTACATGGCCCATCCATCTTAGGCGTGCTTTCCTCTGACCATATCTTACAGATGAGCTGGTGCATGCTCCCAATCAGGTCATCCCCAGCTGCCTTGAAGAGCTCAGCAGACAGTCCGTCTGCGCCAGCAGCTTTATTCGACTTGAGCTTCGATATTGCAATCTTAACTTCGTCGAGGTCAGGGGGACAGAATTCTCTGCGGTCTCCGTCGATTAGAAATGGATTATTCTGCCTGACAGCGGTATATTGACTAACATCGCCGTTATACAGTCTGCAAGAGTGGTTTTCCATATTCTCAGCATCGACTGCGGTTCTACTACTAGGTGTCCGTTCTCATCCCTGCAGGCTTCCGTTCTGGCCTTATAACCTTGGCATGTTCGCTTTATCTGTTGATAAAATGTTCGAACGTTATTTTAATATGCCCAGTAATATATTCTTCGCTCCCGATATCCAGCGGAGAGCATCCTCCTACGAGCAAGCTCGAAACCTGGCTACAGACAATATTGGCATTTGGGCTCTAAAACTCTTTGAAACATAGAATTCTGCAGACCCGGATAGTACCATACCAGCGGAGTTCCAGCAGGTAGCAGATCTCATTCTTACTTGGCTTGTAGTCATTTGTAAAAGCTGTCTCTCCTTATCCTACACCCCAAGCAAGTGAAAGTAACCAAGAAAGTTCATTGGAACACAAGAAATATACACTAGTGGCCTTTCTTGATATTGGGGGCGCTTTTAACACCAAGGCTGTTCAAGCGTAAACGACTCATTTTGTTCTGCGGAGGTATGATACTGACTTTCTGTCAAAACTTCGAGTGAGAAACAGCTGTCAGTGTCCAGATAACATATGATAACGAAAACAAAAAAACACTAGGTGGCCGGTCTTCTGATATAAAAACACGGACGGATTAACCGATGATGACCCATGAAACAACCAAAGGAAAAGGAAGAATGATATTTGGCTTTGTATGTGGAATGTAAGGTTCCTCAACAGACCACGTGAAGCCGAATAACTTGCGGAGGCCCTAGACTGTTATAAGGCAGATATAACCGCAATCAAGGAAGTGCGATGGGATGGACCGGGCAAAATGGGGACTGGGGACTGGATATCTACTACGGCGACTGTAGGCAAAAGTCTTGAGCTTCAGGCATGTAGGCGAACGCGTCATGACAGTACGCATCAAGGCTAAATTCGCAAACATTAGCCTAATTTGTGCTCACGCCCCTACCAAGGACAAGGATGACGCTACAAAAGACGACTTCTATGACCTCCTAGATAGGACATATGCCCAGTGTCCCAGTTACGATGTTAAAATCGTACTGGGAAACTTTAACGCAAAACTGCGCAAGGAAGTCGCCTTTGATAGGGTTATTGGCAAGCACAGCCTGCACCACACCACATCCGAAAATGGATTTAGAATGATAGACTTCGCAACGGGGCGAAATCGTCTAGATGCTAGCATTCGCTTCGATCTCCGGATCAATCAACCGTCAACCAGATTGACCACATTGTGATTGCTGGCAGGCACGCATCCGACATTCTGGATGTGCGAACTTTTAGAGGAGCAAACAACGACTCGGACCACTATCTTGTGGCAGCCAGGTTGCGAGTACAAATATGCTTGGCCCAGAAAAATCGAGTAAGGCCAGCGGCATACAACGTCGCCGCTGTTACAATCACAATAGACTGCCAGAGCCTATTTCAATTGCATCTCCCTCAAGCTCTCGGAAAACCCTCCCACACCTGCTCAGACCATACAACACCAATAGACCCGTTGTCAAAAAGCCTTAGAAAGTGCTGCCTCTGAGGTACTGGGTTTCAAACTGCCACCAACAAGAAACCCATGGTTTGACGACGAGTGTAGAGGTGCACAGGCAGCCAAGCAACAAGCCTATCAAGAGGCGCTGCATAGAAAGACGAGAGCTGCTCGTTAGCATTATGAGCAGATGAGAAGGGAGGAGCATAAGCTTCAAACAAAACAAAAAAAAAGGGAGCATGAGAAGCTCGCGATCGTAGAGATGGAGAGTTGCCATCGCAGGAATGACATTAGGATGTTTTTTCAACAGGGACGAAAATAGGAACCTAGTAGTGAATTCAAAGTCGGAACTAAGAATTTGGAAAGACTACTTTTGCAGACTGTATAACGGCGATGACGAAACAGCTCCCGATGTCCGGCAGAACGGCCCTTTCACAGCGAACGATGATAGCAGAGAATTACGTCCTCTGACCTGGACGAAGTTAGGAACGCTTTTTCTAAGCTTAAGTCCAACGAAGCTGCTGGAGTAGACGGACTACCTGCCGAGCTCTTTAAGGCAGCTGGAGATTACCTGGTTGGGAGTAGGCACCTGTTAATCTGTAAGATATGGTCAGAGGAATGCATGCCCGATTAATGGAATCTTAGTATCGTTTGCCCGATCCACGAGAAAGGAGACCCCTATGTCTGCGTCAATTACAGAGGTACACATAAGTCTTCTGAACATCGCTTATAAAATCTTCACTGCTGTTCTGTGTGAACGCTTGAACCGTTCGTTAACTGATTGGTCCATATCAGTGTGGTTTCAGGCCCGGGAATTCCACTAAAGATCAATTATGCACACTGCGGCAGACCCTGGAAAAAACAAACGAGGTCCAGATCGTCACCCACCACCTGTTTGTCGACTTTAAGGCTGCATACGACAGTATAAATAGAGACGAGCTATACAACGCCATGTTTAGTTTTGACAGCCCTGCCAAACTCGTCAGATTGCGCAGGATGACAGTGGGGAACTCTCGCTGCTTCATCAGGTTCGGAAGCGATCTAACCGATACCTTTTATGTCAAAAAAGGTTTTGGACAGGTCGTCCTTGAAAGGATCGTGCAAAACTCACTGGTCAATACGAGGGGCACCATCTTTTTCAAGTCCGTACAACTGCTCGCATATGCCGATGACATTGATATACTTGGACGAAGTCAGCGAGATGTCATTGAGGCCCTTACGAGCTTTGAGACGGAGGCGGCTACAATGGGACTGGCGGTAAATGAGAGCAAAACGAAATATATGCTGTCGTCGAAAAAGGACACGAACCACCGGCGTCTTGGCCAGGGTGCACTTATTTGAGGTAGTCAAGGACTTCGTCTGCCTAGGTTCCGCAGTGACATGCAGAAATGACATCAGTGCCGAAATCAAACGCAGAATAACTCGCGCTGTTTCTTTGGGCTCGGGAGGCAATTGAGAAGCGGAGCCCTCTCCCGAAACACCAAAGTGACCATATACAAGGTCCTGCTTTATGGCGCAGAGACATGGACCTTATCGAAAGCGAGTGAGGAGGCCCTTGGTCGTTTTGGGAGAAAAATTCTGCGTACAAATTTCGCCCCGACCTATATAAATGGGGAATGGAGGAAAAGACTTAATAGTGGACTGTACGGGCTGTGCAGCGACATGAACATAGCACGGCGCCTTCGGATCCAACGCCTAAGATGACTAGGTCATGTTGAGCGCATGGAAAACACAGCTCCGGCCCCGAAGATCTTTGAATCCAACCTCGAGGGTCGTCGCGGTCGAGGACGGCCAAATTTAAGGTGGCGCAACCAAGTGGAAAAGGACCTTAATCAACTAAGCGTGCAGCACTGGAGACTGCTGGCGAAAGACCGTGCCAGTTGGAGAGGTTTTTTGAAGGCACAGGTTCGCCATGAACAGTAGCGCCAAAAGAAGAAGAAGAGGATGGCCCAGCCCTTACCATAGAACCCACTCTGAAATTTTGTGTCATTTGCTGTATAAAAAAAAAGACTGGGGGAGGGCTTTGCTTTATATGAGGACCTCTTCATCAAATCTGGTTTGATGTGGACTCATTTAAGAGCTCTAACTTAAAAAATTCGTATAGAAATCCCCTTGAAGATATGGTCAACATTTAGACCTCTCTCCTAGTTGGCAAAGGAAGTACTGCAACAGCTGGTTTGAAACGATTTGATCCTATTCCCGCTAATTTCCTCTAATTACCCCCTAAATACTCATCAATCGAACTCTTAGAAGTATTCCGACATCTCTCTTCCACTTGGTTATTTGGCCCGCAGCAGAATCTCGGACTTGGAAGACAATTTCCTTCCTCAATGCCACGGTTAAATTAAGAGGAAAATTGCATTAATGAACGAGTAACTCGTTTGCACTAAATCCTGCCACAAATGCTTGTACCACATTCGAACACGACTACAATTAACTCTACTTCAATCCATTCTTCTTCGCATCCATTCGGTTTTTTTTTCACATTTCATTAAAGCAGATGAAAGCGAGACAAAAACTCCCAAAGGATGATTGCCAGAGTCGAGGAGCTCTAACAAATCAACTTAAGTTGGTGCAAGAAAGGGAACTTAAACATCTTAAATCCATTACGAGGTCGCCGGACAAGGGTGCAGAGGAATCGCACTCGTAAAACAAAAACTACAAGATACAAGTAAAACGAATGGGAAAAAAATCTATAATAAGGCATTCTGTAGATACTTTTATATATGAATTGATGGTGGAAGAAAAAATATGAAAATAAATACATACCCCTGGCGGGAGGAAGGCTGTAATGGCTCCTTAATCCTTCGATGGTAGTCCTTCGGTTGCTTATTCGCTTTTGTAGTTGAGGTTTTAGTATGTTGCACTCTTTTTGTTTTACGAATTTCTAAAGACTCTCTTGTCTAATTCTAAAGACACTTTTCAATAATTTCCTTCTTAATTCACACTTGACACATCTGAAAGATACACGGATACCTACATGTGAAAAGTTGTATGAAAAGGGGGGAAGAAAACAAAAAAGAATGAGATATTCGCGCTGAAAACTTGTTTCGTTGCCGCTGCAACTCTGCACGAGTGCAGCTAAACGGGTAATGCAAACGCAAGCGCGACGCGAAATGTAATTGAGAGTTTTGAACCCAGCACACACGTACACGAGCCGAACGATGATTCGTAGAATCGGATTGAAACTATTGCGATGCGACGCCAATGCGTCCAGTCATGCTCCCCCGTTGAGGGAATACGATGGTGTGGGTACGATGTGTTCCCTTTTGGGGTAGCGTAGTGTGGTGTGGTGATCTTGGTGGATCCGCTGTGAGATCGTGTGGTGCTCTTGCCCACTTTTCTTAATTTTTTTTTTAATGGTTTCTTGCCTGATTATCGCCCCCTGGAGGCGCCCCCTGTCGGTGTTATGTGGACTCAAACGTGTGGAGGTCCCTGCAAACAAGAATTCCCGGTCGATTGGGTTTGTACTTATAATGTGAGCGTGTGCGCGATGTGTGTTTCCATTACCAGTTGCACTGGCCCATGAAGTACTGTTATTTCAGGTGAATCCTGTTTTACCTTTTTCTTGTCTTTTTGCGTTAAAGAGTGGAAGAGGATAAGGTCCATTTGCTTTTTCGAGACTCTTCGCTAAGTGGCGATGCAATATTTGCCTTTAGCTTAACGATAAAGGTTGAAAGAGAAGTAACCAATGGCTGATGCAATTCGAGTTTTCTTTAGTAACTGCATCACAACGCGGCTGACCGACCGACGACGACGTGACCGCTGCCATATGATGACTATGAAAAGCAAGAGTTTGACAGCCTACGCGCAAAAACAATACATCGTAGATACAAGCCCAAGTAATTGGACATCCCACACGACCACCGAGCCATGTAAACGGAGACGCAGAGTATTTGCGAAAGGTTATCCGAAGTCGGATGGGGGGAGGGCAAAATACTGCTTTGGATGGCGAGTGTTGTTATATGATCTTTGACGGTTATGCTCGTTATTGAGTATATGTCGAAGTTTGTTTGATGTTTATCTACCGCTAATGTGAAGTACAAGTGTAATATTCTCGTCTATGGATACTCCTCATATTGCGAAAGATGTGCTGAAAATTGCAGTGGAATTTTACTGGAAACTGTGATGAATTCTGCTGATCGGGCACGAGGCGAAGAATGAGTCTCTTTGAGCAGAGCTTAGTTCATACAAATGTAAGTCGTTTTTCGTAATCTGAATAGCGCCAGTTTCATCCGAATGCTTCTTCTACTTAATTTTAAATAACTTCTCGAGCAATCATACCACTGCAGCCAGACATAAGTCATCAAATCCTATAACTAATGGCCTCACTCGAAGCCTATCTACAGCCTAACAACGCCACTTAACTAAACCCTTCCATGCCGGCCTTCACGCCGAGTAGATTATACTCCAATTTTCCGTTGCAACGGTTCATTAGGGCTTACAGATCTCCCTTTCTTTGTCTAATAATCAGATATGTAGTAGTAGTATCTTGTTGTAGTCGAACAGCAATCAATCTAAGTGAACTCCATTCAAACAGGTAAAAAATCCTAAACTTTCGACTTGGTCTGTGGATTAATTTCACTTTAATCACTTTTCGTTACACGTTATTCACCAAGAGAAGCTATTGGATAACGTACGGATGTAAAAAGAAACTTATACTGATCAGTATCCCCAAGATAAGGTCTTGCCTCGCGGTCAAATTGCAGTAGTTGTTAACGGATTCATTCTTTTTATTATTATACGTAAGTAGACCTTAATAGCCATCTTCAGATATAAACTAAAGCAACTACTACTACATGGAATCTACTAACGGAAGAGGACGAGGCAAGTATTCAGCGCCACAAAACAGAGTTAATGTCGGTTGGGCTGCGGTCTAGCAAACCGTAACCGGAAAACCCCATGATTGCTTAGAAACAACCATAGGCCTCGGATACAACGGATCGGATTAATGATGAGTTCCCATGCAAAAACCCGAAAAAGGACAGTGATTTTCTGTAAGCGGAATGTTAGATCCCTAGATAGACCACGTGCAACCGTAAAACTTGCGGATGAACTAGACAGCTATAAAGCGGACTTAACAGCCATCCAGAAAATGCGATGGAATGGACCGGGTAGAAAGCGGATGAAAAACTGAGATATTTACAAGGGCGACTGCTATAGGGAAAGAGGACAACGATTGTTTGGATGCGGTTTTGCTGTTCGAGGTGGACTGTGGGATAAAGTCCTAAGCTTTCGGCATGTGAGCGAACGCCTCATAACGATCCGTGTCAAGACTACGTTTTCTTACTTTACCCTAATCTGTCCGCACCCCACGGAGGACAAGGATGACTCCACCAAAGATGAGTTCTACGATTTTCTAGACAGAACGTATGCCCAATGTCCCAGCTACGACATCAAAGTTGTATTAGGGGACTTCAATGCTAAGCTGGGTAAGGAAAGCATCTTTGAACGAGTCATCGGCAAACATAGCAACACAGGCTTATTGATTTTGCTATGGAGAGAAATCTCCTTCACAAAAGCACCTGGCGGTCGTCAGACCAATCCAACACTAACCAAATTGATCACATCGCGATCGACATCAGACACTCCTCCGCTGTTCTTGATGTTCGAACTTTTCGAGGAGCTAACATCGACTAAGACCACTATCTTATAATAGCCAAGAGGCGCCTACGGATATCACGAACGCAGCGGAGTAAAGTAAGAATACAAAGTTATGGCGTTGGAAAGCTACTATCGCCAGAAACTGCTCGCGCTTTTACCCATCGCGTCTCCCTTAAGCGCCAACCCTACACGCAGTCAATAGAACAACAGCGAAACATTTGCTAACAAACTCTGAAATGTACTGCATCTGAGGTTTTGGGCTTCAAGGTTATACCACGAAGAAACATCTGGTTCGATGACGAGTGCAGAAGGATTCACACAACAAAACAGGAAGCCTATAAAGCCTCGCTGCATAGTAGAACAGCTCGTGAGTTCCACGAGTTAAAAAGAAGAGAGGAACATAAGCTTCTCAGGAGAAAGAAGAAAGAGCACGAGATTGAGGATTTGGAGAAGTGCCAAGGCGAACATGCAAAGGAGGAAGTAGGGATGAGGACGGACACATTGTAGTATAATCGCAGTCGATGCTGAGAATATGGAAAAACTTCTGCAGACTGTATAACGTTGGTGTTAGTCAATATACCCTTGTCAGGCAGAATGATCCACTTCTTGATTCGTCGTCAACAGAATTCCGTTCCCCTGACCTCGGCGAAGTTAAGATCGCTACATCGAAACTCTAGTCGAATAAAGCTGCTGGCGCAGACGGACTGTCTGCCAAGCTCTTCGAAGCCGCTGGCGATGACCTGGTAAGGTGCATGCACAAGCTCATCTGTAAAATATAGTCAGGGGAAACCATGCCCGAGGAATGGAGTCTCAACGACGTTTGTCCGATTCACAAGAAAGGAGACCCTTTTGACTGCGCCAACTACAGAGGAATAAGTCTCTTTAACATCGCCGACAAAATCTTCGCTGCCATTTTGTGTGAGCGCTTGAAGCCTTTTATAAATAAGCCGATAGGCCCTTATCAGTGTGGCTTCAGGCCAGGGAAGTCCACCATCGACCAAATCTTCACACTACAGCAGATCCTGGGAAAAGCCAACGAATTTCAAGTCGACACTCACCACCTATTTGTCGACTTCAAAGCCGCATACGACAGCGTAATTAGAGACTAGTCATGTCAGCCTTTGACAGCCCTGTTAAGCTCGTCAGACTATGCAGGATGACTTTGGAGAATGCTCGCCGCTCCATTCGATTCGGTGTACACCTGACCGATAGTTTTGATGTCAAAAAAGGAATTAGGCAGGGCGATGCACTGTCGTGTGATTTCTTCAACATCATATTGGAAATGATTGTGCACAAATCACTGGCCAATACATGAGGCACAATCTATTTCAAATCCTCGCGACTCCTTGCATGCGACGACGATATTGACATAATAGGTATATCACAGCGAGATGTCAATGAGGCGTTTGCGAATATTGAGATGGAGGCGGCGAAAATTGGTTTGGCAGTAAACGAGGCTAAAACTAAATATACGCTGTCATCAAAAAAGGACGCTCACCACCGACGTCTTCGAGGTAGTTAAGGACTTCGTCTACCTTGGCTCCGCAGTGACCTGGAACATCGACATCAGTTCCGAAATCAAACGCAGAATCACTCTTGCCAATCGCTGTTTCTTTGGGCTCAGGAGGCAACTGAGTAATAGAGCTCTCTCCCGAAAGACAAAGTTGACTCTAAATAAGACCCTTATCATCTCGGTCCTGTTGTACGGCGCAGAAGCATGGACATTATCAAAAGCGGATGAAGAGGTCCTTGGTCGGTTCGAGAGAAAGATTTTGCGCGTGATTTTCGGGCCTATAAACGCAGACGGGGAATGGAGGAGAAGATTCAACCACGAACTTTACGGTCTGTATAGCGACAGGAGTCTAGTCAGGCGTCTACGGATTCAACGCCTAAGATGGCTGGGCCATGTCAAGCGAATGGACACCACAGCTCCAGCCCGGAGAGTCTTTGAATCCAACTCCGAGGGACGAAGAAGCAGGGACTTAAGATGGCGCACACAGGTGGAAGGGGACCTCAGCCAACTGGGTGTGCGGCAATAGCAAAAGATCGTGCTAGTTGGAGGGGCATGTTGGTTGAGGCCCAGGTTCACTCCGAGTGGGTGCGTATTTCATGAAAACGTGCATTTTAAAGTTATTGCGAAGCAAAAGTGTCGTAGCCGAGGCACTCATGCCCAGAGAGTGTGTGTTCAGAAGGAGTTCCAGGGCTTCCGTCTTACATAAGACTCCAGGGATTTCAGGCCGAATTGGGTGTCAGTGGGAATACGAATATCCGCTTGAGAGACGCTGCAATGGTCCAGTAGATACAGGGCCTGGCTAAGGTTTCATTGTTTACAAAATACTCCGCTATCCACCCCGTCCTTGCAATTTTACCAATGACTGTAAAAGTCTACACAACTCTTGCGAGGTTACGCTCGTCGGGACCAGTTCTAGGGTACGTTATATTGAATTTTTTTTCTAAAAAATTGTGGTGGGTTCAATGTGGTCGGAGTTTAGTTATCCTGTTACCTTATTTTGTGCTGGCCTTTAATATGGCTACTAAGTATGTGGCTAGCTGCTTACCGTGGCTATCGAGTGGGTTTAGGTGGAATATTAAGATGAGCTCCGCCGTTGGAGTAGACCTTAGGGTCCCCGGTGATGCACATACAAGCTTACCTCTGTACCTTCTCGATTGGTTTGTGGTATGTTGTTTTGTCCAGTGCAGTCCACCAGACTACCAAACTATACATTAGAATAAGTATAACGACTGTTGAATCCCCATTTTTCCTCTAAGGCTTTAGTACACTCCTAGGGTAGATTTAACAGGTTTGTCAACGCTGCCGACATTCCTAGAGACTAGCTATCAATATCTTGAAAAGCGTCGATTGATTTCATGATTTTGTAAACAATTTCAATTCTTTATTAATCAATAACGCGGCAAGTAAAATGAGTCCTGAGTCGATATAATCATTCTTTCTTGAAATATAAACCTCATTTTCTTAAATTAAATAAATTTTGTTTAATGCACTCGATTCTGGCATCCATCCATAAGTTTCGATTTGCTTAAGTACTTCAAACCTTTTTAATTGCGGTACAACTATCGATAAATACAATCCTGCCTACCCTGTAGCAATTCCGGAAATTGCTTTTCTTACCGCTATTTCCCTCTAGAAGGAACAAAACCCTCTCTTTCGAGAAGCACTTTTCCGACATTACCCTGATTCGATTACACTTTTATCTCATCCGACACATTTACTCCATCTTCTGCAGCTTAAAGAGCCAACCACCCCGCTCTACAAAGCACTAGTACTCCTTACCATTAATGCATCAATTAAATTGAAAACATTTACCGCACAGCAGCACGCACCAAGTACGGGTTCTTGTGCCACAATACTCATCTAATCGTAGTATCCAATAAAAATAAAATTTAATGTCGAGCGCGCGGGTGGAACGAATCTAGAACGTAAAACGCTAAACAGGTTGAACACGGTTTTTACGCTGCAAACGGAATTAAGTTGAATGAGAATGATCCCCGTGCCATCGAGTGGTCGTGCCAGAGTCTGGATCTGGACGACGACAGACAAACCGGGAAATTTGCATTCCATCGGGGGCAGATGAGATGGTGAGAGACCGACCCAGAGCTCATGGTCAATTTCCATAAATAAATGTTCGGTGTAGACTCTTTGTGGGTTTTCAATTTCAAAATGGGAATGGATACCTTTCCTTTAATGACTCCCGATATGGTACGTCGCGACGAGTAGACGGGCAGTTGGCCAGACGGGCGAGAAAAGTGTTTAGGCCGCGAGGGTCGTGCGAATGGTCGAGCTTTTATGGTTTTACCAGATACTCAGATTGATGGTCTATTAAATTCAATCAACAATCTGATTAAAGATGCTTAAGTCGGTTTTAGGTAAAGTCCAGCATTTTTCCGTTACTGTTTATGGCCCGGTATTCGACGTTTGGTCGGACAGAGATCAGTGATGACTGATAAGGACCCGGGTAGAATGAGTGACTATTCAAGGACATTTCAATTTAAGTCCTTTGTTTTCATACGTTTCCCTGCATTACCATCGAGTTGCCCAGGTAGACGTTCTAGATTTATGGTCGTATGTAAACGAGTCGGATGAATTGTTAGGATTGTCGACCGATAGCCATGATGGAGTGAATGGACGCGAGAAACTGGTATCTGATGTGAAGATTTGTGTTTGCTTCTGGAGTTCATCGAGTTTCGGGATTTTTTTCCCTTATCCGTGTCGAACACGAAATATTTTTGTTTTCTATTTGTTTAGTGCGTCCAATATCTGTCCGAATGAGAACAGAAGGTAAAGAGGTGAATGGTAATGGTCACATGGCCGATAATCGGATAGACCTGAAGAGCGAGGTTTCGAGATGAATGTGGGAAGAGGAGTTAATGTGTGCGTGTCGGCGTGTCGGATTCTTCTTCTAAATCGATGATCTTCACTTGAATTAGGCAGTTGGGAACGAGATGATGAGACTCAAGGTGGTACAGGTGTTATATACAAGTAATCGAGAAGGGAAGTGTCTAAATGAGCAGTACACACGTGAAGATAGCATTTATGTATGTCGTGCATGCGATAGTGTTATAGTCACGATCGATGTGGCATCAAAATCGTAAGTGAGCCTGGTGCCATCATTAAGTAGTATGCAAAGAGATGCGAGCCCATTGAGTAGAGAACTCTAAGAAAATCCATACCACAACCAATGCATTTGGGAATTAATTGCAAATTAACACGTACTTTTACCGTCCATTTTTCTTCCATAAAAAGGTTCGTTGATGGTCGAGGGGCATCATAGGGATGTAAGAATTCTTATCAGTCCATGTGAGACGCAGGAAAGTTTGTCATCGACACGCTATGCTTATTTTTTCCATTTGCATGTCCTTTCGATAGCTGCATGTTTGCCACTTTTAATCATGGAGTCGTCTACGATTGAGGATCGTACTAAAGTTATATCTACGAGGTGTAGCAGTTAAGATCCAACCAATTTTAATTGGTCGCAACATTTTACTATCGACCTTCTCAATAGTCCCCCTCTAACTTTACACAAGGATTCCAATTGTGCTCCAATTATCCGAGGCACGCTTGAAATTCATCCGAAGTAAACTCATTCAGAAATATGGTTACAGCCTTTTCGACCTTCTCCACTCCGTCATGATGAGTTCCCTTGAGGTGTGACTTCATCTTGGTGAATAAAAAAAAGTCCCAGAGAGCGGACTATCTTATGCTGATTTACCAACCTTTTGGAACCACTTTGACCGTTGAAGCACACTTGCTTTTGCTATACACATGGCCTGATCATCTTAGATGTTGGATCCGTACTAGGCCGATGTCGCTGTACAGCCTTGGTTGAATCTCCACCTTCATTCTCCGCCAACACAAACATGACCGAAGATTGTACGCACAGTTTTCCTCTCGAAACAACCAAGGGCCTCTTCATCTATTTTTGACAAGGTCCAAGCCTCTGCGCCGTAGAGGAGGACCAGGATAATTCAGGACTTTTAGAAGGACGCCTTAGTTTTTCGAGAGAGGGCTCTACTACGCTAATGCCTCTTGAGCCCAAAGAAACAGCAGTTGGCAATATTTATTCTGAGTCTAATCTAGGCCGCTTGTTACCAGTGAGCCAAGATAGACGAAATCCTTGACTACAACAAGGTTAAAGCCGCCAATAGTAACGTCGGCGTTGTGCGTCTTTCTTTGATGACAGCATATTTGATTTCGCCTTCGTCTACCTTGAGACCCAGTTCAGCCGCTTATGCTTCAATGCTCACAAAAGCTTCATTGACGTCTCGCTGTATTCTCCCAATCACGTCCATGTCATCAGCGTATGCGATCAATTGTGCAGACATGAAGTAGATCGAGCCTCTTGTATTAGCCAGTGAATTCCTCAAGATCTTGCCAAAGCGTGATATTGAAAAAATCACATGTGCATTGTCTGTCTGAATTATTTTTTGACATCGAAGGTCTCGGTTAACTCCTTAGAGACTCCTATAGATACTGTCGTATGCGGGCATTCGTCGAGTCGAGTCCCCTTGCGAATATTGAGATGTGGGGATTGTGTGCTAGCTTCTAGGAGATTACACTCCGTCACAAAGTCGTCAAAATCTCTTAGAACAATATTGGTATCATAGCTGGAACATTGAGCGTATGTTCTATCTAGGGGGTCATAGAAGTCATATTTGACTGATGTTTCCGAAGAAAGCTGTGTTGAGGGCATCCGCTCACATGTAGGCTGCTTAGAGCTCTATGCCTAAGTCCTTCTCGAACCACATGTTCGCATTCAAATAGGCGTTGTTTGTTTTCCTTGGAGTGCGGTAGTGTCTGTTTTAAGCAGCTTAGAGTTTGTCTAACTCTTCGGCCGCGCCCGGTCTGTTAAGGGACCTAACGTTCCAGGTACAGGACCGATACTTTTATCCTTTTATACGTTTGCGGGGGTCGTCAACATGTAGTCTGTTAATTTAATCCAACGCTTGTGGTTGTCTCTGGGTGATGATGGTTTTTTTACGGTTACGGCTTACTAGGCTCAGAAAACCCGCCATCGCTCTTCCCCGTATTTAAATTCCAGAGGAAATCTCTAGATGGCACCACGAGGAGATAGACATGAGGCCTAATAACAGTGCTGCAAGGTGTTCGTCTGCGGTGGATCTTCTCGTTTTTAAGCAGGCAAGCATGTGTCGGAGCCCCTGTTAATCCTTTGCCAACAATTTGCATAAATTGATTACCATAATCAATTCAGCAAACCCTTGTGCTCCATGGGATCGGTAGATTTCAGTTTTTGAGTTATTAAGCATAAGTTCACGGAATGTCCAATTGACTCTAAGTAACTCTCACGAACTTCTCCGGGATTTTCTGTTCAACGGCTTGTTGAAAGAAGATCAGTTTTCTAAAGGTGTTATTTATGTTCTACAAAGTTAATAATCCGGCCACATATCATTCCAGCATAGGCCAACCTTCTTGACCCTTTATGTAAGACGGAATCTAGAGAAATCTTTAAAATATCACAAAATTATTGTCTTGCTAGCCGTTTTCTGCCCTTGAACTTGTCGGGAATCCCTAATAAGATGGCACAACGGGATATGGCTTGTAAGGAAAAATTGTACACAAAACAGGTCACATAAATAGAATAGAACTTCAAATACCTCCTTTTTCAGCTAGAGCCCCAAAGACCCTTAATTTACCATGTTCGATTTATAAAGATTCATTAAGCCCATTGGTGTCTTAATCCAAGTAGCAGGTACAACCTTTCAACCCATGTCTGACTTCTGTTGGGTTAATATGATTTTTTTTTATTTTTTCTAAAATTCCCTAAACCTCTTTTTATGCTCAGGGCCGGCAATTAATCAGTCTTACATAAACCCTCTCTCCTTCTCTTCTCACTACTTGATTTCCTACGATTCATTCTTATCGATTCCTCATCAAAACTGTTTATTCATTCATTGAACCCTCGCCGCGTTCCAATTATGTCGACTCGGCCAATGCACGATCACTACGACCATCATGACCACCAGACGAGCAGAACCGACGATCCATGATCACACACTCGTAATAAATCCATTAAGCAAACATAAATGACATGTGAAATGTCAAACTGTCTAATCGCATTTCGATTCGATGGAAAAGTAAACAAACCGATGTTCGAACCAGTTCGAACAACTACACACATCATTCGAATCGATGTTTACAAGATATACGTGGTGGCATCCGGAGGAGGGACAAGAGAAAAATGCCGCGAAAGCATAATGTCAGAAATGAAAGGAACAAGTAGACATGCCGATGCGACAGATAGTTTCATATTTACGATTTTCGGTTTGTTGTCGATTCGGATAGATAGCGGAGGTTTTACGCTTATGTAGGTGACGAGGACCGATTTTAGGATTTCGTCTTCGGGACGTAAATTATTGCGAAAACGCTGGTATGCCGCACGGTTGTATTAAAGTAACCATTCTATTTCTATTCAGAGGCGAATTACTAAAAGGAGAGGAATACCATAAACGGATGTACTCTCCCATTAGTATGATCTAAACCCGAATTTTAGGCAGAGTGTAAACCTTTTGAAGCCTCTACCGGACGGCTGGTGGACTGCTAAAAAGCGAAAAGAGCCACCGCAGACGACCATCTTGCGGCACTGTTAGTAGGTCCCATCCCTACCTCCTCGTGGTGTCATCTCGAGATTTCCTATGAAAATTACAGACGGGGAAGGGCCAATGGCTAGATTCCTGCGCCGAAAAAGCCATAACCGTAAAAAAAACTACAAACTCAGAAACAACCATAAGCCTCGGATAAAACGGATCGGATTAATGTTAATTAACATTGCAAAAAACGAAACAAGGACAATAGTCTTCGGCTTTGTGCTTGGAATGTTAGGTCCCTAAACAGACCACGTGCAGCCGAACAACCTGCGTACGACCTAGATCACTATAAAGCGGACTCAACCGCCACCCAGGAAATGCGATGGAATGGACCGGGTATAAAGCGGATGAAAAACTCCGACATCTACTACGGGGACTACTAAAGGGAGAGAGGACAACGACTGATCGGAGAAGCATTTATTGTTCGTAGTGGACTAAGGCAAAAAATCCTAAGCTTTCGGCAAGTGAGCGAACGCCTCATAACGATCCGTATCAAGGCATTTTAACATCAGCCTGATCTGCGTCCACGCCCCCACGGAGGACAAGGATAACTCCACCAAAGATGAGTTCTACGGTCTCCTAGACAGAACCTGTGCCCAAGGAAAGCATCTTTGAACGAGTCATCGGCAAACATAGCCACATCCGATAACGGACGGGCGAAAACTCCTTCCAAACAGTACGCGCTTCCCGCACCTCGATATACACAAGGGCACCTGGCGGTTACCAGATCAATCAATCACTAACCAGATTGCCACATCGCGATCGACGTCAGAAACTCCTCCACTATATTGATGTTCGAACTTTTCAAGCAGCTAACATCAACTCGGACCACTATGTTGTGGTCGTCTCAACTCGGACCACTATCTTGTGACAATGGAAGGCTACTATCGCCAGAAACCGCTCGTAAATTTACCGATGGCGTCTCCATTAAGCTCTCCAATACACCTTAACCGTCCACGCTGTAAATAGAACAACAGTGGAACATTTGCAAACAAGTTATGAAAAGCACTGCATCTGAAATTGTGTGTTTCAAGGTTCCACCACGAAGAAACACCTGGTGCGAGTGCAGAAGGATTCACACAGCAAAGCAGGAGGCATATAAGGGCTAGCTGCATAGAAGAACAAGAGCAGCTCGTGAGTTCTACGAATTAAAAAGAAGGGAGCAGCATAAGCTTCTCAGAAGAAAGAGCACGAGAAGCGTGCGATTGGGGATTTGGAGAGGTGTTACTGCATTCAAAAGTTTTATCAACAGATAAAGCGACCATGCCAAGGTTATAAAGCCTGTAGGGATGAGAAGGGACACCTAGTAGCAGAGTCGCAGTCGATGCTAAGAATGTGGAAAAACCACTTCTGCAGACTGTATAACGGCGATGTTAGTCAGTATAATTCTGTTAGGCAGAATGATCCATTTATTAGCGACGAAGACCGCAAAGAATTCCGTTTTGCCATACGAAACTCAAGTCGAACAAAGCTGCTGGCGCAGACGGACTATCTGTCCTGAGCTCTGCAAGGCAGCTGGAGATGACCTGTTAAAAAGCATGCACAAGCTCATTAGCTCAAGCCTTAGCATCGTTTGCCCGATCCAAAGGAACGGAGACCCCTCTGACTACGCCAACTACAGACGAATAAGTCTCCCTAATATCGCCAACAAAAATTTCTCTGTTGTTTTGTGTGAACGCCTAAAGCCTTTTGTAAATAAGCTGACAGGTCAGTGTGGATTCAGGCCAGGAAATATCTTCACACTACGGCTGATCCTGGACAAATCCAATGAATTTCAAGTCGACACTCACCACCTATTTGTCGACTTCAAAGGCGCATACGACAGCGGAATTAGAGACGAGCTATATAACGCCATGCCTACCTTTGACATCCCTGCTAAACTCGTCAGCCTGTGCAGGATGACTTTGGAGAATGCTCGCGGTTTTGATGCCGAAAAACGATTGGAAAATTGATTTGACAGCTCACCACCGCCGTCTTGGCCAGAACATTTGCATTGGCAGATATACATAAGTTTGAGGTAGTAAAGGACTTCGTCTACCTTGGCTCCGCAGTGACCTGGAACAGCGACACCAGTTCCGAAATCAAACGCAGAATCACTCCTGCCAATCGCTGTTTCTTTGGGCTCAGGAGGCAACTGAGTAATAGAGCTCTCTCCCGAAAGACAAAGTTGACTCTAAATAAGACCCTTATCATCTCGGTCCTGTTGTACGGCGCAGAAGCATGGACATTATCAAAAGCGGATGAAGAGGTCCTTGGTCGGTTCGAGAGAAAGATTTTGCGCGTGATTTTCGGGCCTATAAACGCAGACGGGGAATGGAGGAGAAGATTCAACCACGAACTTTACGGTCTGTATAGCGACAGGAGTCTAGTCAGGCGTCTACGGATTCAACGCCTAAGATGGCTGGGCCATGTCAAGCGAATGGACACCACAGCTCCAGCCCGGAGAGTCTTTGAATCCAACCCCGAGGGACGAAGAAGCAGAGGACTGCCGCACTTAAGATGGCGCACACAGGTGGAAGGGGACCTCAGCCAATTGGGTGTGGGGCATCGGAAAAGGCTAGCAAAAGATCGTGCTAGTTGGAGGGGGCATGTTGGTTGAGGCCCAAGTTCACCCCGAACTGTAGCGCCCATTAAGAAGAAGAAGATATACTGTGAGTATGTTATGCCTACAGTAGTACCTCTGGTCACTTTCCATTCACGACTGCGTTGCATACTTTTTGTCCGAATAGAAATTACTTTTTCTTGGCCATGAAGCGAATTTGAACTATAGACCTTCCGCTCGGCGGTCGATGAAGCTAACCACTGCACCACGGCCACCCTCAACGGAGAACGAGATCTAGATGAGTTTCTTTTTGGTTTGTTCGCTGCGAAAGGGTTTACAGGAACCTTGGGATTTGAATACGGGATCCCTGAGTTGAGAGTTTATATGTCGTGTGTTAACCATTTTACCATGGGTCCAGGTTACAATTTGCTTTCTGGCAAGGTTACATATAAGGGGTGGGCCATCTAGTGGTTTTTTTTTTAGTCATTGGTTATTTTGACACTGACAGTTGTTTCCCGCTCGAAATCTTGACAGAAGGTCAGTATCATGCCTCCGCGGAACGAAATGAGTCGCCTCGCGCTTGAACAACCGTTGGGAAATATTGAAAATTTATTTCGAAAGTGTAGCCCAAACAGTGCGTTTTTTGAAAAGGAGTTTTGGTTGAAATGAAGCACCCACCGCGACTGCTGTACGCAAGTTTGTGCAAAACGTTCGTAAGACTGGTATGCTAATGGACAACACTCATGATCCCCGTTGTCGTACGGTGCGCATAGATGAAAATGTGGCTGCTGTGACCGAAAGTGTGAGACTAAATTCGCGAACATCAACTCGCCATCGATTTCAACAGCTCAACATTTCACGCACTAGCCTGAGGTGGATTCTGCACAAAGATCTCAGATTATTCGCTTACAAGGTCCAATCGACTCAGCAATTGAAGGCGCGCGACCATCCGCTTCGTTATCATTTTACAGTTTGGGCCTTAGAGCAGCTTGAATTGGACAACGATTTTGGGCGAAAAATCATATTTTCTGACGAAGCGCATTTTCATCTCGGCAGCTACGTTTACAAACAAAATCGCCTCACTTAGGGCTCGGAAAACCCGCACATTGTTATCGAGAAGCCAATGCATCCACACAGAGTGCCAGTTTGATGCGAATTGGGGTGTGGTGGCACCATTGGATCATTTCTCTTCGAAAATGAGGCTGGAAACAACGTTTCGGTCAACGGTGGACGTTACCGAGCCTAGTTAGCCGACTGAAACTAAAGACATGGATTTGAATGACCTCTGGTTCGTGCAGAATGGCACGCCATGCCACACAGCCCATGCCACAATAGATCTTTTGCGCACCAAGTTCCCAAATCGTGTTGTCAGCCGTCAATTGGTGGCCTCGGACCTGTGGTTTGAGTCCCGTTCGGACTTTTTCTTTTGTGGGAAACCCACGATCCGAAAACAATTCAAGCAAATAAGGCCAATACCATCCAAGCAATCCGTGAGCTACAGCCCGAAACCATCAACATGGCCTCTGGCTACTGTGAAGCCAGCCGAGGCATACGCTCGAACAACGTTGTACGTACTTCATAATTAATGGGAATGTTGCTTCTTACTAATAAAGCCATAACACATGAAAAAAAAATGTAATTTTGTTCACTTTATTGCATTTTTAAAAAGAAACTTGTATTTTGAGGGCGCCGTGGCGCAGTGGTTAGTGTGTTGGACTCTGACGCATGATGAGCGAGTTCGGATCCCGATAACACCAACGCCATCGAATGTTTATTTCGCGACGTTCCTCCTCGGCGGGGTACTGGCAAAACCCCCCGTAGTAAGCTTGCCATGAAAAAGCTTCTCGACTCACGCCGTTCGGAATCGGCATTAAACTGTAGGTCCCTTTCACCTGTGCGAAAAATAAATCACACACAACATGGGTGATTGAGAGAAGCTTGGCTCTGGTCCTTCATGGGCTGTAACGCCACTAAAGAAGAAGAAGAAGATTTGGCCCACCCTGTATTTGTAGCCTTAATTGTAATTCGGGTTTACTTTCCTGAGCCCTAATTGGTTAACCCTTACTTCAGTTCTTCAAGTAAAAATCAGTTCCCAGCATTAAATCATCGATAGTTAAAGCAATTTACCCAAAAGAAGCTAACCTCAAAACCACGGTCAAACGCAACAAGTTCCTCAACCCCTCCACTCCTATCTCAGATTTAGTATTTTTTTTTTGTTTTTTTTTTTTTTTTTTTGAAGAGACCATAGAGTTAGTTCACTGGACGCAGTACTGTGGACTTGGGGTGAACCCTAAAAAGACCGATCTAGTACTGTTCACTAACAAATATAAAATTCCGCCCCTCAACCCACCGAGGCTGGGTGGAACCCAACTAACAATCAAAGGGCAGGCTAAATACCTTGGCCTAGTCCTTGACAGGAGGCTGAATTGGAAACCCAATATTCTTGATCGCGTCAAGAAAGCAACTACTGCCCTATACAGCTGTAAGAAAGTGGTGGGCAGGAAGTGGGGTCTCCAACCAAGCATTATGCACTGGCCCTACAGAGCAGTCATAAGGCCCATCCTCCTGTATGGCGTTGTAGTCTGGTGGACTGCTCTGGATAGGGCAATCGAAGCCTTCTGAGGAAGGTACAAAGATCGGCCAGCTTATACGTAAGCGGAGCGATCAGATCAACCCCCACGGAGGCCCTAAACATTCTATTACATCTTGCACCTTTGAACCTTTTCAGCAAGCAAGTTGTTGCCTGCGCGGCCCTAAGGACGAGGAGCTTAAGAAAATGGCCCACATCTCAAAAAGGCCGTAATACCATTCTAAATCACTTCTAAGTACCCATGGACACTGACTACATCATCCCGCAGAATGTGTTCACTAGGAACTTCGAAGTTGTCTTTCCATCCAGGGAGGAATGGGCTGAAGGGAAAGTCATACCAAAGGATTCGATCCCCCTCTATACCGATGGCTCTAAGATGGAATTGGGTGTAGGCAGTGGAGTCTTCTCCAAGGAGCTTAACCTCAGCCTATCCTTTAGACTCCCAAATTACTGCAGTGTGTATCAGGCTGAAATAACAGCGATAACGGAGGCCCTTGCATGGCTCAGGATCAATGTAATATCCGCCAAGGATATTATCATTTGCACGGACAGCCAAGCTGCGATAAAGTCCTTGGCAGTGGTAGCCCACAAATCAAAGACATCTCTTAACTGTCGCCTATCTCTAGATGAGATGGCTGAACAGTTCAATATTAAAATACTGTGGGTCCCCGGGCACGGCCGACGAATTCACAAAGTTAGGGTCAAGTACACTCAGTCTACCCACCTTCGGGTACATAGATACACCAATAAGTACGGTAAGGCACATGATAAAACTTCAAACCATAGAGGAGACCAACCTCCAATGGAATGAGAGCTATATTGGCTTTATCACCAAACAATTGTGGCCTAAGTTAAGCCTAGGGCGAACCAGGGACCTAGTGGCAACCAAAAGGGCAACTTTAAGTACTCTAGTGGGTGTCATTACAGGTCACTGCATCATCGGAAAACACGCCGCCGGATTAGGGCTACCCTCTAATGACTTCTGTCGTGGCTGCATGGACGAGGAGGAGGAAGAATCAGTACACCACCTCCTCGGCTCATGCCCCTTTTTTGCGAATCGCAGGAGGATCTACCGCGGCGCGCCCTTCTTTGGCAATCTAAGTGAGCTATCAAACCAAAAGATAGCTCAACTCCATCGCTTCATTAGAAGCACCGGTTGGTTCTCAGGTAGCGGATCAGGGTAACTTGATCCAGGTGGTATCACAATGGGCCGACTTCGGCCTACGTGTGGCTTATGCCTACCACATTAACCTAACCTAACCTAGTTCATTGGCGCAAACTTGGTCAGGAGTTTTTATAGAATTTTTAGTCAAAGGCAAGTTCTATGGAACGTTGAAGCACCTGTAGCATCTGTAGGGAAAACGAATGAATTTGTATTCTCCGCTGACATCAATTTGAATAAAAAAAAAGATAACAAATGGGAAGAAACCAAAGATATCATATTACATCGACGGAATGTCGAATCAAAAACACGGTTTGACAAAAAAAAACTATAGAATCGGCAACGTGTGGAAAAATGCAAATTATTTTACATCCAACATGGATCGACTTTGTGGATTCATTTATTCCAAATCCAACCGAAATGGCCCACATCGATATTTATGCAAAACTAACAAAAACAAAAAACATAGAAGAATGTGAGATAAAGTATCTATTTCAACCGAAAACTCGTTTTTTGCTGATAGATTCGAACTTTTGCCTTCACTGGGTACTAAGCAAAAATAAATATTTGCAAAGAAACCAAATGATTTATGGTTGACTTGGCACATTTGCCTTGTTATTAGGCACAATCCCAATCCCCACTAAGCCGACACTGCACACATGAATCTTTCACTCAAAAATAGAAAAAAAAAAAAAAAAAAAAAAAAAAAAAAAACAAACGTTCAACCGCAATCAGTAGTTTGCATTCGAAAAGGAATTATCTATGAAGAGACAACCACGCACACACGAACGCGAATATCCTTTTCGAAGCCGGATTTATTCTAAATTTGCATCCACTTTCACCGGATGAGGAACAAACCCATCCCCACTGTTCGCATTCCTTGTATATCGTATGGCAATTGGGCTGGCTTTGTCCTCAACATCAGGAACTCGTTTCTATTCGAAATGTCAATGCGCTAGTCTATTCTCTCCCCTCCCTCCTGTTCATATGAATTTAAAAATTTTCAAAAACCATTCTTTAAACCATTTAACACAGAAGATAGTAGATAAAGTACCCGATGATCGTCGCCGGAGATGGAATCTATCGGCTAAAGTATGTACTCGATAAACTGAAAATAATCGGCCTAGACCGCTCGCACAAACACCACGCGTTCAATTCCGACCGCTTGTCGTTATAAACTGAAAGTTGCCTCGACAGCCAACCGAGGAACATAAATCTAATGCACAACGGCAGACCGACGGAAGAGGCGATACCCGACAAACAGAATAAAAAGGAAGAAAGCAGACGAGAGGAGGAAAGCATGAAGAGAAAGAAAAACGAAAACCCCGAACCCGTGGTACAAGACGAAGGAAAAAATCTCTGCGAGAGCAAATCCATCGTCTTCCGTCGACCATCGATGGAATGCATTGCACTCTACGATTCAGATACAAAGAGATGTTCAACACAAAATCCACCACCATGTCCACGACCATAGCACAGCACTCTGCCACGCTGCCTTTGGCCCCATTGTTAGTCGTTTGTTTGCTCCATCGCATCGGGGCGAAACGGCCATACATGGGGCGAGCACCATAAAAGAACCATTAGAGGCAATCGGAACGAGCGAGCCATTGGAACATGGTATGGAGCAGAGAAGCAACTATGAGATATGAGCATGAGATAGTCGCTCTAAAACTTGTTAGTTGTTTGGGGAAATGAATAAACGATACGACGACGCACGGTGAGCGAGGGATACTTGTAGAACGCGTGCACTTGGTTGATGGTATGTTGTGTGGTGTAATGCACCAGTTGTATCTGTTGCATTTCGAGATATGTACAAACCGCCCGAGAGCTATTTTGTTCTCTCTCTCGATTGTGAGAGCGAGATATAGGGAAGTGTGGTAGTGAGACAGAAGCCACTTGGGTTCGGAGAGAAACCTGACTTTCCCCTGAATTTCTAGATTGGTAACAGAAGGAGTGGGTGAGCAAGAGCGAATCGAATAGCAACTGGTGGTTCGTTTCGTTCCATCTTATTCCGGAATGCTACAATCATACATAGGGTAATGCTCCTTCATTCTCGTCTCCCACAAGGGAGTCGATGCAAAATTCCTGTTCTCGTCCTTCCCGCGGTTTCAGCTATAGGCCAGTGCTTGTTATTCCCAACTGATTACATTGTGCAACCAAATAGAACCTATGTCCCATACGGTCTAGTACGCAACATTAACAAGTCGCCATTGATCCCCCATCCGCAAACATGTCAGAGTTATTTAAAGGTCATAAACATCCTTTAAACAATAACCAACCAACCTAACGCAAACACACATAACAACGCATCCTAACCTCCTCGCTTAAGTCGTCACCTATTTCACTGTGGTATCCAGAAACACAAGCGCACACATGACTGGATACAAACTACTATTGCAATTCGTACACATCCCAGGCAAACAACGACTGCATTGCAACCTGCCCCAGCCACACAATCCGCAACAGCATGGTATCTAAGTACTCGTATGTACGTAACATCTAATAGCATAATCCCGAATAACCAAGTTCACATGACCACCGTCACCACCACCAACACCATACCGACCGTTTGCACATTGTAAAATCAACAAAATGCAATTGTATCTAAGCATCGTTAGACAGACGACAATGAGCATGACGACGAAGATGGCTCCCATCTCCCTTGTGAAGGTGAGAAGTGCACTCTCAGCCGAGACTATTGTACTGATATATAGTCGCATACCATCACCTGGGCTAACACCGAGTCAAGTGAGCTGTGCGTGGTCGGATCACGTTCTACCGAGGGAACTGGTTTTTCTGTTTCCTTCACTCTTTTCACATCGCTTGGATGCGTGCGGGACCATTTGCGGTAAACATGTTTTCCGATACCGGCTAATTCTATCAGTAGTTAAGTTGGTCGATACTGGTAGTTGGGCATACAGTAAAATCGGATTTTCACAAGTGGACAAGTGATTTCTGGTTGCTTGGTTGTGGGCTGTATCATATCCTGTATTGTGTGCGTGACTCACGGATTGACTGCTAAGACACAGAAGGATGCCTTTCAGCTTTCACGGTCCTAATTGGGTAAATCACCTGTTGAACATCCAATTAGCGCAACTATGTATAACCTTTTTGGTCAAGACAAGTCACAGTTGAAGTGCAATTAGATTGTTATAGGGCTGGATTCACAGTATTCCAGAAAAGCCTTGAGATTGCTCGGTAAAAATTTGACAAAAATGTGGGACATACGCCTAATACCCTAATTATCATTCCACTAGACTGTATCTATATATGCATGTATGTTTATGGCTCCGGAGAACCAAAGTCTTCCTCTCTGTTGGCGTTATAGCCCAGAGCCTAGCTATAACTGAATGGCGATTCCAAACGGCGCAAGTATACTATGGGGGGTTTTGCCAGTATCCCGCCGAGAACTTCTTCTTCTTCTTTTGGCGCTACAGTTCATGGCAAACCTGGGCCTCCTTCAAAAAACCTCTCCAACTGGCACGGTCTTTCACCAGCAGTCTCCAGTGCCGCACGCCTAGTTGGTTAAGGTCCTCTTTCAATTGGTTGCGCCACCTTAAGTTTGGCCGTCCTCGACCGCGTCGCCCCTCGGGGTTGGATTCATAGACCTTCCGGGCCGGAGCTGTGTTTTCCATACTCTCAACATGACCTAACCATCTTAGACGTTGGATCCGAAGACACCGTGCTATGTTCATGTCGCTGTACAGCCCGTACAGTTCACTGTTAAGTCTTCTCCTCCACTCCCCATTTATGCAAGTCGGGCCGAAAATCGCACGCAAAATTTTTCTCTCAAAATTACCAAGGGCCTCCTCATTCGGGACCGGCAGGACCGGGATGATAAGGGTCTTGTATATGCTCACCTTGGTTTTTCGAAAGAGGGCTCTGCTTTTCAATTGCCTCCCGAGCCCAAAGAAATAGCGGTTGGCAAGAGTTATTCTGCGTTTGATTTCGGCACTGATGTCGTTTCTGCATGTCACTGCGGAGCCTAGGTAGACGAAGTCCTTGACTACCTCGAAATTATAACTGCCAATATGTGCACCCTGGCCAAGACGCCGATGGTTCGTGTCCTTTTTCGACGACAGCATATATTTCGTTTTGCCTTCATTTACCTCTAGTCCCATTTTAGCCGCTTCCGTCTCAATGCTCGTAAAGGCCTCAATGACATCTCGCTGACTTCGTCCAATTATGTCAATGTCATCGGCATATGCAAGCAGTTGTATGGACTTGAAAAAGATGATACAACTCGTATATGATACCTGATACTATCCTTTCAAGGACAATGTTGAAAAAGTCACACGATAGCGTGTCGCCCTGTCTAAAACCTTTTTGACATAAAAGGTATCCGCCGAGGAAGGACGCCGCGAAATAAACATTCGATGGCGTTGGTGTTATCGGGATCCGAACTCGCTCTTCGTGCGTCAGAGTCCAACACACTAACCACTGCGCCACGGCGCACTCCCCATCTTCAGACTGATGAACCTACATTCCCAATTTTCTTGAAGTACATGTTGACAGTGGTGTCCCCAGGTTAAGGCATCTGTTTTAGTGCCAGTACTTTACATCCGATCAGATCTTGAAGAATACCAAATCGACACTTACCAATTTTTCGTCGATTTCAAGGCCGCGTATGACAGCGTGTATAGAGACGAAGCTATGTATAGTTTTACCATCCCTGCCAAACCCCTCCGACTGTGCAGGATGACAATGGAGATCTCTCTCCCATTAGGGTCGGTAATGAACAGACCGAGACCTTTGATATTAAAAAATGATTTGGACGCGCTTAAAAAGATCGTGCAAGAGTCGCTGGCCCACACAAGAGGTGCTATCTATTTTAAGTCTACCCAATTGCTTGCGTACGCCGACGATATTGACGGGATTGGACGGACACAGCGAGACGTGAATGAGGCCTTTATAAGCATTGAGGTAGAAGATGGGTCTTAAGGTTAATGTGGGTAAAACCAAATATCTGCTTTCATCGAAAAGAGACGGTCAACACCGACGTATTGGCCACAAAGACACCAGCACTGAGATAAAATGCAGAATCACTCTTGCCAACCGCTGTTTCTTTGGGCTCCAAGGGCAATTGAGAAGTAGAACCCTCTCTCAGAAAACCAAGGTAAGATATTGATCATCCCAGTCCGCCCTTACGGTGCAGAGGCTTGGACCTTAACAAAATCGGATGAATATACCCTTGGTCGTTTCGAGAGGACTCTTCGTGTCGGAGCTGTATTTTCCATGCGCTCTACATGGCCTGTGCTGGCCAGTGATTTTTGCACAATCATTTCTAATCCGATGGCGAAGAAATCACACGACAGAGCATCGCCCTGCCTAAATCGTTTTTCGACATCAAAACCGCGAGCAATCTCCTGCATAGTCTGACGAGAGCTTATCAGGGATGTCAAAGGTAGACATGGCGTTTAATAGCTCGTCTCTAATTACGCTGTCGTAAGCGGCTTTGAAGTCGACAAGCAGGTGGTGAGTATCGACTTGAAATTCGTTGGCTTCTTCCGGGATCTGCCGTAGTGTGAAGATTTGTTCGATAGTGGACTTCCCTGGCCTGAATCCGCACTGGTAAGGACCTATCAGATTATTTACAAAAGGCTTCAAGCGTTCACACAGCATGACAGGGAAGATCTAATACGCGATCTTAAAGAAGCTTATTCCTCTATAGAAGGCGCAGTCAAAGGGGTCTCCTATATAACCAGGAATGCTCCTAACCAGGTCACCTCCAGCTGCTTTGAAGTGACCAGCAGACACTCCGTCTGCGCTCGCAGCTTTATTCGACTTGAGTTTCGATATGGCGATCTTAAATTCGTCGTGGTCAGTGGACGGAATTCTCTCCGATCTTCGTCGTTAAGAAATGAGTCATTCTGCCTGACAGCGTAATATTGACTAGCATTGCCGTTATAGTCTCCAGAAATGGTTTTTCAATATTCTCAGCATCGTCTGCGACTCTGCTATAAGGTGTCCCTTCTCATCCCCACAGGCTTCCGTTCTGGTTTTATAACCTTGTCAGATGTTCGCTTTATCTATTGATGAAAATTTGAAACGTCATGCCTGCACTTCCACCTCTCCAAATCCTCAATCGCACGCTTCTTGTACTCTTTCTTCTTTCTTCTGAGCATAAGCTTGTTCCTCCCTTCTTTTTAACTCGTAGAACTGACGAGCTGCTCTTGTTCTTCTATGCAGCGAGGCCTTATATGCCTCCTGGTTCGAATTTTCCTGCACTCGTCATCGAACCAGGTATTTCTTCAGAAGCAGTGCTTTTCAGAACTTGTTTGCAAAGGTTCTACTGTTGTTCTATTTACTGCGTGGAGAGCTGGCGCTTAAGAGAGACGCGTTCGGTAAAAGCACGAGCGGTTTCTGGCTAAAGCAGCTTTCCGACGTCATAACTTTACTCTACTCCGCTGCGTTCGTGATATCCGTTGGCGCCTCTTGGCTACAAGATAGTGGTCCCGTGGTCTATCTAGGGATCTAACCTTCCACTTACAGAGCCGAAGATCACTGTCCTTTTTTTCGTTTTCTGCAAGGGTCCTCAACATTAATCCGGTCCGTTCTATCTGAGGCTTGTGGTTGTTCCTGAGCAATTGTGGGGTTTTCCGGTTACGGTTTTCTAGACCATAGCCCAACCGAGATTAATTCTGTTTTTTGGCGCAGGATACTCGCCATTCGTCCTCTTTCGTGAGTAATTTCCATGCTTAGGAGATTTCCACATAGTACCACGAGGAGGTTGAAGTAGGACCTGGCTAACAGAGCTGCAAGGTGTTCTTCTGCAGAGGCCCTTACTCACTTGTTTCTTAGCGGACGAGCTGGCCTACTCCTACGAGGCCTTTGTTAGTGATTTACCATTTCCTTATATAGTTATTTAATAAAAATAAAACCCACGACCTTGCCTTCAGATAAAACCATCTCGGCCTCCTTTAGAATCGAATCTTTTACAATTCGTCTAGGGAAATCCATAGTTTTGCATCGACGAAACAACTTTACTTTATTGCTGTGAACTTCGCCACGTACTCCACTGAAAAATTATTAGTACGCAAAGGCCAAATATGTATTCAGTCAACATTCGACAAGGAACACTTTCTAAAATGCCTGCCGTGTCTATAGCTTAGGGTTTTTAAATCGACAGTCATCCAGTAAGGCAGCATAAAAGACCTAGATATTTAACCAAACCGATACCGCTGTGCTTTTCTTGCAACCAAATTGTTATACGCCCCCAAAGGGACAATAAACACGTTATTCCTTAAGACTATTAGCCAAAGAAACCTTTGATCATCCCTTTGCTATCCTGAATTCCGTAATATTAATATTCTTTAAGATCGAGAGTTCAGTATGCGTTTTACATCATCTTAAACCACACCTATTAAAACCTCCTACAGATCTGAGGCGGTCTCACTTACCGTCACTTATTGAAGTCTCTTGCGACTATAGCTTTTTTGTGGCCCCATTCGAATATGTAGTCTCACGGGAAGTAGCGCCCTCTCTCGAAAGACAAAGGTTGCGCTATACAAAACCTTATTCATCCCGGTCCTCCTCTATGGCGCATAGGTCTGGACTTTAACGAAAGCGGATGAGGTGGTCCTTGGTCTTTTCTGCGTTCTATCTATGGTCCCGTTTTTATAAACGGAGTGTGAAGGAGAAGATAGAACGACGAACTATGCGCCTAGTACGTCTACGGATCCAACGTCAAAGGTGGCTAGGCCATGTAGAGCGAATGGATAACACAGCTCTTGCCCAAAACTCTTCCAGTTCAACCCCGTGAGACGACACAGCAGAGGACGACCGAATCTAAGGTGGGGCAGTGAAAACAGTTTCACACACAAGGCGATCGTAATTTGCGCCTTCCTCCATATTGAGGGGGCTTTGACAATAGTGGTTATGATTCGATCACCACTGTACTATCCTGCTGAAGTATAGACCATCCCACTAATCACTGGATTAGGGCGATGCCAAATAGCCTTATTATTTCAGCCACATGCGGAGAGGTCTCAGTGACGGTATCGGCGGCTAGAGGATGTCCACAAATAGAAGTTCGTTCGCCCCTTCTCTGGTTGATAGTCCTTGATGACCTACTACGCAAGCTAACAACTCGGGGCTACGAGGTCATCGGATATGCTGATGACCTAGTAGTCATTGTTACGGGCAAGTGTCAAACTAATGCCTGTGAGCGCATGCAGCTCGCGCTTCAGCTTATCTCTGACTGGTGTGCCAGAGAGGGTATATCGATTAATCCAAATAAGACAAACTTAGTCCCGTTTAACAAGAGGAGGAAGGTACAGCCCTGCTCCTTCTTTCTAAATGGCATAAACATAGAATTTCATAAGGAAGTAAAGTATCTAGGTATTGACTTAGATCGCAGACTCAACCGGAACTCCCATATTAAAACCGAACTTACAAAAGCGACTAGGGCCCTGTGGGCTTGTCGACACACTTACGGTAAAACCTGGGAACTCAAACCTAAGGTAGTCTACTGGTTATACACCGCGATAGTAAGACCTATCGTCACCAATGCGTATGGTGGACAAAATTTGAGCAAAAAACTACAATTGTTAAGCTTCAACGCCTTCAGAGACTAGCGTTTTTCGGCATTACAGACGCTATGCCAACCTGCCCCACGGCAACCCAAGAAGCACTCATTGGACTCACTCCACTGCACCTTTTTATCAAAAAGGTGGCATTACGCAGTGTAATCACAATCCATCGCTACAAACCTGCTATGTATGTAGATCCGAGGGTCTCATGTTCATCTTACAACACCTTCCCGAGCTGGATATGATTACCACGGTCTCGGACGCATTGCCACACACCTTCACTATTGACAAGAGATTTGATATATTGATACCAAACTGCTCAGCGAGGGAAACTAGTAACCCCTTGCTTAATATCAAAGGACTTAGGTGGTATACTGATTGCTCCAGGATGGCTTCTGGCGTTATCACCGGTATCTTTGAAGCAAATCGTAAGATCTCGAAGACCCTGGGAATGAGTCTTTCAAGCTGAATTGCATGCCATCCTAACACGCGGCAATCTAAGTCTGGAGACTGGCATAAGAGGAGAAACCATCAACATACACTCTGATAGCCAAGAAGCGCTTAAAGCGCCGAGTTCGTGAAGCACGAACTCAAAATCCGTCAAGGATGCACCAATTTGGTGGGTGCCAGGGCACAAAAGTATTAAAGGCAATTAAATCGCCGACCAACTCGCCAGGAAAGGTTCCAGCGAAAAATATGTAGGTCCAGACCCTTTCTTCGGCATTCCCAAGTCTAAGATCAATTTCTTCCTTGACAAGTGAGAAAAATTGCAACACCTGCCCTTTTTTAACAGCGTTCGAGGACTTCCCCAATCGAAACGATTTATACGGTACCTGAACAAACACTCCATTAACATACTCAAGCTTAATAGGGTGGATATCAGAAGACTAGTCCGCTACCTGTCGAGAACCTGCGGTCTGAGATATCTTCTTCTTCTTTGGTGGCGTTACAGCCCATGAAGGACCAGAGCCAAGCTTCTCTCAATCACCCATGTTGTGTGTGATTTACTTTTCACACAGGTGAAAGGGACCTGCAGTTTAATGCCGATTCCGAACGGCGTGAGTTGAGAAGCTTTTTCATGGCAAGTATACTACGGGGAGTTTTGCCAGTACCCCGCCGAGGAGGGACGCCGCGAAATAAACATTCGATTGCGTTGGTGTTATCGGGATCCGAACTCGCTCATCGTGCGCCAGAGTCCAACACACTAACCACTGCGCCGCGGCGCCCTGAGATATCATATTAAAAAAATCAACCTCTCGTCAGAAACTGAGTCTCAACTCTGTCTTGAGGACGAAGAGACAGCACAGCACATACTGGTCTCTGCCATCTTAGGAAGCGCATCCCTCTCAGTGAAGTTATGACTCCTGAGGGGATCACCGCGGCTCCTACCAGATGCTTTCTCAACTTCATTAGGGAAGTGGAGTGGAGTGGAAGTGGCAATTTAAAGTATTTTTCACTTCCTTTTTATCCAGAAGCCAATTGTCATGCTCACATTACCTGCATACAACTCATTTCCCACAGACTGATTACACCTTACCGTTGCATCAACGACGCCTAACACGGTCGCTCCACTCACTTACCACACCCACTCGTCCTCTCCTCTGACTAACCGATTTCCTTCTCACCTCTCCTCCACCATCTGCCGCAGCAAATTCATAACTTCATTAAAACTACGCGAGCATTAAAGTGGCTCCACCTGCTTCAATTGTAAAACATCTACCATCATTGTGACTGCACTGGCAGTACCATCCTACTAGCTTCACATAGCACACAAAACGAAAAAGATATTCTCGAGATGAAGCATTTCCATGGGTAATAAAAATGTAAATCCGCTTAGGAACGCTTGTACAAAAAAATGTATCTCACTCTCCACAACCACTGCGAATGAAGGTAACAAGGAAGTCAAAGATAGTCAATCGTCTGTGGGAGTAGCATTCAGGAGAATCCAACAAAAGATACTTGGCGCATATAATTTAGATACACATTTCCTTTTTCTGTGCAGATTTAATGAAAACGTTACTTGGCTCACAAGCCAGAAAGCGAAGGAGGATAACGGTTGAGTTTCTTGTTCAAATTTGTGTGCCAACAAATGTAATCCTTTGTTGCAAAAGGACGGTAGATGAATGCAACAGGTTCAAGGTGGCATTGTCGGATTATGACGGTAACGTGATAATCTCTAGAAATGCGCTTTTAAAGCGGAAGACAAAGAATGGGCCCAAGTATGGATTCCTGTGGTACACCAACGCTTTTTTCAATTAGGGACGGGCGGTATTCAGACACCGAGAGATAATACGTTGTATACCATCCCACTTCATCCATCAATTAAGACAAACATGCAGCACTTCTCGCCATCCATCGGTAGAAAGCTCACGAGAGTAAGGCGGCCATATGGCAACCTTCCATTAATTCCAATTGCCCATGCAACTATGTTTGTTGATAGTTTAATTAATTTCATTAAAAGACGTTACTCGCCATCATCGTTGTCTCTACGTCGAAGCCAAAGTTGGCACCGCACTGGACTTGAAGCTATCCAGCCAGCGCAATGACGACAACATGGGAGTGAAACCATAAATTTAGTTTTTTTTATAAACTCCTCGTTGCCTCAAACTCAATCCTCGACTTGAACCCGGGAAAGAGGTTAATGATAAACAATCATACAGGCAGGAAAATTCACACGAGCACATGGGAGAGTGCGTCCGGAAAGCAGGTGCAACATCACTAACGTCTTCATCGCGACACAGCGAGCTTAGGGTGTTGGCGTCCATGCTGGTACACTGCATGAATCCCGGCCGGATGATGATGGTCGCATCTCATCGTATCGTCTCGACATGGACAGATATGCAAATCGGATTCGATGTCGAGCGGAAAGAGGTGACACTCGGGTGGTCATGGTCAACTCTATTCACATTATACAACACCATGAGCCAGGGATAGGAGTTGGGCACGGAACTGACAACGTTCCATGGGGCTTATAATTACGCGAATAATTTATGGTTCACAGGCGGTCGTGCGACAGATTAGCAGCTGCTCCATGACTTTTTCCCTATGGAACTTCCTTTATGGTTTCGCAGTGATTTATGGCATTTGATTTACCTTGACCCCCAGTGGTCTTAGTTATGAGCTCCTGTTTACCGGCATATCATCGGTCATCAATCATTTAACAAACAATCGCTCTGCAAACAAATACCCGCGGAGAATCGATTTGTAACTCAAGCTCATCATAGGAATGACCCATCCATCGGTCTGGGAAACCAATCAACATAACTTTGCCAAGCCATCTGCCCGAGAGGAATACTCCTGCTCCCCTACAGTGCGGATCGATGTGAAAAGAAACAAAACGTGAAGAATTCCAGATATGGTCAATGATCCCTACGAAGATCGTTTTCTTTTGTTGCCGGGACCGCGCGAAAACTCCTGTACATTTGCCACAACGAGGAACGAAGCAGAAAGAGGTCAATACGCGTGTTCTGGATGCAGGAACAGGTTCGAACAAAGGTTCTTTGTTATCCGGAAGGGAACAAGTTGCCTTGGATTTGGGTAAGCAGATCAGTCGTTTTCGTGTGCGCAAGTGATCAATGGGCACGATCGGCAAGCAATTTGTGGCCTCGATCGTTTGGTCTTAAATTGGGACGCGATCATCGGCCAAGCGAGCGGTTGATTTATTGCCTCGCGGGCGGACAGAGAGTGGATTGTTTGGGATCAGTGATAAGGGTCGTCGATTGTTGATCGTTGATGATGCTGGTGATGATGATGTTATTTAGTTTGATGAGAGAAGGTGAGGCTGGTGGGCTTGGCTGCTGAGCCGGGCTGTGCACCGATGAAGCAATGGAGACCTAAATAAACACTTTTACTATTGGGATGACGTGAAAGATGAGTTCAAATGGAATCTATGCACGTTATCGGGCGATTTCAATAGAGTAATGTCGCTGTTGAATTAATGGATTTTCGAACAGGCTATTTAGGTTGATCATCTGACTCAGTGGTAAGAGAAAAGATGCTAGAAACGGCAGTTCATTAATTATTCTTTAAAACCCTCGGTCAGACTGCCCCGGAATACAGTTCAAGAATTCCTCAAGTCGCACACACAAATCCATCCAGTTCCGCCCTACACGCACTAGCGTACATTGGAGAACAATTGCACTCCAAACCACTTACACCCTGCACTTTTCTTGTTGACGAGTCCTCACATACTACGCCACAGTCTCGACTATAAAAGCCAACAATCTAGTTACCTTCTGTTTCCATTCGTCTTTCAAGCACTCCATAATGCTATGGCGTTTCACTACATTTTCAAGCGTACACCAACGCCCAAGGATCCCATTGACCCGCATCTGAATCCGAATATATGCGTACACACTCCACAAACCGAACTGAAAATAGAGTACAGTAGACCCCTCTACTCAGTTGCAGATACCCTCGCATACTACCGATGATCCAGTTTTATGCAATAACAATACAAAGCAATGCCTGCGAGAGTAGCTCTTAGGATGAGCGCACGAAACTCGGATTGGATTCCAACTAGCACTGCTGCCTCCATTCCCAGCAGTCAATTCCGTTACGCAAAAGTGATTTAAAACTTTCATTGGAGTCATATCGTGTATCTAGCACTCGTCCGTCGTTCGCGAACATTTGGAGCAGTTCCCTGCAATCTGCATTTTCAATTTCCCGTTCGAAGTGATAACATCTGATGAATGGAGAATGGATGCAGTACTGATGAGCTTTTCTGCTGCACTCTTCCAAGTGGAATGTGATGGTGGGAAGCATTTCTGACAATACGAGTACGACATTGGGTGGATTGATCTGTTTTGGTTTTTATCCGTGCCATGTCATGTCAAAGTTCAAAGTCTACCTCACAGTAGCGGTAGGTTTGAAGCTGCTTCGCAGGCAATTGTTTCTTTGACTTTAACTACTAGGAGCGTCCTTACCCCTTATCCCTATGCCAAAAGGACTGTTTCACTTACATTTTTTGAACTCGTTTCTTTGCATTTCCCTTTGAATCCTTGTCGGTACCACCTCCGGCCAAACAAATGCTTCTCCTGCTCCTCTAACACTATGTGACTAATTCAACTTTCAACTGCAAAGGCATCTACAGCCCGACACCAGCTCCGAGACTCCTTCTGAGTCAACAACAGCAACAGCAAAGACAACAGTACCAACAAACAAACCCTGACAGCGACCGGGGAAGTGTTGAAGGACGAGCAAGAGAAACAGAAATGAATTCGTTTATGTTAATTGTGTGCTTTGTAATTGTTATCCTAACCTAGGTAACATATCCACAGGATATGCCAAGCGATAAGATAAATAACAAACACACTCCCCTCGATCCTTGCTGCGTCGACTCGCACACAAAGTGAATTTCGAATTATTACAGCAACATGCGTACAAGTCTGCTCACCCTGCGGTGCTAGAGTGGAACTTTTCCGTACAATCTTAACCCGAATTCCGTGCCTTGAATGGGGATGTCTTGCCACGGCACAAGTAGCCATTGCCAGCTTCAACTAATTATAAAATTTCTACGAAGCAAGTTCCAGGACTAAACGGTCTTAAGTGCATTTTAAAGTGAACCGGATGGGTATGGGTACTTGAGATCTACGAGTATCTTTTGGAACAGAGATTAGAAGCAATTGTGGAACGTTGCAGTTGGGGCAAGTTAATGCAAATATAATGAATTACTCGTCAGGGATTTATAGGACTGTCTGAGCACATTTGGAAGGATTTTTTATCATATAGGGAGTGGGCACTTGTTCTATATTATCGCTCGAGTGGATTTTGTTACATCCACAACTGCAAGGGAAAACATCCAGCAAACCACTGTGGATGTGACTTAGTTACTTAGCTAAGATGCTACATAAATGAGCCGGAAAGGAAATAATTGGATAAGGCGAGTACGGCAAAGACTCGAAAACGGACGACTACTACCAAGCAAATTGGGAGCGACAAGAATTCGAGCATTATGACTACGCCAACCAAAATTAAACCAGGCACCAAGGCACAACGACGTTTGCCCAAATTGCGGCATCAACAAGTACAATCATAGCACACCGCCTGATTCAGTAATGAATACCTTGTCTGCTATCCTTTACTTACTTACCTACTTAGATGGTGCTACAGTCCAGTGTGAAGCTGGGCCTCAACCAACAAGCTTCTCTAGCTGGCACGATCTTTTGCCAACTGTTCCCAGCGACGCTCTCCCAGTTGGATATGTTTCTCTTTTACCTGTGTGTGCCACCTTAGATTCGGTCTTCCTCTGGTGTGTCGTCCCTCGGGGTTGGACTCGAATACTCCTCGAGCGGCTCTACATGGTCTAGCCACCTTAGACGTTGGATCCGTAGACGCCGTACAAGGCCGATGTCACTGTACAGCCCGTATAGTCAATCGTTGTATCTTCTCCTACACACGTCGCTTATACAAACGGGACTATAGAATGAACACAGAATTTTCCTCCCGAAACGACCAAGGACCTCCTTATCCGCTTTCATTAAAGTCCCGGCCTCTGCATCATAGGGGAGAACCGAGATAATTCAGGTTTTGCATAGAGCAATCTTGGTCCTTGGAGAGAAGTCTCTACTTCTCAACTGCCTCTTGAGCCCAAAGAAGTTTCAGTTCTTCTTCTTCTTCTTTCTCTTATCGGGCACTACAGTTCGCGGTGAATCTGGATCCCAACCAACATGCCAACTACCACGATATTTTGATAACCTTTTCCATTGTCGCACACCTAGTTCGCTGAGGTCCCCTACCACCTGTGTGCGCTATTTCAGGTGCCGCCGTCCTCTGTTTCTTCGTACCTCGGGGTTGGATTCAAAGACTCTTCGGGATTGAGCTGTGGTGTCAATTCGCTCTACATGGTCTAGCATTCTTAGGCGTTGAGTCCGTAGACGCCTGGCAGGACTCATGTCGCTGTACAGCCCGTAAAGCTCGTGATTGAACCTTTTCCACCATCCCCGTCGGCATTTATAAGTCCGAAAATCACATGCAAAATCTTTCCCTCGACACGGCTAAGGACTTTCTCACCCACCTGCGATAGTGTCCATGCTTCTGCGCAGTACAGGAGGACCGGGATGATAGGGTTCTTGTATAGGGTCAACTTTTACTCAATTGCCTCCTGAGCCCAAAGAAACAGCGTCGTCGCTGTTCCAGGTCACTGCGGAGCCAAGGTAGACGAAGTCCTTCACTACCTCTAACTTATGTATATCTGCCAATGCAAATATTCTGGCCAAGATGTCGGTGGTGAGCTGCCAAACCAATTTTCCAATCCTTTCACGACATCAAAACCGCGAGCATTCTCCAAAGTCATCCTGCATAGTCTGACGAGTTTAGCAGGTATGTCAAACGTAGGCATAGCGTTGTATAGCTCGTCGTAGTGTGAAGATTTGGTCGATGGTGGACTTCTCTGGCCTGAAGCAACACTGATAAGGACCTATCAACTTACTTACAAAAGGCTTCACACAAAACGGCAGAGAAGATTTTGTGGGTGATGGTAAGGAGCCTATATTGTCGAAATCAGCGGGTCTCCTTCCTTGTGGATCGGGCAAACGATGCTAAGGCTCGGGCATGCTTTACTCTTACCATATCTTACAAATGAGCTTGTGCATGCTTCTTACCAGGTCATTTTCAGCCACCTCGAAGAGCCCAGCAGACAGTCCGTCTGCGCCAGCAGCTTTATTCGACTTGGGTTTCGCAATGGCGGTCTTAACTTCGTCGAGGTAAGGGGGAAGGAATTCTTTGCGTTCTTCGTCGTTAATAAATGGATCATTCTGCCTTACAGCGGTATATTGACTAACATCGCTGTTATACAGTCTACAGAAGTGGTTCGTTCATATTCTCAGCATCGACTGCGACTCTACTACTACGTGGCCCTTCTCTACTCTGCAGACTTCCGTTCTGGCTTTATAACCATGGCATGCTCGCTTTATTTGTTGACAAAGCTTTCGAACGTCACGCCTGCAATAACATCTCTCCAAATCCTCAATCGTGCACTCTTTCTTCTTTCTCCTGGGAAGCTTATGTTCCTCCCTTCTTTTTCTTGTAGAGCTCACGGGTTAAGAAGCAGCGGTTAGCAAGGGTAATTCTGCCTTTATCTCAGCGCTGATGTTGATGACGTTACTAGTGAGCCACGCGGTTTTATTAGCCTTGTATGTATGTACGTATGTATGTATGTCGGCGTTACAGTACATGGAGGACCAAAGCCGAGCTTCTCGTAATCATCGCAATCACCCATGATGTGTGAGATTTTATTTTGCGGGATTCAATCCCGTGTCATCGGCATCAACACACTAACTACTACCTACTGCGCCACGGCACTCTCTTTATTAAGCCTTAGGCTTCGAAATTATTAGATCTATCATCGCCGTTAAACAGTCTACAGAAGTGTTCCTTCCATATTCCCAGCATCGACTGTGACTCTACTACCAGTTGTCTTCATCCTTACAGGCTAGCGAGGTGGCTGTATAGCCCTGGCATGTTCGTTTTAATTTTTCGTAAAACTAGCGAACGTTATTCCTGTGGTCCCATCTCTGCATCTCCTCTATCTCACGCTTACCATGCTCTGCTTACGAGCAGCTCTGATCCGTCTATGTAGGACGGCTTTGTAGGCGGACTTGCGCGCATTGCTCATCAAACCAGCGGTTTCTATTTAGCGGTGGTCTGAAACCCAACACATCAGAGGCAGGGTCTCTGACGACGCACTGGCAATACTCCCACTATTGTTCTGTGGATTGTGTCGGTGTCATCGGAATTTGCGAGAGGTTGAGGGAAACTCGATCGGCAAAGATCCTAGCGACCTCCTGCGATAGTAGCCTTCCGACGTCAAACTTTCGTTGTCCTGCTCGACTCCGTGATATCTTCATTCGAACCTTGGCTACAATAAGGTAGTGATCCGAGTCGATGTTGGCTCCACGGAAGGTTTGTACATATAGGATACTAAAGGTGTGTCTGGCGTCGATCGCAACGTGATTAATTTGGTGGTGGTCGACTCATCAGATGTCGAGTTGCGGGAATCGCGTCCTAGCTGAAAGGAGGTCAGGAAGTCAAGTGGCCGATGTTCTTTTCGGACGTGGTGTCGTGTAGGCTATATTTCCCCGTGAACGACTCAAATACGTTCTCTCTGCCCAGTTTCGCATTAAAATCCCTTAGAACTGTAATGCCCCTTCCTACGTAGGATTACTTTGACCAACATATCAGACCGATTCGATCGACGTAGGCGCATCCTACTTGTCTACTCTCATCCTACAGTGACCAAGATATTAAGGCTATTAGTATCGAGGGCAACTCCTTCAAGCTCTGGATTGCCTCGGCCTATTTAGCCCACGACCACCCAAGTCCTACAGTACTATTTTTGTATCGTATCTAGGACGTTGGGCGTAGGTTCTCTCTAGGAGATCGTAGAAATCGATCATCCATTTCTTCGGTTGCTTCGTGATCGCATATTAAGCTATGTAATGTTCCCCAAATTAGCTTTGATGCGGATTGCTATGAGGCGTTCGCTTTCATCCCGAAAGCTTAAGACTTTTTGTCGGAGTCTTCCTCGAATAACGAAGCCGCATCCGAATTAGCATCCTTGTAGCAATATCAGCAGTTTTTCATCCTGCTTTTTCCTGGTTCATCCCATCGCACTTCTTGGAGTGCAGTTATACATATCTGCTTTGTAGCAGTTGGGGATTCGCTCCAATTGATTGCCCGCACCCGGTCTGTTAAGCGACCTCACATTTCAGGTGAAGAGTCGCAATTGATTTAGTGTTTGTAGGGTTCGTCCGCTTTGTATCCGTTCATATCCGAGGCTTGGCATTGCTTTGCAACAATTTATTTTTTTCGTGATTGGGATGTTACCTCTTAGCACAACCCCCAATTTAGAGAGGCCCCGGGAACAAGGAGGTCAGGTGACTGCACGCATTGGTTCACTACCTGGTGAACGGTGTCTGTGGATCCAACGCCTAAGATGGCTAGATCATGTAGAGCGCATGAAAATTACAGCTCCAACCTTGAGGGGCGATGCAGTCGTGGATGGCCAAATTTTAGGTGACGCACGCAAGTGAAAGGAGATCTCAACCAACTAGGCGTGCGGCACTGGAGACTGCTGGCGAAAGACCGTGGCAGTTGGAGAGGTTTTTTAAGAGAGACCCTGGTTCGCCGTGAACTGCAGCGCCGACAAAGAAGAAGAAAGTTAGATCCACTTAAGTCAGAGTTCAGCTGGTATGATAGTATGCGCAAGGTACGTTGTTAATATCCCTTTTCATTTCAGTTTCTTATTTGGTTTTGAAATCCTAAAATATTCACCTTGTCCTCCGACAACGCTAGAGTGAAGTGAGAGTGAAGTTCTCTATATGTGGGCACTTGACAGCATATCCTTTAAGTGAAAACTCAGTGTTTAGCCAATAACCTGAACAGTCCTCGGCCAATCAACACTTTTTTAAGTAAATCAGCACGTCAAAGCTCACAGAGAATGCCTAAATGCAGCACAAAACCATCAACTCGTCGCTATCGTAGGTCCGATGAAAGGGATTCCAGAAAGTCAAAGGCGAATTTTTCTACTCAAAACGACGCGCTTTCACGTCTCTCTTTCAATCACTCGAGCAATAAATAGTTTAAAGGTCCTTTCAGCATGAAAATACTTAAAGCAGCTTTCCACCATCGGCAACTTCAATCCAATTTGCTGACCCATATACCCCGACGATGTCAGTGGCCCACGTTCTCTCTAATCCGCGGCCTCTTCGTATTGCATCATCATCAACGTTTGCCGCGGCAACCAAACGACGATACTCGTCCACTCCTTCGCTCAGTTTTTTTGATTTTCTTTTTGTTTTTATTTCATTTCCGGTTCAGTGGAATCCTTGTGCAACTATTCCACATCACACACGGGACATTGGTGTTCGGGTAAACTATCTGTGAAATAACACCGGTCGACGAGGTTCCATCCAAGTAAGTATTTTGTTAACAAGTTTGCGCAGACAGACGCTGTGAACACATCACGAGATATGTTATGTGCCTTACGTCCATGGAGTATAGCAACCGTGTGCAATTGCCGGGACACAAAAGATGAATTGTCTGATGTGTATAGCACCGCGGGACTCATGTCCTGCCGCACATCACATATGTTCGAGTGATAAACGAGCAACTTCACTGTTGACGACACACTGGTTTTCAAGTGAACCGAAAATATGTTTTGTTCCTGTGTTCCTTTTATCTTCGATTGTTTGCAGTTTTTCTGCTTCAGTTTTGTGGAGATGTGCTCGCGAAATTGCATTTTTTTTTATTCGTCTAGTGGATCCTCTATGTGGTTATTCCTAAATTGCAATAGTTGCAGTTCGTCGAGCATTGTGTGGAGCATTTTATTTGACTCCGGTTAAGCCGGATGATGGCGCGGTCGGATTTTCGTTTTTGTGTAAATTCAAATTTAATTTGATCCTGGCGCGCGCAATGGGCGGAAAGCAATTCTCTTAGGACGAGTGCATTTAGAGCGGAAGTGGTCGGTAGTAGAGATGGTAAGGCCGGGAGTCGGTATCCGGATTAGAGTTTTATTTGTATTTTAAGCCCTTTTTATGTGGACTAAAAAAATCCGCGCGGTTTTGTTCGAAAGTTGGCATTTTTATTTTAATTAAAAGGTCCTTTAACGTCTGGCTGAATCCGCAACTATGTAGGTCTAGCCTGCAGCTGAGTGTAGGTTTTATTCTTGTGACTGTAATTTAATTGACTGAGGGAATTGTACGTTGTTTCATCCACAGTTGAGTTGTTTAAGTTGGTGGCTTAAAATGATCCAGTTCCAGTGTCCTCTGGGCTCTAAAAAGCTTTGAACCTAACAAGTCTCCAGGACGGGATAGGATCGATCAAACCCGCGGAGCTCCAGCAGGCAGCTGATATCATCATTCTCTGACTTGTGGTAATACTACATCCCCAGTGGATGGTAACCGAAGTCATTTTCATACCCAAGGCAGGCAAAAGCTCCCACACGTATGCAAATGACTTGAGGCCTATCAGTCTCACTTCTTTTCTACTAAAAACTCTACAAAAGTTTTTAGAAACACACATCCGATACAGCTATATCTCAGGAAGGCTGTCGGATAACCAAAATGCCTACAACAAAGGCAAGTCGGTGGAAACAGCACTCCACTCACTGGCTAGCACCATAGTATAGTCACTGGAACACGAGGAATATACATATCTTAGTGGCCTTTCTCGATATTGAGCGCGCCTTTAGCAATGTTGAACCATGGACCATCACCAAAGCGCTGTCTGATCTGGCCAATTTTGCTGGTGCCGTTTCAACTAGAATTGCCAGCAGAGGTACACCAGAGGATGGAGTACTCTCCCCTCTCCCCTGGAACGTGATGGTCAATGAATTACTACTGCTGCTAGAACAGGAAGGGTACGCTATTACCGCCTATGCAGATGACATGACAGTAGTAACCTGGATGCAGTGCTGTGGGCTTGGGGTCAACCCTGAGAAGACTGACCTAGTACTGTTTACAAATAAATATAAAATTCCGCCCTTCAACCCACCGAGGCTGGGTGGAACCCAATTAATAATCAAAGATCAGTCTAAATATCAGGCCTACTCCTGGACACGAGGCTGAATTGGAAACCGAACATTCTCAATCGAGTCAAGAAAGCATCCACTGCTCTCTACAGCTGTAAAAAAGTGATGGGCAAAAAGTGCCCAAGCATTATGCACTGGCTCTAAATAGCAATCATAAGGCCCATCCTCCTGTATTGCATCGTAGTCAGGTGGACTGCCCTGTACAAGGCAGTATATCGAAACCTTCTGGGGAAAGTACAAAATTCGGCCAGCTTATACATAAGCGGCGCGATTAGATCAACCCTCACGGAGGCCCTAAATGTTCTACTACATTTTCCACCTTTGGACCTCTTCAGCAAACAAATTGCTGCCTGCGCGACACTACGAATGGCCCACACTACAGAAAGGCCATACAAGCATTCTTAAACACTTCGAAGTGCCCATGAACACAGACTACATCATCCCGCAGAATGTGTTCACTAAGAACTTCGAAGTTATCTTTCCATCCAGGGAGGAGTGGGCTGAAGGGAAAGTCACACCGAAGGTCTCGATCTCCCTCTATACCGATGGAGACGGGTGTAGGTAGTGGAGTCTTCTCCAAGGAGCTTAACCTCAACCTATCGTTTAGACTCCCAAATCACTGCAGTGTGTACCAAGCAGAAATAAGAGCGATAAGGGAGGCCCTTGCATGGCTTAGGATCAATGTAAGGATATATTCATTTGAACGGACAGTCAATCAATCAAAAACATCCCTTAACTGCCGCCTATCTCTAGAGGAGATAGCTGAACAGTTCAATATGAAACTACTGTGTGTTACCGGGCATAGGGATATTCCAGGAAACTGCGCGGCCAATGAGCTCGCAAGGTTAGAGCCAAGCACACTCAGTTTTCCAAGCTTCGGGTGTCTAAAAACAACAATAAGTACGGTAAAGCACATGATAAAACCTCGAACCATAGAGGCTACCAACCTCCAATGGAATGAAAGTAATGTCGGCTTTATCACTAAACAATACTGGCCTAAGCTTAGCTTAGGGCAGACCAGGGATCTTGAGGCAACCCAAAGAGCATTCTTATGCACTTTAGTGGGTGGCACCATTGGAAAACACGGCGCCAGACTGGGGCTACCATCCAATGATTTCTGCCGTGGCTGCATGGATGAAGAGCAATCAATACACCACCTCCTTTGCTCATGCCCTTCTTTTGCGAATCGCAGGAGGATCTATCTCGGTGCGCCCTTCTATGATAACTTAAGTGAGCTTCTTCTTGTTCTTAACGGGCGCTACAGTTAGGGGTGAACCTGGGCCTCAACCAAAATGCCCCTCTAACTAGCACAATCTTTTGCTAGCCTTTTCCATTGCCGCACACCCAGTTGGCTGAGGTCCTCTTCCACCTGTGTGCGAAATCTTAAATGCGGCCGATCTCTGTTTCTTCGTTCCTCGGGGTTGGATTCAAAGACTCTCCGGGCTGGAGCTGTGGTGTCCATTCGCTCTACATGGTTTAGCCATCTTATGCGTTGAATGCGTAGACGCCTGACTAGACTCATGTCGCTGTACAGCCCGTAAAGTTCGTGGTTGAATCTTTATTGACCCGAAAATCACGCCCAAAATCTTTTACCCAAACCGACCAAGGGCCTCCTCATCCGCTTTTGATAGTGTCCATGCTTCTGCGCCATACAACAGGAGCGGGATGATAAGCGTCTTATATAGAGTCAACTTTGTCGTTCGGGAGAGGGCTCTATTACTCAGTTGCCTCCTGAGCCCAAAGAAACAGCAATTGGCAAGAGTGGTTCTAAGTTTGATTTCGGAACTGATGTCGTTGTTCCAGGTCACTGCCAGGAGCCAAGGTAGACGAAATCCTTAACTACCTCAAACCAATACAACTGTTCTAGCCAAGTCGTCGGCGGTGAGCGTCCATATATTTTGTTTTGCCCTCGTTTACTGCCAAACCAATTTACCCCGACTCCATCTCAATACCCACAAACGCCTCATTGACATCTCGCTGTGATCTAACTATGATGTCAATATCGTCGGCGTATGCAAGGAGTTGCGAGGGTTTGAAATAAATTGTGCCTCTTGTATTGGCCAGTGATTTTTGCACAATCATTTCCATTATGATGTTGAAGAAATCACACGACAGCGCATCGCCCTGCTTAAATCCTTTCTTGACATCAAAACTATCGGTAAGGTGTCCACCGATTCGGATGGAGTAGCGAGCTTTCTCCAAAGTCATCCAGCATAGTTTGACGAGCTTAGCAGGAATGTCAAATGGTTGACATGGCATTGTATAGCTTGTCTCTAATTACGTTGTCTTATGCGGCTTTGAAGTCGACAAGGAGGTGGTGAGTTTCGACTTGAAATTCATTGGTTTTTTCCAGGATCAGCCGTAGTGTGATGATTTGGTCGATGGTGAACTTCCCTGGCCTGAGGCCACACTGACAAGGACCTATCAGCTTACTTACAAAAGGCTTCATACAAAATAGCAGAGAAGATTTTGTAGGCGATGTTAAGGAGCCTTATTCCTCTGTAGTTGTCGAAGTCAAAGAGGTCTCCTTTCTTGTGGATCGGGCATACGAAGCTAAGACTCCATTCCTCGGGCATGCTTTCCTCTGACCATATCTTACAGATGGCCTAGTGCATGCTCCTAACCAGGTCATCTCCAGCTACATTAAAGAGCTCAGCAGACAGTCCGTCTGCGCCAGAAGCTTTTTTCGACGATGGTTATGAGGCGTTCGCTCACATGCCGAAACAGCAAAACCGCATCCGAGTAATCGTCGTCCTCTCTCCCTGTAACAGTTGCCGTAGTAGATGCCGCAGTTTTTCAGCCACTTTATACCCGGTCCATTCCATCGCATTTCCTAGATGGCGGTTAAGTCCGCTTCATAGCCGTCTAGGGCGTCCGCAAATTTTTCGGCTGCACGTGGTCTGTCTAGGACCTAACATTCCACTTACAGAGCCGAAGATCAATGTCTTTTTTTCGTTTTTTGCAAGGGTCGTCAACATTAATCCGGTCCGTTTTATCCGAGGCTTGTGGTTGTTACGGAGTTTGCGCTGTTTTTACGGTTACTGCTTACTGGGCCATGGGAGAGGGAGCGAGCAAACAGAGCAAAGAAGTTGATTGCGATTAACATGGCAAACGCCAGCTTCGACCTCTATCCCTGCTCATTCCAAGTTGACACACAGCCTTCGCGTGGCACCCCTGGATAGCTATACTGGCACCCGCCAGGTAGTGAACCAATGTGTGCAGCGACCCAATCCTTGTTCCTGGGGAAAGAGGAACCCGGCCCTCCAGGTTGGGGTTTGCGCTTAGGGTTAACATCTCTGTCGCGTAAAATAAATATTTGTTCAGAGACAACCAACAGCCTGGGATACGGACGGTTTACATGTTGACGACCCCCGCAAACGTCTAAAAGGAAACGAATTCCGGATCTGCACCTGGAACGTTAGGTCCCTCAACAGACCGGGCACAGCCGGACAACTGGTCAAGTCTTTGGACTGCTATAAGGCAGACATTACCACGCTCCAAGAAGTGCGATGGGATGGGCCAGGCAAAAAGCGGATGAAAAGCTATGATATCTACTACTGCTACTACTGCTACTGCTACAGAGAAAACAAACATCTGTTATACGAGGCAGACTCAGGAAAAAAGTCTTAAGCTTCCAGTATGTAAGCGAACGCCTCATAACTACCGCATCAAGGCCAATCTCGGCAATATAAGCTTACTATGTGTCCACGCCCCCACAGGGGAGAAAGATGACCAACATAAAGACGACTTCTATGATCTCCTAAGCAGCACGTATGCGCATGTCCCCGCTATGACACCAAAATCGTTCTAGGAGATTTCAATGCGAAGCTGGGTTAGGAAGCTATCTTTGAACGGGTCATTGGAAAGCACAGCCTACACAACACCACGTCAGAAAACGGACTTAAACTAGTGGACTTTATGGCGGGACATAATCTGGTAGTAGCAAGTACACGATTCCCACACCTCAACATCCATAAGGGACCTGGCGGTCCCAATCAAATTGATCATATTGCGATCGACGGCAGACACTCCTCCAGCATCCTAGATGTCCGAACTTTTCAAGGCGCCAACATCGACTCGGATCATTGCCTTGTTGCAGCCAAGGTACGGACGCGAATTTCTCGGAATTAACGGAGTCGAGTAAGAGCACCAAAATTTAAAGTCGCAAAGCTGCAATCGCAGGAGACCGCCAGGACCTTCGCAAATTAAATCTCCCTCAAGCTCTCACAAGTCCCGATGCAATCTGCAGAAACCATAGAACAGCAATGGAGTCGTTGTCCTAACGCTATTAGAGAGGCCGCCTCAGAGGTACTCGGTTTCGAGCCACCACCGTCGAGAAACCCCTGGTTTGATGATGAGTGCAGACAGGCCCATGTAGAGAAACAGAATGCATACATGCCACATTGCATCGACGAACGAGAGCTGCCCGCGAGCTCTATGAATAGAAAAGGAGAGAAGAAAAAAGAAGGAGCATGAGAAGCGCGAGATCGAGGAAATGGAGAGATGTAAAACGAACATGCTAAGGCTATAAGGCCAGAGCAGAAGCCTGCAGGGATGAGCACGGACAACTAGTAGTGGAATCAGGGTCGATGCTGAGATTGTCGAAGGACCACTTCTGCAGACTGCATAACGACGATGACAGTCAAAATGCCAACGTCAGGCAGAACGAACCATTCACAATGGACGAAGACGATAGAGAATCCCGTCCACCCGACCTAGACGATGTTAAGATACCGATATCGAAACTTAGGTCTTATAAAGCTGCTGGGGCAGACAGACTTCCCGCGGAACTGTTTAAAGCAGCTGGCTATGAGCTGGTTAGGAACATGCACCAACTCATCTGAAAGTTATGGTCGGAAGAATGCATGCCCGATGATTGGAATCTCAGCATTGTTTGCCCGGTCCATAAGGAAGAAGATGACTGCGCCAAATACAGAGAGATAAGTCTCCTGAACATTGCGTACAAGATCCTCTCTGCCGTACTTTGTAGACGATAGACCAAATACTTACACTACGGCAGATCTTGGAGAAGACCCATGAATTCCAGGTCGACACATCGACTTTAAAGCCGCATATGACAGCGTTAATAGAGACGAGCTATACAGAGCCATGTCTTGTTTTAACATTCCTGCAAAACTCGTCAGAGTGTGCGGGATGACTATGGAGCACTCTCGCTGCTTCATTAAGGTCGGAGGTGAACTAACCGACCCCTTCGATGTTAAAAGAGGTTGTAGACAGGGTTACGCACTGTCATGTGATTTCTTTAACATCATTGTTGAAAAGATCGTGCGGGACTCTGCGGCCATTACAAGAGGAACGATCTACTTCAAGTCTTCACAATTGCTTGCCTACGCAGATGGCATTGACGTTATTGGACGGACAAAGCGAGGCATCAATGAGGCATTTGTAAGCAATGAAGCAGAAGCGGCTGAAGTAGGTCAAAGGGTAAATGGGGACAAGACCAAATATATGCTGTCATCAAAGAAAGACGCGCAACACCGACGTCTTGGTCAGAACGTCACCTTCGGCACCTATATTTTGAAGTAGTCAAGGCCTTCGTTTACTTTGGCTCGATAGTGACAAGCAGTAATGACACCAGCGCCGAGATAAAACGCAGATTAGCTCTTGCCAACCGCTGCTTCTTTGCGCTCAAGAGGTAGTATGTAGAGCCCTCCCCCGAAAAACTATGGTATCCATCTACAAAACCTTAATCATTCCGGTCCTCCTCTACGGCGCTAAGGCTTGGATGTTATCAAAAGCGGATGAAGAGGCTCTTGGGCGTTTCGAGAGGAAAATTCTGCGTGCAATCTTTGATCCCGTTTGTGCAAACGGAGAGTGGAGGAGGAGATTCAACCAAGAACTGTACGGGCTGTACAGCGACATCGGCCTGGTTAGACGTCTTCTGATCCAACGTCTAAGATGGCTGGGCCATGTAGAGCGAATGGACATCACCGCTCCGGCCCGAAGAATCTTCGACACCAACCCCGTGGGACGACGCAGCGGAGGACGACCGCATCCTAAGGTGGCACGCACAGGTGGAAAGGTACCTTAACCAATTGGGTGTGCGGCACTGGAAGAGGCTGGCCAAAGATCGTGCCGCTTGAAGAGGCTTGTTGATTGAGGTTCACCCCGAACTGTAGCACCATCTAAGTAAGTAAGTAAGGCGTACTAGACCGTAACCCAACCGACTAATCCTGTTTTTTGGTGCAGGAGGCTCGCCATTCGCCCTTCCCCGTCTGCAATTTCCATAGAAAATCGCCCGATCGCACCACGAGGAGGTGGGGATGGGACTTACTAACAGTGCCGCAAGATGTTCGACTGCGGTGGCTCTTCTCGCTTTTTAGCAGGCCAGCATCCGTCGAATAGATGCTACCCCTACGAGACCTCTGTCAGACCTATACCATCCACTTAAGTGAGATAGCAGATATAAAAATAGCTCAACTCCATCGGTTCATCAGAAGCACCGAATGGTTTTCGGGTTTCGGGTCAAGGTAATATGATCCATGTGGTATCACAATGGGCCGATTTCGGCCTACGTGTGGCGTATGGCAACTACTTTAACCTGACCTAATCTAACCACCGTCCGGGATACTATTCATCTCTCGATAATTGCCTTCATCACAGTACAGGGATGCAGTCTTTTCTCGATCACCATCTGTCCTCGTGGCAGTAATTAGTGGCTACACCCCTTACGATTTTCGGCATGTAAGCATAACAAAAGCATTCTTCCACATCCGGTCTAAACGAGCCGACACGACAGTTGGAACTTGACGACAACCTAGCACTAAGGACGAAGAGATTGGTAGAAAAACGCAAACTCATTCACCCCCCACCTGGTATGCAAACGATGCCAAGCAAATTGCAGCAGCTGCGTCGCGCTATAGTGCTTGCTTCCAAAAATACTACCCGCCATGCAAATTGAAAGAAACTTGGGTTTGCTCCTCCTCTTCTCCTGTGTGGCACGTCGTACACCATCGAATTAAATATCGCATCTCAAGTCGAGCGTAAATAGATTCATTACGCCAAGCGTAGAGAAGCCATTTCGCCTCAATCCACCGACGATGAAACAACACAAACTGGATGGCATGCAACATGCGTTCTGTCTCCGAATCTAAATGGATTCTTCTTCTCCAAGAAGAAGAGATTCAGATTCGTTTTGGTCTTTGTAGTTGGTGCACCTAATGGATAATTGGCTAATTTTGGCGTAAATCATTGCCGCGCGAGCTGCAACATGACAACGAGCATGATGCAAGACATATGCTTCATATGCTTTGATCTTGCACTTCCCGGCGCGACAAGCCGACAGGTTCCACATACATCTCCTCCCGCTTTCCACTCAGTTGAAATGATAAACATACCTCGTCGCTGAGAGATGGACAAATCTGAGTATTTACACACAAAACTTTGAGACGAGCATCTACTCGTCTACTGCTCCACGGTGGAGCGTGATGTTTACTCTTTCAATCACAATCGAAAGGAAATTTCGTCTAGATGCTGCTCTCGGTCGTTTATTGTTTATCGTTTGTCAGGGGAAAACAGCTTTTCGGGTTGATTCCATCAGCCAGTTGGTTAAGAGGGTCGTTTTCACATGGAGTGTGACATTCCGGTGATTTACGGATACGTGACGGGAGTCCGCAATCGCCCGGTATTGAGAAAATACTGATTTGGCACGTGCTCGAAGTTTGTTGGATAGATGTGGCAAGTGAGAAACAGTGATGAGGTGCTTTCGATCTGGAGGAATTCAATACGAGACGGGCTTAATTGAATTGATGGTATTAAGAGGACGAAAGTAGCTGAAGAATGGCTTTTTGTTTATTTAAGTGGAGTTGTTGGGAGTATTCCTACCTTGTATGCGATAGCTCTTGTCAAAGTTTGGGGTTGGGATAGATTTTTTGTTTTTGTAGTTCGCACAGGATCAAGAGCTATACTCTTGTGATGTTTGTCACACAGCGTGGACGGATTGCAGATGGTTTGGGTCGTAGATGTTCATTCACTACTCTCCAGGGGTGGTTGTCCTAGATAGGAGGAAATTAACTCGACTGCATTTTCACGTTGGGTGTAGTTCCCAGCAAATGTTCCATGCCATTATGGTATTATCTTAGAACTGCATACACAGAGTATGAATTTGAAGTGACCATATACTGTGGACCACGCCCAACCCCAATAGCATTGGGGTGCTTCGTAGCTGTATTGATTTTTTTGGTTAATTCACATAACATTTCTGTGGCGTGTCCCCAAGACTCTTCGGGCCGGAGCTGTGTTGTCCATACGCTCTACATGGCCTGGGCATCTTATGTGCTGTATTCGTAGACGCTTAACCAGGCGCATGCCGATGGACAACCCGTACAGTTTGTTGAATCTTCTTCTCCAGAACTTGCTCAAGAGCTTTTTCATCCGCTTTTAATAGCCTCCATGCTTCTGCGCCATAGAACAGGACAAGTATGGTTAAAGTGTTATATAAAGCCAACTTGGTCTCTCGAGAGAGTGCTCTATTACCCCATAGCCGCTCGAGCTTAAAGTTATAGCGATTGCAAGAGTAATTCTGCGTTTGATTTCGGTACTGATGTTATAGTCCCTATTTATTGCGGAGCCGATTTAGACAAGATCCCTTACTACCTCAATAACGATGTCGATGTTGAATGACCTCCCTTGATTGCAGCCTCCGTTTCAATGCCAACAAATGCTTCATTAACAACGCGCTGTGTTCGATTAATCATGTCAATATCATCCACTAGCAGTTGAACGGACTTTTGGAAGATCGTGTCTACAGTGTTAAAAAAGTCACATGACGCCTTGCCTAAAACTTTTTTGACATTAAAGGCCTCGCTGAGTTCGTTACCGACCTTGATGGAGCAGCGAGAGCTCGCCACCATCATCCTAAACAATCTGACGAGCTTGGAAGGAGTACCAATGCAGAGAAGATCTTGTACGCGATGTTAAGTACACTAATTCCTCTGTAATGGGCGCAGTCAAAGGGGTCACTTTCTTGTGGATCGGGAAAATGACACTGAGATTCCACGCGCCGGGCATGGCCTCCGACCATATTTTTCGGATGAACTGATGCACGAACCCAACCAGATCATCTCCAGCTGCCTTAAACCGTTCTACGGACAGTCCATCCGATCCAGCATCTTTTTTCGACTTCAGTCTCGATAATGCTATATTGACTTCGTCAAAGTCGGGGGGATGGAATTCTAGTCCATCGTCGTCCAAAGTGAATGTACATACCATTCTGCCTGGCAGCGGTATTTGGGTCGTCATCGGCGTTTAACATTCTGCAGAAATGATTTTTCCAGATCCTCGGGATCGATTGCAACTCAGGCAGACTTCAGGGCAGGCTTCAGTCGGTAGCTTGTTTCCACCGGATAGCTGTTTTACCTTTTAGTAAAACTTTCGGACTCCATTCCTGCCATAACACCTCTCCATCTCCTCGATCGCGCGGTTCTCCCGAACAGCTCTCGTCGTTCGATGCAGCATTGCCTTGTGGGCCTCCTGTTTGGCTGCATGAGCTTGCCTGCACTCGTCATTAAACCATGGGTTTCTCCTTTGTGATGTCGTAAAACATAGCACTTAAGTGGCAGCTTCTTTGATGGCTTCTTGACAGCGCTTCCATTCTTCTTCGATTATTAGTACAGACGGCGTCGTGCTTTCAGAGAGTTTCTGAGGGACTCGGTCGACAAAGTTCTTAGCGATCTGCTGCAATTGTAGCCTTTCGACGTAAAACCGTGGTGTTCTTTCTTGACTCCGTCCCTCTTTCGGTATCCGGGTTCGTAACTTACCTTTTTTTGCCCAGCCCATCTCTCCGCACCGTGGCGCAGTGGGTAGTGTGTTGGTCTCTGACGCCGATGAGACGGGATCGAATCCCGACACAGCCATGTCATCGAACGTCTGTTCACGGTGTTTCTCCTCAGCGGGGTTCTGACAAAACCCCCTGTAGTAAAATTGTCATGAAAAGCTTCTCGAAATTCGCCGTTCGAAACCGGCAATAAACTGTAGGTCCCTTTCACCTATGGGAAAATTAAATCACACACAACATGGGTGATTGAGAGAAGCTCGGCTCAGGTCCTTTATAGACTGTAACGCCAATATACATACATACATCCCTCCGCACTTTTTGGATTGCGGTAATGCCTGCTTTGTAGCAGTCCAAGGCCTCCGCTGCATACATTAGTTCACCATACAATGGTTGTTGTGATGGCTGTCCAGGTAGCGCCGAGAGGAGGCTGTGTGTCAACTTAACTTGCTTACTTACAAGGATCATTGCTGGCATCCCGCCAGGTTGGGAACAATGAACAACTTTACCCATGCCGTCCACATTAACCTGTCGAAAATAATAATTAACTGACAACACTGCGTCGTTCGCCATCTGTCTAGAAAGGGAAGGGCCCTTTCTTTCAGTTTTCATCCAATACTGAGGTCGACCGAATTTCGTGCGAAATTTTGGGGAAAAAAAAGTGAGTCACTCGATCTGCAAAGATTTCTTTCTCCCATTCAGAGCGATGGCACAGACTGGATGAGCTGGATAGACACTGGAGATGAGGCCTGGATATTTGAAAGCCGGGACCCCGTAGACGAAGTAAGCGGTTGTTGGAAAAAAGTGGGGAGCAGCCAAAAAGGCGAGGATGTCAAAGTCGTGACTGAAGGGCGTCCCGAAGACGGGGCGAACATGTGTTTTTCGTGTGCGACCCGAACTCGTCAAGAAGTGCTGATGTATTGAAGTCACACCTCAAGGGAACTCACCATGACGGTGGTATAGATAAGGTCAAAGAGGCTATTACCTCGGCTGAGTTAACTTGGGAGAGTCAACAAAAGTGCTTGGAATCGTGAGAGTAACGTTGGAATCGTTACGTAGAGTCAGATGGGAACTATTGTGAAGATCGATAGTAAAATTTCGCGACAAACTTAATGTACTTTTGCTTATTAGCCACACAGGTCTATTGACAGGTAGAAAATTCGCTGTACAAATTGTGACTTCTACTCAAACTGCCCTTATACCCAGGGCAATAAGTATTTAGAAAAAGGTAGTAAAACAATTTTTTTGGGTCATTTTTAACCTCCCATTGGAAAGTTATTATAATGGGGCCGATATCTTCACGTTTCCAGGTCACCAGAATCCATATCCAAGCTTTTTATAGAGATATATGTATGTGCGTATGTGCATACCTGAATGTTCGCCTCGATTATCTCAAGAACCAAAGATGTACTGACATAATATTGGGTTCATTCAACTTAGAAGTGAGTAAGTTTTCAGCAAAATCGGTAAAGCCGTTTTTTGTTAGAAATTAAATATCTAGAAAATCGGCAAAAAAAATTAAAAAGACGCGGTGTTCCCAAGCGGTTCCCCATCTAAGTAGTAACCGCACCCGACGCTGGTTAATTGCGGTGATCGGACGAGAAGCGATACAATTGAGATTGCTCGGACAGTGTTGTGGTTGGGTAAGGAGCTGCTCGTGAGTGTGCACTACCCAACGAGCAATTATTAAACGCACGCGCTCATTAATAATTGGCTGTGAGCATTTTTTTATTCTTTGTTTTTGGACATAATCTCCTTCTAGTTCAATACACCTCGACAGCCGTCTCATACATTTTTTAAGACTTCAGAAAATACGGTTGTGGTAGTTCCTCAAAATGAGCATTTGTGTGAGCGATGACCTCCTCATTAGACGTAAACCGTTGTCCGTTGAGCTATTTTTTTATAGGGAGAGCCCTATAAGACTCTTATCTTGCCAGTCCTGCTATATAGAGCCAAAACCTGGATAGCAGAGCTGATCATTGGATCCGTCGAAAGAAGATTTTTGCGACCGATATTCGGTCCTGTCTGCGAGGAAGGCGCCTGGAAGCAGCGTGTCCGGGACCACCATGGATGGAAGGCTGTATTAACTCAGGTCCCGACCGTCCATGGATTGCTGGCCTGAAAAGTTAGTAAGTAAGTCATTGGTGTCTTAGGGTTCATATAATAGAGACATGCGTGCGAGGGAGATATTCAGTTTTTCGCATGGGCCAACTCAACACACTATGAATATGCTTGTAAAATCTTTAGGCAAAATTTACGGAAAGTGTAGGAATGAATGCATTTGGCAAGACATTTTCCCAAAGTTACTTTGCTGGATGGAACTAAGATCGCAATCTTACTTCAACTTGCTATAAAAATATAAATACGAGTAGGTATTCTCACGGGTAATTGTTTAAGAGCCACCGCAGACGAACAACTTGCGGCACTGGAAGTCTCTTCCCGACCATCTCGTGGTGCCATCTGGATATGTATTTCCTCTGGAGTTTCCTGTGCGAAGAAACAGGTTTAGTCGGTTGGACTACGGCCTAGTAAGAGATAACCGTAAAAAAACCTCTGAGAAAACCACAAGCCTCGGCCTAAAAGGACAGACTACATGTTGACGACCCCCACAAACATATAAAAGGACAAGAGGACACGATTGAGTCGTATGAAAGTACAGCCTACACGACACCACCACGTCCGAAAACGGATTCAGGCTAATAGACTTTGTGACGGTGTGTAATTTCCTAGTAGCTAGCACGCGATTTCCACCTCCAATGTTAATCGAATCGATCGATCGATTGCGATCGATGCCAGAGACTCCTCCAGCATCTAGGATGTCCGAACCTTCCGAGGAACCAATGTTGACTCGGATCATTAAATAGTTGCGGCCAGGATACAAATGTGAATATCGTGAACACTGCGTAGTCGAGTAAGACCAGCAAAATTTGACGTCAGGAAGCTGAAATCGCCAGAGGCTGATGCTCTTCATTGGATGCTGCCTCTTATGTGTTATGTTTTCAGCCACCACCAAAGAGAAACCCTTGGTTTGATGGCGAGTGTAGACAGGTACATGAATGCATACATGGCCACGTTACATCAACGAACGAAAGCTGCGAGCTCTACGAGCGGAAAAGAAGGGGGGAGCAGAACGCACCATTTACACTGAACGAAGATAAGAGAGAATTCCGCCCACCCGGACTTATACGAGGTTAAGATAGCGATATCGAAACTGGTGTCTAATAAAGCTTCTGGCACAGCCGGCCTGCCTGCCCGCCTATTTGAAGCAGCTGCAGATGAGTTGTTTGGGAGCATTCAACAGCTCATCTGTAAGATATGGTCGGAAGAAAGCATGATCGAAGAATGGGCCATAGTTTCATGGCCCATAAAAAGGGGACACCTACAACCGGGCATCAATTACGGGGAAAAAACATCTCCGTACTATCGCGTATAAGGAATTCGCTGTCGTGCTGTGTGAAGGGCTGGAACTATTCGTGGACAATATTCCGTCGATTTTAAAGCTGCATATGACAGTGCCTATAGGGCGAGCTAAATAGAGTCATCTTATGTTTTGACATTCCTGCCAAGCTCGTCAGGCTGTGCTCCTGCTGTGTCATCCTGACAATGAAGAATTCTTGGTGCTGCATAAAGGTCGGTAAGGAGTTACCCGAGGCCTTTGATGTCAAAAAAGATTCAGACAGGGCGGCGCACTGTCGTGTGATCTTTTCAACATAACGCTTGAATAGCACTGGGAGGGTTGACTGGCGAATACAAGAGGTCCCAAATCGTTCAAGTCTACACAATTGCTCGCATACGCTGAGGACATTGACGTGATTGGGAGAACGCAGCGAGACGTCAATGAAGCTTTTGTGATTATTAAAGCAGAAGCAGCTAAAGTTGATCTGAAGGTAAACCAAGGCAAAACCAAATATATGTTGTCGTCAAAGAAAGACGCACAACAACGAAGTCTTGGCTAGAACGTCAATATTGGCAGCTAAGATCTTGATGTAGTCAAGGATTTTGCGCACCTTGGCTCACTAGTAACAAACGGCAAGGACACCAGGGCTGAGAGGCAATTGAGTAGTAGAGCCCTCTCTCGGAAAACTAAGGTAACCCTCTCTAATACCTTAATTATCCCGTTCCTTCCCTACAGCGCGGAGGCTTGGACCTAGTCAAAGTGGCTGAAGAAGTCCTTGGTCGTTTCGGGAGGGAAATTCTGCGTACAATCTTCGGTCCCATTTACATATGCTGACGGAGAGTGAAGAAGAATATTCAACCATGAACTGTACAGGCTGTAAAGCCACTGCGGATCCAACATCTATGATGGCTAGGCCATGCAGAGCGAATGGATAGCACAGTCTTCGACTCCGACCCCGAGGGGCGACGTTGCAGAGGACGGCCGCATCCAAGGCGGCGCAGACAGGTTGAAAGGAACCTCAGCCATGGGAGTATGTACGTGATTGGAGAACACTCGCTGCTCCATCAGGGTCGGAAGCAACCTAGCCGATGCCTTTTATGTCGAAAAAGGTTTTAGACAGGGCGACACGCTATCGCGTGACTTTTTCAACATCGTGCAAATTGCACTGGTCAATACGAGGGGCACCATCTTTTTCAAGTCCGTAAAACTGCTCGCATATGCCGATGACATTGACATAATTGGACGAAGTCAGCGTGATGTCATTGAAGCCTTTACGAGCATTGAGAGGGAAGCGGCTAAAATGGGTATGGCGTTAAATGAGGGCAAACGAACTGTCGTCGAAAAAGGACACGAACCACCGGCGTCTTGGTCAGGGCGCACATATGTATTGGCAAATATAATTTCGAGGTAGTCAAGGAGTACATCTACCTAGGGTCCGCAGTGACATGCAGCAATGACATCAGTGCCGAAATCAAACACAGAATAACTCGTGCTGTTTCTTTGGGCTCGGGAGAAGCAGAGCCCTCTCTCGAAATACCAAGGTGACCATATACAAGATCCTTATCATCCCGGTCCTGCTTTATGGCGCAGAGACATGGACCTTATCGAAAGCGGATGAGGAGGCCCTTGGTCGTTTTGAGAGAAAAATTCTGCTTACGATTTTCGGCCCGACCTGTATAAGTGGCGAGTGGAGGAGAAGACTTAATAGTGAACTGTACGGGCTGTACAGCGACATGACCATAGCACGGGGTCCTCGGATTCCGGCCCGGAAGATCTTTGAATCTTTGAAGCCATCCCCTAGGGTCAACACGGTGGTGGCGCAACCATGTGGATGAAGACCTTAACCAACTAGGCGTGCGGCACTGGAAGCCCAGGTTCGCCGTGAACTGTAGCGCCAAAAGAAGAAGAATAAGAATAAGCGATGGTGTCACTTAAATACATGCGCAACGGCGAGATCGACTTGGCCCGCCTATAATAAGAAAAGGAAGGAAAATCTGCTGAAGTTCAATGGCAGTCGGTGCCCTCACGGCATGCTATCTTACCATGCAGCTTGACTAGGCCAGCCGTGCAATGACTTCTGTGGAAGTTGCAGGGACGAAGAGGAAATTGAATCCATTCCTCACTTGTCCGGCGCTTGCCCAGAAAAGGAATATATTCCTAGGAAGATACTTCCTTCGGGACTAAAAGAAGTAAATAACCTTGGGCTGAACAGATTACTAGGATCCTTACCCTCGTCTGGTTGGTTCAGCTCAACGGTAAATGTCTAGGTCTCAACGGGTTAAAAATTAATTGGGCACAATGGGCTCTACGTAGTACCTAGTGGTGCCCGATATGTCACATTAAAGTTTTGTACAAAAAAGTGGAAACTGAAAACTGAAGTAAAATTCTGTAGAACTACATACATATTATGCGCACCATTACCTCAAGCACTTCCTATGACAATCATCTGCCATCATCATCACCGTCTCTCTGGCTCCCACCAGTATCCCAACTGGTAGTAAACAAAAATTCTCGAAAAAATGAAATATCTCTCCGTTTACGAGGCAAAGTTTTATGATGTCATACAAACCAGGACACTACGCCACAAGTACCGTCCGCCATCCTTCAGACGAATTGAATTATTTCCAGATTCCGAGGAGATTACAGACTGTGGCCTCAAGTGCTAAACTTTTTCACCCGCCTGTCTTTCATCTCGATTACAAATTCATCCTTAAATCTGACGCCCTCCGATTCACCAAAAATAAATAAAAAAAAAAAAAAACTGAAAACACTTTTCCCAACTTTCCATTTATTATCCCCAATTTAGATTATGAATGAATGAATCCCCGAATGCGGACTGACAAAAGGGAGAAAAAAGAATTAATTACTTGAGACAAGGATCTGAATAAGAGAAGCATCACGAGTTGTCCAATTATCCCGGACGATAAGCGAAATCCACTCAATTCAGGATTGAGTTCTCATCTCAATGCAGGCATTATAACAAGACCTGCGGCCAAGCTCATCGACGTCATCACCAGAACTAGAGAATCAGGAACTATTGATTGCTTCGGGCAAGCTGATAATAGGCCGGAAGCTGACTTCGATTGAACCTTTAGAAAATTTAATGAAAAATCTCCGCCATAGTTCGCTTCCGTCGACAATTTTATTTTATATCTCCGCACATCCTGCCCAGCATCCGATGTATATAGAAACAGTTCGCGTTAAGCGCGCGTTTACATTTTGTCATTGTGGTGCTTAACGTCCGGATGGTGCGGAGGCACGTAACTGGAATTACACGAGCAGAAGGAAAGAGAATAACAACGAACGGAAGCACGGAAGTACGTTGAATGAAGTTAGTTGAACGTAGAGATGGAGATGATGGTGGAAATTGAAGTGCTTCCATTGTGTCCATGTCACGTCGGCTAAGCTAGAATGACGCTAACAGGTTGGGAGTTATAGGACGTTGGAACACTGCTAACCCAGATGCTAATGTAAACTCAATTTACGGATAACCGAAGGGCGTTGACTTGACAATGGAACCGACCAGAAACCTATTAAAGCATCCGAATAGGACACGACCGCAGATACGCTTTAATCGAGTCCCCTGACACGTCACATCAACTTTTTTCGCAAATCCAATTAACCGATAATATTCGTATGCATAGTGCACATCATAAATCACTGGAATGATTATTATCTGCCAGGAATTTCAATAAGCCCCATTCCCTTCCCATAGCACCTTCTTGTCATTCCGTGCCGTCCATCGAACTCTGGTATTCAATAAATCTCTTTAAAATCTGATTTACGTAATGGTAATCATCTCTCCCACAATAAACAGATAGCAATCCGTGCGAGTACAGCTCATCCACTGCTACAGGATCTGTCATCCCGTGTCGACTGGGATGGGCGACTGTTTAAATCCTTTCCGCGTGAACAGACAGTAAACCTAAGGTGGAATAATTGCGTCCGTGTTCATGAAATGGGAAATGATAATATGAATCCGGATGATGGCGTGAGGGGATAATGATGGCAGCACTCCCAAAAAGTGGACAAGTGCCGTGGAAAAAATGTATCTCAAAATACAAATAATTATTTTATGTATCCGGTGCTCTGTTCGGTTTGTTTGTCCTTTTTTGGTGGGCATTCCGCTTGGATAAGTGGCGGCGTATTCGAGGATTGATTTAATTAAAGCGTCCGGACGTGGATTATTGAAGCCCGAAGTGGAATCGTGGCTATGGATCCACCTGCAGAGGGAGAGTAATGTTATTGACGATAAGCCTCACTTCAGCTTGTTTGTTTGCTGGAGATCGTTTGCGATTATTAGGTTTTGAGAGAGTAAACCCCGAGCGGGTAAACGCCTTTAAACAGGCGACATTCAGATGACGAGACAGAGAAACGTACTGTTTTGTAATGGCGATTTGACGGAAATGTCCTGGCAAACGTTTTTGTGTTACTTGTGTCACGTGTGAGCCAACGCGAGGCTGAGTCCTAGTAAAGTACAGTCATCGACGCAAACGACATCAGGTCATTTAAAGCGATGCCAATGCTCACCATGTGGAATGGAGCAGCAGTAACACCAATAAACGAGCTGAGTCACTTTTTGAATATGAATAGTATCAATCTCACCATTGCCAATAATGGCAACAAACCTACTTTTATAAACTCAATTAGAGAAGAGGTACTTACGTCACAATCTCTAGCCCCTTTATTTCAAATATAATTTGTGGCTGGCGCGTCTTAACATCTCTAGTGAGGTTAAGGAAACTGAGCTTATATATCAGTCCAAACGGATAAGCTGGGCTCTTTTCCAAGCTCAACTTGCCGCTAAAGAAGATATGCTTCTTAAGTCGATTGCGTGGGTAGATGATGTACTAGGATGAGTATACGCAAATGGTGTGTACCTTGGTGGAATGCACAGCTTGGATCTCTTAGGAAGCGTGGGAGATCTCTGTTTAAAAGAGCCAAACGAACGAAAAGTTGGACTGATTATAGGTCTACTCTAACGAAATAAAAAAGGATCTCTTGGGAGAACATAGACTCGCTACCAACTACGACCCGACTCTATAAAGTGTTGTCCCTGGCTGGTTAAAGCCGCCTGACCAGCATACTTGCCCGACTAACTATAGTCGCTTGGCCAGCATACTTGCCTGGTTGGCTATAGCCTCCTGGCCAGCTTACTTGCCTGGCTGACTGTAGCCACCTGACCAGCTTACTTGCCTGTCTGGCTATAGCCACTTGGCCAGCATACTTGCCTGGCTGGCTTAAGCCACCTGGCCAGCATACTTGCCTGGCTGGCTTTAATCGCCTGGCCAGCCTACTTGCATGGATGGCTATAGCCACCTGGCCAGCATACTTGCCTGGCTGGCTTTAGCCACCTGGCCACCATATTTTCCTGGCTGGCTATAGCCACCTGGCCAGCATACTTGCCTGGATAGCTATAGCCACCTGGCCTGTCTACTTGCCTGGCTAGCCTTAGCCACCTGGCCACCATATTTGCCTGGCTGGCTATAGCCACCTGGCCAGCATACTTGCATGGATGGCTATAGCCACCTGGCTAGCATACTTGCCTGGATGGCTATAGCCACCTGGCTAGCATACTTGCCTGGATGGCTATAGCCACCTGGCCAGTATACTTGCCTGGCTGGCTATAGCCGCCCTGCCAGCATACTTGCCTGGCTGGCTATTGCCGCCCTGCCAGAATACTTGCCTGGCTGGCTATAGTCGCCCTGCCAGCATACTTGCCTGGCTGGCTATAGCCGCCTGGCCAGCCCACTTGCCTGGCTGGCTATGGCCACCTCGCCAGCCTACTTCCCCAGCTGGCTATGAGTATAGAACAGACAACGTGTCTGTACATCCACAGGGTCAGCTTAGGTCTTAGTCCTCGTCATTTACCGAAAATTGTGCTGCAGACGTAGAAGGCTACACTAACGTTCTTTACCCGGTTTTCTATATTGGACTTCCAGTCAAGCTTTAGATTCAGCATAGCACCTGGATAGTTAGCGCTAAAGGAAAGAGATAGGGCCGAGTTGTTTGGCCGTGGAAGTTTAAATGGCGGTATTTTGCTCTTGGTGATAAATAGCTTTAGATCAGTGTCCTTGAGTTTATCCTCAGGGAACAGCCGGTAGCTCAAGCGTAAAGCCTTCTCTGGGGTTTCACTAATTACTTAAGAGAACATTCCTGATATTAGAATTCCTTTGTTGTCCAGCTTAACTAGGATACCGTGGATGACTCAGAGCCATTGATAGGGTAGAATAGCTCTATCTTGGGGAGTTCCGTAAGAATGCTTTTTCCCAATGATGACTATCCACATAACCTTCTGCTCCAATGGCCATTGGGGGTTTTTCAATGGATTTGATGTTAACGTTATTGACAGTAGTTTCGATATATATACATCTCGCCGAGGTGTATTGTCTAGAGTGAATGGATCTCTCAACAGTTTCAACAGCTCGCACAACCTCGTGCAACGCCGTCTCTGTGGATTTATCCTCGAAAGTACCTAAATTGGCTGTATCCCATCAACTTTCATTTCGATAGTGTGTACATAGCCTCGTATTCGGACCGTTCCTACAAAACGTACGAAATTAGGCTCAGTCTTCGCAGCAAGCAGGTTTTTCGTCATTTGTCACGTAAGCAACCTTTACCATTTTCACAAAAATTAAATTAGTTAAAGGTAGACAAGAACGTGAGCTTCCCGTCCCTTCCAGAACACATCCTGCCCACAAGCGCGACGACTAACAAAGCTTTTCACAAAAGCGCACGTTAAACAAAGCGAACATATAAATTACCTCGATACGTTTACTTAACACCCCACTCATCCCGAATGTCCTTGTCAACCCTGCTGGGTCTTACAATTTCAATTAGAAACGAATCCAATGAATCCTAGGAATGCACAAAATAAGGAAAACAAGTAAAGAAAAAAAAAATAGAAATTTAATGATCCACGTCTAAGTAAACGAACGAATGCGACAACAAACGAATTCACAACGTCACCCTCTTTTAGAGGTATACAAGGTCGGTGGTAGTCGAATCCTACCCTCCCAGGGTAGGAACGTCAATAAATTGTGTAGAAAGCAGAAAAGGATTCCCCGCCAAAAGTTTCGAATTGAAATCCTGATTCAGGATTCATCCCTGAAATTCGAGTGCATCGAAAGTGAAAAGGACAAACGAAAATGAAATTTAAATTCAACCCTCGTTGTGCGTTGAGCACAAAATAATAATCCGGCGACTTAGAGCGACGATAAAACGCCTCGTTACGTCGCAGCCACTCATGGTTGCCAGCCTACACCCTTACCACTATAGTGGTACAAGGGTGCCAGACACGCTGCATGTGGTACCCAAGTCCGGTGGGTTGTTGTCGGAGGACATACGCATATCGGATGTGGAGACTGGGTTGGTGGTAAGTTTTTGGAAGTTGCGGTCGGTTACGGATGCGTGTTCATGATATACGACTTGCAGGTTAAAGGTTACAACTGTCGGCTCTGTTTTTTTGCGGTTTTATGTCCATGTTCAAGTGGGGGACGAACAAAGCCATAAGTGAAAATCGGAATGTGAAAGCCAACCGGCTGTAAGAGATTACTCCGACACAACAGGAAATAATAAAATTTAAATTACGACTCGATGAATTACAGACCCGATGGTTTGGAGGAATTTAATCGCAGACAATAACCCTTAAGGTAGATGCTCTAGGTAATCAACAAAGTCCTTCAATGAAATGACGAAGTCCACTAGCTTCCTGTCATGATTAATCAGTGTATACAGGCGACTGACACAATTTCTATTCGCTCCCTACAGGACAACAAGCACTAATTAATCAGCACTTGAATGTGTCCGACTAATGATGCAAAACAAGACGGATAGGAACAAAAAGGACAGAAGAAACAACTTTTTAATTAGGTCGCCCATCACCAGGATCAAAGTCGTAGGAGAGATAAGTAGACGAGTAATACACAAGCTAATCGTAGTGCTACGCATGCAGGCGTTATCGATTTTGAATTCAACTATCTCCCGACGGGGCTTGTGGAACACCATCTGGAAGCGTACTAAACCCCGAGATCCGACTATTCATTAAACGGCACGTCCCGATGTCCGCCTACTCGGCTTTTGTTTGTACAACGGCCTACATTACAGTTTTTTACTTACTTCCTGTTTTTTCCCCCCGGATTACTCTCATATTTCCACCGGTGTGGCAGCTATCCACGATAGTTAATGGCTGCAAAAGCATGGACGGAAGGATGTGCATTGTCAAAGGATATATAGCCATATAGTAGTTCCAGCGACTACCACTTACCGTTGTCGGAACGTGCAGTCTTATGTTCCCCTTCAAATCCTGTTACACGGATAACGCATCAGAACCGAGGGCCGAGTGAACGGGAGAGAATACCCTAATCTACGAGTATGTCCTGGCTCAAGAGCTGAAAGCAGACTAATTTGGATAATGGAAGGTTGCTGTTGAGTGGATTCACAAAAACCGTCGTCACGCATTGAGGATGACGGGTTGTCGGCAAACCATTGGTTCTGTTATGATAGCTCTTAGGATTTCGTCAGTGTTTGCTTTGTTATCTGCAGTTGGTTGGTGCCGATGGTGGTAGTCCTTACATGAAAATAGCATTTAATTACTCAACCCGAGCCGATTCGGATGATTTCGTGCACTGCTGAATGGTGCTGAATAGCGCTGAATAGAGCTGAATCGAACCGAAGCGAGCGTATGTGCATGACAACTATATAATCAAGTTTTCACGACCACGCAGACAGATTTTAAAGTCACAGCCATAACCCTATTCACAATACGATCGATTCTTCATCAACAATTTAACCGTCACACCAGCCCATAGAACAAACCTAGACACCAAACAGTAGCTGGCATATACTACGAATACACCAGCCTACAGGCGTTCATTTCCTGCGTTTCTCATATCCTCTTTAACGTGACAAAGTCAGCCACCAATGCGGGAACCTCGACAAATCCCAACGTCACAGTATACCATCCCACCCACTAAGAGTACAGCCTCCAGGGGTGATTCTAGTAACGCGATGCTACATTCGATTTTTCCTCCCACACAGTACCTATGTAGATATGTATATGTATAACAGATACCCCCATCTAGACAACGGCTGGAGTTCATTTATCTCGCATGCATACCATTATCCTGGCATAAGTGATTTTATCCTTTTCCCATGGAATCTCTTTTGTTTCTTCGCATCATAGCTGTTGCCGACGGGCAAGCATACTCCCAGTAATGATGTTTACTTTTCCACATATATACTTATGGCAGGATGGTGTGAGTCCTTTTTTTCTGTTCCTTTGTTTTTTGACTTTGAAGCCTTTGGCTAGAATACCATCCCATAAGCTTGTGCTACCTACGAACAGGCATTCATCTGGAATCGGTTATCTTAATTACATGTAACACTGTAAGAACCTACCTTCATAGGCGAACGACTGAATGTGCTCCTTTGAAAGTCGAAATCTAGATAGGAACACTTTTGGAAGGCCTGCGAGGTGTGGTATAGTCCGATGTACAGAGATTGGGACATGTATTCTAATTTAGATAGCTGTCAAGTATCTTAACCCAGTTTGTACATTTTCTCTTTTCTTCTTCATCATTTTGTTTGTTCCTCGTTTATTGGAAGAAGCGATGAAGTGGAAGCGTTTCTTTATCCTCGTAAGGACTTATTACATGTGCACACAATTAAGCACTATCTCCGTGGGCATTACACTCGGGGTACTCGTAGCTGCTGTTTCGTTCATTCGGTAGAATGTGGGACAGCTACTCGTAAGTGGTTCGGGTTTTAGGGTAATACATGCTAACATAGAACTTGGAAAGGAAAGGATGTAGGCAGAGAGCGGAAAATCGATGGCGCTGTAAAGCCGACGTGGCACGGTTTCTTTTCCTTTCTAAAGAACGCGGCCAATGGGATCGGCTAAAAGAGGGCTCAAAAGGCCAATGAAATGCTTGAGCTAAACAAATATGGTTTTGTTTAAAAGATGCTTATCAAGTGGTTCTACTGAACTGCCCTGACCTTTATTGAGTTCATCCAAGCATATTTGTCCCTATGCCCTGCCGAAGCATGCCTTCTCCATTCTGAATAATGAGTGAAGACTGTGGAAGCTAAAATCAATAAAGAGATCAATTCCGGCGACGTTGTTTAATGTGACAGACAGGAGCAATCAATGGATAATTGAATTCGTACCGCTTAATGCTGCTGCAACGTGTTCAACCGAAACAAACGGCTCCACTGTGGCGCCACCATTCAGTTGAGATTATATCGCAAATCACTTGGAAAATCGAATTCCGACGAAATGGCCTGACAAGTAACAAAAGGCTACCATCGAATCTGAGACTTAATTGCGTCCGAAATACGGCGCCAACCGAGTGTACCACAAAAAACCGCATGTCCTGATTGCAAACATTTCCAAAGGACCATTCGAAATAAGAAACTACCCATAAGGACCTATTCGATCGCCCTTTCTCCCATGATTGTCATTCGAAACCCTTTAAATATTCATCAATTCAAAGTGATGCAAATGAACAAAGCATCCAAGTTGGTCAGAAAAAAACCAAACAACAGGAGCCAGGACAGTAAATCGAAGTGGGTGGCTCCACTTTCGTCCTTATGTTATTTTTTTTCTCCTTTCTTTGGTTCTGTTGTTGTTTGTCGGGTGAAAGTTAATCAAAAAGTCCTTGGAAATGCATTTCTTAAGAGTCAGTTTTCCATCTCTACTCCGCATCACCTCCGCTCGGCGGTAACCTGTTTCCGTTTATTCTTTTGCTTGTCTTCGTACTTGGTACACTTAACCTCCACCCCGGCCCATTGAGATGGTGTGGCCACTACCGAGCATAGTTTTCATCTTATTCTTCGTAGCTCGACCTAGTTGTGAAGATGTTGAAATTAATTTTCAACAAAAGAGCGAGTTGTGAAACAAGCCGATGAAGAATGGGAAGACGACAATGGCGAAAGGAAATGAAATTGCGGCGGAAATGGTGAATCGTTACAAATTGGGGCACTGGACAACGTTTAAGATTTTGTTTAAGAGATACTAATTGAAGCTGAAATTTGAGATAGACCCACCGAATGAAACTGATAAAGGGGTTTATAGAACTACACTGCAGATGATAAGTGTGTTACTGTAACACACCAAAAGGTGTGTTTTCATTGTATGACCGATAGTATGATTTCCGTAGCAACAGATCCACTGGGTTATTTGATGGCGTATCTCACCGAGATTTGGAAAGCATTTGACAAGGTTTGGTATGAAGCCCTTTTGTCGAAAATGCGTGCTTTTAAAACACAAAGTTCAAAAGTCAATTTGCATAATTCTTTTGTACAGCCCTCCAATTTGATTTACCCTAAATTCCAGAAGATTTGATTTTACCTGGACACGAAGATACACGAGTACACGATACACAATACAAGGAAGAACGTACATATGTACATATGTAATACCGAAAGAAAGACGCAAAGGACATGAGAAATTATTGTACCTACATGGTTGCTATTACCATGATCAGGTCAATTCTGTTTAGAGGGAATGCATCTAAAATTATGGAAGGTAGCAAGTAACCTACCGCAACATTTTAATCCAAAATATAATTCACATCCAGTATCTGCAAAAAGAAGGCTGATATAGTACAAGTACGACGTACGATGGTTATCGCTTCTCGGCCTTATGGCTAAGATCAAAGTGTAGTATCTGTTCTTATCAGCTTAACATCTGATAGATCCTCCATCGGGGGACAACAAATGTTAAACTGATTTTTGGAATCAGACGGAGTGCTAGGGGCTTGCTCCACCTCTGTCGCGGGTTGGCCCGGTATTGCAGTACCGCCGGGATCGGCCCAAATAATTTACTTCAAAAAAATTATGAGCTGTGAAAGGGGGCTCATACGGTTTAGAGTTGACACATTGGCCGAGAAGCGACGACTTTGACAGCATGCGCGTTAATATTTTATTCAGTGTTATCGGGCCAGCTGGTTGTCATTATGTCCTTGAGTTGGCTCCTCCGGATCCTGAAAGTACTTTGGTGTCAAGGTATACGTTAACGATACGGCAAAAAGGATATGCAGCTGCTGTGCAAGTTAAAGCTAAATTGGTACTCATCAGCCTGGGTCATCAGGTTTATATTAGCCAACGGTGGATGAAATTCTCTTATCAGAATACTGCGTTGGTGCGTGCCGCCTTACGTGTTAGAGAAGTGCTTCGACGCATGCGATGAAAATGAGAATTCAGTTTTATCGGCTGCTCCATGTCAAAACACTGACATAAACGTACACGACACAAAATACACAGATACAGCATACACAGCAACAGTTGTTCAAACGCACAGAAATTTCCGACGTGTTTAACTTTTGTCTGCTTTGGTTACGTGAGTTTACGTGCTCCCTCGCTCTCATTTTTTCTTATGTCCCCCTCATTTTTCAATGAACGTAGGCTCGCAAACGCAGTATTGTAGAGTGCCCCATTCAATTGCCTGTTTGGCATTAGTCACAAGGGCGGACTTAGCCGCCCAGATTTGCTCAACGAATATATCGTATGAAAAATCGCGTGCTGCTTGTTTTGTGTAAAGAACTAAAAAAATTAGGCCCTCAAGCCGACATTCATGCGTCTGGGTAAATACATACATAGGTATGCCACTTTCCGAAGCAGCTTCCATACACTCTGCCTAGGAAGGGCATTTTGTCAAATGGTATTCCACTTCGACTGTGGTAGAATGATACCTGCAATATTGACATGTTCTTTTTGACAAACTTTGCATAAAATCAATGAAGTATCACTGAATAATTCGAAAAAGATCACCCAATTCCCCCAGCAATGGCGAAACTAGTAGACGGGATCTGTTAGCGCTCCTGCAGTGGTAATGGGTACGCCCGTGGTGAGTTCCTTTAAGATCCTGCCGGTGATCCTGATTAGGATCGAGCTAAGAGACATGCTTTTTAACTGTTGCAAAATGGAGACACCGATTTACTTCTCACATAGCGAGTGTAATCTAAACTAGACTCTGGCTCATATAACACATCTCGAAGTGACCTAGCCAATGCCACTCAATGCAGGGATGTCGCAATCTTCATACGTAGAGACCTTTAATACAACGACGTATGTATAAAGCGGTAGAGCTCGAAGGCTTTAGGTGACAGAAGCATGTGTTGTATGAATCTCTTATATGTACGAAAGGAGTATATGCATCAAAACAGTTTAAAGCTCTGCGCTCAAACCCGTTAGAAAACATTTCTGTTTTGTCTAAGGATTTGAATGCCAAGCATGATCAATGGGGAGGTAATGTGCCCAACATTAGGGGGGCGGACTAAGCAATTGAAGGCCCCACGCAATATTGAATGTATAGTAATCAAATTGCTCTCAACGGAACGCCAGACATTTCTTAGAAGCGTCTCCTATCTAGATCTAATGCTGCTTTGCTTGAACGACACTGGCTGAAATAAGATAATAGCCTCTTAACTGTCTACAAACAATACGACAATGGCCATTTCGGACGAGGCCATGATTCTTTCCTCCTTCCCAAGTCAACATCCAACTACACCGCTAACCTCAAAGGCAGCGCAACAACATATGCACTTCACAGACAGAAAAGAAAAGGTTTGTATAGGCAGTTTAACGATAGACAAAACTTGGTCCAACTCCACCAGTCGATCAAAGAAAATTGACATGACTTTTGTCAGCTTCTTTGGAACAACAGCATTCATGCTGTGAAATCAAACAAATAAATTAAGTTCCGAGTACGTCAACGAACGCTTATTACGTACAGTCGCATTAATCTAGAGAGCGCCCATCCTAGACAATGGCCGCTAGCAATCGCCGGAACCAAACTTGGAATAACAGAGCCCTGCGGAACACCTCTGACCTTACCATGTTGGCTGACAACCTTATGACAAACAGGCCAGTTGCTAATAAAAGACGGACGTAAGCCGACAGTCCCCCGTACCAACACTCTATTACTTTGTGGATTAATTGCGACCCGACTTTCGTCAGGTTCTACCAAAAATTCTGTTTAGACTCATTAGTGTGCCCCTCTCCACGGAAATCTTTAGTAAAAGGCGAAAGATTTATTCGACGCTGAAGAGAAGCCAGAGTGCCGCCACACTCCCTGACAAGTAGTACTTAGGTGTCGGTCGGCTTGAACTGGGTGCGAATTATATTGCATTGAACGAAATTTTTTTCGTCGATGCGTCAGTTCCATTTCGAGCGCGTTTTCCGATGTCGAATTCCTGTTCGGTACAGTCTCGTTTTGTCTTCATGCCGGAATAGAATCTCTGAGGGAATTTGGTATTTCATATTGACAACCTATTGCGATTGCAGTTGTCCAGTTTGCCGGCAAACGGATTGACTGAGTCAACAATGAAACGGAATTTAGTTCTCGTATTTTATGCTTCTAAAGTCGATCTGGGAGGGCGCCGTGGCGCAGTAGTTAGTGTGTTGGACTCTGACGCACGATGAGCGAGTGCGGATCCCGATAACACCAACGCCATCGAATGTTTATTTCGCGGCGTCCCTCCTCGGCGGGGTACTGGCAAAACCCCCCGTTGTATAACTTGCCTGGAAAAAGCTTCTCCACTCACGCCGTTCGAAATCGGCATTGAACTGTAGGTCGATCAGGTTGAGGTTGGGTGCGGACGAAGGCCAATCTGCCGTTGAAATGAAGTTAGGAACGTTTTTTCTTGAAGTCACGCTTAAGTTGCCCTGGTTTTGAAACCGGTTGCAGAGTCCTATTGGTAGCGGTTTCTTTTTTTTTTTTTTAATCTTTGTCTGCCCGACATAACCTTCCACCACAACTTCTTCATAAACTGGTAGAAAAACATGCGGAGTGTATCCTGTCTCGGTTACTTTGGCACAAACCAGTATGGACGTTGAGTTTTGACGACGAAATATCCGTAGTCGAAGGTAGTTTACAGCCCAGCGTTCAGACGCATATATCAGGCTGAATTTGACCGATGGCATGGGTTGTGTTGGCTTTGAGGGCCGCTGTGGCTTGTAGCCTATTCGCATTGGCTTCAGACTTCAGAAAACCCTACAAGAAAAAATTTAGCGGGGTTAGATTGCACGACCTCGGTGGCCAGTTCACATGGGATGACCATACCCTCGAATCGCCCGTGCAGAATTTCCAATGTGCCGTGATCTGTGTAGCACTTAGCGCCGTCCTGTTGAAACCACATGTCGTCGGTGTCCATATCCTCTAATTTAGACCAAAAGAAGTTGGTAATCATCGACGTATAGTGCTCGCCGTTGACGGAGTCGACCTGGCCAAACTCGTATTCAAAGAAGTATGGACCGATGACACCGCTAGCCTAAAATCCATACCAAACAGTGACTCTTTTGGAATGCATTAACCACTGTTGGATACCAAGTGGATTGGTATCATTCCAAATTCGACAATTTTGTTTGTTGACGTACCCATTCATCCAGAAGTTGGCCTCAATTAAGGTCAGTTTCCCACTGCTCCAGAGCCCATTCAGAGAACCTACTCGTTGTTTATGGCCGTTACCTTCAGCTCTCGGATCGGTTTAATTTCGTACGGGAACGCAAAATTCGCCAATTTGTGGTCTGCGAAAGGCCGGGTTATTGTGAGGGACGCGAAGTCGACTGCATTGGATTGTCCTGCAAACTCTCACGGGCAGCGGCGATGTTTTCGGCAGATCTTACGTTTCATCGACGTTCGAGTGTTTTTTTATCGTTACCGGAACCAGTGGACTCAAATTTATCCACCATAATGCGAATAGTCCACGTGGTAGGACGATTATGGCGACCCTAAAATGGCTGTAACATAACAACCATTTGGATGAAACAATTTTATCATTTGCGCGTGGTGTTGAACGTTATGTCCGTCGATAATAATTTGACAAGACAGACTGAATAAAGGACAGATTAGTTAACAGATGTAGCTTCAAAAATATGCCCGCTATCAACTGTCAAAGTTCAAAAGTCCCTATTGGAAGACCCATTCTACTTTTTCAAGGCACCGCAAATAAGCCGATCATTCAACACCTTCCTTCCGTTTGGCCGCATTGCTTTCTGAGCAACTGCAAGGCTTGAATTCGCTTACTTGGTCACTTTCTTCACATTTGTATTATAGTCACAAATGTGGAAATCAGGTTCTGCGGATTTAGTCATAAAGTCGGAGTCTACACGAGGGCTATCTTTTTGCGCCTTTTTCTTTTGAACCTACGTTCCAATTTGAGGACGCGTCCACACGGAGTTTATCTGCGTGTGCCTGTTTCTTGACATTTCGCTTCACATTTCAATTTCGTTGCCTGTGGTGACGTTTGAAAAGTAGGGATGGTATCCAAACGTACACTACCAAGTCAGAAACAAGAGTGAAGCGACATCGCAAAACAAAGAAAAGGAGATAAGGAAATGGCAAAAAACCCACGAAGTAGCTACCCGCGCGTGAGTGTGCCATTGTATTTCTGTTTCACTTACCCTCTCTTTTACACTTATTTAAGCCCTCACCAGATAGCCCTCGTCTAGACTCCGACAAAGCTGGACGATAAGCAGGACAGCGGAGCTGATTTTGGGTTCTTTCGAAAGAAAAATTCTGCGCTGGATATTTGGTCCTGTCTGTGAGGAAGGTGAATGGAGAAGAAGACACAACCGCGAACTCTACGAGCTGTACCAAGATGTGGATGTAGTCCGGAAGGCAAGGATCCGTCGACTACACTGGCTCGGCCACATCGAGCGCATGGACATCAACGCTCCAGCTAAGAGGGTCTTCGACTCCGAGCCTCCTGGTTCGAGATGAAGAGGAAGACCGAACCTCCGGTATAAAGACCAAGTAATCGCGGATGTAAGACATCTTGGTCTAGACAGCTGGAAGCAGGGTGCCCGGGACCGTCAAGGATGGAAGGCAGCTATAGCTCAGGCTCAGATCCTCCATGGATCGCTGGCCTGATAAGTAAGTAAGTAAGTAAAGATTTAGTCATATCTCGGGAACTTGCAACACCTTGTCACTCGTTAACATTTCTTTAGTGAAGGGAGCTCTTTCTCCTAGTTCTCGTCCAAGGCTTAAGTCGACAGCAGGTTTGGTTTGTGAGCGGTGCGTATTGTCGAAAAAAAACTTTTTTTAGTGGCGTCGTAAAAATGAAAGACTGTAAGTCACCAGCGACGTGTTGCTTTTCAATTTTTAGTGAAATCTTGTGAAAAGCCCACGTAAATCCTCCAAAAAAAGCAGGTGATGTATAGGGACGAGTGTATGCCAAAAACAGATGTGCAGTTCAAGGAACGCCGTGAATCAATGAAAACGATTTAAGTGTAGGAGCTCCCACTACCTCTCGTACCGATGGAAATGTAGGATTATTTATAGTTAATGTGTTCCTATTGAACAGACAGTGACTGGACAGTCCTACGTATGTCGGCGTCCTGTCCTATCCGGGATCTTGCAATGCGCCGCCCCATCTCCTATAGCCCTGCGACTTTTATTCCCAAGATGAAAACACACCTCAAGGGAATTCGTCATGGCGACGTGGAGATCCCTTCATAGAGCTACCAAACATTGCAGAACTAGATATGATTTTAAGGGTCGCACTGAATAAGGGGCTCTCCGAACCTTCCCGAACCATGACAACTAAAGGTTAACACAGAAATTCCATTGCTCCACTTTCTGTCTTTCTGTCACATCATACCAACCAATAAGGATATTGCCCGGATCTCATATCATCTAAGGAAGAAAAAACAGCCTCCAGTTATTACATATCCAATTGGTATCTGTCTGCTGTCATCGTTACACGAAGACCTTGATTCATAACAATAACTCAACCCAAAAAATGTTGCCATCCTCACCCGCCCAACTCTCTTACTCCTTATCGTTTATTTATTTTCGTTTCTGCCACGTCCTCCTTCTCCCACACCTCCTTGGAACCAGAAATGAAAACACTTATATGAACCCACGCACATCCCATCTGCCACGTTTACCTGACTTCCCTCAAACTTTCAATATGAAATTCTGAGAACGACTCAAAACAAAAAAGGAACCAAACTCCAGAGCAACGACGAGCCACTTGAACTCTCTGTGCCATGCAATAAGCGAAGTGCTTTCATCCATCATCCTCTGTTGCTCCATGCCTCTTAGGGAATGACATTTCTGTGCAGCATCACACGAGCAAGGACTCTGTGTGGTTAGACGTATGGGGAATTGAACAAAAAACTTGCCATAGTCAACGACAATTCAATTCCTTATTATGTTCTGAACGAGAATAAAATGAATGTGCATGTAACGGTGTAGGATTTATGGGAATTCTTAAAGGCCGGCACGACAAACCCTCCTGCTTTGATGTAGAACACTAGTAATTTGCTCATATCTTGGCACACTGTCGAAAATATACCTTATTCCTGCCTGTCATTCGACAAGGTGCCAATCTAAGTCCTTCTCTCCAGGACTATAGTTGAGAAACCAGCAACTGAAACTTCCAACAGGCACAGTCCTTCGATTTTCCGCAATTATGAACATGGAATTACGGGAGGAAAATAGAAAAGTTCTGCGCCTCACTAATACGCTTTTCGTGGGATAAAAAATAGTATTCGTCCAACTACTCGCAGGAGGTGTACGAGTGCAATTGCTAGTTGTAGTTTCACGGGGCACCAGTGCCAAAGGATCAAAAGAAAACTCGTTAAAAGTTTTCCACCACTGTATGGTTGTTCTCTCGTACGTACAACAAGGCTCACCCCCCCTGTCGGGCGGCCTGTGAAATGGTAGTTTGGAAAAGCTTTTTCCTGTTTCCTGTGGCGAAGAAGTGAAAAGAAAAACACCTGCTCCACACTCATCTCAGCCAGTGTCAGGCATCTGTAAAGAGTTCGAGTGCAATTTGAAACTCATAAATGGTTCACTGCCTCGGAACACTGTAATATCGGTGGCAGCTTGCACTCCTGACATGTGCATATCTGGTCAATGAGTACGGAGGGGTAGGGAGAAATTTGTTCGATGCGATTGTAATATCCTTTTTGATTTGCAGCAGTTCGCGGGTTTTATGAATGTGGCTTTTGATCTTTGATGCGGTGGTTTTGAGTCAAGGCGCACGGTGATTGCATAGTTTTGCCGAAAGGATATTGCAACTACAGGTGGGTGTTTCCTGTTTCCTTTCGCCTTTCGAGTGGGCTCTTGCTTTGTTACTTGATGTTGCCTGCACAGAGGCAGGATGGATTCATTTTAGCGGCCTCGCGGTTCAATTGTAATGTGTTCCTTGTGCTCCTTTCAGGTTTTCCGGTATCGCGTTTGATTAGAAATTGCGAACGCAATTTTTTAAGTGGAAGCGAAAACATGCAAACACGGGTAAACAGTTCTTTTGTAACTTGTGACCTCTTCTAACTTTAAGCGTTTGGATAACGCTACAGTTTAAGCGCATCAGGGCGACAACCCCTTGACTTACTGGTCGGCCTTTTGCTCTATTGCCATATCCTAGTGGGTTGGATATGAAGAGTTTCGAGCATATCCATCCGTGCGTTCTAAACGTTCCAATTGCATTCGGTATATTCGAAAGCTTTCACTTAACCGCTTAAGGATTCGTCCTATCTAGACTATTAAGGACACCATCAGGGGAAAATTAAGGTAGTGCTACTCAATAGCCAGTTGCGCTCTAAGTCCATAGAAATAGAATATATAGAATAGGATATCGCTGGAAAGGAAAACACTGTAAAAATATACCGAAAAATTTGTATAGTGTACGGTGAGAATGATATGAGAGAACGCTAAATCCAGAAGTGGTTCGATATCTTTTGTTCTGTAAATTTCGTTGTCAAAAATGCACCTTCCTCTGGTCCGCCAATCACTGGGAAACTCGATCAAATTTTATAGCTGGAGGAGCAGGAGTGACACATAAGCTGACAGCAGATAGCGGATGCTTCGAACGCATTAACTAATTCGAAACAACCGGCGAAACACGATGGCTCGAAATGGTACCTAATTACTAAAAGTCGAATCGATTGATCGTCGATCAATTTGATCGGTTCATGTCAAAATTCATAGAAAATCGTCGCACGAAAGTGCGATTTAAGTCCATACTTTGGCCAAGATAAGCGTATGTAGTAGCTGTAAACAACACGAAAAGCACTCGTGTGACACAAAGTACTGAAATGATGACAACGTCAGGTTTGACATATCCTCAGTAGCGTTGTCATATCTCAGAATTTAAGTAGCAAACTACAGTCGAGGCCAGAAAAAAGTGCTAATGTTTTATTCGCCGGGCTTATGGGGACTTAGAATTCTTAGTCGTATTATTAGAGGTCGTGCTGCCTGCTTCTTTTTGAGCTCGGTAAAAGCACACTTAACATTTTGGACTAGGATTGCACGAAGTGGCTATTCGACTATGGGCGTCATGGTAAAATTAGCGCTTAGATGCTACAAAACTTGTGAAGTCTTAGGAATGCGAAGGATGATGTTAATTAAAATCCAGCCAGTGGAGTTAAGAAAACTCTCTGCGAGGTGGACGCATTCATACGTGTTCATTTTTTAAATCGATAAAGTGTGCTACATAAACTAGTCATAATGAAATGTGTTACGTGCAATCTAAAAGTGGAAAGGAATGAACTAAAAATTGTATGTGGTTATTGCTCTCAATATTTTCATGCTAAATGTGTCAAACTTCTAAAGAGAGATATAGGATTTTTCGAAAAAAGCAAACAAAGTTACAAGTGCAACGGTTGTGTCTCCTTGCGGAGAACCTCTATTTTGGCTGATAGTGCTCCCATTACTCCATCCAAGGATTCAGCAAGTAACTCATCGTCCCTCGTTCCAATAGCCAGTGAATTTCCCAAGGATCTCTCTTCGCCATCTCTCTCTTTGGAACAGACGGTTACGCTTCAAACGCTGCACAACGAAATAATAAAAGTGCAAAAGCTTCTAACTGATGCACTTACTAAAGTAAAAAATTTAGAAGAAACAAATGCATCTCTTAATATGAAGGTTGATTTTCTTGAAATGAAAGTGAATTTACTTGAACAGAGAGAAAAAAAGTGTTCTGTGGATATCGTTGGAATACCTGATGTAAACATTGCCAACGCTAAAGAGAAAGTTATGGAACTTGTGAGAGTTGGTGTTGGAGAAGAGATCGATGCTAGCGAAATTGTGAATTGTTACGTCAAGAATGTGAAGGCAAAAGACTCAACGAAAAAAATGTTGCATCGAACATTGTATGCGTCAAATTCTCTTCTTACACGCGTAAGGAAAATATTATGCATACAATTCGCAGCAACAAATTAAAACTGTCCTCAAACATATTTGACGATCCGGCCAAGAGAAGCAACAACAGCAACAAAATCTTCATCAATGATTCTCTTACTCGCTATACTAGGTCTCTATTGGAGAAGGCAAAGCAATTAAAGTACAATCGAAAATGTAAATATGTCTGGGTGAGGAACTCTTCGGTGCTTGTTAGGAAAAAAGAAGGAGATAAAGTAATTAAAATTGTCAGATTTGAAGATTTATCTAAAATTAATATTTAATTTATTCCTTATCTTTATTTTCAATAATGTCCAATCATAGTTTATCCGATTCATCTTTTGATCCTCTCTTTAATAATACAATTGATAGCACTCCAATATCGTCTTACTCTAATAAGTTAAATTGTTTTTGTATTGAGCATTCAAACGATTCCTTCTCAGGTTTTTCTATTATTCATCAGAACATACGTAGCTTAAGAACAAATTTTGATTCTTTTCTTTCGCATCTTGCATCCTTAAGCCATTTACCAGATTTGATTTTCCTTTCTGAGATCTGGATATATAGTTCCGAGATTTCCGATTATTTTATTCCCGACTTTACATTCGCAGCTTCTTGTAATGACTCATATGCATCTGGTGGTGTCGCGGTTTTTTACAAAAATGACATGGCGTGTGAAATTACTAGCACTAATTTAGTTAGCGCTGACTTGATAAGTGTTAAATGCGAAATTTCTGGTGTCCGTTTTTTATTCATTGGAATTTATAGATTACATGCCTGTTCAATAAAGGTCTTTTTGGAAGAAATTTCTGAGTTTCTAGTAAAACAAACCTCTAAAAATCTTGTGCTCCTAGGGGATTTGAACATTGACATCCTAACGAATTCTACAGATACCGATCTCTACCTGTCAACTTTATCTTCTTTTGGTCTCGAATCTTTATTGTCACAACCCACACGAGTAGATATGGGTTCAAGCACATGCTTAGATCATATTTTCGTAAGATTACATAGGAATAACTGCTTGACTTATAAATCAGCAATATACGACCTAAAAGTAACTGACCACTGCCTAACTAGTATTCAGTTTAATAAGCCTGTCAACAGATCTAAACAAGCTATTGCTAGGGAAAAATATAAAATTGATTATAATGATTTAAGAATTGCCCTAACTTTTGAATTTTGGGATGAAATCTATAGGGCACTTGATCCTTCTATTGCATTCGATCTGTTTTTAGGTAAATTGCAATTCTATATTTCGAACTGTAGGAAGAAAATTAAGAAAAAAAACAATAAATCGATTTGCATCAAACCTTGGATGACTTCCGCTTTACTGTCGAAAATCAAAAAGAAAAATCAGCTACGTAATAGTGTTGCCAGACACCCAAACAACAATAAGCTTAAGAGCTACTATAAAAAAATATGCCAAGAACTTAAAATTGATATACCCTTCTGCAGGGATACTTACTTCAGTAGTAGATTGGCTGCAAGCATTGGCAACACTAAAAAGGAATGGGGAGTTGTTAATGAGATTTTAAATAATGACAAATCTAACGTTGACATAGTTTTAAACATAAACAATAGACTGTCAACTGAGCCTTCAGAGATCGCTAACCTTTTTAATGATCATTTTGCCAACGTCACAAGTTCAACATTAGACTACCCTCCACCTCAACGTGATTACACGTTAAAGCATGACACATTTCGATTGCATAGCTTTTATTTCAAAAAATTTACTCCACTGGAAATAAATAAAATCATTTGGTCGTTAAAATCTTCCAACTCTTGTGCACAGGATAATATTTCGAATAATATACTTAAAAATATTTCATTGCTAATTTCAGATGTTCTCTCCTTTATATTTAACCTTAGTGTTGAGAAGGGAGTTTTTCCTGATCCACTTAAAACATCTGTCGTAATTCCACTTTATAAAAAAGGAGATACCTCGGTTATTAATAATTATAGACCCATCTCTCTTTTATCCACATTTTCAAAAATCTTCGAAAAAGGTGTCAAATCGCGAATGGTTTCATTTCTTGATAAAATTGGCTATTTAAGCGAATTCCAATTTGGTTTTAGAAGTGGCAGATCTACAGAAGATGCATTATTAAAACTATGTGGCGAAATCAACAACAGCTTGAACATTTCTAAAACAACAGCCGCCTTATTTATAGATATTACTAAGGCCTTTGACACGGTCGACCATAAGTTACTACTTAATAAACTGTACAATATAGGGTTTAGAGGATCAATGCATTGCTGGTTTGCTTCCTATCTGCATAATCGCAGACAAAGGGTGAAAATTAAGAATATTTTGAGTACAGTAAAGTTAATCAATGCAGGGGTTCCGCAAGGATCTGTTTTGGGGCCAATATTATTCTTGATTTTTGTTAATTCACTATTCCTTCAAACTTTCAAGGGCAGTATAACAGCTTTCGCCGACGATACTGCGTTATCCTACTCTAACAATAATTATCTCGATTTATTTGCCGATATGAACTCTGATCTAGAAACTTTACGAAGATGGTTTAAGTTTCATAAATTACTAATTAGTGATAAGACAAAATTTATGATTTTTAACATTATGGGTTCAGTTCCAGATTATTTGGCTTTGTGCTACCACTCACCTGGATGCTTAAGATTTCGTTTATGTGATGATTATTGTCAGCGACAAATAACGCCTACATTTGATGATACTGCTGTCTGTTCTAATGAATGCTTCATAATAGAAAGGGTCAATAAATTTAAGTACTTAGGTGTCTTTTTTGACTTTAGGCTAAACTGGAATGACCATACTGCATATCTAAAGCAATACTCCAACAAAGTGGTTAGGCAGATTTATCATCTTAGTCTCTATTGTAATGAAGTGTTTTAACGTTAGTTTATAATGGCTTGTTTAAATCCAAACTTCAGTACGGTATCTCGTGCTGGGGCGGTACACACTTCAATAAAATCGAACCCTTATTGATCAAACAGAAACATGCGATTCGGATCATCTGTCGAGTAAATCGTAGAACTCCAAGCGTTGAGTTATTTAGGCGTCTGAAAATTCTTCCAATAAGACATTTATACTGTTTTAAAGTCCTAAAAATATTTTTTCTCAAATCTGGATATTCGGCCGCCAGACAGTATGGTAACTACAATTTACGCGTTAACACAAACAATCTTGTACAGGTTCCCAAAATCCACAAAGCAATCTACTCCCGGTTCTATTTTGTATCTGCTTGCCGTTTATTTAATAAATTACCCGATGCTACTAGATGCGAAAGAAAAGCGTCAACGTTTTTTAAAAATACGCGAACTTGGCTTTTTTCATTCAATACCAGAGAAATAGAAAATCTGTTTACTGTATTGACTTAATACGTATCTCTTTATCGATTCTATTAAAGCTTTTAATATGCTCTACCCCATCTTCTTAAGAATTTTGTTATTTTAGTTTAATGTTGCATTCGCCACTTGTCCTTCTGACAATAGAATGCTCCTATTTCGTGCGAAAACGCTTGTTATTACCAAATATTGTATTGTCTGTTTTGAAATTTTATAATCTTGTACCGTTTTTTCATGAAATCAATAAAAGAAAAATAAAAGAAAAGAAAAAAAGAAAATGGTGTAGGCTTTTCCCTGGATCACTTGTATGGTAGCCTGCCTTAAGCAAGGCATATAACCAAACTAAATCGAGTCCATATTTATTAGAGGATGTGCACTGAAAGCCATGTCTCGTCACAAGAGAAACTGTTTTTGGTACAACTTGCATTTGGATGATACTGCGTTTTCGCGATTAATATCCTACGACCCCTGCCTCATGGATATGCCCTCTGATGCAATGACACCTGTCATCCTATGGCGCTATAACTTAACAGTCGAATTTCCAAGGCGTCAGGATTGGATCTGGCCACATACTAAACCTGGAAAGTATTGTCTTCGCATCTTAACAGATGGCTTTGGGTTAGGGTCCGGTGCTGGGATTTTTTTTAATTCGGAAACGTCCGACTGCAGTTTTCGTTAGGAAAATATGCGTCCGTCCTTTCGGTAGAGATACACGCAATCCTAATGGCCATGCACTATGTTGGGAAGCTGCACTCAAAACTGTGTTCAACCCTTTACCCAGCTCCAAGTAAGTGTATGAACTGAAGACCTTCCTGAACAAAGTCGGTTGACTAAACTCACAGAGGCTTGCTTGGATCCCAGGTCATTCTAGGATCCCAGAAAATGAGATCTCTAATGAACTCGCCAGAACGGGCTCAGAGGAGAGTTTCTCAGGACTTGACTCGCCTTGGTTCAACGAATGAGTCTTTAATGCACACATTCGTAGATAGAGGGAATATCCAGAATGCAAGAGGACTAAGCGCGTACGCTCTGATGTCTGCAAGAAATCTGCAGCATTCTTCTTTTTTTATTAGTTACACCTGCACTCACGGCTAAGGCCTTTTGACGTTTTGAACGTTGTGCGAGCGAAGTGCAGTGGTTTTGGGTCGTAGATGTTCGTTCACTACTCTCAGGGGTGGTTTGCTCTAGATAGGACGAGAGCCGACCCAATTTCGCGTTGGTTATTATTCACAGTAATTCGTTCATGCACTTTTGGTGTTAATATTGTACTGCAGCAGTACGTTTTGGTCACTTTCCATCCACAACTGTGTTGCATACTTTTTTCCGTATAGGAATGGCTTTTTCTTGGTTATGAAACGAATTTGAACTATAGACCATCCGCTAGACGGTTGATGATGTTAACCACTGCACCACGGTCACCTCCATTCTTCTTGTCCTTAAGAAGAATTGACTTGCGGGCGTCATTACGGGCTATTACACTTTTACCAAGCATCTCTGCATACTCGGCTTCAAAGAGACGCCTGCCTGTTTTGCATGTCCCGCGTTCGTGCACGGTGGCGCACTCTTGGGGCCGACCCTGTGCCACTGTATTTCTTCAAAGTATCTGTTTGCTAGAGTATTTAAGGATGTGGATGTAACGACACGGGGGAGTATGATTGGAAGAAACGGTGATCCTCATTGGATTTTTGCTGTGCAAATGGTATATCCTTTATGAACACCTTCTTCCCGCACAAAGGCATTCATAAATATACGTGTTATCGTCGGAGTCTTCATCAGAAGTCGTTGATAGATTCCTTTCTTCACCCATCGTGGGTGAAGCGGATGGTTTGTGACGTTCATGTGTTGAGAGGGGCTGAACGGTCAACTGATCATCACCTGGTTTGTGTAAGCTGTATCTTACTGATAGAGTACATCGACTCCCAAGGCGGAAATCAAGAATGGTTGGACGCATACAGTGGGAGGAACTACAGAGCAGAGAGGTGCGTCAATACTTTGCATGACACATATCCGAAAGGTGTGTGCAACTTCCAACTGTTCCGTCACATGTAGAGGAATAATGGCGACTATTTTCAACAGCTGTCATTGCCTCTGTACGTGATGTTTGTGGAGAGAAGCGGCCTGGTGAGGTGGCTGGTGGTGAGAAAAGAACTGCGTGGTTTAAAACACCCGGAGTTCAATAAGCCATCAGAGAGAAGAAGAAGGCCTACAGGGACTGTATTCTCATTCGCCGGCTCAGAGGCAGGAAATTCAACTTTATCGAAGGAGTCAAATCCAAAGATAGTGTGTTGGTTTCCAATGAGATGGAAAGCTTACGCAGATGGAGCGAGCACTTTTCGGAGCTGCTCAATCCCGAACAGGGCGCTGTAGGGGACAGACCCATAGTCTTGAGTGTGGCGGAGAATAGTCAAACGGTGGAGGAAGTCCTTTTAGCGATTGGATTGCTTAAAGTTGGCAAATCTGCCGATGTGGATAAGGTTTGGCCAGAAATGCTTAGGGCAATGGGTAAAGAGTGAGTATTATGACTCTCTCGTGTCATTAAGGTTAACTGGGAATGCGGTGAGACACCCAGCGATTGGCAGACCGGGGTGATTGTCCCTCTTTTCAAGAAGGCGGATAAAAAATAATGCTCCAACTGTAGGGGCATATCTCTTTTAGGTGTCCCCGGTAAAGTCTATGCTAAGGTGTTGGAGGCGCGTTCTAGAGCTATGGTCGAAGCCAGGATAGGGGATGAACAGTGCGGGTTTCACCACGCTAGAAGTACAACCCTTTTCACTCTTAGATGGCTTGGGTGTACCCCAAACCGACCCACAGCTGCTTTGTAGATTTGGAAAAGGCGTATGACCGAGTTCCTCGAGGTAAACTCTGGAGAGTTCTGCAGGAATATGTAATCGATGGTCCTCTGTTGAGGGCTGCTACAAACTGTAGCAGCTGCGTTCGGGTTAACGGTAGTAAATCAACACCTTTCACAATGCGCGTTGGACTTCCCCAAGAATCTTTTCACCTCTCCTTTTCATTATATATATGAACTGCATGTTGCAGCGCATTCGAGGCGAGGAGTGTTTCACATCGGGAGAGTTGAGGGTAAGCCATCTTCTTTTTGCAGAAGACTGAGGGATGAATGAGGGCTAACGTGGACAAATCCGAGGTTACGGTTATTTCTAGAACACCTGTCTGAAGCACTCTAGATGTTAGAGGAGGCCCATTGAAGCAGTTGGAGAAGTTTAAGTATTTTGGGGTCTTCTTCACGAGTGATGGAAGGAGTAATACTGAGCTTTCCTGCAGAATTGGCCAAGCTGGGTCAATTTTGAAACAACTTCGAAAATCTGGTGTCAAAGCCAAGTTAGCGGTTTTTAACTCAGTATTTGTTCCAACTCTCACCTATGGTCATGAAATTTAGGTATTGACCGAAAGAATAAGGTCGCGAATACAAGCAGCTGCCGAAATGAGGTTTCTCCGTGCTGTTGTGGGAGTTACTCGCCGGGATAGGGTGAGAAACACGGCAGTGCGCGAGGAGCTCAATGTTGAGCAGCTGCTTCTCCGAACGGAAAGGGCTGTACTTCGATGGTTTGGTCACGTGGGACGAATGTCGCAATCATCACGACTTCCGAAACGTGCCTTGGATGCAATACCATCAGGCAGGCGACCGCTTGGCAGACCCAGGGCGAGGTGGTTGGACCATGCCCAAAAACTCGCCTGGATGCGCTTGGGCATAGCTCCTGATGTGTTAGTGTCGATTGCGGGAGATCGAGTAGCCTGGAGATCGCGCGCGCGTGCATTACCCCCGCGACTCTTTTAATGGAACATGCGGGCTGCTGAAAATGATGATAAAACACATACTCGGACAACGTGGGAACGATATGGATAATAAATTACATAAGTCCCTATAAATGACATTTTCGATTTAATAAGAAAATGAATGAAAATATTGCAAACAAATAAGCATCGATTCATCGAACCTGTTACCTTCTGGTCCTCAGATTTATCATCTCATTCAATATGTGTGCTGTTCACTGTCCCCTCTCATAACTGGCATCTTGATTGCCCAGTCTCTCCCCTAAATATTTTGCCAACGGACGTATCCTTCGTACCCAACCGAAAACCAAAACCAAAAACGAGAAACGTCAGCAGCTACTTAACTATAAATATTTGTCTCGTCATCATCACAACATTTCTCCCTGTCGTCGCATTGAACTGAGATTCTGCCAACGGCGCCTCAACGCCCACCCTTTCCGGCGATAACAAGTTCTCCACAAATACCCTCCTCACGCGGGTGAAGGATGGTGGGAGGACATTAAAATTTTACAGAGAGATGATGTTCAGGGTTTTTTTTCCTTATCAGTTCGGTGAGTTTTCGTATCCGGGAACAGGATATGTTCCTCATTTTTGTCGTTTTCGTTGTGTCATTTCTGCCTCTTGGTTGGTTTTCTGCCTTCTAGTGTCATCATTCCATGCGGACGTGGGATGGGATGAAGACGACTTCCGCCTTTCGACTTCGTTTTTCTTTTTTGCCGAGAGAAAAATTAGCTAGAACTTGGAAATGTCTGTCATCAACGCCGGTAATGGTAGATCGTCAGTTTCGTCCTTTCCATCTTCGAGAACACACTTTCCCTTTCGGAACCCTGTATGCTTCGTTTCGGTCGAGTCATGTTTGGTCATTCTTGTTTGAAATGAAATTCATTAAAAATTATTTTTTGCAAAGGAAATACCGAACAAACACATACAGGCATACAATGGGACAGAAAGGACTTCCCTCTACGGGCCCCTGAGGAAATATTTGCAAAGAAAGGACATTTGGTTTTTTTTTTTTCTATTGCGTTCTTCATGCCTCTGCTTCGTCTCTGGTATCCCTTCGGCGACAGAGCGACTTTTTGGTGGACTTCCGTGGCATTCATGTTCTCATCGTAGAAGGGACATTTGAATGTGTATCGTTATCAGTAGCTGCAACTTGAAATGTGATCCGATAAATTGAAAAGTTAGTGCGCGTGGGGATGAATGGAAAAGTTTTTAATTTGGGATTTGAGAATCTGTCAAAGAGACGGACCGATGGCGTACTGGTTTTTTCAATCTGCTAATGGGCAAAAGTTTAACGCCAATTGTTGATGAAAGTATCTTCTTTTCGAATCAGTGTTCGGGTTGTTAAAAACAGTTTTTGCAATACGGGATGAGTTATGAGTGTGCCTCGAAATTGCAATTTCAATTTCAGACTAAGTCGGGAAACTTGAAAACACTGGGCGGAGAGAGGTATGGGTGCTTTCGGGCGCCTTGTTGGCGCAGGGGGCTTAATAGTGCACGGATCTCGAACTAAGATCCGAAGACTTCAAAGGAATGGCAAGGATTTCTTTTTGGCCGGAACGACACAAACTCCTGCGGCTCACTGTCCGATTACATGGTTGGACTTAGCATGAGTGGTACTTTCAACAGAGGCGACACCGACGATGGCGTGGCACCGGGAACCGCTAAGGTTGAACACGCCCCGAAATTCGAAATTGGGACGTACTGTTGAGTGTACTGTTAAGTGCCAAAAGAGAAGGGGGAAGAGGCGTGCCCGAAAATCGCGCTGCGCCAAAAAAGGTGGTGATGCTGGTAAGCCAATTCTGAACGCAGAAGGCAAAGCGGTTTTGGGTTCCAACATCTCTCAAACTGTCAAAGCTGACTCAGAGCAACGTCCGATTGGAGCAGGAGCTCAGACCGAAAAAGGAAAGAGCGCTCTCAAACGGAAGACGGCCGCTGGGTTGGTGTGCTCGAAGCGACAAATGCTCGGGCTCGGGTGTTCGCAGGAACCCTGAGATTTTCAACATGGGTAACTGGGTTGAGAGAGTCCAGCGTGTTAACCATTACACTATGGATCCGGCTCGCAACTTGCTTTCTAACAAGGTAACGTATAGTTGGCATATTTCCCTTTTATTTGATGGATTTGATTGTTTTTGTTGTGAAGCAACAGTACAACCACAACGCAGATTTTATATGTATGTAAACACTGCGAGGATCGTCTATTGGAGCCAGTTTCAGCAACAGGCAACTTAGTCTAAAAAGTCTGTTCTAACGAATGGCATCTTCGTGGTGAGCTGTTCGTCACAGCGGACATCGGTTTGGATCAGGAGTATAGTGCCTAAAACCCCTCCTTTGGGAACTACTATATACTAAGTCAGTCGTTCTAAACTAACGCATGCTATCTGCATGATTCCTGGGAAACCTGGAAACAAGCTGGATGTGCTGACACCATACATGGTGATTTGGGAAGTGAAGCAAACAACATTAGGGGGAGTCGACTAAGCAATTGGTGGACCCAACGAAATTTTGAAAATACAATTTTGACTGAGACTGGCTGACATAAGCGAATTGTCTACAAGTCATCCAATGTGGCCGTTGCGAACTGAGCGCTTGACCATGGCGCTCAGACGAGACCATGGCTTACCAATTCCCTGAGAAGAACGCTCACTTCAAGCGCTTCCTACGCAAGTCAAAGGTTCAGCGACACCGCAAACATCTACGGAAAGGCAACAACAGATGAACCTCACAGACAGAATAGTAGACTCCTGCCAGGACCCAAACTCTTGTACAGGCAGCTGATAGATAGAGAAAATTTGGTCGTAAGCCTACAGTTGATCAAACATATGACAGGACATTAGCCAGTTTGCCTTAGAACAACAGCATTCGTGAATGAAGCTTCCATCTACGTTAGACAAGGGCTACGCTCTGACAGTAAAGCCTCCCAGCTCTCCAAGTGACCTAATGCAGAGAGCCTTACAAAAAGTAGTAAACTGGACGAAAAACTGCGGACTTGGGGATGAACCTTAAGAAGACTGATCTAATACTGTTTACTAATAAATATAAAACTCCGCCCTTCAACCCACCAAGGCTAGGTAGAACCCAATTAACAATAAAAGATCAGGCCAAATACTCGGCCTAATCTTTGACAGGAAACTAAATTGCAAACCCAACATTCTTGTACTGGCTCTATACAGCAGTCACAAGACCTGTCCTTCTTTACGGCATCGTAGTTTGGTGGAATGCTCTTAACATGGCAGTCTATTTCGATAGACTGTTTCTCCTTCTGGAGAAAGTGCAGAGATCGGCCAGCGTCAGTGGTGCGATTAGATCGACCTCTACGGCAGCCCTAAACATTCTACTACATCTCCCACTATTGGACTCCTTCAGCAAACACGTTGGTGCCTGCGTGGCCCTACGGATCAGGGGCATGGGAAAATGGCGGACTACGGACTACGAAGTTATCTTTACACCTCGGGAGAAATGGGTTGAAGGAAAAGTCATACCGAAGGACTCGTTATCTCTTTATACCAACAGCTCTAAGATGGAGATGGGTGTAGGTAATGGAGTCTACTCCAATGAACTTATCCTCAACCTATCTATTAGACTCCTAGACCACTGCAGTGTATACCAAGCGGGAATCGCAGCGATATCGGAGGGCCTTGTATGGCTTACTTACTTACGTAGATGGCGCTACAGTTCGGGGTGAACCAGGGCCTCAACCAACAAGCCTCTCCAGCCGACACGATCTTTGGCCAGCCGCTTCCAGTGCCGCACGCCCAGTTGGTTGAGGTCCCTTTCCACCTGTGTGCGCCACCTTAAATGCGATCGTCCTCTGCTGCATCGTCCCTCGGGGTTGGTGTCGAAGACTCTTCGGACCAGAGCGGTGATGTCCATTTGCACTACATGGCCCAGCCATCTTAGACGTTGGATCCGAAAGCGCCTAACTAGGCCGATATCGCTGTACAGCTCGTTCAGTTCTTGGTTGAATCTCCTCCCCCACTTTCCATTTATATACATACAATTACACAAGCAGAATTTGTCTCTCGAGCCTCTTCATCCGCTTTTGATAACGCCCAACCCTCAGCGCCGTAGAGGAGGACCGGGATGATTAAGGTTTTGTAGAGGGATACCCTAGTTTTTCGAGAGAGGCCCCTACTACTCAGTTGTCTCTTGAGCGCAAAGAAGCATCGGTTGGCAAGAGTTATTCTGCGTTTTATCTCAGCGTTGGTGCGGTTGCTGCTTGTCACATTGTCAAGGTAGACGAAGTCCTTGACTACTTCAAAAATATAGCTGCCAAAGGTGACGGTCTGACCAAGACGTCGGTGTTTCGCGTCTTTCTTTGATGACAGCATATATTTGGTCTTGTCCCCATTTATCCTTAGACCTACTTTAGCCGCTTCTGCTTCAATGCTTGCGACCGCCTCAACCACACTGAACTACACTGGTAGGAACCTATCAGATTGTCCACTAACGGATTCAGGCGTTCACACAGTACGGCAGGGAGGATCTTGTACGTAATGTTCGGGATTCTTATCCTTCTGTAAATGGCGCAATCCCAGGGGTCTCCTTTCTTATGGACCGGGCAAACGATGATGAGGCTCCATTCATCCGGCATGCATTCTTCCGACCATATCTTGCAGATGAGTTGGTGCATGTTCCTAACCAACTCATCGCCAGCTGCTTTAAACAGTTCCGCGGGAAGTCCGTCTATAAGACTTAAGTTTCGATATCGGTATCTTAACATCGTCTAGGTCGGGTGGACGGGATTCTCTTTCGTCTTCGTCCACTGTGAATGATTCGTTCTGCCTGACGTTGGCATTTTGACTGTCATCGCCGTTATACAGTCTGCAGAAGTGGTCCTTCCACAATTTCAGCATCGACTGTGACTCCACTATTAGTTGTCCGTGCTCATTCCTGCAGGCTCTGGCTTTATAGCCTTGGCATGTTCGTTTTACTTTTTGGTAAAAATTTCGAACGTCGTTCCTGCAATAACATCTCTCCATCTCCTCGATCTCGCGCCTCTCGTGCTCCTTCTTTTTTCTTCTCAGAAGCGCATGTTCGTCTCTCCTTTTCTGTTTATGGAGTTTGCGGGCAGCTCTCATCCGTCGATGAAGTGTAGCCATGTATGCATTCTGTACATGGGCCGGTGTGCATTCGTCATCAAACCAGGTGCTTCTCGAAGGTGGTGGCTTGAAACCGAGTACATCTGAAGTGGCCTTTCTGATGGCGTTCTGACAACGACTCCATTGTTGTTGAAAAATGCGCATCCGAATAAGCGTTATTTATTTTCTCTGTAGCAGTTTCCGTAGTAGATATCACAGTTTTTAATCCGCTTTTTGCCTGGCCCATCCCATAGCACTTCTTGGAGCGCGGTAATGTCTGCCTTACAGCAGTCCAAAGAGTTGACCAATCGTCCGGCTGCACCTGGTCTTTTGAGGGACCTAACGTTCCAGGTGCAGATCCGAAATTCGTTTCCTTTTTGACGTTTGCGGGGGTCGTCAACATGTAATCCTGCATCATATTGACAATGCCGCTCACTGTCGTGCTTCCCGTCAGACCTCAGCATAAATACTCCTTACCAATTTGTGGATTAATTACCACCCGACTTCCGTCAGGTTCTACAAAAAATTCTTTTGGTCCCACCACCTCGTCCTGGATCTGCCAAGCAGTATTGCATCCAAGGCACGCTTCGGAAGTCGTGATGATAGCGACATTTGCCTCACGTAACCAAACCATCGAAGCATAGCCCTTTCCGTTCGGAGAAGCTGCTGCTCAACATTGAGCTCCTCGCGCACTGCCGTGCGTCTATCCCGGCGAGTAACTCCCACAACAGCACGAAGAAATCTCATTTCGGCAGCTTGTATTAGCGACCTTATTCTTTCGGTCAATACCGAAGAGAGTTGGAACAACTACCGAGTTAAAAACCGTAAGCTTGACTTTGACACTAGATTTTCCAAGCTGTTTTAAAATTGATCCAGCTTGGCCAATCCTGCAGGAAAGCTCAGTATATATTACCCCCCCCCCCCATCACTCGTGAAGAAGACCCCAAGATACTTAAACTTCTCCACCTGCTTCAATGGGACTCCACTAACATGTAGAGTGCATTGGACAGGTGCTCTGGAAATAACCATAACCTCGGATTTGTCCACGTTAACCCTCATTCATCCCTCAGTTATCCGCAAAAAGAAGATGGCTTACCCTCAACTCTCCCGATGTGAAACACTCCTCGCCTCGAATGCACTGCGACACCCAGTCCATATATATAATGAAAACGATAGGTGACAAGACGCACAAGACGCAGTTTGTGTATAGAGACTGATTGGCTCTCAACAGAGGACCATCAATCCCATATTCCTGCAGAACACTCCAGAGTTTACCCTGAGGAACTCGGTCATACGCCTTTTCCAAATTTACAAAGCAGCTGTAGATCGGTTTGGCGTACACCCAAGCCTTCTCGAGTACCTTTCTTAGAGTGAAAAGCTGGTCGGTTATACTTCTGCCGTAACGAAACCCGCACTGTTCATCCCCTTATCCTGCCTTCGACCATAACTCTAGAGCGCGCCTTCAACACCTTAGCGTAGATTTTACCGGGGATACTTAAAAGAGATATGCCCCTACAGTTTCAGCACTTTTTTTACCGGCCTTTTTAAAAAGAGGGACAATCACCCCGTTCCGCCAATCGCTAGGTGTCTCACCGCATTCCCAGGCCACCTTAAGTACACGAGAGAGCCATAACACTCCCTCTCTACCCATTGTTTTAGGCATTTCTGGCCGAACTTCGTCCACACTGGCGTATTTGCCAACTTTTAGCGATTCACCGCTAAAATGATTCTCCACCTCACTCAAGACTATAGGTCTGTCCCCCACAGCGCCCTGTTTGGGATTGAGCAGCTCCGCAAGTGCTCGCTCCATCTGCGTAAGATATCTATCTCATTGGAAACCAACACACCATCTTTGTATTTAACTCCTTCGATAAAGTTGAATTTCCTTCCTCTGAGTCGGCGAATGGTTTGCCAGAACACCTTTTTCGCAGATCTATGGTCGCTTTCCAAATTCTCGGCGAACTCCTTCCAGGACTGCTCTTAAGCTGCTGGCACAGCCAATTTGCAAGTTCTTCGCGCCACAGTGTACCGGCCACGGGAAGCAGAGTCTCCCAAGAGAAAACAGTCCCTGTAGGCCTTCTTCTTCTCTCTGATAGCTTCTTGAACTCCGGGTGTTTTCTCACCACCAGCTGCCACACCAAGTCGCTTCTCTCCACAATCATCACGTACAGAGGCAATGACAGCTGTTGAAAATTGTCGCCATTCTTCCTCTACATGCGACGGAACAGTTGGAAGTTGCTTAAACCTTTCGGATATGTGCCAAAGAAATCTGTGAACGATTTCTGTTGAAGACCCCGGCTATACCAAGTATATTTATGAATGGCTTTGTGCGGAAGGAAGGTGTTCATAAGGACATTTGCACACACCCCCGTGTCGTTACATCCACACCCACGTGGGCGTTGAAGTGACACTGACTTTAGATTTGGCGTATGCACCTGCACCAGAGCCAAAGTTGATCTTTCAAGCTTGAGTCTTAAGATCGCGACTCTCCCTCCTAATGGCATCTACTCCAATACCCTGTCTGCCAACCTGGGACTTATGAGTATCCCCATTCCCGCCTGAGCAGACATTTGAGGTGCAACTTCCGACAGAAAGAGCTTCCACCCGTCCGAAAGGTTCACAGTTCTATATCCTCTTTGCATTGTCGAAGAGATACCTACGATATCTAACCGATACCAGCCCGAGACGCTTTCCTGCGAGCGATGAGACGTTCCATGTGCCCATCCTAAGTCGATGCCGTTGTCTGTTGCCTTTTACTCCCCGCACGTACTGGTTAGTGCACGGCGTGCATACCTCCACCTCCGTAATGGCTCACGATGCCTCTGCCGGGTTGCTCGTGACCTTTTCGGGCTAAACCCGACCGGCTGCCGAGCGGGACAGACCGGTCTCCAGACACTCGCATACTGCCACCATTTAGGCCTGGCTCCGAATGGGGCCATGGCACACCTGGGTAGGCAGTTTCCGAAGCAGGTCTCCTTCTTGTCATCCAGAGGGGTTTTGCGCTTCGTTAGCCAGGTTTGAGCTGTACGAAAATCCATTCGCACACCCCAAACCTGTTGCCTGCCCCCCACAGCGGGGAAGTCAGCTGCCCAGGAAGGTTTGGTGACCTTTCATGAATGAGCTCAACGTAAACCTAAAACTGGAGTCTTTCTTAAGTTCCTGTTTTAAATTTAACTGATTTGAGATAGATGGGTTTCATTAGCACCGTTCCTTTGGTCTATGGTGGAAGACAACCGACATCAAACTGAAATCACCCTATTAAAAGGAAATGTCGTTTGTGGTTCTGTCGCCACCCTTGTTGGTGTATGAGCCGCAACAATCGTCTGTACATCATTTCATCACTACATTAGTTGACTTCTGATACTCGTAACTTCTCCCCGTAATCTGCTCCGCTTCCCAAACTCATCACAGAAGCCACAAACCACAGTCGCATGCCACAAACAAATTTCTGTCAAACAGTATCCCCTTCTCCCGCATATCCCATTTCCATCAATCTCCATTTGAAATAACTGCCTATCGCCTATCGCCGAAAAATCATCCCACACTAGAAAAGCGCCAAGGAAAACCGCAACATTATGTCAACGCAACACTCGAGTATAATTTCACCATAAAGCATGACAACAGGATAATGAAAGGAAACCAAGGCGAACCACGTCAAACACAATCCTCTACGGGCACGAGCTATCAGAATACCGTAAAGCTAGAGACGGCTGAATGGGATAGCTACTCGATGTATGTACTATACAAGCACTTGTGGTTGGAGCAGAAGTGATATCCGGCTACTGGCGGAATTCAATTACCATAACCGAAACCAATGTGCCTGACAGTTGTCACCTACCCATCATCTTTCTAAACCTAAAACAGAACATATGGACATGCGTGCTTATATGTGGCACGAAAACTTGTTTTGAGTACTCTGGTAAGGCTCTAGCGCCTTGACTCGGTGCGGGTGGATTTAATTAAGAACATCAAACTTTTATGACTACGTCTGCAGCGAGGACACAGGAGCAAAGGGTGTGTGTGTAGTATATTTGGCGAAACTAGGTCATCTTTCAATTTAGCAAAACAGAGGAACAGCATAATTAGAGAGGCATGTGGCAAGGTTTCCTTCCAGTCCTTTCATGGAGTAATGACAGTCCCAGGCCTCGTCCCTTCGGGCGCAGCCATTGAATTTGAGATCAACGTGACTTGCGGAGAAAATCTGTGTCCTGGCTTCCAAGGCAAAGGCAAGATGATGAAGTGAGTCCTTATTTAAAGCGCTGCTTAGGCTAATGTGTGAGTTTAATTTTTATTTTTTTACTCAAATCTCTACGACGTCGAATGCACTGCAAGGCAACACATGCTGCCAGGATCCATAATTTATCAACTGTCGTCGTGTGGGAGTATCACCATAAGTGTATACTCTGTAGGCTGGTAATGTGGAGTCATGATGACACCCGAGGGCTCTACTTTCACTCCTATTAAATTTATTATGATAATTAATACTGTTACGGTATTAATGTCCACAAGTCTGTTATTGTAACGCATTCGAAATAGGAGACTTTGCCGAGTGAAGAGCTCCATGGTGGATGGAATGTGGCTGGGTGGGGAGATAATCAGCATGTAGCCGAAGCTGATTACTCGCAACCTGATATACGAGCATGTGTATGCGGGCGGTGAATGGCCAGGACAGTGGAAAAAAGGACGATAGCGCGTGTGTGTGTTTTTGTCGAGGATGATATTCGCTAGGCGGATAATCGGTCGACTCAGTTGTTCTTGCGTTCCGCCAGCACTTGATGACGGGGATTATGGTTTGACGGCCGAGTTAGAGTCAAATTCATATACAGAGTTTCGCCCTGGTCGTGGTTCTTATCGAACAACTGTGGTAAAGCCAAATGGATGAACAAGAATTGAATAAAATAATTTGAAACCGTAAATAAGGATGGGCAGCACCAGATGTGACACCAGAAACATTATCCACGTACAAACCGGATGCAACCACCAGCGCATCCCGGTGCTCCATGTGGGGTAAAATAGGGCACGTTCACCTCTGAACTTTCACCTTAGGATTTGCGACAGCGGACATTTGTAAACCAGGAACTACTGAATGTTGCTCAAATGTGGAGACCAGCACTCTAATGAGACCAAACCGGATTTTTTGTAGAACCTGACCGTAAGTCGAGTCGTACAAGACTTATAAACGGTTTTCATTTCTGGCGCAGTGGTTAGTGTGTTGGACTCTGACGCACGATGAGCGAGTTCGGATCCCGATAACACCAACGCCATCGATTGTTTATTTCGTGGCGTCCCTCCTCGGAGGTGTACTGGCAAAACCCCCCGAAGTACTACCTATACTTGCCTTCTCGAATCACGCCATTTGGAATCGGCATTAAACTGCAGGTCCCTTTCTTCTTCTTGTGGCGCTACAGTTCATGGCGAACCTGGGTCTCCTTTAAAAAAACTTCTTCAACTGGCACGGTCTTTCGTTTGTAGTCTCCAGTGCCGCACGCCTAGTCGGTTAAGGCCCGACTAGGGCCTTGGTTGCGCCACCTTAAATTTGGCCGTCCTCGACTGCGTCGCCCCTCGGGGTTGGATTTAAAAACCTTCCGGGCCGGAGCTGTGTTTTCCATGTGTTCAACATGACCTAGCCATCTTAGGCGTTGGACCCGAAGACGCCGTGCGATGTTCATGTCGCTGTACAGCCCGTACAGTTCACTATTAAGTCTTCTCCTCCACTCCCCATTTATGCAGGTCGGGCCGAAAATCGTACGCAGAATTTTTCTCTCAAAACGACCAAGCGCCTCCTCATCCGCTTTCGATAAGGTCCATTTCTCTGCGCCATTAAGCAGGACCAGGATGATGAGGATCTTGTATATGGTCACCTTGGTGTTTCGGGAGAGGGCTCCGCTTCTCAATTGCCTCCCGAGCCCAAAGAAACAGCACGAGTTATTCTGCGTTTGTTTTCGGCACTGATGTCATTTCTGCATGTCACTGCGGAGCCTAGGTAGACGAAGTCCTTGACTACCTCAAATATGTGCACGCTGGCCAAGACGCCGGTGGTTCGTGTCCTTTTTCGACGACAGCATATATTTCGTTTTGCCCTCATTTATCGCCAGTCCCATTGTAGCCGCCTCCGTCTCAAAGCTCGTAAAGGCCTCAATGACATCTCGCTGACTTCGTCCAAGTATATCAATGTCATCGGCATATGGACTTGAAAAAGATGGTTCCCCTCGTATTGACCAGTGAGTTTTGCACGATCCTTTCAAAGGACGACCTGTCTAAAACCTTTTTTGACATAAAAGGTATCGGTTAGATCGCTTCCGAACCTGATGAAGCAGCGAGAGTTCTCCAATGTCATCCTGCGCAATCTGACGAGTTTGGCAGGGCTGTCAAAACTAGACATGGCGTTGTATAGCTCGTCTCTATTTATATTGTCGTATGCAGCCCTAAAGTCGACAAGCAGGTGGTGGGTGTCGATCTGGACCTCGTTTGTTTTTTCCAGGGTCTGCCGCAGTGTGCATAATTGATCTATAGTGGACTTCCCGGGCCTGAAACCGCACTGATATGGACTGATCAGTTTATTAACGAACGGTTTCAAGCGTTCACATAGTGCAGCAGAGAAGATTTTATAAGTGATGTTCAGAAGACTGATTCCTCTGTAGTTGGCGCAGACAAAGGGGTCTTCTTTCTTGTGGATCGGGCAAACGATACTAAGATTCCATTCATCGGGCATGCATTCCTCTGACCAAATCTTACGGATGAGCTGGTGCATCTCCCAACCAGGTCATCTCCAGCTGCCTTAAAGAGCTCGGCAGGTAGTCCGTCTACTTCAGCAGCTTTGTTGGATTTAAACTTAGAAAAAGCATTCCCAACTTCGTCCAGGTCAGGGGGACGGAATTCTCTGCTATCATCGTCCGCCGTGAAAGGGTTATCCTGCCTGACAGCGGAATCTGTTTCGTCATCGCCGTTATACAGTGTGCAGGAATAGTCTTTCCAGATTCTTAGTATCGACTGTGAATCCATTACTAGGTTTCCATTTTCGTCCCTGCAGGCTTCCGTTCTGGTCTTATATCCATAGCATGTTTGTTTCCTCTCCATCTCTACGATCGCGAGCTTCTCATGCTCCCTTTTTTCTGTTTTGAGAAGCTTATGCTCCTCCCTCCTCTTCTGCTCACAATGCCCACGAGCAGCTCTCGTCTTTCTATGCAGCGCCTGTTGCTATAGGCTTGCTGCTTGGCTGAGCGTGCTCTCCTAGACACGTCGTCAAACCATGGGTTTCTTGTTGGTGGCGGTACCTCAGAAGCAGCACTTTCTAAGGCTTGTTGACAACAGGTCCATTGGTGTTGTACGGTCTGAGCAGGTGTTGGAGGGTTTTCCGAGAGCTTGAGGGAGACGCGATTGGCATAGGCTCTGGCGGTCTCTTGCGATTGTAACATTGCGACGTTGTATGCCACTGGCCTTACTCGATTTTTCTGGGCCAGGCATATTCGTAGTCGCAACCTGGCTGCCACAAGATAGTAGTCCGAGTCGATGTTTGTTCCTCTAAAAGTTATGATCCGGAGATCGCTAGGACCCGTTGTCGATGTTGAGATGTGGGAAACGCATGCTAGCAACTAGAAGATTTCGCCCCGTTGCGAAGTCTATCAGCCTAAATCCATTTTCGGATGTGGTGTTGTGCAGGCTGTGCTTGCCAATAGCCCTATCAAAGGCGACTTCCTTGCCCAGTTTTGCGTTAAAGTCTCCCAGTACGATTTTAACATCGTAACTGGGACATTGGGCATATGTCCTATCTAGGAGGTTGTAGAAGTCGTCTTTTGTAGCGTCATGCTTGTCTTCGGTAGGAGTGTGAGCGCAAAATATGCTGATGTTTGCGTATTTAGCCTTGATGCGGTAATCCGCATGAGGCGTTCACTTACGTGCCTGAAGCTCAAAACTATTTGCCTAAGTCTACCTCTAATAACAAATCCGCATCCGAATAAGCGTTGTCTTCTCTCCTTGTAGCAGTCGCCGTAGTAGATATCACAGTTTCTCATCCTCTTTTTGCTTGGTTCATCCCATCGCACTTCCTGGTTTGCGGTCATATAACAGTCTAGGGCCTCCGCGAGTTGTTCGGCTGTACGTGGTCTATTGACGGACCTTACATTCCACGTACAAAGCCGAATATAATTTTTTCTTTTCCTTTGGTTGTTTCCTGGGTCGTCATCGGTTAATCCGTCCGTTTTTTGTATCCGAGGCTTTTTTCGGGTTTTTTGGCTTGTCGGTTTTTTTCCAGGTATGGCTTGCCGGGCCATAGCCTAACCGACACTTATCCTGTTTTGTGGCGCAGGAAACTCGCCATTCGCCCTTTTCCATTCGCCATTTCAAATAAAAATCCCCAGGTGGCACCACGAGGAGGTAGAAATAGGACTTACTAACGAAGCTGCTAGATGTTCGGCTTCAGTGGCTTCTGCTCGCTATTTTACGGGCCAGCGCATGTCGGATACGCTACCCCTACGAGGCCTTTGTTAGTCGTTACCACCCTTATACTTGTGTAGAAAATAAGTCGCACACAACATGGGTGATTGAGTGAAGCTTGGCTCTGGCCCTTCATGGGCTGTAACGACACCAAAGAGGAAGAAGTTTTAATTTCTGTTTCCAAGTAGGCCTGGGGGGAGGAGAAATTGGCAACAAAATAAATAAGAGAGTTGGGCGGGTGAGGATGGCAACATTTTTTTGGGTTAAGTTACTGTCATGAATCAAGGTCTTCGTGTAACGATGACAGCAGACAGATACCAATTGGATTTCTAATAACTGGAGATTGTTTTTTGTTCCTTATATGATATGAGATCCGGGCAATATCCTTATTGGTTGGTATGACGTGAAAGTGGAGCAATGGAATTTTTGTGTTAACCTTTAGTTGCCATGGTTCGGAAAGGTTTGGAGAATTTGGAGAGAACACTCCCTATCCAAATAGAAAGGACTTTAATCGTCGTAGAACAGCAAGCAGTCTTATTAAACGTGTGTACAAACCTCTGTGTACCACAAAAAGTTACGCTGAGCTCACATGCGACTTATGAGAGTGCCCCTTATTCAGTGCGGCCTCAAAAATCATGTTTAATTCCGCAAAGTTGGATAGCTACGTCGCCATAATGAATTCCCTTGAGGTTTGTGTTCATCTTGGAGAATAAAAGTCGCAGGAGGCAATATCAGGGCTATAGGAAATGGGGCGGCTCATTATGGAGTTGGAAGTTTCCGGATAGGACAGGACGCCGACATAGAACTGTCCAGTCACTGTCTGTTAAACAGGAACACATTCACGATAAATGTGCCAACATTTCCATAGGTACGAGAGGTATTAGGAGCTCCTACACCTAAATCGTTCTCTATTGATTCACGGCCTTCCTTGAACTTACTTACTTACTTTGATGGCTACAGTTCGGGTTGAACCAGGGCCTCAACCAACAAGCCTCTTCAGCCGCCCCGATCTTTGGCCAGCCGCTTCCCGTGCCGCACGCCCAGTTGGTTGAGGTCCCCTTCCACCTGTGCGGGCCACCTTAAATGCGGTCGTCCTCTGCTGCGTCGTCCCTCGGGGTTGGAGTCGAAGGCTCTTCGGGCCGGAGCGTTGATGTCCATTCGCTCTACATGGCCTAGCCATCTTAGACGTTGGATCCGAAGACGTCTAACCAAGCCGATGTCGCTGTACAGCCCGTACAGTTCTCGGTTGAATCTCCTCCTCCATTCTCCGTTTACACAAACGGGACCAAAGATTGCACGCAGAATTTTCCTCTCGAAACGTCCAAGAGCCTCTTCATCCGCTTTTGATAACGTCCAAGCCTCAGCGCCGTAGAGGAGGACCGGGATGATTAAGGTTCTGTAGAGGGATGCCTTCGTTTTTCGAGAGAGGGCTCTGCTACTCAATTGGCTCATGAGCCCAAAGAAGCAGCTGTTGGCAAGAGTTGTTCTGCGTTTTATCTCAGCGCTGGTGCGGTTGCTGCTTGTCACTATCGAGCCAAGGTAGACGAAGTCCTTGACTACTTCAAAAATATAGCTGCCGAAGGTGACGTTCTGACCAAGACGTCGGTGTTGTGCGTCTTTCTTGGATGACAGCATATATTTGGTCTTGTCCCCATTTACCCTTAGACCCACTTTCGCCGCTTCGGCTTCAATGCTTGTGAACGCCTCATTGACGTCTCGCTTTGTCAGTCCAATAACGTCAATGTCATCTGCGTAGGCATGCAATTGTGTGGACTTGAAGTAGATCGTACCTCTTGTATTGGCCGCAGAGTCCCGCACGATCCTTTCAAGAATAATGTTGAAGAAATCACATGACAGTCGGTTAGTTCACCTCCGACCTTAATGGAGCAGCGAGAGTTCTCCATAGTCATCCTGCATAGTCTGACGAGTTTGGCAGGAATGTTAAAACATGACATGGCTCTGTATAGCTCGTCTCTATAAACACTGTCATACGCGGCTTTAAAGTCGACGAAAAGATGGTGCGTGTCGACCTGGAATTCATGGGCCTTCTCCATGATCTGCCGTAGTGTAAATATTTGGTCTCTAGTCTACAAAGTACGGCAGAAAGGATCTTGTACGCAATGTTCAGGAGACTTATCCCTCTGTAATTGGCGCAGTCATAGGGGTCTCCTTTCTTATGGACCGGGCAAACGATGCTGAGATTCCATTCATGGGGTATGCTTTCTTCCGACCATATCTTGCAGATGAGTTGGTGCATGTTCCTAACCAGCTCATGGCCAGCTGCTTTAAGCAGCTCCGCGGGGAGTCCGTCTGCTCCAGCAGCTTTATAAGACTTAAGTTTCGATATCGCTATCTTAACATCGTCTAGGTCGGGTGGACGGGATTCTCCTTCGTCCATTGTGAATGGTTCGCTCTGCCTGACGGCGGCATTTTGACTATCATCGCCGTTATACAGTCTGCAGAAGTGGTCCTTCCACAATCTCAGCATCGACTGTGACTGCACTACTAGTTATCCGTGCTCATCCCTGCAGGCTTCTGCTCTGGCTTTATAGCCTTGGGATGTTCGTTTTACTTTCTGGTAAAATTTTCGAACGTCGTTTTAGCCGTAACATCTCTCCATCTCCTCGATCTCGCGCTTCTCGTGCTTCTTCTTTTTCCTTATCAGAAGCGCATGCTCCTCCCTCCTTTTCTGTTCATAGAGCTCGCGGGCAGCTCTCGTCCGTCGATGCAATGTGGCCATGTATGCATTCTGTTTCTCTACATGGGCCTGTCTGCACTCATCATCAAACCAGGGGTTTCTCGACGGTGGTGGCTCGAAACCGAGTATATCAGAGGCGGCCTCTCTAATGGCTTTCTGACAACGGCTCCATTGCTCTTCTATGATTTCTGCAGATTGCATCGGGACCTGAGAGAGCTTGAGGGAGACTTGATCGGCGATGGTTCTGGCGGTCTCCTGCGATTGCAGCTTTCCGACGTTAAATTTTGGTGTTCCTACCGGACTCCGTTGGTTCCGAGAAATTCGCATCCGTACCTTGGTTGCAACAAGGTAATGATCTGAGTCGATGTTGGCTCCTTGAAAGGTTCGGACATCTAGGTTGCTGGAGGAGTGTCTACCTTCGATCGCAATATGATCAATTTGGTAGGTTGTCGATTGATCGAAAGACCGCCAGGTCCCCTTATGGATGTTGAGGTGTGGAAATCGTGTACTTGCTACTACTAGGTTATGTCCCGCCATAAAGTCCACTTGCCTTAGTCCGTTTTCTAACGTGGTGTTGTGTAGGCTGTGTTTTGCAATGACCCGTTCAAAGATAGCTTCCTTACCCAGCTTCGCATTGAAATCTCCTAGAACGATTTTGGTGTTATAGCTGGGACATTGCGCATACGTTCTGCCTAGGAGATCATAGAAGTCGTCTTTATGTCGGTCATCTTTCTCCTCTGTGGGGGCGTGGCTTATATTGCCGAGGTTGGCCTTGATGCGGATAGTTATGAGGCGTTCGCTTACATACTGGAAGCTTAAGACTTTTTTCCTGAGTCTGCCTCGAACAACAAATCCGCATCCGAATAAGCGTTGTTTATTTTCTGTGTAGCAGTTTCCGTAGTATATATCACAGTTTTTCATCCGCTTTTTGCCTGGCCCATCCCATCGCACTTCTTGGAGCACGGTAATGTCTGCCTTTAAGCAGTCCAAAGAGTTGACCAGTTGTTCGGCTGCACCTGGTCTGTTGAGGGACCTAACGTTCCAGGTGCAGAACCGAAATTCGTTTCCTTTTTGACGTTTGCGGGGGTCGTCAACATGTAATCCGTCCGTATCCGAGGCTATTGGTTGTCTCTGAACAAAATTTTTGTTTTAAGCGATAGGGATGTTAGCCCTAAGCGCAACCCCCAACCTGGAGGGCCAGGTTCCTCTTTCCCCAGGAACAAGGGGTCGGGTCGCTGCACACATTGGTTCACTACCTGGGGGGTGCCAGCATAGCTATCCGGGGAGGCCACGCGGAGGCTGTGTGTCAACTTGGATTGAGCAGGGACAGAGATCGAAGCTGGCGTTTGCCAAGTTAAACGCGATCAACTTCTTTGCTCTGTTTGTTCGCTCCCTTCTCCCCTGGCCTTCCTGGAACTGCACATGTGTTTTTGGCAGCAGAACTGGTGGACTGTGACTCTACTACCAGTTCTAGCAAAAAAAAAGAAAAAAAAAAAAAAAAAACTGTTTCATTCGAGACTCAGTCAAACTGGACACTGGGATCCTATTCATAGGTGATCTTGTCGGGAACTGCAATCGCAGTAGGTTGCCAATACTTTGCGTCTCTGAAATATCAGATTCCGTCCCGGCATGAAGACAAGAAGAGAGTGTACCGAACAGGAATTCTACTTCAGAAAACAAGGAGCTCGAAATGGAACTGACGCATCGACGACAAAATTTCGTTCAATGCAATATAATTCGCACCCAGTTCAAGCTGATTCACACCTAAGTACTACTTGTCGGGGAGTGTGCCGGCACTCTGGCTTCTCTTCAGCGTCGAATAAATCTTTCGCCTTTTACTAAAGATTTCCGTGGAGAGGGGCACACTAATGAGTCTTAACAGAATTTTTGGTAGAACCTGACGAAAGTCGGGTCGCAATTAATCCACAAAGTAATAGACAGTGTTGGTACGGAGGACTGTCGGCTAACGTCCGCCTTTTATTGGCAACTGGCCTGTTTGTCATAAGGTTGTCGGCCAATATGGTAAGGTTAGAGGTGTTCCGCAGGGTTCCGACGATTGCTAGCGGCCATTGTCTAGGATGGGCGCTCTCTAGATTAATGCGACTGTACGTAATAAGCGTTCGTTGACGTACTCGGAACTTAATTTATTTGTTTGTTTTCACAGCACGAATGCTGTTGTTCCAAAGAAGCTGACAAAAGTCATGTAATTTTCTTTGATCGACTGGTGGAGTTGGACCAAGTTTTGTCTATCGTTAAACTGCCTATACAAACCTTTTACTTTTCTGTCTGTGAAGTGCATATGTTGTTGCGCCGCTTTTGAGGTTATCGGTGTCGTTGGGCGTTGACTTGGGAAGGAGGAAAGAATCATGGCCTCGTCCGAAATGGTCATTGTCGTTTTGTTTGCAGACAGTTAGTAGGCTATTATCCTATTTCAGCCAGTGTCGTTCATGCAGCATTAGATCTAGATAGGAGACGCTTCTAAGAAATGTCTAGCGGTCCGTTGCGAGCAATTCGATTACTATTCATTCAATATTGCGTGGGGCCTTCAATTGCTTAGTCCGCCCCCCTAATGTTGGGTACATTACCTCCCCATTGATCATGCTTGGCATTCAAATCTTTAGAGAAAAAACAAATGTTTTCTACCGGGTTTGGGCGCAGAGCTTTAAACTGTTTTGATGCATATACTCCTTTCGTACATATAAGTGATTCATACAACACATGCTTCTGTCACCTAAAACCTTCGAGCTCTACCGCAGTTCACCTCCGAACCTCAGCCTGTTCAGTCAATTTTTTAACTCGTCTCCACTTCCCGAATAATTGATAAAAAAAAAAAAAAATATAAGGAAATCAAAAAACGACCCAACGTTTTCCGTTTTTTTTCTCTTCTCTGACATTAACAAAAAAAAGAAAAAAAAGTAAAAAACGCGAGTGTCCAACTGTGAACGTGAGTGCTACTTACCTCATCAAAAAAAAAATAATAATAAAATACTAAAACGCGCGTGACCCATATTTCTCCGACATAAACAGAAAACGCGATTGTGCAACAGTGTTCCCAATTCTCACCTGAACCTTATTATCACTGCCCCAGTTTAACTAATATGGATCACTGTGACTCTGCCCATTGTGTCACCGATTCCAAAAATGCTGACCGGGTTACTTGCAAGGGTATCTGTGGCAAATCTTTTCACCTTTCCTGCATCGGCCTAGGCAAAAGGTCGATCACGTATATTAAAGAATATGCCGAGCATTTCTTTTTTTTATTGTGAAGAGTGCAAAAAAATATCCTTTTTGCTATTAAATGCAACAGCGAGAACATTAACTCGGTCGCCAACAACAACAGCAAGCTTTTTAAGAACCTTTCGGCTAAGTTTGACTGCCTCACGAGATGTGTTGAAGATATCAATTCCACCATGGAGTCAATGATTACACATAAACTCAACTCCCTAGAAAAGCAATTGTCCACCCTAACAAAATTATCCAATACAATCTCGGAATCCAGTTCACCCAACACCCGTAGTCTCGAACTTAAGCGTGACCTAATCTCTACCCTCAACACGCACCTTAACCCGTTAAACTTAAAAAAATTAAACGAGAACCTAAATTCCCTTCGGTCGGACATGGACATTCATTTTAGCCACTCATCGAATAGGAGTGCTCCACCCCTTATTCAACCCGACCCTCTGCTAGAAGATATGGGGGACAAATTAAATGATATTAGCAGTGAACTCATCACTACAAGGCTTACCCTTAGCGATTTGGTAGATGAAATCAGAGCCGCATCTGATAAGATTGGTGACATCCACATCCCCGGCCATATCCATTCCAACCCATTGTTTACCAATACATCCATACGTGAGGAATTGCATGAAGCCAATGTGTCTGTCAGTGTTTCTCCACCGCCGCCTAAGACAACATCCTCAGTGTACACGCAGACTACCGACGACCCAATTCCCGAAGACCCAAGAGTTGGAACCAATATTGAGCGCTTTGGCCAAACATGGAGTTTAAGTGAATGGAACCAGCGTCTCCAAAAACTTAAAAAAGGCAACGAAGAAACTTCTTCCTTTATTATTGATGGTTTGGCCCCCGACTCTCATGAACAATGGGCTCAAAAATTTACAAAAGAATTTAAAATCCCAATAATAAGTTGCCAGACAATTAAACGCTCCAAATCTTTTAAACTGAAGCTGTCAATTCCATCAAAATACGATTGGTTATTCCTGAACCCCGACGGCCGTCCTTTCACTCTTGGAAAAACAACCTTCACCAGGTGGGATAAAAAGACTGATATCCAACCCAAGCCTCTCAACAAATCTACGTATAAAACTAATCGTAAGAAACCTAATAATAAGCTTAACGAAAATAACTCTAACTGGAGCTTCAAAACGAACCTCTTCCCATCCTTCACCCACCCCTCCATTGCTCATATGCAGACCTCTTCCGCTGCTCCACCCAAACCTCCACGCCAACGTGTTTCTTTCAATCTAACTCCAACTACTTGTTCTGCCACCACTAGCCCCTCGCCACCAGTACAAACACCCCTCCCGAATTCTTTTCCTAATTTCGATCTAAAGTCTGGAGCCAAGTATCCTAATTTCCGCAGCTCTCACGTCCTTAACCCCTCTGCCCCTGCCTTTTCTAACACATCCACAACACACTCCATCTCGCACACTACATCCGACTCCACTTCTCTCCCAACTGTCTCAACTCCCTCCTCAACAACACCTCCTCCTAACCCCACCCAATCATTCGCTGATCCCCTTCTGCCCCCCTCTGTCAAAATTACCAAGCAATTTAATAATCTCACCGAATGCCGCTATGCTCTTTCTTTAAGGGATAGAAGGACGTATGAGAACGTCCGCCTTTTTTTGGCTTACCTCTATGACAAACCAGACTCAGTATGCTATGAGGGTAATACTAACACTAGCGTACTGGTATCCATTCAACAGGAAGGCCTCCCTTCTGACTATGCCAGCCTCAAAAACCTCTTCATCAAGTATCATGAGTTCCTTAATATGTCCCCCCAAAAAGCATCAAATGATCTTGATGCTTTTCGTCAATATATCCACTCAAAGCGAATATCCCACCTCCAGCGTAGCAGAGCTGACCACGACAGATATTTTCGTCCCTAATTTCCGTCCTCTTCCTGCCCACCACGTTTACCTTCCTCTCACCTTTTATTACCAGAACGTCAGAGGTCTCCGTTCAAAAACCCAAGCAGTCTTCCAACAGTCTCACGCTTTACCATTCGAAATCTTCGTTCTGACTGAAACCAACCTGATCCCCGCTATTAACAACGAAGAACTATTCCCATCAAATTTTAACGTCTACCGCGACGACCTTCTCAACCAACCTACCGATAGCCGCCCGTGTCGTGGCGTTTTAATAGCCGCCCTAAACACGATCGACTCGTCCCTTATTGCAATATCCTCTTCCCCCTATCTCGACTTTGTTTCAATCAAGATCGTACTGCCCCGTAAGTCGCTCTACATCATCTGTTTTTATATCTTACCATCTCAACTTATTAAGTCCTATGAACTCGCTATTAATGCGATTGATCACATAAATGACTTACGGGATGCCCGCGATGAAATCCTTCTCTTCGGCGATTTTAATCTTCCTTTTCTCCAATGGGAACCATCAGAAGATCAATCATTTTACACTGCCACTAATCCATCTTCTGCCAAGGAATGTCTCTTCTTAGATAGCCTAACCGATTCAAACCTTAGCCAAGTGAGTGGCATCTCAAATTACATGGGTAGACAGCTAGATCCGATTTTCACAACCGACCCTATTAATTCCTCTGTTTCACTTTGTCCCCATTCCTTATCAACCATCGACAATTACCATCCTCCCCTTCTTCTCTCGTTTTTTCTCGACTCTCCACCACTGACCTCTTCCCCTCCAGCGCTCAAGTCTTACGACTTCCATAAAGCAAATTTCAACCTAATCAATGAATACCTCAATAGCGCCCCCTTCAATTTTGACGGCCTTACAATAAATGACGCCATATCCTTATTCTATAGAGAAATATTTAATTCTGTTTCTCTCTACGTTCCCATTTCACGATCCAATCACTTATCTTCTCCTCCTTGGTATAATCGCAGGCTCCGTTCTCTAAGAAACAAAAGAAACAAACTGTGGGCTATCTTTCTTCGTACTCAGTCCCCCTATGACTTTTCCAACTATATTGGTACGTATCTACAATTTACCGAGCTTCATAACTCTCTCTACGAACAGCACTTGATCAAAACACAAGCCAATCTTATCAACAATCCTAAGTCCTTCTTTCAGTTTGTCAACTACAAAAGGAAATCTGATGGCTACCCAACCTCACTCTCTTTCAATGGCGAAACCTCGAATGATCCCAACACTATCGCCAACTTTTTTGCCAACCTTTTCAAACAATCTTTTGCCGATGACTCCTTTGTGCCGGACACTTCCTATTTCGACTACCTACCAAATTTCTCCCTCAGTCCATTTCTTCCACGTTCTGTTGAACCCCATATCATTGAACTTAAACTGAATCAACTTAATGATGAGTTTACTCCTGGGCCCGATGGTGTCCCCGCCATATTATTAAAAAAATGTTCCTTCATTCTCTCCGTCCCGCTCGCAAAATTATTTAACTTATCCCTGTCCCTTGGAGAATTTCCCCAGGTATGGAAAACCGCCTTCATAACTCCTATTCACAAAAAAGGTCCAAAGGGTGATGTTAACAACTACCGCCCCATCGCAAAACTCTCACATATACCCAAACTTTTCGAAAGCATCTTGTATGACACTCTAAGTTTCCATTGCAAGTCTCTAATCTCTTCAAATCAACATGGATTCCTCAAATCCAGGTCTACAACCACAAACCTTGTCGAATTCGTGTCCTTCACCCTCTCAGCATTAGAGAATGGAAACGAAGTCGACGTCATTACAACCGACTTCAGTAAAGCGTTTGACAAAATATCTCACAATCTAATACTCTTCAAACTGTCTGCCCTAGGCTTTGAAGCCACTGCGCTGAAGTGGATATCTTCATATTTAAAAAACCGTTTCTACAGTGTTCGCTTCAGATCTGCCTTTTCTAACCCTTTCTTAGCCTCTTCCGGCGTTCCCCAAGGTAGCCACCTAGGTCCACTTCTTTTCATTCTTACCATAAACGACATTGAGATAATCATCAAACATTCCCATCTCTCACTGTACGCCGACGACACCAAGTTCTTTAAGACCATTTCCTCGCTACAAGACTCTTCCCTTATTCAATCCGATCTCAATAGCTTTTCTACCTGGTGTTCCAAAAATTGCTTGGAGCTTAACATTTCCAAGTGCCAATCTATCACCTTCTCACGCAAACGTGTCCAATCCTCTCCTCGTCTCTACTTTCTCCACAACCAACCCATTTCTACTGTTCAGGTTATCCGCGATCTTGGCATACTATGTGACCAAGAGCTCAATTTCCGCGCACATATCGATGATATAATTCTTAAAGCAAACTCTGCACTCGGTTTCGTGAAGCGCTGGTCTAAAGAATTCTCCAATCCCTACGTGACTCGATCCCTCTATATTACCTTCGTTCGCCCCCTTCTTGAATACGCATCGCAAGCGTGGTCCCCTTATCAACAAACCCACATTTCTAGAATCGAGAGCATCCAGCGTCGATTCCTACGCTTCGCTCTTCGAGGTCTGCACTGGCAAAATCCTTTGCTCTTCCCACCCTATCAAGACCGACTCAAACTAATAAATCTGAGTACGTTAGAGGATAGAAGAAGGGTAGCTGACATCCTCTTCATTCATAAACTCCTAACAGGTACCATTGACTGTGCCAACCTCTACAACTCTATATCCCTTAACACTAACCCTCGTAATACCCGCAATCCTCGTCTCTTCTACCTATCCACCCCCCGCACCTCTTATGGCTCCAATGAACCCATCTCCCGTATGCTGGGAAGTGTTAATTCGAACACTAACTTCGATTTCAACCTCAGCACTCCATGCCTAAAACTCCGTCTTCTCGGTATCCCCCCCTTCTCACTTCCTCCCTAATCACGGGAGAGGGGGGCCGTTCTTGTTAGTCAGTTAAGGTAGACTAATTAAGAATGTTAGTTAGTTAAGTTAGAATTAAGAATGTTAGCTTGAATTAAGCTTAATAAATGGGGGTATTGGCCCCCACGAAAATTAGAAAATTATATACATATGTCGTTGTATTAAAGGTCTCTACGTATGAAGATTGCGACATCCCTGCATTGAGTGGCATTGGCTAGGTCGCTTCGACTTGTTATATGAACTATGCCAGAGTCTAGTTTAGATTGCACTGAGAAGTAAATCAGTGTCTCCATTTTGCAACAGTTAAAAAGCATGTCTCTTAGTTCGATCCTAAACAGGATCACAGGCAGGATATTAAAGGAACTCACGACGGGCGTACCCATTACCACTGCAGGAGCGCTAACAGATCCCGTCTACTAGTTTCGCCATTGCTGGGGGAACTGGGTGATCTTTTTCGATTTATTCAGTGATACTTCATTGATTTTATGCAAAGTTTGTCAAAATGAACATGTCAATATTGCAGGTATCATTCTACCACAGTCGAAGTGGAATACCATTTGACAAAATGCCCTTGCTAGGCAGAGTGTATGGAAGCTGCTTCGGAAAGTGCCATACCTATGTATGTATTTACCCAGACGCATGAATGTCGGCTTGAAGGCCTAATTTTTTTAGTTCCTTACACAAAACAAGCAGCACGCGATTTTTCCTGCGATATATTCGTTGAGCAAATCTGGCGGCTAAGTCCGCCCTTGTGACTAATGCCCATATCACAATACTGCGTTGGTGCGTGCTTCGAGTGACGTTTAACATCCAACACAAGCCTTAAATACTGCGTTGGTGCAAGGCTCCTTACGATTGTCACAATTTAAGAGAAAAATGAGAGCGAGAGAGCACGAAACACACGTAACCAAAGCAGACAAAAGTTAAACACGTCGGAAATTTCTGTGCGTTTGAACAACTGTTGCTGTGTATTGATGTGTATGCTGTATCTGTGTATTTCGTTGTTTGAGTTGTGTACGTTTACGTCAGTGTTTTGACATGGAGCAGCCGATAAAACTGAATTCTCATTTTCATCGCATGCGTCGAAGCACTTCTCTAACACGTAAGGCGGCACGCACCAACGCAGTATTCTGATTAGAGAATTTCATCCACCGTTGGCTAAGATAAACGTGATGACCCAGGCTGATGAGTACCAATATAACTTTAACTTCCATAGCAGCCGCATATCCTTTTGCCGTGACACCGAAGTACTTTCTGGATTCGGAGGAGCTAACTCAAGGACATAATGACAACCAGCTGCCCCGATAACACTGAATATTAACGCCCATGCTGTCAAAGTCGTCGCTTCTCGGCCAATGCGTCAACTCTAAACCGTATAAGCCTCCTCTCACAGCACATAACTTTCTGAAGTAAATTATTTGGGCCGGTCCCGGCGGTACTGCAATACCGGGCCAACCCGCGACAGAGGTGGAGCAAGCCCCTAGCACTCCGTCTGATTCCAAAAATCAGTTTAACATTTGTTGTCCCCCGATGGAGGATCTATCAGATGTTAAGCTGATAAGAACAGATACTACACTTTGATCTTAGCCATAAGGCCGAGAAGCGATAACCAGCGTACGTCGTACTTGTACTATATCAGCATTCTTTTTGCAGATACTGGATGTGAATTATATTTTGGATTAAAATTTTGCAGTAGGTTATTTGCTACCTTCCATAGGTTTAGAGGGAATGCAAACAGGATTGACCTGATCATGGTAATAGCAACCAGGTATGTAGGTACAATAATTTCTCATGTCCTTTGCGTCTTTCTTTCGGTATTACATATGTACATATGTACGTTCTTCTTTGTATTGTGTATCGTGTACTCGTGCATCTTCGTGTTCAGGTAGAATCAAATTTTCTGGAATTTAGGGTAAATCAAATTGGAGGGCTGTAAAGAATTAAGCAAATTGACTTTTGAGCTTTGTGTTTTAAAAACACGCATTTTCGACAAAAGGGCTTCATACCAAACCTTGTCAAATGCTTTCCAATTCTCGGTGAGATATGCCTTCAAATAACCCAGTGGATCTGTTGCTACGGAAATCATACTATCGGTCATTGAGGAGTTTCCGTGATTCAAGATATTTCATAAGCTGACTGTTAATCAGCCTCTCCATCTCCATGACCTTGGAAAGAAGGGACCTTAGTGCAACGGGCCTGTAGTTGGAGAGAGAAGAAAATTCGCCTTTTTTAGGTGTAGGCTGGACATATGCTGTTTTCCACCTACTCGGAAATAGCCCAAAATAGTAGGAAAGGTAAAAAAGCTTACGCAGTGGTTTTGCCACCTCTTCAGAATTATTGGGGCAATACCATCTGGACCAACACGCTGCGAGTCGACTACTGGGCAGCAAGTTGGTTAGCTTTGTCTAAGGGGGTGACAGCTGGAATCTCATTGTAGATGAGCGTTAGTATTGACGGCCTAGTTGAGTTGCTTATGCTTTCTAAAAACCACCAGGAACTTTTACTACCTTTGGAACATTGAAGGATTTTACGCCTTAATTTTTGGTCGGTTTGGAATTTAACCCGTCGAATGTGGGTGTTGCAGTCATTTCTGGCTCGTATGTACTTTTTATCGGTTTCCTCAGAACTGTTTGCCTTGTAGGCACGAAAACTAGCTCCCTGAGCCTAATAGCCTCTTTGCAGCTCAAGTCAAACCACGTACTATCCTTGCGCCTGGTGCTTTTAATCTGGCTGGGAATAAAATCTGCCATGCCGATTCGGATAAAGTTTGCGATAATATCAGTTGCGGCGTCCACGTCGTTGTCGAGGAAGCACAACGACCAGTTAAAGATCCGAAAGAAGTTGTTAAGGCCGCACCAGTTGGCTTTCTCTTTGGAGCTTTTTCTTTAACTGGATGGTGGGAGTTCGAGAATTTCGCTGCATGTCACGTAGCGGTCAGACGAGCCTAGGGGCGACAATACATCGATCATGTATTTGTTAGGCTAAGAGGTAAGAAACAAGTTCAGTGTGTTGGCGGTATGACGAGCAATATCGGGGATACGAGTCATCGGCATATGCACTATCCTTTCATGGACGATACTGAAAAAGTTACACCAAAGCGTATCTTGACATAAAAGGTATCGGTTAGGTGATGAAGCAGCGAGAGTTCTCCAATGTCATCCTGCACAATCTGACGAGTTTGGCAGGGATGTCAAAACTTGACATGGCGCTGTATAGCTCGCCTCTATGTATGCTATCGTATGCGGCCTTAAAGCCGACAGACATATGGTCGGATCTGGAACTCGTTGGTTTTATCCAGGCTCCGCCGCAGTTTGAATACTTGATCGATAGTGGACTTCCCGGTTCTGAAAATACACTGTTGTGGACCAATCAGTTTATTAACGAACTGTTTTAGGTGTTCACACAGTGCACTGATGTTCAGGCTACTTATTCTCTTTAATTGGCGCAGACAAAGGGGTCTCCTATCTTCTGGATCGGGCAAACGTACTAAGATTCCATTCATCGGGCATGCATTCCTCGGCAGGTACATAGTCCGTTTACTCCAGCAGCTTTGTTGGACTTAAAGTTAGAAAAAGCATTCCTAACTTCGTCCAGGTCAGGGGGACGGAATTCTCTGCTATTATCGATCGTTGTGAATGGGTCATTCTGTCTGACAGCGGGATCTGTCTTTCCAGATTCTTAGTACCGACTGTGAATCTACTGCTAGGCTAGGTTTCAATTTTCGTCCCTGCAGGGTTTCGTTCTGGCCTTTTTAGTTGATAAAACCTCCGAACGTCGTTCCTGCGATAGCATCTCTCCATCTCTTCGAACGCGAGCTTCTCATGTTCTCGTTTTTTTGTTTTGAGAAGCCTATGCTCCTCCCTCATCTTCTGCTCATAATGCTTATGAGTAGCTCTCGTCCTTCTGTGGAACGCCTCTTCATATGCCTGCTGCTTGGCTGCGTGTGCCTTCCTACACTCGTCGTCAAACCATGGGCTTCTTGTTGGTAGCGGTTTGAGACCCAGTACCTCAGAAGCATCGCATGGCTTGCTGACAACGGTCTGAGCAGGTGTTGGAGGGTTTTTCGAGAGCTTGAGGGAGACGCGATTGGCATGGGCTCTGGCGGTCTCTAGCGATTGTAGCATTGCGACGTTGTATGCCGCTGGCCTTAATCGATTTTCTCTGGCCCAGGCATATTCGTAGTCGTAACCTGGCTGCCACAATATCGGATGCGTGCCTGCCATCAATCGCAATGTGGTCAAATCTGGTTGACGGTTGGTTTGTCTGAAGATCGTCAAGTATTCTTGTGGATGTTGAGATGTGGGAAACGCGTGCTAGCAAGTAGAAGATTTCGCCCCGTTGCGAAGTCTATCAGACTAAATCCATTTTCGGACCAAGATGAATCTAGCGGTAGATAATGGTAAAACGATTTCAACATCTTTGCATGAACGTCGGCAGATATACATAGTTTCAATGTATTAAGGGATTTTATCTGCAACTAGCTCTTACCTACCGCTATTTCCTTGGGTTTCAGGACGTTTCATACAAGACTCTGATCATCCCGGTCTTGCTTTATGTCACAGAGCAAGGCCCATCGGAAGCGGAAATGAAAGAGTTATTGGCAACACTGTGTTTGATCCCTAGTCCCAAATAAAGGAGGTGATTCAACCACCATTACAACTCATGTCCGAAAAGCCATTGTCTCCAATCCTAGTGGATGATACAGTGGAAGACGATTGCATTTAAGGTGGTGCACATAGGTGGGAGAAAACTTTCATTAGAAAGAAGTGCGGCATTGAATAGCTAGCAAAGGATCATGCTATTTCAAGGGGGTGCCAAGTCGATGAGTCCCAACCCCACGCCATATGACCCTACCACGCGTTGACCCACTTACGAAGCTACGATGCGAACGGTAAAGAAGTGGAGTCGGTTCGGCTTGTTTTTTTTGCTTTTGCTCCTCTTCCATCCAAGTAAGCATCTACTACAAGGTTGTCATGTGAACATCACATTTATCAAAAATGTTATCTGATATTCATTGCATACCCTTAGGGTTACACGCATTAGTGAAGGCACAAACCTCGAGGGATCCACCTTGCAATACGTGGTTGTTCAGAATTTGAGTGAAAATATCACCCGAATGCTTAGAAATGCGCCAACTCGCCTGGAATCACTTTAAAATTGTTGAGAACTTCCCGAAAACCAAAGCAACTGGTACTGCGTCCTGCGTTCGCAATAAATTACGCCCCAGATACAAAGCAAATCCCTCCACTAGGCCAATTCGCCGAAACCGTTCGCAATCCTTTCAGTCCTTTTCCGTATGTACGTAATTACAAATGCCATCCGCATCCGCGGAGAGCATCTCCTCAATTACACTCACAATCAAACAAAAACGCTTCAAGGATACACTTGGAGCATTTACAGTGCTTGTCGCTGTATGGACCCTCGAGATCCAACTGTCGAACGTGTACGGAATGCAATATGTAGGTACAACGAGAAGATACCTACGAATTGGAGCACGAAGTGTTCCTTGTGTTGTTCTTTGGTCTCTCTCCCCGACAATCGGATTCCTTAATGCTCAAGCGGTTTCTCTTCGAATTTTTTCCTTTTTTCTGGGTAATTTCTCTGCGACGCACACGGGGGACATGGAGGTGACAAAAAGGAAATGAACTTGAGGAGAAAGAAGGGAAAAAATCTGTCACGATTGAAGGAACTCATTTATCATCATCTTGTGACAGAACGAAACATCGTACTCTGAGATAAAAAAAAAAAAAAACTAAAAACGAAAAAGGACACTCCTGGCGCACATGAGTCAATGGGAATAGAGGCGAAGTAACATCCTTCAACCGTGGTGTTTAACACTTTGTAACAAATGTCGCAGCTTGGGTGTGATACAGCGAGAGCAACAGCCCTGTAAACTAACAATATTCGCACAAGGACATCCACTGTCATATATCACGCGAATGGATTATCCTTTGTGTCGTTTTCTCGTCCTGTTGTTGTTATTTGTGTATGACGCGTTTGCGTGATGGAGTTAAATGGAAACTTTAAAGCAATCGAGACTTGTTTGTTGACAATTTTTCGCTGCCATCCCTCCCACTCTTGAACATACACGCCTCATAGGATAGGCACTTAAGTTCGGCGCAGGAGATGTCGCGTACATTCGTCTCTTGAGCACTTGATTTTGTTCTCCATTAATCGAATTAAATGCCATCGAAGTGGCTCTATGTACGCTTGTCGTTTGGTGAAGTGTTTTTTCTGGTTCGTTTCCCTCTTCCTTTCTTGCGGTAAAGTGGTCATGTGTTATGGATCTCGGATAGGCTGGAGAGATCCTTGAAATGATTTTTTACGAATCGTCATACGGGCGAGGAGAAGCACTTTTGCTTCCAGGGGATTTCGCTTGCAATCCAGAATCGTAACAGTTGTTCACCGGAACCAGTAGAAGGATGCTGAAAAGAATCGTGTTGAGTGGGGACTTGACGAGGTCCTGAATGTATTCAAATTGGTTCTTCAGTGCGGTATGGGTTTTCTGTTTTATTAAGCATCATTGGTTGCGGAAAAATGAAATTATTTACATGAACCGATTGCGGGAAACGATTGATTGTTGCTTATTGAGCTTATTGGTGGGCTCCGATAGGTGGGGGGAAACCGAACCACTGCTGCTGTTCTGAATGAATATTTGTGGAAAGAAAGTACCGGATGGTTTTTTTCCTCCGACTCCGTTTTAAGTGGTCCATACAGCGACTGCAGCTTTTGTCCTCCAAGGCTGCAATTAGCATCGGCTTATCGGCATATACCTGTGATTCAACGTATCGCACTATCTAACCAGCCAACTGTTCGCCGAACTCATTTCTCAGTTGATTTGAAACCTCCACTAGGTTGGCATTTGCGTCTCTATTCAGGCTCTATCGCTCCTGATTCAAATGGTCACTGTCAAAACAGAAAACACCGATTAGTTCTGTAATGTGTTGTAAATATAATCGCTGGATCTCCAAGTCACAGGTGTTGGTATCAAGTCTGCCCCTCACTTCCTACACATCATTTTCGGGGCGATACATATCGGCTCGAATATGAATCGAGCTCGGCGGTCTGACTGTGACCCACAAACACTTCCGTACCAAATCCGAATTGGAATATAGCCCGGACACAATGTGGATTCCCGGGGAATGGCGTTACATTAAGTGAGCAACGTTATTCGAGGCAGACACAGGAAAAAGGTGCTTCCGGGATGTAAGCGAACGCCTCATAACTATCCTCATCAAGGCCAATCTCGGCAATTATGTTTCCACGCCCCCACAGAGGAGTAAGATGACCGACATAAAGACGACTTCTATGATCTCCTAGGCAGAATATATGCCCAATGTCCCAGCTATGACACCAAAATCGTTCTAGGAGATTTCTATGCGAGGCTGGGTAAGGAGGCTATCTTTGAACGAGTCATAGGAAAGTACGGCCTACTACGTGAGAAAACGGACTAAAGCTATTGGACACGATTCCCACACCTCAACATCCATAAGGGGACCTGACGGCCTTTCGATCAATCGACAACCAACCAAATTGATCATATTGCGATCGACGGCAGACACTCCTCCAGCATCCTAGATGTCCGAACCTTTCGAGGAGCCAACATCGACTCGGATCATTACCTTGTTGCAGCCAAGGTACGGATGCGAATTTCTCGGAGTCAACGGAGTTGAGTAAGAACACCAACATTTAACGTCGGAAAGCTGCAATCGCAGGAGACCGCCAGGACCTTCGCCGATTAAGCCTCCTTCAAGCTCTCTCAAGTCCCGATGCAATCTGCGGAAACTATAGAACAGCTATGGAGTCGTTGTCAGAACGACATCAGAGAGGCCGCCTTAGATGTATTCGGTTTCGAGCCACCACGGTCGAGAAACCTCTGGTTTGATGATGAGTGCAGACAGGCCCATGTAGAGAAACACAATGCATACATGGCTACATTGCATCGACGGACGAGAGGAGGGAGGAGCGTGCGCATATGAGAAGGAAAAAGAAGGAGCACGAGAAGCGCGAGATCGAGGAGATGGAGAGATGCTATTGGAGGAACGATGTTCGAAAGTTCTACCAAAAAGTAAAACGAACATGCCAAGGCTATAAAGCCAGAGCAGAAGTCTGCGGGGATGAGGACGGACAACTAGTAGTGGAGTCACAGTCGATGCTGAGATTGTGGAAGGACCACTTCTGCAGACTGTATAACGGCGATGATAGTCAAAATGCGGCCGTCAGGCAGAACGAACCATTCACAATGGATGAAGACGAAAGAGAATCCCGTCCACCCGACCTAGACAATGTTAAGATAGCGATATCGAAACTTAGGTCTTATAAAGCTGATGAAGCAGACGGACTCCCCGCGGAACTATTTAAGCCAGCTGGAGCTGCTCAGAAACATGCACCAACTCATCTTCAAGATATGGTCGGAAGAATGCACGCCCGATGAATGGAATCTCAGCATCGTTTGCCCGGTCCATAAGGAAAGAAACCCCTGTGACTGCGTCAATTACAGAGGGATAAGTCTCCTGAACATTGTGTACAAGATCCCCTCTGCCGTACTGTGTAAGCGCCTGAAACCGTTCGTGGACAATCTGATAGTGTGGTTTCAGGCCAGGAATATATACTACAGACCAAATATTTGAGGGTGAACCTGGGCCTCAACCAACATGCCTCTCCAGCCGGCACAATCTTTGGCCAGCCTCTTCCAGTGCCGCACGCCCAGTTGGTTGAGGTCCCTTTCCACCTGTGCGCGCCACCATAGGTGCGGCCGTCCTCTATTTCTTCGTCCCTCGGGTTGGATTCCAAGACCCTCCGGGCTGAAGCTATGGTGTCCATTCGCTCTACATGCCCAAGCCATCTTAGGCGTTGGATCCATAGACGCCTGACTAGACTCATGTCGCTGTACAACCCGTACAGTTCGGGATTGAATCTTCTCCTCCAACCCCCCTCTGTTTTCAAAGGACCGATAATCGCACGCAGAATCTTTGTCTCGAAACGACCAAGGATTTCTTCAACCACCTTAGAAAAAGTCCATGTTTCTGCGCTGTATAACAGGACCAGGATAATTAGGGTCTTATATAAGGTCAACCTGGTCATACGAGAGAGGGCTCTACTTCTCAAGTGCCTCTTGAGCCCGAAGAAGCAGTGGTTGGCAAGAGTAATTCTGCGCTTGTTTTCGAAACTGGTGTCGTTGTGCCAGGTTACTGCGGAGCTGGTGACCAGGTTGGCTGCGTGAAGGCCAGATTGGACTGGCTGGTGTTAAGGTCCACCGGCTGGTGGCCAGGTTGTCTGGTTGTAGCCAGGTTAGCTGTCTGGTGGCCAGATTGGCTTTCTGGTTGCCAGGTTGGCTTGGTTAGTGGTCAATTTGACTGGCTTGTGGCCAGGTTGGCTGGATGGAGGCGAGGTTGTTTGGCTGGTGGCCAGGTTAGCTAGATGATGGCCAGGGTAGTTGGATGGAGGCTAGAGTAGCTGGCTGGCATTCTGTGTTGCTGGCTGGTGGTTACCAGGGTGGCTACCTGTTGGTCAGGTTCGCTGGCTGCTGGCAAGGTTGGCTAGCTGATCGCTTGGTTTTTGTATCCGTTGGCAAGTTTGGGTTGCTGGTGGCTAGGATTGCAGGTTGGAGGTCAGGTACGCTAGCAGGTGGCTTGGCGGCCAGGATGGCTGGCTGGTGGTAGGGTTTGCTGGCTCTTGGCAAGGATAGTTGGCTAGTGACCAGGTTGGCTGTGTGATGGCCAATTTGGCTGGATGGTCGTTCAACGGGAATATATTCCTATCGACCAGACAGTGACTGGACAATGCTAAGTTTGCTTCCTGAAGAGGCTGCGAGCACATATTTTCTGTGTGCGACCCGAATTCGCCAAGAAGGCTTGGATATTACACCACGGTAATGCACTGACCCACTCATCGTTCATTTCGCGGGAGGTTTTGGCGAAAAAGAGCAATTTAATGTTGTCGCATTCAGCTCCTTACGAAATAACACCTAAATGAAACTCATCATTATGATGTAGTGAAGGTCAAAGGGGCTGTAACCATGGTTGTGAACGAGTTAACTCCGGAGAATGATCAAGGGTGCTTCGAATCGTGGGAGTACTGATTGTTAGCATAGTGACTGTCGGCAGAATGTCGAGTCCACTTGGAATTGTGTATAATGCAATCGCCAACAATGACGATTTTAGTACGTTAATATAGTGATACAATCCGTAAGAGGGATCGGATAGGGCATCAATCTCAATACAAGTCAAAGATAGGCTTCTGCAAATGGGACAGTAATGGGGTGGAAGGTGTATGGCAAGGCCGCGTTAGGAAAAAAATGTGGCACGATTGGTATCCAGGTAGCCTGAACTTCTAAGAGTCACTAATTGCCTGAGTTTCGCTTAGTGCCAAAACAGAGGGTTTGCATCGGCGGTTATTTCCTTGCGCTGACTAATGCTGGCCAGACTGACCTACATATGTCCTTTCTCAGACCAAAAAAATGTTGGAAAATGAAACGCATTCAGTTGCTCAGAAGTGTTCTTAATTCGTCTTTATTTCTTTTCCGATTAGATGAGTGAATCGCATTTAAGCCCAACTGGACAAAGCCTCCAGGCTCAGTCAAAATAGTTCCCATTATCGACTGACTGGATCGACCGTCCAGTGATCATACTATTTGAATATTATTCTTGGAATGTTATGCGCAGGGTGACCATAAATATTTGTATAGAGATATCTGTTCCCCTTGGCGACTTGCCGGCCGGCGTAAGTATTCATTCTTAAGTAGGTTATATGGTCTTGAACTTGACGTTCCCGTCCTTTTTCATTCAAGAGAACTCTAAGTTCTTCGATTGGAGGAATTTTAAAATTCCCAAGATTTGCAGGGACTCGAATGTATCAAAGTCGTCGAGATATCTGCGGGATGATTTCTCGTCGGTCGTTCGGGGAAGAGTCAGAGTCACGGGCAATTGCTCTGCCATGACAGAGTGATGTGTGACTAGAGCCTTGAGAGATGAAAACTCCTTTTTTGCACCCTAGAAATCGAAGAAGAAAGGTGGCGATTAGGGAATATGATTATGGAGAATGATGTTTGGGAGGTTACCTTGATTTTGTAGCAACGTGTTGAGCCTATAATCACAAACTTCTTCACCTTTGCCTCCATTTTTAGGCAGAGGATGAAATTTCCTGGTTTCAAGCTGGAACTCTGCCGAACGAGAAACGCTCCAGGGTCTTCCTTGATCAGTTTCTCGGTGGCAGCTTTGCTAGAGATAGTCGGTTGGAACCAGGGCACGTCTTTCAGCTCTGCTGGTATCTCGAACACTTTGCGTTTTGGACTCTTTGATACTAAAAATGAGGAGAAATCCTTTATCAAAGGCTACTGCCAGCGTAATGATTTCAGTGAGCATACCTTTCTCTGTTTTCGGTGAACCAGTGACACTCAGCAGCTGACAGCAATCTTTAATCCCCGCGTCCGAATCAACTTCATCGTCTCCATTGCTATTTGGCCAACAGCCAACGTCTACCGATCGACTGTACTTTGTTTTCACTTTCTTATCCGATGCGATGACTAAGAGGCACTCATCACCGTCAACTTCTTCCTCGCCGTCCTCCTCAAAGTCGTACGAATCCATCATTGTCAAGTAATCGACCTAGATGAGAGGATGATAAACGAACCGCCATTTAGCGTTATACACAACAAAAAGCACATCGCACCCAAGGACACTCACCTCATCAAATACAATGGACTCCGACTCTTCTGTGACAGCACCGGAGACGGAAACGGTCGGTTGAAAGAATTTCTTTCGCAGAAAATCTCTCATGCAATCGTAGACTTTCGGACGCTTTGGTGGCGCTTCCGAGTTTACCATCTCACAATCGTCCTGCTGCTTCTCTTCGTCGTGGTTTTGCATTAAGAATTTACTCAACTGATTCTTGATGGCGATTTCAACACTCTTCCTTGTTGATTTAGTCCTGCTTGCCGCTGTCGACGACGTGGTGTCACTTGTCGTCTTGTCCTGCGGCTGAGAGATGTCAGCGTTGGGATACAATTCCGAGTACGGTGGACAGACACGATGATGATTGTCGTAGTTCTCGTATTCCTCGTAATCTTCGTCCTCGTTGAATTTCTTGTATTTCTGCGTTTTTGGTTTCGTCCGAACACAAGGACTCTTCTGTAGGAACTGCAATTGAAAGAAAACAGACAAATGGGATTAGCTCGCAGTCATCGTTGACGTTGTATTGTTGTTCGTCTATGATCCTTGAACGACACAGATGTTATTTTGTCATAGTTGTAATAGTGTGGTGGTGGGGACGTGTCACACGGAGGACCAATTATTGCGTAAGTTGTCGTTTCAATTTCTAAGCCACTTTTCACGTACTCCTGCTCCCTTTTAGGGAATTCCTTAAAACTGCGAACAATGCCACAGCAAGGAGCCTATGTCGTTTTTCTCCTGTGACCTATGCACTCGACCGATGTGAATATGTAAGTGCATACGGGCAATAGGCAGGTAATGTCCTTGTTTGCTTGGGGAATTTGTTACGTGCGGTAATGTGGACGGATTCTTTTTTTCGAGTTTCGGTTATGTGCCTTATGGAAGGCTTGGACAATAGAAGATTAATTGTACACTCCTTGGAAGGACGAAGGGAGAGAGAGGAGGACAGGAATTCCCGGGACATTGTCGTTTCTGTGGATTTAATTCTTTATGTTTTGACATTTGTGAGAAGCGACTATCGGGAGAATACGTTACAGTTTGGTAGGACAACGTGAGATGGATCTGAAGAAGCCGATCTTGATGGGAATGACTGCCAATCTTGCACATGGGAGGTTCGAAAATCGTGAAGGAATGCAAGGACATGGTATTCGAGTACAACTCTAAATTGGTTACACTCCTTGGGAGGTAGGATTCGTTCGCGGAAACGAAGAATTATCACGTTTGCAAATCAGGACCTAATTGCTCGCTGCTCTGTTACTAAGAATGGAAATGCCGGTTCATTCGGGATGGTCTAGACAAGAATAAATAAAGAATAAGACAGGGTGTTAAGGGTAGACAGAATTGAGGAAGACGATGAAGGAATCTGCAGAGGAATTGAGAGAGACTTCATTGATTTTTTAACTGTTTGGTTTTTGAGCATTCCAGTTTTGGCAGCTAATGTAAGGTTCAAGACAAGTGTCAAAGTCCAGTGTGCTCAAGTGGTAACGCCATTTCACTGCAGGCAAAATTTGCACTCGAAGAACGCTTAGAAATTTTTCGGTAGAAGAGAAAATTGTAATTTTAATTTTGTCGCAACACATGGAGTACAAAGGAGTATACTGCGCATCTGAGCGTCCATAGTATCAATCAACACTTGCTCCCGGATTTTTCTCGCTCTTGAAGCTAACCCATAACCATGAATATGTTCGAAACTAATGTGGGCAACTTTCGTAATCGCTTAGACGTTTGAACGTCGTCTATTTGAATATGAAGTGCAAAGTCCTTTAAGAACTCATGTAGTTGATCTATTAGAGAAAGCCATAAACTTCTGTAGAGTAGTGCTATGAAAACTGCTACTTACTTACATACAGTTCGGGTTGAACCTAGACCTTAACCAGCAGGCCTTTAAAGCTAGCACGATCTTCTGCTAGCTGTCTCTAGTGCCGCACGCCCAGTTGGTTGAGGTCCCTTTCCACCTGCGTGGGCCACCTTAGATGCGGCCGTCCTCTGCAACGTCGTCCCTCATGGTTGAATTCGAATACTCTTCGGGCCGGAGCTGTGCTGTCCATTCGCTCAACATGGCCTATCCATCTTGGACAATGATTGGTAGACGTCTTTCTACACTCTCCGTCAACACAAACGGGACCGAAGATTGTGTTTCCTCTCGATACGACCAAAAGCCTCCTCATCCCTTTCTGATGAGGTGCAAGTCTCTGTGCCATAGAGGAGGACAGGGATGATTAGGGTTTTATAGAGGGTCACCATAGTTTTCCGAGAGGGAGTTCTACTACTCAATTATTTGCGTCAATCACGTCAATGTCATCAGCGTGTGCCTTTTGTATTGGCCAGTGAACCCCGCACGATCTTTTTAAGCATAATGTCGAAAAAACCACATGACCTGTTTAAATCCTTTCCTTGACATCGAAGGGCTCGGATAACTCCTTAGCAGCCTTAATGGAGCTGCGAAAATCCTCCGTTGTCATCCTGCATAACCTGACGAGTTTGACAGGGATGTTAAAACATAACATGGCTCTATATGCGAGTAGCTCGTCCCTATAGACACTGTTATATGTGGCTTTGAAGTCGACGAAAAGGTGGTGTGTGTTGACCTGAAATTCATAGGTCTTCTCTATGATCTGCAGCAGTGTGAATAAGTGGTCAATGGTGGCGATGTTAAGGAGGCTTCTTCCACTATAGTTGGCGCAGTCATAGGGGTCTCCTTTTTTGTAGATCGTTCAAGCCATGCTAAAACTCCATTACCCGGGCATGCTTTCCTCTGACCATTTCTTACAGATGAGCTGGCATCTCATCTCTAGATCTATTAATAGCTCAGCAGGCAGGCCGTCTGGGCCAGCAGCTTTATTAGACTTTGTTAATTGACAACATCGATTTACACATTCCATACAGAATTCCATACACATTATTATAAGAAACACCCTGTATTTATTGCTTATGTTGTTATCCTTTATTGAATTGTATTCTCTCCTTTTCTATTAGTATATGAAAAACTGTATCCATTTTTCATCACTTTTAATAAAGCATTATAACCAATAGACTTCAGTTCTGATATCGCTATGTTAACCTCGTCTAAGTCGGGTGGACGGTATTCTCTTTGATCTTCGTGCGTTAATGGTGCGTTCTGCTTGGCGGCATGCTCCTTCCTTCTTTTCCGCTCGTAGAGCTCACGAATAGCTCTCGTTTGTCGATACAACGTGGTCAAGTATGCATTCTGATTTTCTGCATGTACCTGTCTGCACTCGTCATCAAACCACAGGTTTCCGCTAGGTGGTGGCTCCAAACTTAATACATCAGAGGCAGTGCCATTACCGCACTCCAAGAAGTGCAATGGGATGGACCGGGTAAAAAGGGGATGATAGACTTAGGCGAAATGTGATAAGCTTGCAGATTGCGTGCGGACGCCTCATAATAATCCTCAACAAAGCTGTCTTCGGGAACATCAGCCTAATATGCGTTCACGCCCCCACAGAAGAAAAAGACGACATAGTCAAAGATGACTTCTGTGTCCGCCTAGGTAGAATATGCGCTCAAGATTGTTGTAGGATATTTCAACGCGAAGCTGGGCAAAGATGTCATTTGAACGAGTCATAGCAAGCACAGCCTACACGACAACACTTCCGCAAACGGATTCGGACAAACAGAACGTGTGACGAGGCGTAATCAAATTGATCATATTGCGATCGACGCCAGACACCCCTGCAGCATCTTATTGGCACCAATGTTGACTCGGATTATCACCTTGTTCCAGCCATGGGACGTATGCGGATATCACGAACGAAGTCGAGTAAGACCAACAACATTTGACTTCGGGAAGCTGTAATTCGCCGATGATGTCTCCCTCAAGCTCTCTCTAAAGCGGCTGCAAACTGCACAAACCATAGAACAGCAATGGAGACATTGCCAAAGCGCCATCAGGGAAGGATGTATGTTAGTACAAGTGGTTATTTAAAACACAAACTTCAAACAGTGGATGAATGAATGCCCCAAGACTAAAAACATTGCGATATCGGAAATGAGGGTTCCTTGCCGACATTGTGCCAAGCACCTTCTTTGGGCCGATTGGACTTTTTAAAAATTTAATTTTTGGAAGCTGGACAATTTTCTTGAGATATTTGTGCAGGAGGCGGTGCAACTAAATATTTGGAGGACATTTTGTCCGATATATGAAGGTCCTCATCGTTTGCTGGGTCCAAAGTTTCTTTAATTTTAACTTGGATGAGCCAACAATGTCAGGAACTCGTTAACCACATGAGGCTCGTGGAAGGTAGCAACTCTAGATTGGTGAAGGATTTGGTCTAATTTGGCTTCTTAATGACCGATGACGGGCATACTGTCGTGAACTTTGGCTAATTCATTCTACTTCAGCCTATAGACGTAGAAATCTTTTTATAAAATCTTTTCGTTTGGCTTCTCCTCTACAAAACAGATGCTTGAGCTATCTCTCGTGCATTATTTTGATCTGGTTTTCATTTACTCAGTATTTAGTTGTACGAGTTAAACAGGCTAATCGACTTTATCTGGCTGAGCAGCTTAGTATAATAAAATAGCAGGTTGTGAAGAGCATACCACTTCAATCCTATCGCAGGTTCTAGTATCAAACAATCGGATGTAAGTTGGACTACCGAAAGATCGTACCTGTTGTAGAGGATAGTTGGGTGAAGCTCGGGCTTATGCTGAACTGTACTACCACTGAAATGAGTAGATAAGTAACACCCGAAGAGAAATTATGAATGAGCAAGATGCCTCGGATACACGGACGGATAATCGACGACGACAACGCACGAAAAAGGAACACGATTTGCGAGTATGCTGCTGGAATGTAGAACCCTGTACATTCACGGAGCTGCTCATAAACTGGAGAGAATCCTCACTCAGTACAAGGCGGATATTACTGCTCCAGGAAATACGCTGGACAGGAAACGGTATGATGAGAAAGAAAAATTGCGACATTTATTACAGCTGTCACAAAAGATTGCACTTATTGGGATGCGAATTTGTCGTGGGGAAGCGGTTAAGGTCGAAGGTCATCGAACTTAAACCTATAAGTGGCCGCCTGGCTGTCATCCGCATCGGAGGCAGATTTTATAACATCAGCCTTATATGTGCACACGCCCCTACCGATGAGGCTGAAGACCCTATCAAGCAGGACATCTATGACCTCCTGGACAACGCTTACGGAGCTTGTCCGGATAACGATGTTAAAATCGTGCTCGGGGACTTCAACGCCAAAATCGGTAAGGAGAACCCCCTTGGCGGAGTGATCGGAAGGCACAGCCTCCACGATACAACAAGAGATAACGGCTACTGACTCACGGACTTTGCGACAGCTCGTAATGCGGTGATAAGTAGCACAAGATTCCCTCGTAAGGGAATCCACATAGCAACATAGCGATTTCCGGACGGTCGAACCGCCAACCAAATCGACCATGTGCTCATTGACGCAAGGCACTCTTCAAACATCCTGGATGTGTGAACATCCAGAGGGCAAATGTCGACCACTTACTCGTAGCAGCAAGATTCAGAGCTCGACTGTCCAATGTTAGAAAGCTGCAACAGCTCACCAGGAGGAGGTTCGAGCACACCGGAGGTTACCAGAGTCTACAGGGAGCAGCTGAGCGAAAGACTGTGCTCACAAAAATGCCAATAATATGTGGCTGCATTGCCGCTCAGCCATTCAGGAAGTAGCCAAAACCACCTTAGGATACCTACCACCCCCGACAAGAAACCCGTGGTATGATGGCGAGTGTAAGCAGAAAAAGGCAGCAACCGACGAGGCTTAGAAAAGGCGCTGCAGAGGAAAACCAGGGCAGCCCAAGAAGAGTGCCGAGCCCGAAGAAGGGAGGAGAAAAAACTACTGCGACAAAAGAAAAGAATCTTCGCAGCCTCCCAGCTCAAGGATATCGAGGAGTCTAGGGATAAGCATAAAACCTGAGCCTCTTACAGGAAAGCCAAAGACCTTGCAGGAGGCTTCAAAAAGGGCACCCAGGCTCTTCGAAACTGCGAGGGTGTGACCGACCCGCAGGGAATATTGGATGTATTTAACCAGCATTTCCAGCAGCTGCTTAACGAGCAAGACCAAGAGAGAGAGGTAGGGACCGAGGAATCGATACACACCATCTTTTCATCGATTTCAAAGCCGCATACGACAGCATTCATAGTGAAGAATTATTTGGGGCGATGGCCGAATTCGGGATCCCGGTAAAACTGATCCAGTTGTGTCGCGCCACGCTAAAAAACACGCGACGCACCGTGCAACTCGGTTCTAGGACCTCGGAACCATTCGAAACATGCGCCGGATTTCGGCAAGGAGATGCGCTGTCATGTGACTTCTTCAACCTGGTGCTGGAGCAGATTATGCGACGGGCAGGCGTCAACAGGGAAGGCCCTATCTTTTACAGGTCCATCCAGCTGCTAGGATACGCGGATGATATCGACATCATCGCGTGTTCTCGCCGTGGCATTGTGGAAGCATTCACGGCGATTGAAGAACAGGCGAAACGAGTTGGTCTTAAGGTCAATGAGGACAAAACGAAGTACATGCTGTCAAGCAAAAATCAATCCGTCGCTCACTACCTGGGACAAAAGGAGTTAAGTAGTTAAGGAGTTTGTCTGCCTCGGGGCAAACGTACATTCCACAAATGACATCACAGTGGAGATCCGGCATAGAATCGCCCTTGGCAACCGCTGCTACATCGGCTTGTACAAACAACTTGGATCAAAACTCCTCACTCATACTGCCAGTCTTACTGTACGGAGCTGAAAGCTGGACGATAAGCAGGACAGCGGAGCTGATTTTGGGTTGTTTCGAAAGAAAAATTCTGCGCCGGATATTTGGTCCTGTCTGTGAGGAAGGTGAATGGAGAAGAAGACATAACCGCGAACTCTACGAGCTGTACAAAGATGTGGATGTCGTCCGGAAGACAAAGATCCGTCGACTACACTGGCTCGGCCACATCGACCGCATGGACATCAACGCTCCAGTTAAGAGGGTCTTCGACTCCCAGCCTCCTGGTTCGAGAAGAATAGGAAGATCGAACCTCCGGTATAAAGACAAAGTAATCGCGGATGTAAGACATCTTGGTCTTGATAACTGGAAGCAGCGTGCCCGGGACCGTCAAGGATGGAAGGTAGCTATAGCTCAGGCTCAGATCCTCCACGGATCGCCAAGAGAAATGCCATCATTTCGTTAACCTTCCTTCGTTCGAACGTTAGTTTAGAAAATAGCTTTATGTTCAATATCATTATTCTTGACGATGGTAGTAGCATTTTAGTGGCATTACGTGACTTCGAGGTTGTTAAACAGGGCACCATAAGGTAAAAAACTTTTCCTTGGATACAGTTTGTTACTTGTTCCGCTCGCTGGTTGCTAACTATCGCACGAATTAAGAGGCATGGGACAGCCATATTTAGGTCTTTCACAATTTCTTCTGGTTGCCAAATTTAGTAACAGATGCACCTTCTATCAGTGTAGTTAGCTTCCTGATGCAAAGACCACACAACAATTGACTCCAACATAATCTGTCGTAATCTCTCTTCAAACACAAATTCTAAACCCATTCGGCCGCTTGCGTAAAGTTTGGTCGATCCTTTGTTTGGTAACCATTTTCGAAAGGGCATGCGTCCACACTTTGCCATATGCCGTGATACAATATATCCCTTCTGCTATCCGTTTAAAGTGAACGTCGCGCCACACTTTCACATCTGTTCGCCAAGTCGCTTGATATCGCTTTAGCATTTCCGCCACCACTACCATCATCATCTTCATCATCATTGCTGCCATCAGGATTTTATAGCGAACATCTGTCAGTGGTTAGCAATTTAATTATGAATCAATTGACGTGACGTCGCGACACATATTCCTTATCGCACTCATTCCATCCCATAAACCAATCGACAGTCAAAATAAATTGTCAACCCGAACATCCATTCGCGACGCCCTTATCCCGATGAAGGAATTCGAAACAAATTTCCCGAACCCTCACCACTAGACAGGCAACAAAAGGAAACAATAATGACACGTTAGTTGATGAAACATTCGTTTGTTGATAACACGGTGTGTAATCCAATGAATAGATAAAAGGAACGGCTGCAACCAAGATGCACTCTACAAGAGTATCGGGGATCCGTTAGCCTACCTGCCCGGCTTCATCCAATTTATACCAGAAAGGTCTGCAGCACCGCAAACGCGACACCGTTCGGCCGTTCGATTCTCGTTATTTCTCAATTTTTAATGAAAACAACATCGCAGCGCGCTCACACAAAGAATCCTTGCCAATTGAAGAGCAACATGAAGAAAGTAAAAAGGATAACACAGAACGCACTCAGGAGTCATAAATAACCAACCTGGAACTGCAGACGAGACGGAGCGCATTCAGAGAAAACATGGCCAACACGGTGACTACAAATCCATTGAATTCGGTTTTATTATACATACCTACCATAAAAAGGACTGACTACAAGGACTATGGTGAGACGCGGTGGTAAAAGAGCGCGATAATAAAGAGGAATGTGCAACGGACCATTTTCCCCCTCGTCCTCGTCTCTTTCATCTTATTTTTTGATAGACTGATGGCACTTTATGGATGTTGGCTTGTCATGCTCGGTGGTACAATCACAATGGCATATTGATGCTCCTCAAGGATGCATTTAGGTGTCATCTACTCGGGTTGGGCTACGCTTCATCAGTTTTCCATTATTATTCACTCTGACGGGTGAGATGTGAGTGTGATTCAATTGCACCGTAGTGGAATCGAATGTGATCCTTTATGCAAAAGGACAGACAAAAAAAAAAAAACGTCCTTGTCGTACTTGTTGAAATCCGTTACGGTTTTCATAGGGATTTCGGTGACGAATGACAATTTTCTTGATGTCGAGCCCCTCCCTGTGCTATCGAACAAGCTCTACAGTGAAGGATACGTATTTGTTTGACTTTTCATTGTTGCCGCCGAGTGCAATGGGAAAATAGTTTTTAATGGACTTCTGATGTGAAGGAGCGTGAAGTGGTTGTCAGTTTCGGTTGATTGGATTTTTAGAGACGAAAGCATACATACATATGTACATATGTATCTTGATGGTAGAGATGATGGAATGGTGTTGCTCTGTAGATTCAGTGTGACGCATTGGGAGATGAGAGTGGCAATTAGGTCATGGTATGGAGGATGTCGCAAACTGATTTATTGTTCTTCGTCTGGTATCATACATAGTTTCTGTAGATATGTATAGAGGCTTCCGAAATAAAGGCTTCAAAGTACTATAGGGCAAGATGGTCTGTTTTAAAGGATATTTGGGGGGACGAGTTATGTAGGTGGAAGGTTTTGACATGCCCCTTGGAGGAATGTTACTGATTTCGTTTTACACGCCCACTAAACAGTCTAATAACGCCTATTAGACAGGTCACTTAGACTGAATTGGAGACCCTAAGTGCGTGTAGCGACAGATCGCGTTTAGCTTGGCAAACGCCAGCTTCGATCTCGGTCCCTGTTCAATCCAAGTTGACACACAGCCTCCGCGTGGCCTCCCCTGGATAGCTATACTGGCACCCGCCAGGTAGTGAATCAATGTGTGCAGCGACCCGACCTCTTGTTCCTGGGGAAAGAGGAACCTGGTCCTCCAGGTTGAGGGTTGCGCTTAGGGTTAACATCCCTATCGCATAAAACAAACACTTATTTAGAGACAACTGACAGCCTCAGATACGGACGGATTACATGTTAACGACCCTCGCACACGTCAAAATGGAAACGAATTCCGGATCTGCACCTGGAACGTTAGGTCCCTCAACAGACCAGGTGCAGCCGGAAAACTGGTCAACTCTTTGGACTGCTCTAAGGCAGACATTACCGCGTTCCAAGAAGTGCGATGGGATGGGCCAGGCAAAAAGCGGATGAAAAACTGTGATATCTACTACGGAACCACCTCCTCTGCTCATGTCCCTCTTTTGCGAATCGCAGGAGGATCTACCTCGGCGCGCCCTTCTTTGACAATTCAAGTGAACTAGCAAACCAAAAGATAGCTCAACTCCATCGCTTCATTAAATGCACCGGTTGGTTCTCAGGTAGCGGGTCAGGGTAACCTGGTCCAGGTGGTATCACAATGGGCCAACTTCGGCCTACGTGTGGCTTATACCTACCACGTTAACTTAACCTAACATACTACGGAAACTGCTACAGAGAAAAAAACAACGCTTATTCGGATGCGGATTTGTTATTCGAGGCAGACTCAGGAAAAAAGTCTTAAGCTTCCAGTATGTAAGCGAACGCCTCATAACTATCCGCATCAAGGCCAATCTCGGCAATATAAGCCCATTATGTGCCACGCCCCCACAGAGAAGAAAGACGACCGACATAAAGACGACTTCTATGATCTCCTAGGCAGAACATATGACCAATGTCCCAGCTATGACACCAAAATCGTTCTAGGAGATTTCAAGCTGGGTAAGGAAGCTATCTTTGAACGAGTCATTGGAAAGCACAGCCTACACAACACCACTTCAGAAAACGGACTAAGGCTAGTGGACTTTATGGCGGGACATAATCTAGTAGTAGTAAGTACACGATTCCCACACCTCAACATCCATACGGGAAACTGGCGGTCTTTCGAGCAATCGGCAGTCAATCAAATTGATCCCATTGCGATCGACGGCAGACACTCCTCCAGCATCCTAGATGTTCGAACCTTTCGAGGAACCAACATCGACAGCCAAGGTACGGATGCGAATTTCTCGGAGTCAACGGAGTCGAGTAAGACCACCAACATTTAACGTCGGAAAGCTGCAATCGCAGGAGACCGCCAGAACCTTCGCCGATCAAGTCTCCCTCAACCTCTCTCAAGTCCCGATGAAATCTGCACAAACCGTAGAACAGCAATGGAGTCGTCGTCAGAACGCCATCAGAGAGGCCGCCTCAGTTTCGAACCACCACCGTCGAGAAACCCTGGTTTGATGATGAGTGCAGACAGGCTCATGTAGAGAAACAGAATGCATACACGGCTACATTGCATCCACGGAGAGCTGGCCGCGAGCTCTATGAACAGAAAAGGAGGATGGAGCATGCGCTTCTGAGTAGGAAAAAGAAGAAGCACGAGAAGCGGGATATCGAGGAGACGGAGAGATGTTGCTGCAGGAACGACGTTCGAAAATGTTACCAAAATGTAAAACGAACATGCCAAGGCTATAAAGCCAGAGCAGAAGCTTGCAGGAATGAGCACGGACAACTAATAGTGGAGTCACAGTCGATGCTGAGTTTGTAGAAGGACCACTTCTGTAGACTGTATAACGGCGATGATAGTCAAAATGTCCCCCTCAGGCAGAGCGAACCATTCTCAATGGACGAAGACGAAAGAGAATCCCGTCCGCCCGACATAGACGATGTGAAGATAGCGATATCGAAACTTAAGCCTTATAAAGCTGCTGGAGCAGACGGACTCCCCGCGGAACTGTTTAAAGCAGTTGGCCATGAGCTGTTCAGGAGCATGCATCAACTCATCTGCAAGATAGGGTCGGAAGAATGCACGCCCGATGAATGGAATCTCAGCATCTATTGCCCGGTCCATAAGGTAGGAGACCCCTGTGACTGCGTCAATTACAGAGGGATAAGTCTCCTGAACATTGCGTACAAAATCCTCTTTTCCATACTATGTAAGCGCCTGAAACCGTTCGTGGACAATCTACCAGTCTGAATGCAGGCCAGGAAAATCCACGATAGACTAAATATTTACACTACGGCAGATCTCGGAGAAGACCCATGAATTCCTGGTCGACACGCACCACCTTTTCTTGACTTTAAAGCCGCGTATGACAGTGTTTATAGACCCGAGCTATACAGAGCTATGTCATATTTTAACATTCCTGCCAAACTCGTCAGACTGTGCAGGATGACTATGGAGATCTCCCGCTGCTCCATTAAGGTCGGATGTGACCTAACCGGCCCCTTTGATGTTAAAAAAAGGTTTTAGACAGGATGACGCACTGTCATGTGATTTCTTTAACATTATTCGTGAAAAGATCGCGCGGGACTCTGCGGCCAATACAAGAGGTACGATCTACTTTAAGTCAACACAATTGCTTGCCTACGCTGATGACATTGACGTTATTGGACGGACAAAACGAGACGTCAATGAGGCGTTCGCACGCATTGGAGCAGTAGCGGCTAAAGTGGGTCTAAGGATAAGACCAAGACAAGACCAAATACATGCTGTCATCAAAGAAAGACACACAACATCAACGTCTTGGTCAGTACGTCACCTTGGGCAGCTATATTTTTGAAGTTGTCAAGGACTTCGTCTGCCTTGGCTCGATAGTGACAAGCAGCAACGACACCAGCGCTGAGATAAAACGGAAAATAACTCTTGCCAACCGCTGCTTCTTTAGGCTCAAGAGGCAAATGAGTAGTAGAGCCCTCCCTCGAAAAACAAAGGTATCCCTCTACAAAACCTTAATCATCCCGGTCCTCCTCTACGGCGCTAAGGCTTGGACGTTATCAAAAGCGGATGAAGAGGCTCTTGGGCGTTTCGAGAGGAAAATTCTGCGTGCAATCTTTGATCCCGTTTGTGCAAACGGAGAGTGGATGAGGAGATTCAACCAAGAACTGTACGGGCTGTACAGCGACATCGGCCTAGTTAGACGCAGCAGAGGACGACCGCGTCTAAGGTGACGCACACAGGTGGAAAGGGACTTCAACGAACTGGGCCCTGATTCACCCCGAACTGGAGCGCCATCAAAGTAAGTCCGTAAGTAATACCTTAACGTACGAGATGACAGATAGCGCTCAAACTCAGAATCAAAATGCTTAAGCCACGGTTCCATTTTGACTTGACACGTGGGCATCGTGTGGGGCATTTTGCAATGTCTTTCTTCATTCTTTCTTAAATTCACTATTTCATCTTGTAAGTTCCATCAAAATAAGTTATAGCGTCTAGGAACCGTGGAAAAGTTAAAGACTTCCGCCAAGTTCGCCGTATTTTACGAACTAATCCGAAGGTGCATTTTTCTGACACATTCCTTTACATCTCCTTTCGTCAAGTTATGATCTTTCCATAACTTCCGTCACCCACTCCATACATTTTATCGTTTATAGCATGCCTCATTGACTCCAACACCAAAAAAAAATCCTACAATCCGATCAAAACACTTTCATCCAAGTGGAGTAGATCTTCGTGCTCCTCCTTGACTTTACCCCACCACCCCCAATTCCCAGTTGACAGTTTCGTCCGACCAGAACCACGCTCGTGTCAGCATTAATTACTGTCAAATACGATCTCAAAAACAATTCAATTAAGAGCGTCAGTCCACAGCAGATCCTCACATCTACGCCATGAAGAATACTCGCATATATCATCGGATCCAGAGCACAGCCTTGTGACACTAAATATTTTCTAATTTATGCCCACAGTGGGCGACCCGACTCGAGGTGTCCGTCTATTTTCGGCCTCCTTTTTAAGATTATTATAAATTCCGGATCCAATAATGTCACACCGCCCATCCGCACGGATGGGAGAGATGGTTTATGGGCGATTTTACTGGAACTGCCCATGGAACTGGTGATAATTGCTTCATCGAGTCAATCAAATCCATATTTTATGATACGATAAACGGCAGTTGGCGAGCGTGGGCGGATTTGTTAAGTCGGATGATAGGCTGTGGATGCGTTTCCTCAGACGACAACTATCACTCCATTAAGGTTTAATTGGTTTTGAGTTTTATGTGTTGTTCTCGGATTGTCACGTCATATCGTGTGTCATTGTCGCCGGACAAGTTGCCATCGACCACGTGGTAGTGTGGTATGGGAAGCGTGTCTAGGAAAGAGCTCTAATCCCAAGTGGTAACGTGAAACAGTTGTTTCGTGTAAACAATGTTGAAGAAAACAAAATCAAAACGAGAAAGGACGGAACGAAGGAGACTTATAAAAAGTCTATTTGCCGCTTCCTGGGCCTAGTGGCTCGCGAAGCCAATGCAATGTCTAGCCGTCTGGTGTTGATTTTTAAGCTCTTTACAATCCTTCGCTTCGTCGTTTCTATTTTTTGTTTTCCGAATTTTTCTTTCACATTTTTGTAAAACAATTGAAATCCGATGTCGCGCTGGGCTGTGTTTTCCACTTGACTGATTGATGAAAGGATTTAATTCGTTGCGTCTGGGTGTGTATTCAATTGATGCTTGGAATAGGAGGAAGGGTGAATGACAACTGTCAAAAACGAATTGGACAAGGGTGAGTGTTTTGATTCAATGAAATACACTTCCGTTGAGTTGATTCACGATGTGTCTTTGCTATACAGCGTGTTCCAATGACGTTTGTTTATCAAGTTAGCGACAGAGCTTATGGAAAATTACAAAGTACTAAAGAAGGACAAGATGTTGGACATCCTAAGAGCATTGTTCTGTAATTCAAAACTTAAGGTCTTGAGTACATTGCCTGTTTATGAATAGATTCATGGTTCGTGTCTTTGCTATTTTGTGCTTAGGGGTAACATCCCTATCACGGGAAAAAATAATTGTTACGAAACACCCACGAGCCTCGGATATGGATGGACACAAAGCTGCCGACCCCTGCAAACGACTAAATGAATTGAGAGTCTGTACCTGGAATGTGAGGTCCCCTAACAGACCGGGTGCAGGCGATCAATTGGAGCAAATTCTCCGCTGCTATAAAGCAGGTATAACCGCAGTCCAAGAAGGGTGATGAGATGGTCCAGGCAAAAGACGGACGAATAGCTGCAACAGATACTACGGGAACTGCTTCAAGGACAACAAACAGCGCTTATTCGGATGCGGATTCGTTAACAGAGACAGACTTCGACAAAAAATCAGGACGTAAGCGAACGCCTCATAACAATCCGCATAAAAACTAGTCTCAAATACAATAGCTTGATATGCGCTCACGCCCCAAAGAATATACCCAATGTCCCAGCTATGACACAAGCATAGTTCTTTTTCGGCGCTACAGTTCATGGCAAACCAGGGCCTCCTTTAAAAAACCTCTCCAATTGGCACAGTCTTTCGCCAGCAGTCTCCAGTGCTGCACGCCTAGTTGGTTAAGAATCTCTTCCACGTGGCTGCGCCACCTTAAATTTGGCCGTCCCCGACCGCGTCGCCCCTCGGGGTTGGATTCAAAGACCTTCCGGGCCGGAGCTGTGTTTTCCATGCGCTCAGCATGATCTAGCCATCATAGGCGTTGGATCCGAAGACGCCGTGCTACGTACAGTTCACTATTAAGTCTTCTCCTCCACTCCCCATTTATGCAGGTCGGGCCGAAAATCGTACGCAGAACTTTTCTCTTCGCCTCTCTGCGCCATAAAGCAGGACCGGGATGATAAGGATCTTGTATATGGTCACATTGGTATTTCGAGAGAGGGCTCTGCTTCTCAATTGCCTCTCGAGCCCAAAGAAACAGCGGTTGACAAGAGTTAGTCTGCGTTTGATTTCGGCACTGATGTCATTGCTGCATGTCACTGCGGAGTCTAGGTAGACGAAGTCCTTGACTATCTCGAAATTAAACCTGCCAATATGTGCGCCCTGGCCAAGACACGGGTAGTTCGTGTCCTTTTTCGACGACTGTCCTCATTTACCGCTTCCGACTCAATGCTCGTAAAGGCCTCAATGACACTTTGCTGACTTCTTCCAATTATGTGAATGTCATCGGCATATGTGAGCAGTTGTACGGACTTGAGGAAGATGGTGCTCCTAGTATTGACCAGTGGGTTTTGCAGGATCCTTTCAAGGACGATGTTGAAAAAGTCTTACGATAGTGTGTCGCCCTGTCTAAAACCCTTTTTTGACATAAAAGGTATCGGTTAAGTCGCTTCCGACCCTGATGGAGCAGCGAGAGTTCTCCAGTGTCATCCCGCACAATCTGACGAGTTTGGCAGGGATGTCATAACTAGACATGGTGGCAAACGACTAACAAAGGCCTCATAGGGGTAGTGTATCCGACATGCGCTGACCCGTAAAATAGCCCCTGGCGGGGCGCAATCTCCTTCCGGCCAGCACACGATTCCCGTATCTTAACATTCACAAAGGAACCTGGCGATCCTCTGATTAGTCTACCACCAATCAGATTGATCACGTTGCCCATCGACGCCAGACACTCCTCCAGTATTCTAGTTGTACGAACCTTCCGAAGACTAACATCGACTAGGATCGCCATCTTGTTGTAGCCAAGGAACGAATGCAGATATCAAGAATGCCGTGGAGTCAAGCTGGACAACGAAAGTTAGACGTCGAAAAGCTACAATCGCAGGAGACCGCTTTGCCGATCGATTTTCTCACAACCTCTCAGTGGGAGCATTGCCAGCGTGCTATCGGAGATGCTGCTTCTGATATACTGGGTTTCAAACCGCCGCCACCAGCTAGAAACCCCTGGTTCAATGAGCAATGTGAGGAAGCCCATGTTGCAAAGCAAACCGCCTACAAAGCCATGCTACATACAAAGATGGACGATATCCGCTAGTGAACTTTACGAGCAGAAAAGGAGGGAGAAACACACGCCTTTTAGGAAGAAAAAAAGAGATCGTGAAAAGCATGAGATCGAGGAGGTGGAGAGATGCCACCACAGGAATGACTTTCGCAAGTTTTACGAAAAATGTAAAACGAAAATGCCAGGGCTATAAAGCCAGAACGGAAGCCTGTAGGGATGAAGACGGACGACTGGTAGTAGTCAAAGTCGATGCTGAGAATATGGAAGGAACACTTCTGTAGACTGTTTAACGACGATGAAAGATCTAATGCCGCTGTTCAGGCAGAATAATCCATTCGCAATGGACGGTGATGCAAGAGAACGTGGTCTACCCGACCTAGATGAAATTAAGCTAGTTATTTCAAAGCTCAAGACTAAAAAAGTCGCGGGCGCAGATGGCTATTTGAAGCGGCTTGAGATGATCTGGTAGGGAGCTTGCACCAGCTCATCTGTAAAATATGGTCGGAAGAAAGCATGCCCGACGAATGGAATCTCAGCATCGTTTGCCCAGTCCACAAGAAATGAGATCCCTATAATTGCGCCAACTAGGGGAATAAGTCTCCTTAGCATCGCATATAAGATCATCTCTGCCGTACTGTGTGAACGCCTTAAGCCCTTTTTTGGATAATCTAATAGGTTCGTATCAGTATGGTTTCAGGCCAGGGAAGGCCACTGCGGCAGAACTTGGAAAATACCCGTCGATTCGTCGATTTCAAGGCCGCGTATGACCGTGTGCATAGAGACGATCTATACGGAGCTATGTCTAGTTTTGACATCTCTGCCAAACTCTTCAGATTAAGCAGAATGACAATGAAGAACTCTCGCTCCTCCATTAAGTTCGGTAGCGAATTAACCGAGAGCTTTGATGTTAAAAAAGGATTTAGACAAGGTTACGCACTGTCATGTACTTTCTTCAACATCGTGCTTGAAAAGTTCATACGACACTCACTGGCCAACACAAGAGGTAGGATCTATTTTAAGCCTGCACAACTGCTTGCGTACGCGTATGACACTGAAGCGGCTAAAATGGGTCCTTCGGTTAACGAAGGTAAAACAACGAAAAAATACGCGCAACACCGACGTCTCGGCCAGAACGTCACAATTGGCTACTACAGATTCAAAGTGGTCAAGGACTTCGTCTACCCTGGCTCTCTAGTGACCAGCGAAAACAATACCAGCGCTGAGATCAAATGCAACCGCTGCTTTTTGGGCTCAAATGGCATTTAAGAAATAGAGCCGTCTCTCGAAAGACCAAAGTTGCGCTGTACAAAACCCTTATCATCCCGGTCCTCCTCTATGGCGCAGAGGCATGGACTTTAACGAAAGCGGATGAGGAGGCCTTGGTCGTCTCGAGAGAAAAATTCTGCGTTCAATCTATGATCCCGTTTGTATAAACGGGGAGTGGAGGGGAAGATACAACGACGAACTATACGGGCCGTGCAGCGACGTCGGCCTAGTACGACGTCTACGGATCCAACGTCTAAGATGGCTAGGCCCCGTAGAACGAATATAACACAGCTCCGGCCCGAAGAGTCTTCGAGGGATGACGCAGCAGAGGGTGACCGAATCTGAGGTGGCACACACAGGTGGAACCAACCAACTGCGAATGCGTCGCTGGAAACAGCTGGCAAAAGACTATGCCAACTGGAGAAGTTTGTTGGTTGAGGCCCAGGTTCATACCGGACTGTAGCGCCACCTAAGTAAGTAAGTAAAGAAGGACAAGATGTCAGACATCTTAAGAGCATTGTCTTGCAATCCAGAACTCAAAATATTGAGTACATTGTCTGTTTATGAATAAATCATATATTTTATGGTTCGTGTCTTTGCTATTTTATTATAAAATCGCATTTACTCAAGGCTAAGGCCACCAAGACGTATAATGAAAGCATAAAATAGTCTGTCGTCTATCAGACACCACAACTGAAGTCTTTTGCGAAGAACTCGTGCTCCTAATCCCCCGTCTGGCTGAGTAATCTTCCTAACTGCGCCCCGCCGCTCGGCTTTTAATTAGTCCAATTAAATACCTCCCGAGTCTTTATACCACTTGTCGGCAATAAATTCTCAAAGAAAATCCACTTTCCCTCATTCATTGCTCCGGTCACACAACTCATGTCGTAGCGATCGTTAACAGCCATTAGGGGCTGAGATCAGCGGGATACCGCTCCATATATTCTCCAATCGGCATTCACTCTACAAACGATCGTGCCTCCCCCTTAATTAGACAACCACATGAAATAACTTTGTATCTATTTAAAAACTTTTCATCTAAATTCGATGCTGAAGAACGACGATACAATTTAGAATCCTTTCCAGTCTGCATGGAGGCCATTTATCATTGAGCACTTAGACGTGGCGGAGGATCGCTTCGCTGATCGTGCCATGAAATGCATGATTGAAGAAATGCGTGCGTTTGTTCTATGGGTGAGGATCAGTGAAAATCCTCAAAGAGATCTTCGTCAATCCATAGAGATCGGAAAATATCTTTAGATTTAAAGATTTGTATCCCTTCTCGTCCCGTTGTTTTGAAGTGAAGAGCATTCTTAAGTGGTTATAGACTCCAGGAGATAATGGATTCAAGTTGGAATTAATTGCACTGCCGAGTAACTCTAGAGAAAAGAATCTCTTCGAATCTCCTTGTTGTAGTGTTTTATCGACAAGTGCAGACAGACACTTCAGTCTAATGTAGGTTTATCTCGCCGTAATTGGAAGGATCTTAACCACGAGTGGAGGTCATTTCAACCAGAGCCTCAAGTGGTTGGTTAGTCAACGCACTGTGAGATATGCTTATCTATCACCCAATGATGAGGTGAGGCAGGTGCTGTTCACTTGAATTTCTAGGAATTTACATTCTATTTGATAAATGGAAATCAATTGAACGTCTCAATACACAGTAGGAAGGGAGAGTTCTATGATTTCCTGACGAACCTCAAAGGAGTAAATCAAACTCCAATGGAAGATACATCTACAGATTGCAATTGCTTTCAAATCGATACTTGAACAAATGCCCAATCGATGGATGGAAATGTGTCCCATGAGAGAATTGGAACTATGTTATTCTTGAAAGCCTGACAATTCATTACTTGGATGCTGTATGTGCAGGCATTTGTGTTTAGAGGAAGATAAATATTCGGATGGTAATCCTTTCTTTTCTTTTCCTTTCATTTTCTCGTAAAAATGAACAAATATTTTGGGGTATAAGGACGAGAAGAATAACAATCCTTTGTGAGAGTGACCCATTGAGTTATGAGAGCCCCGCCTTAACGGATGTCCTCGTCGTAGGATTCTGTCAGATCCGATTCGATTTTCAAATAAAAGGTTAGGTTAGGTAAGTCGGCGCCCTGTTGACGAAAGGTCAAGGCTCACTTAGACTATGAGGAGTCCATTGTGCCCAGTTAGCTTTTAACCCGTAGAAACCTAAACACTTTCCGTTGAGTTGAATCTAGACGAGGATAAGAATTCTAGTATTCTGTTCAGTCCAATGTTACTTACCTCCTCTAGTCCCGAAAGGAAGTGACTTCAAAGAATTGTGTTTCTTTTGGGCTAGTGCTGGACACTCACAAAGCAGGTGACGAATGAACTCGATTTCCATTATGGGGCTGGCCTAGTCTGGCTGGTAGGAATGCAATGCCTAGTGAGCGCACCGTCTGGCAGTCGAACTGAACTCTAGCAGACTTTCTGTCCTTTTCTTGTCATAGACGGGCCAAGTTGATCTTGCCGTTGCGCATGTATTTAATTGACATCATCTCTTATTGGCCTCCACTAATAGTTCCGTCCCTCTCTAGGTGAAGAGCGTACTGAGTGGCGTTTTAGTTTAAGCTGCGATCTGAGCGAAGTTTACGTCCTGATCCTAGCTTAGCTAGCTCGTCCGTCCTCTCATTTTCAGAGATATTCACATGACCTAGTACCCAGCAGGGGGTCACCTTATTTACATCCGATATTTCTTTTAGCCCCTCTTTGCAGAGTTTGAGGAGTTCGGATCTTATCCATGCTGCCTGCAGAGCCTTGTTTGTCAACATCGCGGTTGATCTTTTTTCCTGACAGATTCTCCCTAAAAATCAGGTCTGAAAACCTCAGCTTGGAAGTCTATAGGAGCGATGTATATCCCGAGATTCAAAATAGACACCGGCCCCTGTGCCGACATCCATTTTGGATCCGTCAGTGTAGATCGCCAGTTAATTTTCCGTAGGTACCATATCACCGGTCCTCTCCTCCCTAGAGGGAATTCCAATAGAAAATCTCCTCTCGCAGATGCCCTATCGATCCAAGACTGATGCGTGGCCATAAAAACTTCTTGTCCAGAGACTGGATTCCTGTAGTCTTAGCGCAATTCTGGCTGCGATGCTTTCGCATTATATGTCCAAGGGTGGAAGGTTCAGTATAGCTTCAAGAGCCGCCGTTGGTGTGGACTTCATAGATCCCGTCACCGCCATACAGATTGCCCTCTGAACCTTTGACAAACTGTGAAGATGGCATTTCTTCTCAAGTGCTCTCCACAAGACAACCGAACCATATACTAGAATAGGTCATACCACCGTAGTGTATAACCAATATATGTATGTATCACCTTCGGTCTGTGGCCCCATGTCTTTCCAAAGGCTACTTTGCACTAATATAGGCCACGTAGGCCTTTTTGGTTATCAAATAATAGAAATTCATTCGCTGCACTCTGCATCCACATGCACTGATGCGTATATGTTTATTCCATGACTCACTAAAAGGAAGCTGTATTCCCGCGATAAAACGTACAACAACCTCCATTGTGATAACAGAGTTTACTCCGACGGGAAACAATGCCTCCAGCTGATAATGGCTGACCTCATGGAGTAATCAGTGTTGACAGTGGTACATAAACATATTTTCTTGGCCCGATAAGGCCTTATGGTCGTGTAATTGTTTCTTATTATTTAAAGACCTCGACTAATTGCTTAATTAAAATTTTTGTTATTCGCTTTCCCTGGTATTTATAATCTAGAGTGTCGTAATTCTAGGAGATAGTGAATGATGGATGGCATTGAGACGAGTTTTCTAATGCACACACCAATGGCCAGTAAATCTGATACGTTTCCTATTGGAGATCTAGTTAATATAGCATCCCAACTCGCATATTTGCTAGACAGTAGTCATGGGTTTGACCACTGATTACTCTAGTAGGGTTTTCTTTGAATAGATCTGTTTTTCAGTCAGAGGTATATCACGCAATCCTGATAGTCATGCACTATGTTGTCCGCTATCCCTAAGCTCTTCGAGTCCATTGTGTATGACTTAATGTTCTTCCACTGCAAATCCATCTTTCCCCGCGGCATCATGGTTTCCTTAAAGGTAGGTCAACCACAGCCAACCTTATCGAATTCGTCTCCGAAACACTTCTAACATTGGAGCAAGGCTACGAGATAGCATTCGACAAGCTAAGCATACATTCATTTATTATAAATTAGAGGCTTTAGGCTTTTCGCCTCAAATCATTGTGTGCCTAGAATCGTGCCTCGAGAAGCGCCTTTACTAGAGCTGTAAAAGTAACTTCAAATTGAATACCCGTATGTATACGTTACTTTTGTTTTGAATACTCGTTACAAAAATGTCGTTACTCGTTACTTTCATAGATGCACAAAAAACAGTACAATGAAGAACAAGTCCGGTAGCGATGACGAGACGATACTACACACCATTTGACGCAAAACACATTGTATTGCTATCAGTACTCAAAACAGATACCCACATCAAACAGTATATGTCAGAATAAGTCAGGTGAGGCAGTTTGAATGATACGTACCGATCGACGACGATATACCAGATACCATTATACCCAAAGTACATGAATGGTTAGCGTATCGATAATGATACTTCGTTACTCAGTAACGAATACATACGATTATACGATTTGCTACAGCACTATTCGTTATACTCAAATACAGAAGTAACGAAATCGTGCTAGTAACGACATTTATTTGGGAGTAACGTTTCGTTACTTGGTACAAATTAGGGTACCCGTTACTCAGTAACGAATACATACGATTTGTTACAGCACTAGCCTTTACAGACTGTTTTTTACAAGCTCTCTATCTGGTCCCATCCTCGCTTCTTCCGGTGTTCCGCAATGTAGACATCTCGACCCTTTGATCTTTGTCCTTACTGTTAACGATGTCGGCTTCCTCATAAAAGAATCCCACTTGTCAGACGACATGAAAATCAGCAGGACAATATCAACTCCAGCTGACTTGCTCGCACTCCAAAACGATCTCCATTCCTTCGGTACCTGGTGTCATAATAACCTCCCGGAGCTCTACGAAGGTAAATATCAATTCATCGGCTTTTCTCGTAAACGCTTCTCCTTAGCTCCTAGAACTTACTATCTACTTAACAAGCCTGTTCCCCATGTCTAGCTCAATAGGGACCTACGAATCATTTGTGATAGAGAGCTACATTTTCTGTCCTACATCAACCTTATCCTAGACAAAGCCAATTCTAGCCTGGGCTTCATAGAACGATGGTCTAAGGAATTTTCAAACCCCTACATTATAAAATCCCTCTACATCACTTACGTCAGACCTCTCCTGGATTATGCCAGTCAAGTCTGGTCTCGAATTGCAACGTAGATTCCTGCGTTCTTCCCTAAGCGATCCCCCATGGTCTGACAGAACTGAACTACCACCCTTCGAATACCGACTGCAGTTGATTGGCTTACAAACCCTGAAAGCATGCCGGGAAGTAACCGACATCCTCTTTATATAAGAGCTTATAGCGGGAGTTATCGACTCCCCTGCCCTCTTGCAAATTATCCCATTGAACACTAACCCTCGCCCCACTTTTTCGACTTCCCCTTTATCACACCAACTACGGCCACTTTGAACCAATTTGTAGAATGTTATACTTAGCTAACCCTTCTCAATTATTCCTCGACTTTCTTTCATCTTTACCATCTTAACGCCCAAATAATGTCCTCCCTCTGATCGTCTCTCTTCTACACACCACTACCCGCCTTCATAGTTCATCCCCTCATAACGCTACCTTATCCTCTCCTAGGTTAAGTTTCTCTAATATTTAGTTTAGTCTTAGCAGCTTGTAGTAAGCATAAATAAATAAATAAAGCACAGTGGCAGCCAGACTACGCTCAAGGCTGTGTCCAACCCTGTAACCAGCTCCAAGTTCGTGTATGCACTTAAGGCCTTCTTGAACAAAGTCGGTAGACTAAACTCACTAAGGCTTGTTTGGGTCCCAGGTCATTCTGGATATGAGATCTCTGAGCCAGAATGGGCTCAGGGGAGAGTTTCCCAGGACCTAAGCCCGTCTTAGGTCTACCTACTTCCAAGGTCAATACCCCCATCAACGATAGGGTCTTTAATGCACACCATCGTAGATGGAGAGAATATCCTGAATGCAGAATGTCTGCAAAAAATCTGTAGCATCTTCTTATTCTTAAGGAGAATTGGCTGTAAAAGACTCTCACGGGAGTCATTACGTTCCATTACACTTTTGCCAAGCATCTGAAAAGCACTGCATCTGAAGTTTCGGGCTCTACCACGAAGAAACACCTGGTACGATGACGAGTGCAGAAGGATTCATACAGCAAAGCAGGAAACATAAAAAGCCTCGCTGCATAGAAGAACAAGAGCAGCTCCTGAGCTCTACGAGTTAAAGCTTCTCAGCTTCTCAGGAGAAAGAAGAAAGAGCACGCGAAGCGCGCGATTGAGGACTTGGAGAGGTGTTAACTGCAGACACGATGTTCGAAAACCTTGGCGAACATGCCAGGGTTATAAAGCCAGAACGGAAACCTGCAGGGAAGAGAACGGACACCTAGTAGTAGAATCGCAGTCGATGCTGAGAATATAGCAAAACCACTTCTGCGGACTGTATAACGGCGATGTAAGTCAATATACCGCTGTCTTTAAGAAATTGCCCATTTCATAACGACGAAGATGGCATAGGCCTGGACGAAATTAAGATCAACATATCGAAACTCAGTTCAAAACAGCTTGATATGACCTAGTTAGGAGCATGTGCCAGCTCATCTGTAAGATACGGTCAGAGGAAAACCTGTCCAGAAATGGATTCTCAGCATCGTTTGTCCGATCCACAAGAAAAGGGACACCTTTTGACTGAGCCGACACCTAAGTGCCTGAAGCCTCTTGTAAATAAACTGAAAGGTACTTATTAGTGTGGTTTTATGTCAGGGAAGTCCCCCATCGACATAATCTTCACAATACGGCGGACCCTGGAGAAAACCAATGAATTTGAAGTCGACACTCACCACCTATTTGTAGACTTTAAAGCCGCATACGACAGCGTTATTAGAGACGAGCTACACTATGTCTACCTTTGACATCCCTGCTAAGCTTATCAGACTATACAGGATGACATTGGAGCATGCTCGCTGCTCCATTCGATTCGGGGCAGCCATAGTTTTTATGTCAGAAAAGGTCTTAGGCAGGGTGATGCGCTTTCTTCAACATCACTTACTAAGTTTCAAATCGTCACAACTTCTCGCATGCGCGGATAACATTGACATATTCGGATGAACACAGCGAGATGTCAAACACATCGTTTACGAGCATAAAGGTGGAGGCGGCGATCGTAAATTAACGTTTGTCTTGGCAGATATACATTACATACGTGTGAGGTAGTTAAGGACTTCGTCTAGCTGGGCTCCGCAGTGACCTGGAACAACGACATCAGTTCCAAAATCAAACGCAGAATCACTCTTACCCAGCACTGTTAGGGCTGGAGGCAATTGAGTAATAGAGCCCTCTCCCGAACGACCAAGTTGGCCTATACAAGACCCTTATCATCCCGCTCGTGCTGTACGGCGCAGAAGCATGAACAGAATCAAAAGCGGATGAGGAAGTCCTTGGCCGTTTCGAGAGAAAAATTTTGTGTGTGATTATCTGTCCTATAAACTCAGGCGGGGGATGGAGGAAAAGAATCAACCACGAGCTCTACGGGCTGCACAACGACATGAGTCTAGTCGGGCATCACGGATTCAACGCCTAAGATATCCCTGCCTATCTCGTCAGGTTATAAAGAACGACAATGGAGACTTCTCGCTGCTGCATTAAGGTCGGTGAGGAGCTTACCCAGACCTTCGATGTCAAAAAAGGATTCAAACAGGGCGACGCAGTGTCGCCGACGTCTTGGCCAGTATGTTATTATTGGCAGCTATAACTTTGATGTAGTCAAGGATTTTGGCTCACTGGTAATAAGCGGCAACAATATCAACGCTGAGATTAGACGCAGAATGACTCTTGCCAACCGCTGTTCTTCGGGCTCAAGAGACAATTGAGTAGTAGAGCCCACTTTCGAAAAACTAGGGTGACCCACTATAAAAACTCAATCGATTATCCCGGTCTTCCTCTACGGCGCAAAGACTTGGAGCTTATTAAAAATGGATGAAGAGACCCTTGGTCGTTTCGAGAGGAAAATTCTTTCTTCGGTTCCGTTTGTGTTGACGGAGAGTGCAGGAGAAGATTCAACCACGAACTGTACGGGCTATACAGAAACACTGGTCTAGTACGAAGTCTACGGAACCAATGTCTAAGATTGCCAGGTTATGTAGAGCGGATGGACACCACAGCTGCGGCCCGAAGAGTTTTCGACTCCAGCCCCGAGGCACAATGTTGCAGAGGACGGCCGCATCTAAGGTGGTGCACACCGGTGGAAAGGGACACTCAGCCAACTGGGCGTGCGAAGTCGGAAACAGATAGCAAAAGATCGTGAAAGAACCAAAGGAGCCAACGTGGCACTGTATTCGTGTAGAGTAGCAATTGGACAGACATGGGACTTCAAAACAAAAGTGGTATATTGGTTGTACACTGCGGTGGTGATACCTATTTTAGTCTATCGCTATCTTCAAAATGTTTCAAGGATTCAGAGCGCAGGTTGTCTGGCGGTGACTGGATCTGTATTATCCAAACCAACGGCAGCTCTTGAAACAATGCTGACCCTTCCACCCTTAGACGTATGCGGCGAAGCATCGCCTCATGGCCACTCATCAGTCCTGGCCATCTCGAGACTTATATCCGACACGCACTATATCACCCAACTTCTTTGCTGCGAGAGGAGATTCTCTATCAGAATTCCTTCCAGGGAGGAATAGACTAGTGGTATAGTACTTACGGAAAATGGACTGGAAATCTCTATCGACCGATCAAAAATGGATATCGGACGAGCTAGCTAGATTATGATCAGGCGCAAACTCCACGCAGATCACAACTGAGTCTGAAGCGCTGTTCAGTACACTTTATATAGAAATAGAATGGGAGCTAATAGTGAAAGTCAATAAACGATGGTATCAATGAGATGCATGCGCAACATCAAGATCAACATGGCCCGCCTAAGTCTGCTAAAGTTCAGTCGTGGGAATAGTCGACTGACAGTCGGTGCCCTCACTGGGCACTGTATGATATCCTACCATGCTGAAAGACTAGGCCAGCCCCACAAAGACGTCTGCAGAAGCTACAGGGACGAAGAGGAAATTGAATTCATTCGCCACCTACTGTGCGAATGCCTGGCACTAGCCCAAAAAGGAAGGAACATATTCTTTGGAAGTCACTTCCTTTCGAGACTAGAAGAGGTAAGTAACTATCTGCATCTAAGTGGTTTAGCTCAACGGGCACAATGGACTCCATGTAGTCTAAGTGCGAATTTTTCGGACTAAATTTGTTGGAATGAAAAAGAATGGATTGAAGCCTTGCTTTTTGGCCAATTAAATAGCAATTTTCAGGTCAATACTGTATGGGGTTCCTGGTTCCTTTTAGACCGGATATAGACAGATTTAACAGAATCATATTTTATCTTGGCTAGTTAGAGTGTCTAAGTGTCCTGCTCGTATGGCAATGATCGGCCTTAGTTTTGCTACAGACTTCATGCTTTCAGTTAACTTCGGAACACTTGACATTTCGAACATTTTTGAACATTTTTGACCTTTTTTATAAGAGAAGCTAATTTAGGTACAGTCGCGATGGATTTGGCATAGAGGCCAGTATGGAAAACGCATATTTCCTTGGCTAGTTTCAAGGTTAACTGCCTTCGGACAGCAGAGTTATTAAAATACGTGTTTTCCGATCACCCTCTGGTTTAACTCTCTCCCAAAATTTACATAAATTTTCGAAACTCACCTCTTCATGTTTGCAGGCGGCAACAACATCCTTTTTGTTATCCGTATCGTCGTTATCAAAACGGTTATATTCTAATAATCGCCCCATTATTCTACCAAAAGAGTGTTTGTCACTTCCGTAAAAACAGATTCAAATTACTCGATAACGATCGCAGCAACACAGAGGCCAATATCCCTAACCACACTTATTTGCTCTTGAAAGAAAAAACTGATAACACGTACAGCTGCAATCCAAATTCAACACCCGAAAGATTCACTATCAACTTATCCAAACAAACTATTTCTATCTTCACTTTCAGTGGAATTTCGAATTAAAATTTCTTCCCCGGATACCAACCAAACGCGTACGATCAGATCGAGCTACGAACGCAAAATGTTTCCATTCATTCACGCACTGTATCTACAATACGGCCGTCATCATCGTGTCGGTCCGGTTCTCTGCTTCATTATTTCCCTCGTCAACTTCACTCAATCTTCTTTCAGTTCAGTAGTTCAGGAGTCCATACATAGTAGTGCCAGCGCAAGCAAAGCAACCCTCTCGGACTCAGTCAGCAACCCACTCGACGTCGACGAGCCACTCGGTCCCAGAATGCACTATATGCACTCACACTGCACACTGAGCGTAATTTCTCCCAATCACTGAGTGGAAGTTTTCAGTTAATTTTTCTCGTTCTCGGCGGTTTGGTTTTTCCTTCAGTTTTTCTGTTTTTTGTTTTCCATTTCCTGCTTTTCTTTCCGTTCTTTATTCAGTTTTCACTCATTAGGGCAACAGAAAGTCGTGGGCGGCAAGTCATGCATGCCAGACTTATGCATGCCGTGTGCTCCGGTTGCTGGCTTACTATGTAGTGTTGGGGCTGCTTGGAGCGATGGGGTTTATCGGGTCGTCAATCTTTTGGGCCATTTACTATGGTGCAGTGGCAGTATACCCCACGGATGGGGTATTGCCAGGATATTATTATATTACTGACTTTGTCAAGGTTCCTAAAAACCAGAGTGATCGGCGGTAATTTAGAAAACAGATACACCTTCGCTCAGTCTCTTGATGGGAAGGTGGTGTGTTCAGATTCGCTTCAATTGTGGCCCTAATCATTCTTCCGTACTTACCTCTTCTTTTGTGTGTGTTGTCACGAATTACTTAGTTGAGTCAAGTTTTCTAGTACCAATTGTATGCAAACGGCATTCTCCATACTGTGCAAATGGGCACAACACAATGAGCTCAGGGTAGATCCCCAGAAGACGGAACTTCTGCTATGCACCAGAAAGCATAACATTCCAGAAACTTGCTAAATCACTCTACTTGGCACCAGGTTAAGCTACTCCTCCGGTGCCAAATACCTTGGCATTGTATGTACTAGATAGGAAACTAATCTGGAAGAACATCACAATCGAGCGTGCAAAAAAACCAACTATAGTCTCTACACCTGCTTGGGGATTTAACCCCAAGCTCACCCTATGGCTCCAAATTGAAGTCGTTAGACCTATACTAATATTTGGAGTGATAGTCTGGTGCACTGCACTGGACAAGGCAACGTACCATAAACAATTAGAGAAGGTACAAAGGCTGGCATGTATGTGCATCACCGGGGCCCTAAGGTTCACCCCAACGGCAGCGATAGACATGATACTACACCTTACACCACTCGATATCCTTGGCAAGCAAATCGCCACCTATACTGATATAGCACTAAACGCCAACTCCAAATGGACGAGCTATATCACTGGCCACACCCCCATCCTAAACAACAGGATAACCATGGCAGAAAACTCGGACCACATAGAGCCTACCACAGTCTTTGAGAAGCAATTCAAGATAAGATACCCGGATAGACGGAACTGGACCCGCCAAACGCAACCTCGTAGGAGCTGCGTCGATTTCTACACCGACGGGTCAAGAACCAAAGACAGGTGGGAGTATTCTGCAAGCAATTAAACCTGAGCCAAGCTCTGAAACAATCAGATTATTGCAGAATCTTTCAGGCGGAGCTGTTGGCGATAAAGGAGGCTCTGTCTTGGCTTAAGTGGAACGAAATATCTACGACGGATATTCGAATTCTCACGGACAGTCAAGCAGCCTTAAAGTCCCTAGAGTTCTAAGTGCACATCTCAAAAACAAGCCTCGACTGTCGCCTGTCTCCTAACTAGATGGCCGAACAGTTTAACATACTACTTCTATGGGTACCAGGACACTGCGACGTCCCAGATAACGAAAGAGCCGACACAATCGCCAGACAAGGAACGACGCAATAATTAATCATGGCATGTGAGGGATACCACTTGCAACCATTACACATAATCTCATAAATTTCGCCAGGGCTGAGACGAACCTGAGATGGACCATCACCATGCAAATCTGGCCCCGGCTCGAGAGTCAACGGACTTGGAGAATAATCTCCCTAAAAAGAACTGACTTCTACAAAACCATTGGTGTCATCACTGGTCACTGTTCCATAGGCAGTCATGCACTAGGACAAGTTCCGAATGATTTCTGCAGAAGCTGCTTAGACGAAAAGGAGGTCGAGTCCATACTAAACGCCTATCCGGCTTTCTGTTCCATAAGGAAACGCTACCTAGAATCCTACTTCCTAAACGACCTGACTGATGGTCTTAACTTTTTAAGATACACAACGGATCTTTCTGGCCTAAGCGTATTCTTCCCATTATGGGGAGGCTACGAACCTACCTACCTACCTACATCCGCTATGTCCAGAACTAGTCTTTTTCAGTTTCGAAAATTTCTTCACTATGTTGAGACCAGGATGGAATCACCTGATGTAGCAACGAATGCATTGTGGAAGGTTCAGTCAGTTATTGACGCAGTAAGAGATGGGTACCTTAGGTATTTCGAGGCAATGTGTTCGAAATAAACCTCGTCCAGTCGGTCTAAAGAATTTCATCATCATGGTTTTCGACTTTGCTTTGAGGTTTATCAAGGAGCTATAACACCTCGATTCTCCTCGATCTATGTCGTTAAGAAATGCATCGTTCTGCCTGACAGCGGCATGTTGACTAAAGTCGCCGTTATGTGTATAGTCCGCAGAAGTGGTTTTTCCATATTCCCAGTATCCACGGCGATTCTATTACTAGGTGCCCCTTCTCATCCCTACAGACTTCCGTTCTCGCTTTATAACTTTTTTTTCGAGCGTCATGCCTGCAATAACACCTCTCCAAGTCCTCAACAGCACGTTTCTCGTGCTCTTTCTTCCTTCTTCTGAAAGAGCACTCCTCCCTTCTTTTTAACTCGTAGAGCTCACGAGCTGCTCTTGTTCTTCTATGCTGCGAGGCTTTATATGCCTCCTGCTTCGCTGTGTGAATCCTCCTGCACTCTTCGTCGAACCAGGTGTTTCTTCGTGTTGGAGCCTTGAAGCCGAAAACTTCAGATGCAGTGCTTTACAGGGCTTGTTTGCAAAGGTTCCACTGTTTTGGACACCTTGTAGGGATAAGATGTATGAGAGAGCTTAGGAAACGCTATCGGTAAAAGCACCAGCGGTTTTTGGCGATAGTTGCTTACTGACGTCATAACTTTGTATTCTTACTCTAGTCCGCTGCGTTCCTGAAATCCGTAGGTGCATCTTGGCTACTATAGGATAGTGGTCCGAGTTAGTTCCTCGGAATGTTCGAACATCAAGAATAGTGGAGGAGTGTCTGACGTCAATCGCGATGTAATCAATCTGGTTAGTGATTGATTGATCTGGTGACGGCCAGGTGCCTTTGTGTATATCGAGGTGCGGAAGCGCGTGCTCGCTAGAAGGAGATTTCGCTCCGTAGCAAGATCAATCGCCTGTGTCCGTTATCGGATGTGGTGTCGTGTAGGCTATGTTTGTCTGATGACTCGTTCAAAGATGCTTTCCTTATCCAGCTTAGCATTGAAGTCTCCTAGTATAATTTTGATTTCATAGCTGGGAAATTGGCTGATCGGCTCTTATCTTATTTCAAGGCTGCATATGACAGCGTGTATAGAGATGAGCTTTACAAAGCCATGTCTCCATTGCAGGATGACAATGGAGAATTCTTGCTACTCCATTAAGGTCTGTAATGAGCAAACCGAGACCTTTGATGTTAAAAAAAGGATTTAGGCATGGTGACGCGCTGTCATGCAACTTTTTCAACATCGTGCTTGAAAAGATGATTCATGAGTCGGTGGCCAACACAAGAGGAACGATTTATTTCAAGTCTACGCAATTGCTTGCGTACGCCGACGACATTGACGTGATTGGAGGGACACAGCGAGACGTCAATGAGACCTTTGTAAGCATTGAGGTAGAAGCGGCTAAGATGGGTTTCAAGGTTAATGAGGGTAAAACCAAATATCTGCGTTCATCCAAAAGAGACCGATGTATTGGCCAGAACGTCTCCATGGGCGGATATAACTTTGAAGTGGTCAAGGAATTCGTCTACCTTAGCTCACTGATGACCAGCGACAATAACACCAGCGCTGAGATAAAACGCAGAATCAGAAGGAAGGCGCGGCAGAGGACGGCCGCATCAACGGTGGCGCACGCAGGTCGAAGAGGACCTTAACCAACTGGGCATGCGACGCTGGAAACAGCTGGCCAAAGACCGTGCCAGCTGGAGACGCTTGTTGGTAGAGGACCAGGTTCACCACGGACTGTAGCGCCGCCTAAGTAAGTAAGTAAGATGGGACATTGGGCATACATTCTGTCTAGGAGATCGTAGAACTTATCTTTGGTGGAGTCATCCTTGTCAGACCAAGTTAGAATCATGTTAGATGTTAGAAAATGTAGCCTTGATACGGATCGTTATGAGGCGTTCGTTCACATGCCGAAATCTTAGGACTTTTTGCCTTAGTCCACCTTGAACAACAAATCCGTCTCCCAACAATCTGTCTACTACAACGACTCCCTATAGCAGTCGTTGTAGTAGATGTCGTAGTTTTTCATCCGCTGTATACCCGGTCCATTCCATCGCATTTCCTGGATGGCGGTTAAGTCCGCCTAGGGCGTTCGCAAGTTGTTCGGCTGCACGTAGTCTGTTTAGGGACCTAACATTCCACGTAAAAAGCAAGGGTCGTCGACATTAATTCGGTCTGTATTAACCGAGGCTCGTTGTTGTTTCTGAGTTTGTGGGGTTTTTACAGTTACGGCTTACAAGGCCGTAGCCCAACCGACTAATCCTGTTTTTTTGGCGCAGGAAGCTCGCCATTCGCCCTTCCCCGTCTGTAATTTCCATAGGAAATCTCCAGATGGCACCACGAAGAGGTGGGGATGGGACTTACTAACAGTGCCGCAAGATGTTCGTCTGCGGTCGCTCTTCTCGCTTTTTAGCAGGCCAGCATCCGTCGGATAGATCCTACCCCTATATGGCCTTTGTTAGTCCTTTGCCATCCTTATATAGAACATGCCCTAACGTATTTCAGATTCAGTTCCAATTTGTTATTTAAAAAAAAAGCAAATTCCATACTGGCAACGTCGGCTCACAACTATTAGCTCGCTAATTCGTCCGTTTTTCCTCGTTTTGTTTTTTTAGATTCTCTCAGCCATTTCCTTGCAAATAGGAGCACATCCATCCGTACGTGCATACATACTATACACCATAGTTCATTCCCCAACATGATGTCTATTTACCTGAGTGGATTCGCCTTATCGCTCGAGTGCTAGTGAGTGCTTGTACACCCACTGCCTGACTACGTGGCTACTAGCCACTTTCCTGCCTCACTGCCATCCTGCAGTCCTGCCCCACGGACTCAGCCTTAATAGGCTTATTTATTATTTACATATTTGTTGTGCATATATCCGGTGCAGTTGGTTCCGTTCATAGTTTTCCTTCTTTTGCAGCCGGCGGTTGGCTGATGCTGCCATACATCCTATACGTACACACGAGTATCTGGCGTTGATTATAGATCCTTTGTTTATCTCCTTTAGTCGCTAGGTGTGCTGATGATGAGCCGGATTTACCGATTGTGTTGGAAGGAATTGTATCCGCAATTTTTGTTGATATTGCCTTTGGTTGCGTTATGCTGATCATGTGACTGTATGTTCAATAGTCTGCCGCTCCAAGTGCTAACTGCTAGTTTGCTCGCTCGGTAAATCGGGATTTGTAGCAACCTCGATATGGTCTCGTGGGGGGTGCACGAAAACCACATGGCTAACGTTAACGTACATACGCAGATCATCATGCTTATGAAATTGGGTCAGCACATGATGCAGTGATAATGCGAGTGACGCTACTGGGCCGACACAATGTGTTCCAGTTCTGATGCCGTGAATTTCTTCTGTGAAAGATTAACGACGACAACGATGTCGATGAAATGTAGACTCTGACTTTATTCACTTTCGGTAGGTGGGTGGGATACATGTGTTCATGTTTGACATTGATGGGAATCATATGGTTAAGTGTCATGAGTGAAGTGGAAGTCGTTGACATCGTCTGGCATGCATAGATTTGGTGGGCGGTTGTGCGGTTTTAATTACGATCGGATGCTTAGATATGGTCACTCTGATCTTGCCGCAAATCAGTCGGATAATAGAGGGAGTGACAGAGCCTCTCAACGAAATTTGCGCTTCGTTGGTTCCAGGAGGCTGGTATGGTCACCTAATCCGACATAACACTGTCCGCTCATCGTATTAAGGACTCGGTTCTTTTGTTTACATTTGAGAATCCTCAAGAGGACAAATGATACAAAGGAGGTGGTAAGAGGATTTTCGGGTAGCACTAATGGCACAACCTCTGTCGCATAATACGCTCTAACAAGGATTGCCGCGCCTAAGTGCATTCACAGACGTCCTGAGATGATCTTAATCTGCCGAACCAGGGTGGGATTTCGGAATCTTTGGTACCTGAACTGAAAGAATGATGCTTTTCAGTGAGAACAAAGCGAACCATCAGAGCGAGTGTGGGTTCTCTGCACAAACGGTGTATCAGGCATTTATAGAGCATCATCCAATCATCCATTAAACTTCCTTTCCACCCAAAAATCTCGGCTTTCTGAGAGCGGAAAACAAATCACACACAGATGCCAAGTGCGCACAAAACCATCTAACTTTGTCCACATGCACTTCATGGATGTTACCACTCCCAACTTCCGTCGTTGAAACCACTTCACCTAAACCACAACTGAGCTATGTAACCTCTCCACTCACCACCGCTTCACTCGACTGCAGCCACTTCAATACAAACGTTTACGTTACCATCCCTGTTGCAAGTTTATTGTAACCACCCCCCGGGAGATTTATGACGCGGGGACGTTGTTGCTGTTGCGAAAATTGTGAAAAACCATTTAAGGAAATTATTTTCCACTCCGCACACACACCATGAAGATTTATTCGAGAGCAAGAGTTGTGGCGATAGTAATAGTGTCAGTAGCAGAACATATCACAGTTTATGGCCCACAAGGAAGAGCTATTTAGTCAGTGGATGGCCCCGAAAAAATGAAGGTCTGCACTTGATCAGCTTATGAGTCATAGTTACAGATGGCAAGAGGGGGCATGTGCTATCGAGGGAGTCTGACAATTAGGGTTGAATGTCATTTGCAGTACGGCGCTATTTGTGTTGCATCCATATTTGCGAGATGTCGATAAGGGTTGATCGGTTGCCGTCGCTTGCTTGGTTGAGTTAAGTGCTTTAGATAGTTTAGAGTGGAAATTTGTCTTCGGGGAAGGGCTGAGAATGACTGAAGTGATTGCGTCAGTGTTAATGGAGTCGATAAATCGAAATCGAGGAATTCAATTTGTTAATACGGAGTCGATGAAATAATGATTGTGAAAGCAATACGGCTGACGTAGGTTTGTGGCACTTTACTGATGAACTTACTCGAGAGGGTGGACGCTACAGGTTTGTGAGTTGGACTTTTAGAGTCCATTAGAGTGCATGACGTTCCTGATGGCTGTACTATTGTCTTAAGTGATTTCGAAATTGTATTTCTAGGAAGTCATATGGGTTTTGTCCTATCTATGGTACTATGCCGATTGTCAAATGGTTTACAAGTGAACGCCTCTTGACAATTTGCATCAAGGCTGCATTCATAGAAAAAACGAGATAGGTCTGTAAACAGAACATTTATGGCCGAACAACTAGCGGAGGCCCTCACATGCCACAAAGCAGATATCACCGCCATCCACGAAGTACCGTGGGACATTCATTCTTTCTTTAGGTGGCGTTTCAGTCCGGTGTGAACCTAGGCATCAACCAACAAACTTCTCTAGCTTTCACGGTCTTTTGCCAGCTGATTCCAGCGACGCACTTCCAGATGGTTGATGTCCCCTTCAACCTTCTGCGCGACCTTAGATTCGGTGGCCCACTGCTGTGTCGTCCCTCGGGGTTGGACTCGAAGAATCTTCGGGTTGGAGCTTTGTTATCCATTCGCTCTACATGGCTTAGCCGTCTTGGACGTTGGATCCGTAGACGTCGTACTAGACCGATGTCGCCGTACAGCCCATATACTTAGTCGTTGTGTCTTCTCCTCCACTCTCCTCCACGTTTATATAAACGGGACCATAGATTGAACGCAGAATCTTAGTCTCGAAACGACCAAGGACCCCCTCATCGACTTCCCTTATAGTCCAGGCCTCTGCGTCATAGAGGAGGACCGGGATGCCTTACATTTTGTACATCGCAACTTTGGTCTTTCGAGAGAGGGCTCTACGTCTTAATTGCCTTTTGGACCCAAATAAGCAGCGGTTGGCAAGAGTAATTCTGCGTTTGATCTCAGCGTTGGTGTTTTTGTTGCTGGTCACTAGTGAGCCAAGATAGACGAAGTCCTTGACCGCTTCGAATCTGTAGTTGCCAATTGTGACCTTCTGGCTGAGACATAGGTGTTGCTTGTCTTTTTTGGTTGACAGCATATATTTCGTTTTACCCTCGTTAACCGAAAGACCCAATTTAGCCGCTTCTTCTTCAATGCTTTCGAACGCATCATTGACGTCTATCTGTTTGTCCAATTACGTCAATGTCATCCGCGTACGCAAGCAGTTGTGCAGACTTGAAATAGATCGTACCTCTTGTGTTGGCCAGTGAAGCTCATATGACCTTTTCGAAACAAGACATGGTGCTCTATAGGCGCTGCATAGCAGCCTTGAAATCGACGAAGAGGTGATGGGTGCCGATTTGGAATTCTCGGGTCTTCTCCAAGATCTGCCGCCGTGTGAATTTTGGTCTATTGTGGATTTACCTGGCCTGAAACCACACTGATACGAACCAGATTATCCACAAAGGGTTTCAGGCGTTTACACAGTGTAGCAGAGAAGATTTTATAGGCGATGTTCAGGAGACTTATTCTCTTGTAGTTTCCTTTTTTGTGGACTAGGCAAAACGGTGGAATAGAGCGTCCTTACAACAATCGTTGAAAGGTGAACCAAAACCCGCCCTTATAGGTAAGTTTAGGTAATAGTGGTTGCCATAAGCCACACGTAGGCCGAAGTCAGCCCATTGTGATATAATATGGATCCCATTACCTTGATCCGCTACCTGAGAACCAGTCGGTGAGTCTGATGGAGCAATGGAGTTGAGCTATTTTCAGGTTTGCTAGCTCATTTAGATTTTCATAGAAGGGCGCACCGACGTAGAACCTCTTGCGATTCACAAAAGAAGGGCATGAGCAGAGGAGGTGATGTATCGATTCCTCTTCTTCCTCGTCCATGCAGCCGCGGCAGAAGTCATTGAAGCTTAGCCCTAGTCTGGCGGCGTGTTTTCCAATGATGCAGTGACCTGTAATGACACCCACTAGAGTGCCTAAGGTTGCCCTTTTGGTTGCCACTAGGTCCCTATTTCGTCCTAGGTTTAGCTCAGGCCAGATTTGTTTAGTGAAAAAGCCGATGGAGGTTGGTCGCCTCTATGGTTCGAAGTTTTATCATGTGCTTTACCGTACCCGCCCATGTAAAACAAAACAGGTTATGGAAGAGCAAAATGCCTCGGATAAACGGACGGATTCTCTAAGACGACATGGCGCGAAAAAGCAACATGAGTTGCTAGTATGCTAGTATGTCAGAACTCTCTACACTCCTCGAAATGGCTCATAAACTGAAAATAATCCTCACGCAGTACAAGGCGGATATTACTGCGATCCAGGAAATATCTACGCTCGTTGAAAACGGTATGATGAGGAAAAAAGATTGTGATATCTACTACCGCTGTCACAAAAGATTGCACGTATTGGGATGCGGATTTGTCGTAGGAAAGTGGTTAGGGTCGAAGATCATCGACTTTAAGGCTATAAAGATAGATTTTACAACATCAGCCGCATATGTGCACACGCCCCTACCAAAGAGGCTGAAGACCCCATCAAAGAGGACTTTTATGATCTCTTGGATAACACCTACAGAGCTTATCCGTAGTTCGATGTTAAAGTCACATTCGGGAACTTTAATGCCTAAATCGAAAGGAAGACACCTTTGACGGATTGATCGACAAGCACAGCCTCTACGATAAGATAACGGACAACTGCTTCCGATCCACGGACTTTGCGGCAGCTTGTAAGTAGCACAAGATTTTCTCGCAAGCGAATCCACACAACAACCTGGCGATCTCCGGATGGTCGAATCGCCAAACAATATCGTGGATGTGCGAAGATTCCGGCGAGCAAACGTCGACACTGACCATAACCTGGTAGCAGCAGGACCCGACGCTCAACTGTATAATGTCAGAAAGCTGCACTAGCCCGACATTGGTTCGACAATGACCGCTGGATCACACCGGAGGTTGCCAGAGTCTACAGGGTGCAACTGAGCGAAAGGCTCTCCGGTATGCCTACGTTAAGCACAAATGTTAACAATATGTGGCTGCAGTGCGGCTCAGCCATTCAGGAAGTACCCGAAACTACCTTCGGCTACCTGCCATCCCCGACAAGAAACCCCTAGTATGAGTGCGAGTGTGAGCAGAAAAAAAAGACGCTGCAGCGAGAAATCAGGGCACCACTGCGACTAAGGAAGCTGGGAGGCCGCTAAGTCTCAAGGATATCGAGGGGTCTAAAGCTAAAAGCTTGTCACCGATCCGCAGGAAATAGTGGATGTATTCAAACAGCATTTCAAGCAGCTGCTTAATGAGCATGACCAAGAGAGAGTGGTAGGGACTGCGGAAATCCCAACACCAGTCGCTTAAGTCCAAACAATTTGAGTCAAAACTCCTCCCTCAAGGAACCAAAACAAAACGCCTATACTGTCGGTCTTGCTGTACGGAGCCGAAAGCTGGACGATAAGTAGGACGGCGCAGCTGAAGTCTACGCTAGTAGACTTCGCACTCGTAGGGAAAGAGTGCTGGATATTTCCGTCGACATTGTGGGAGCTTTTGACAACGCAAGTTTTGGCAGCATGTGTAACGCTGCTAGATGACATGACATAGATGAAGCAGTGGTTTTGTGCTCGTGCACAGGACATTGACCGCTGATTCAGGCCTAGACCAATGTGTCAAGTCAATCGTGAACGGGGGCTGCCCGCAAATCTCTTCTGTTATGGTGCATGGTGGTTGACTCTCTGCTTGATGCTATCAATACCTATGGAATCTATGCCCAGTCCTATGCGGATGATGTCACCGTTCTCTCTATCTACTCACGTTTAGCGACTATCTGGCTCAAAGCACAGGCTGTGCTTTGAGGATGAAAACATATGCCTTTGTAGTGAAACCAAGCTTCACACAAACTGTGTCCAACCCTTTAACCAGCTCCAAGTTAGTGTATTAACTTAAGGCCTTCCTGGACAAGGTTCGCTAAAGTTTGTTTTAGCCCTTTTTGATTTTTTTTTCTGCTATCTGTTGGAGCACTTGGACGCAAATACTGCTTCACTGTACTCCAGACAGACACCTTACATTAATGTGTTTTCCCGTTTTCTGGCGAAAAATGAGGAGTAGCTTCAGTGATGTAGAGCTAAGATATTCGGCACACACCACGTCGGCCCAAAGGGTGCGCCATCGTGCGCGAGCAAAGGATGGACAGTCGCAGAGAAAATGCTCTGCCGTGTCATCCTCCTGGCAACATGCAACACAAGTAGGTGTCTCACCGATGCCAAGCACGCAGAGATGCAAAAGCAGAAGTGTTATAGCCTCCACATAACTTCTGCAGTCCTTAAGGACGGGAGGAATGCTGCGGATTTCTTGACATACGCGCCTAGTCATCCTGCAACTTGGATAATCTCACCTTCTACGGTTGTGTGTATTAAGCACCCAATCGTTAATGTAGGAATTTATCGTTGACGCAGGTAGACTTAGAGTGCGTTCAGGTCCTGAGAAGCTCTCCTCTGAACCCATTCTGGCGACTTTGTTAGAGATCTCATTTCCTGGGATCCCTCAGTGACCTGGAACCCAGGTCTTAGTGAATTTAGTATACCGACCAGAGTCTTGAACAGATCAAGAAGGACTTGAGCTCATGCACTAACTTGGAGCTAGTTAAAGGGTTGGACACAGCTTTGAGAGCAGCTTGGCTCTCACTGTAGCGCATATGCGTTTCTCCCTCCACTTGTGCCCCATAACATAGTGCATGGCCATTAGGACTGCGTATATCTCTGATTGGAAGACAGACGCACATGCGTCTGCAGTGATAGTCATGCATATTTTCCTAACGAGAAACCGGGCCCCCGGCTAGACCTGAAGCCGTCCGTTCCAGGTTCAGTATCCCGCCATGGAAACTCGACTGTGAAATTACAGTGCAGTAAGATAACGGGTGTCAATGCGTCAGAAGGCATGTCCATGAGACAAGGGTCGCAGGACAATTCTTGCGCAAGCACTCTGTTATTCCTGTGCATGTTGTACCAAAAGCCATTGCTCTTCAGGCGAAACATGGCTTTCAGTGCACACCCTCTGATAAATATGTATATCAAGGGGTGGACGATTCATCATAGCACCTAGAGCAGCGCCCGGCGTGTTGGGAAAAGCTCCCGTACAGTTGGAACAAACCGTTCTTTGGAGTTTGGTGAAAGTGGCTAACACACGTTTGCATGTTAGCCTGTTCCACCAAACAACCAATGCAAATGAGATTATAGGTCTTATCATTGCCATGTAGATCCAGAGGATCTTTGCCGTTGATAAGCCCCATGTTTTGCCAAAATCTTCTTTGCATTGCCAGAAGGCTGACAGCGCTTTGGTGGTTTTTGAATCAACATGCTTTGACCAAAGAAGCTTGCTGTCGAAGATGGCTCCCAGTTGGATACCGGGATGGTACCAGGCGACTCATGTCAGTATTTTTCCTCCTTCCCGTGAAAAGGACGACATCGATCTTAGGAGGATTAACCTCGACGCTTGTCCGCTATATAAATTAAAAAAAAATATCCAACACAAGATCATACTCAAAGTCGGTGATCCTCCATAAACGACTTCACAGCCTGGATTGACGGCAAACAAGGCGTTATAAGCTACTACAACCTGGCGAAACGCGAAGTTTGGCCCCATACTATCAGTCAAGAAAGAACGGCCAGAAATGGCCCACAGGAAAGGAGTTGTGCTTAATGGCGTGTACCAAAATTCTCAAGGACATGTCTATGATAAAAATTCCGATCAAGAAGCATGTTTAATTTAATTCCCTAAAAAGCCGCATGTGTTTTTGCATGACATTACTGCTTCTCGCCTGCATTAGTTAGTGAGGGGAGTCTCCAAAACAGATATGAAAATAAAGACTAGAACAGCGGCTGAAAAGTCACTATTTATTGCTTCCTGTTTACACCTCATATCAGTCATGTTTACCTGGGTATATCACAAACAAGAACAGCACTCACTATACCACCTGTTAAAATATGTACACCTTTAGCACATGTATCTATGTAGGTATATCTGTAAGCCAACTGAGCATCTGTAATACTATCCCAAAATCATCTGGTTCATTGCAAATATTGACTCCCGCCGCAACAACGTAAACAAGAGAAGAAGAAACCACAACAACACCCGCATCGCCTGTACAGTCAGTGACACGCCATATCGCCCGTCATGTTTTCGAATCGCACTACAATAGTATACACATACGCGTCATCACTCTTGAAATAACGTACTGCGCTCGTCAACGACCCCAGAAGTAAATCCATTAAGCGCCAGTTACCCACTCATCGCATACGGACTCCGGCTGGACGCTTTCAAGGAAATCCATTTATCTGTCACGGGCAAACAGACAGGATGTCAAATGCGACGACATTGACTGACTGACAGCTTTGGAAATGACACGTCCAATTCCGGAATTGATTTTCTATCCTTGTCGATTCTTTACCGTAATATCAATGTCAACGTAAAGTTCTCGCATTGGACCACGATGGTAATGGTGTACGTACCACTGCTTGAAGAGTGCATTCAAATGTCCTTCATGGCAAATGACAGCGCAGCAAAACGCAAAAGAGAAAAGGACCTCCTTAGCATAATTTTTTTTTATTTTATTTTTTTACCATTCCAAGGATGTGCAAGGATTCCTCTTGTACGAGTGTGTTTGCATTTTTTAAAAGGCCATGAGCATAAGGATGTCAACGTAGAGGCCATGTGAACATAGCGATGGAAGGAAGGGAGAAAGGATCTTTAAAGTGACGCAGTGTCATTCAGCTCATACTCTCGTTCTGGCCGTGACAATTGAGTGAAAAGCTCGTTTGACTTGGATCCTTTTGCCGTATGCTGTTTGCTATTCTGGAATTTATGTTATGGAGCCGTCACCGAAAGGACATGCTCACACATTCGCAGTAGAACATTTTCATTTTCAGGATATGCTTGTAGATTGAATTATAATGTTGCCTGTCAGTAGAGGTCCTGACAAGTGTGACTGGGTGTGAAACGTATCACGAGGACATGCCGTCGAGGAAAATTAAAATCCAATATTCCGTGATGAATTCACGAATGCATATTGTCGGGGGGTAGCGTGATTCTTCAACGAATGATACATTAAGAGTTCAATGTTCTTCAGCAGACATGAGTCTGACTCAGAGTTGAGTGATTTATAGTGTTGAACTAATGAGTCACCGCGCCACCATACCGTCATTAACGCATCACTCAGCGAATGATTACCATTCCGAACGACTTCCTTCGAGCTCCGCATCATTCAACGCCATCCCGAGTGTCTTTATTTCAATTCTTCGCCACTGAGCTACACACATAACCCCCAGAGTCGGTGCATGATTGACAGCATTCAACTCAATTATGTAAATTTCTGTCAGTCATCGCTCGTCGAGCACAGAGTGCTCCCATAAAAACCGTATCCGATAAACAAAACTTTCTCAAACCACATCAAAAGCCACTGTACATAGTTCGCCGCGCGTACACTGACATGCATAGGAAATCGCCGAGCAAACAAAGGACCGCTTCCTCATGCACATATGCCACCGGATCCCATGGAACGTCGTAAAAAATAGAAAAGGAAACAAATGCGGCTGCCGATGCGTGCACATCTGAGCGGCACCATAGCCCCAAGTGGTGCTGCAAGTGCAATTGGTTTACGACTTCGATTACGCTCGGACTGATCATAAAACATTTTTTATTACCATCCCCCGTGGAAGGCTAGCATGTGACCGTGAAATCGTAAACTATAAATTCCGAAGCAGTCGCACACCCCATGGGAAGGGAAATCTTTGAAATTCCATTTCACCGGAGTTTCAGCGGAAATATCCGCAATGAATGCGGATCCGGATTAACCCTTGACCATTCACCCTTTCACGTCACCGCTGAGCGGTGAATATTCATGAGGTACAACCCCAGTTGTCCGTTGCTCGGTTGTTTGCATTTGAAAGGAATTTCGAATTTCGAGTACTACTCCCTGCGACGATGTGGCGAACACACGTTTTGTCCACTGCCACATGCTGCGTGGCATTGTGAGTGATGTCAGGGGTATCGGGATTGGTTTCCCGGAATGGTACTTGACGAGATCGTGTCATCGTTTTTCGAGACATTTGCAAATTGCACACGTAGGGATGGACGGCAGGATTTCGACACATGAAGTTCATGTGTGTTTTTGACTGTCAACAAGGACAATAGGATTTGCTTGCGGGGTATCGCAAACGCTTGATGTGGCTAGTATTACCGCTAATGGAGGCATTACTGGAAGGCCCTCGCTCTTGTTTCTTTTCCTTTTTTTTTTGTCTCCGCTTATTTGAAATGCTTGGTCGTGGTGTCGAGTGTCGAAGCGTTAGGCCTTTCATATGTGGTGATGGTAATAGCCATTTGTTGAATTAGAGGGCAGCGTGAGATGGGCGGGCTGCACATTGGACTAGCTTTCCCTTTCCATTGCGTCGAAACGTAAACAATAACCATGAAGTGGTTGGATGGGATTTTAATACCCAATTAGTTGCGAGCTGAAAATGAAACCGAGTAATCGCTTGAGATGTCTTTAATGAATGAAGTCTAAGCTATTTTTACGATTGGTATTTCAGTGTTTGAATGGCAAGGGACTAACAAAGGCCATGTAGGGGTAACATCTATCCGATGGATGCTGGCCTGCTAAAAAGCGAGAAGAGCCACCGCAGTCGAACATCTTGCGGCACTGTTAGTAAGTCCCATCCCCACCTCTTCGTGGTGCCATCTGGAGATTTCCTATGGAAATTGCAGACGGGCAATGGAAACGGCGAGCCTCCTGCGCCAAAAAAAAAGGATTAGTCGGTTGGTCTACGGCCTAGTAAGCCGTAACCGTAAAAAAACCACAAACTCCGAAACAACCACAAGCCTCGGATATAACGGACCGGATTAATGTTGACGACCCTTGCAAAAAACGAAGAAAGGCTCTGTACGTGGGATGTTAGGGCCGAACAACTTGCCAGCCCTAGACCGCTATAAAGCCCGAAGAAACAGCGGTTGGCAAGAGTGATTCTGTGTTTTATCTCAGCGCTGGTGTTGTTGTCGCTGGTCATCAGTGAGCCAAGGTAGACGAATTCCTTGACCACTTTAAAGTTATATCCGCCCATGGTGACGTTCTGGCCAATACGTCGGTGTTGTCCGTCTCTTTTAGATGAAAACAGATATTTGGTTTTAGCCTCATTAACCTTGAGACCAATCTTAGCTGCTTTTGCCTCAATGCTTAGAAAGGCCTCATTGACGTCTCGCTGTGTCCGTCCAATTACGTCATTGTCGTCGGCGTACGCAAGCAATTGCGTAGACTTGAAATAAATCGTATCTCTTGTGTTGGCCAGTGACTCTTGCACGATCTTTTCAAGCACGATGTTGAAAAAGTTGCATGACAGCGCGTCGCTTTGCCTAAATCCTTTTTTAACATCAAAGGTCTCGGTTTGCTCATTACCGACCTTAATGGAGCAGCGAGAATTCTCCATTGTCATCCTGCGCAGTCGGACGAGTTTGGCAGGGATGTTAAAACTAGACATGGCTTTGTAAAGCTCATCTCTATACACGCTGTCATATGCAGCCTTGAAATCGACGAAGAGGTGGTGAGTGTCGATTTGGTATTCCTGGGTCTTCTCCAAGATCTGCCGTAGCGTAAATATTTGGTCCATTATGGATTTACATGGCCTGAAGCCGCACTGATAAGAGCCGATCAGGTTATCCACAAACGATTTCAGATGTTCATACAATACGGCAGAGAAGACCTTATATGCGATGTTAAGGAGACTTATTCCCCTATAGTTGGCGCAGTTATAGAGGTCTCCTTTCTTATGGACTGGGCAAACGATGCTGAGATTCCATTAGTCGACCATGCTTTCCTCCGACCATACCTTGAAAATGAGATGGTGCATGCACTTTACCAGCTCATCTCCAGCCGCCTTAAGAAGCTCAGCAGACAGGCCGTCTGCGCCCGCGGCTTTATTAGACTTAAGTCTTGACATTGCTATTTTGACTTCGACTAGGTCGGGTGGACTGAATTTTGTTTCATTGTTGTCCATTACGAATGGCTCTGCAGAAGTGGTCTTTCCAAATCCTCAGCATCGACTGCGACTCTGCTACCAGTTCTCCATTTTCATCCCTGCAGGCCGCCGCTCTGGCTTTGTAGCCATGGCATGTTCGTTTAACCCTATTGTAAAACTTACGGGCGTCATTCCTGCGGAAGCATCTCTCCATCTCCTCGATCTCAAGCTTTCCGTGCTCTCTCTTCTTTCTTCTGAAAAGCGTGTGTTCCTTTCTTCTCTTCTGCTCATAGATTTCGCGAGCAGCTCTCGTCCGTCGTTGCAGCATGGCTTTATATGCCTCTTGTTTTGCTGCATGGGCTTGTTCGCATTGTTCATCGAACCAGGGGTTTTCAGGTGGTGGCGGTTTGAAACCCAGCACCTCTGAGGCAGCGTCTCTGATGGCGCTCTGGCAATGCGCCCGTTCCTGCTTTATTGTTTGTGCTGCTGTGGGCGAATTTTGAGAGAGCTTGGAAGAGACACGATCGGCAAAGATTCTGGCAGTCTCTTGCGATTGTAGCTTTCCGACGTCAAACCTACGTTGTGCTACTCGACTCCTAAGCATTCTTGATATCCTCATTCGTACCTTGGCTACAACAAGGTAGTGGTCCGAGTCGATGTTGGCCCCTCGGAAGTTTCGTACGTCGAGAATACAGGAGGAGTGTCTGGCGTCGATCGCAATGTGATCAATCTGGTTGGTGGTCGATTGATCAAAAGACCGCCAGGTACCCCTGTATATGTTGAGATGGGGCAATCGCGTGCTTGCTACAAGGAGGTTACGCCCCGCTAGGAAATCAATTAGCCTTAGTCCGTTGTCGGATGTGGTGTTATGAAGGCTATGCTTTCTTATGATCGACTCAAATATTTCCTCTTTGCCCAGTTTTGCATTAAGATCTCCTAGGACTATTTTTGTGTCGTAGCTGGGGCATTGGGCATATGTTCTGTCTAGGAGATCGTAGAATTCTTCTTTGAGTCGATCGTCCTTTTCTTCCGTTGGGGCGTGAGCGCATATTATGCTAATGTTTCCAAATTTAACTTTTATGCGGATTGTTATGAGGCGTTCGCTTATGTCTCGGAAGCTTAAGACTTTTTGTCGGAGTCTTCCTCAAATAACGAATCCGCACCCGAATAGGCGCTGTTTGTTCTCCTTGTAGCAGTTCCCGTAGTAGATGTCGCAGTTTTTCATCCGTTTTTGCCTGGTCCATCCCATCGCACTTCTTGGAGTGCGGTTATATCTGCTTTACAGCAGTTGAGGGTTTGCTCCAATTGATCGCCTGCACCCGGTCTGTTAAGGGACCTAACATTCCAGGTGCAGACTCTCAAGTCCGTTAGTCGTTTGAAGGGGTCGTCAGCATTGTATCTGTCCGTATCCGAGGCTTGTTGTTGTTTCGGAACAAGTAGGTTTTTACGTGATAGGGATGTTACCCCTAAGCACAACCCCCAACCTGGAGGGCCAGGTTGCTCTTTCCCCAGGAACAAGGGGTTGGGTCGCTGCACACATCGGTTTACTACCTGGCGGGTGCCAGGGTAGCTATCCAGGGGGGGGGCACGCGGAGGCTGTGTGTCAGCTTGGATTGAGCAGGGACAAAGATCGGAGCTGGCGTTTGCCATTTTAAACGCGATCAACTTCTTTGCTCTGTTTGCTCGCTCCCTCCCACCCAGTCTAACAGGGCTACATGGTGATAAATTCCCAATTTGCAAATCATACGCATATGAAGAAAAGTGTAGGTGAATGGAAATGGACACCTCCCTACCTCCTACCTCTCTACTTCTAACTTAAAACCGACTGTTAACAATCTACCATCCACCGAAGACTACCTTCCAGACATCTGTCAGTAATTGATCACTTAAGGAGGGTAGTGCGTGGACTAGTGCTTATGTCCTATTAATAAAAGAACTGTGGGATAATCGTCCTTCCTTAATTACACGTTAATACGCCATAAATCGCTCCCGCATGGGAATAAGTTTCTATGAAGATGCACTCCGAAATCGTAGTCTGAGGGCGTTACCGCCTTAATTAAACAAAGTCATAAATAAATATGTGTATGCACCTGTCATAAGTCCTGCCAACGGTATAACGTTTCCAGAGAGCATCCTTCTCGACAATTTACATTTTTCCATTTCTACGCACTCCTAATCCCATGAGTCTATTGTAAGTGTTTACCTGACTCCGTCTCAAGGTGCAAGTCAAGGTTTTAGCAGTAGTTCACAAGGAGGATGCACTTGAGATTATTGACGTCGTACTCACTACAAACAACACTACATCCTGATATGGCATTCATCAAAATGTCATCAAATGAAAATCTGAAGATCTTTTAGAGCTACACGCATATATTCCCTTTGTTCCCAAGGAATGGGTTCCGCCCAGTCAAAAGGACGATTAGATTTCCGTAACCAAAACAATGCCGACTATGTGGATAATTTCGTTTTCTATCATAGAGTCCTTAAAATATAATACAACTCATATGTGAATGCGAATCCTTGCAAAAAAAAAAAAAAAAAAAGCGAATAAAAGAAAACAACAGGACGAATAATAGAACAACAATGTGGAAGATGAGAGATGGTAACAAAGGGTCTTCAAGGGTCACCGCTTGATACCTATTCGTATCCTAGAGTGCCCTACTAGACATCCTGGCGGGTTTTGATTGTTTCTCCTCTTCACTACCATTTCATGAGCAGATGGAGAATATGGAACACAAAAAGTCAACGTAGCCACACACGCAAGAAGAATGATATGGCCATTAATAGACATGACATGCTACATGACCGGCAAGGAATTGTGAAAAAGGATTCATTGTTTATTATCAATTTTTCTTTGTCCTTTTTGCTGGGGAATTTTTGACAAACTCTCGACCGCAAACGTACTCTCGGGCGATGGGTAAAGGTTCTGCATGCAGCTGCAGGGAAGACTACCTTTGTAGGGTAATGATCCTGTACCTGTGCAATGGGAACTGCTTAATGTCCGTGTTTTGTACGGTTTATGGACTAAACCACTTAAGGACAATGGAATAGGATTTTAATAAGATTTACCTTACTCGACAGACAGCTTAGTTGTTCGGGTTTGTGAAGGACAGTAGAATAGGACAGAGCGTGACTGCGGTTTTCGGAGAAGCGAACTGGACTGAGACACTTCCCATTTCTTTTTCGTCAACTCGTCAAAATTATTACTACTCTCTGCGTGCGCATCCCTTAATTATCTTCGAGCATCTGATTATCATCACTCTAGTCTATCCCTCCGAGTACGATAATCATGTCTGCCCCTGTCTCTCTGTCATTATTGCAGGATCAAATTTCAAGTAGTCGTCCATAATCAGACGACCTCTCGTGCTCATCTTCCACTTTAATTTCAGGAAGCCACCTCACTGCGATTGTCCATCAATTATCATCACAAAACCGTCATTCCAAACAAACTGGCCACTCGTTACCATACGTCCGATTCCAGACACAAAGATCAATCAAACGATCATTTGTGATCTGCCACCAAACAGCTAGATGAACCTAGTCCACTGGGTCCACTCAAGCCTAGCTGTCAATCAAAAGTCTTATAGTCTCATCATCAATCAACGCTTGACCCATCCGTCCATACTCGTACATAGCGAGCACATTCACTTTCAATTGCCGGACGCAACATCTCACATCTGATTCCCTGTGCAGAGCAACTCGACTCAATTTCAACTTTTCCACGCAACAATCATAGATATGCAGATACTTGATTCACTCGAGACAAACTGAACATTTGTTCGTTCGCTCCTCGACGAATCAGCGCCACATCGTCCGAGACAACATTCAACGCAGCAGGAGTAGGAAGATACCACGTGGCGCGCGATTTTTTTCCTATTCATCTCCTCCAACTCAATGATGATAAATTGGATTTGAATAAACTTTGAAGCGAAACCACTCAAGACAGCCGGCGAACTTTACTCTTCGCCGACTATCCCACTCCTCGTTCGGCTACTGAAAATAGAAGCGGCAGAATGGAAAAAGTATCAGTCGCCATCCATTCCATTTGTTCGGGTTCTCACTCCGTAGACACGTCCGTACATATCTTTTGGGCGTCGACGACACTCCATCCATATGGTTGGTTTTCAATGGTAGCGGCACGTCCTCTTAGTCACACTCCATTATAACTTCACTCAACGATTCCGTTCGTGGTGGGATCGGAGGAAGACAAAAACTGAAAATTCGATTTCCATTATCCGTCGCGATTTCACGCCATCATAACCAGACGGTAGCCGTGAAGCCTGTAGCTTCGCTAGGACTCTGTCCTGGTCGCTTTAATTAATTTGTTGATTTTCGACGTCAGATACGAGTACTATGTACGAGCACAGACGTCGTCGTCAAAATATTCATTGTCATGAAATGAATTAAAAATTTCGGGGAACGGGGCGTACGTCCGCCCACATGGGAAGATACATTTTCGAAGGGTGCCACACCTCCTGATTGATTCAAACCAGGATTCGTGTGTGAACAAATTGGTTTCCATGTTTCCTAGTTCCGCGACGATGATAAGGCACGTGTCCTCGTTTTTCACGAGGCAGTGGTGGTTCTGGCTGCATAGTTGGCTGCTTGTCTATTTTTCCCGTCTGTGTGTGGCTGTGTTTGCATTCAATTTTTCTGATCCATATCTAAACGAGGAATGCACTTCTGGTGCTGTTTCTGATTATGACAGGATAATAGTTCTCTGAGGATACTGTGTGTGTCTGTAGCGATGGAACGGAGAAGCTGTCATAAAAGTGACACTTCAGCATAGCTTCACGGCATTTGAGTGCATGCATTTCGAGTTTAGGGGATGGATTCAGAGTGTTCAGTTCTGTGGGAGGGTGGATTGATGATTAGAAATATTTTACAGCGGGAACATGAGAAATGATTGCTTCATTACGTGTCTGATGGCAGTTTATGCGGTGCGGCGTGGCTTGAGTGGAATATGATTTACTACTTTCCTCTCAGGCAAGGGTTGGTGTACTCCCTGCATCGCGAGCGATTCCCATGTAATTTAGATGATAGTTAATTAATGCTTAGCTATTAGATAACAGTCGGAAGCTATGTAGATGTATCCAGTTGGTAAGTAGGGCGTGCGCCGGTCACGTGTGTGGGACTAACAATTTGCTCCTTTATTTCACTCACTCTGTTATCGTTGCTTCAGTTGCATTTCCAGCTAATTGAATGCTCTTAAGGGGAGGTTGAGCTTACCTAAGTCTTCTTAGACCCCAAAAAGGGTTGACTGAATATCAATGTTCCACGCAATTAAATTCAAGTACTAGGAAACCGATTTTGTTAACTATTTTGATTTGATCTCTTTAGGGTATAATTTGTACGGGGGATGCTGCCTAAGTTGTGAGATGGCCAAGTAAAAATGTGTAGTCGAAAATGGGTCTATTGTTTCCCTTCAATTTTCGAAGCACTTTACCCACTTCGATTGAGGTGAGTAGCATCAACGGCTACTTCAAGTGCACACAGGCGGTGTGTACCCTGGTGGAATGCACAGCTTGAATCTCTAAGATAACAGGTGAGATGGCAAAGGACTAACAGAGGCCTCGTAGGAGTAGCATCTATCCGACGGATGCTGGCCTGCTAAAAAGCGAGAAGAGCCACTGGAGTCGAACATCTTGTGGCACTGTTAGTAAGTACTATCCCCACCTCCTCGTGATGCCATCTGGAGATTTCCTATGGAAATTGCAGACGGGGAAGGGCGAATGGCGAGCCTCCTGCGCCAAAAAACAGTGGTTAGGTTTCCTTAAATTTTTTATTAACTTAACATATATTATAAAGTCTGTTTTTTTTTATATTTGACGTTGATGTTATCAAACCTTTATATGCTACCTTTTTTTTTTTACAAAAATGTTCGATGAAATCAGCCGATTGTACTGTTACACATATTTACTCGCAAGTTCTCACTTAATCACTCCTCCACTCGTTCACCAGACCTCGAGCAATCGACATATGTATAGAACAACAAAGAAATAAAGATAAATTCATTTTTCGTATTGGAGTTCGTTTAATTTGTGCGGTAACTCGCTTTGAAAAATATTAGAGCGACAAACAAACAGGATTAGTCGTTAGGGCTACAGCCTAGTAAGCCGTAACCATAAAAAAAAAAGCACAAACTCCGAAAACACCACAAGCCTCGGATATAATGGACCGGATTAATGTTGACGACCCTTGCAAAAAACGAAGAAAGGCTCTGTACGTGGACTGTTAGAGCCCTAAACAGGCCACGTGCAGCCGAACAACTTGCCAGCCCTAGACCGCTATAAAGCGGACATAACCGCCATCCAGGAAATGCGATGGAATGGACCGGGTATAAAGTGGACGAAAAATTGCGACATCTACTACAACGACTGCTATAGGGAGAGAGGACAACGACTGTTCGGATGCGGATTTGCTGTTCGAGGTGGACTAAGGCAAAAAGTCCTAAGCTTTCGGCAAATGAGCGAACGCGTCATAACGATCCGTATAAAGACTACATTTTCTAACATTAGCCTTATCTGCGTCCACGCCCCCACAGAAGACAAGGATGACTCCAACAAAGATGATTTTACGATCTCCTAGACAGAACGTATGCCCAATGACATCCCAGCTATGATATCAATATTGTACTAGAAGACTTCACTGCTAAGCTGGGTAAGGAAAGCATCTTTGAACGAGTCATCGGCAAACGTAGCCTACACGACACCACATCTGATTGATTTTGCTGCGGGGTGAAATATCCTTCTAGCCAGTACGCGCTTCCCGCACCTCGATATACATAAAGGCACATGGCGGTCTTTTGATCAATCGACCACCAACCAGATTGATCAGATTGCGATCGACGTCAGACACTCCTCCACTATTCTTGATGTTCGAACTTTCCGAGGGGCTAACATCGACTCGGACCACTATCTTGTAGTAGCCAAGATGCGCATACGGATATCACGAACGCAGCGGAGTAGAGTAAGAATACAAAGTTAAGACGTCGGAAAGCTACTATCGCCAGAAACCGCTTGTATTTTTACCGATCGGGTCTCCTTTAAGCTCTCCAATACACCTCAACCCTCCATGCTCCAATATAACAGCAGAGGAATCTTTGCAAACAAGCCCTGAAAAGCTCGGCATCCGAAGTTTTGGGCTTCAAGGCTCAACCACGAAGAAACACCTGGTACGATGACGAATGCAGGAGGATTCACACAGCGAAGCAGGATGCATATAAAGCCCCGCTGCATGAAAGAACAAGAGCAGCTCGTGAGCTCCACGAGTTAAAAAGAGGGGAGGAGCATAAGCTTCTTAGAAGAAAGAAGAAAGAGCACGAGAAGCGCGCGATTGAGGATTTGGAGAGGTGTTACTGCAGGCGTGACGTTCGAAAGTTTTATCAACAGATAAAGCGAACATGCCAATGTTATAAGGCCAGAACGGAAGCCTGCAGGGATGAGAACAGACACCTAGTAGTAGAACCGCAGTCGATGCTGAGAATATGGAAAAACCACTTCTGCAGACGGCGATGTTAGTCAATATACCGCTGTCAGGCAGAATGATCCATTTCTAATCGACGGAGACCGCAGAGAATTCAGTCCCCCTGACCTCGACGAAGTTAAGATTGCCATATCGAAGCTCAAGTCGAACAAAGCTGCTGGCGCAGACTGCCTGCTGAGCTCTTCAAGGCAGCTGGGGATGACCTGGTTAGGATGATGCACCAGCTCTCCTGTAAGATATGGTCAAAGGTAAGCATGCCCGAGGAATGGAGTCTCAGCATCATATGCCCGATCCACAAGAAAGGAGACCTCTCTGACAGAGAAATAAGTCTTCTTAACATAGCCTTCAAAATCTCCTCTGTCATTTTGTGTAAACGCCTGAAGCCTTTTATAAATAAGCTGATAGGTCCTTATCAGTGCGGATTCAGGCCAGGAAAGTCCACCATCGACCGAATCTTCACACTAGGTCGATGAACATCGAACATCGATGAACACCTGACCGATAGTTTTGATGTCAAAAAAGGATTGAGGCAGGGCGATGCGCTGTCGTGTGATTTTTCAACATCGTATTGGAAATGACTGTGCGAAAATCACTGGCCAATACAAGAGGCACAATCTATTTCAAATCCTCGCAACTCCTTGCATACGCCGACGATATTGACATAATAGGTAGATCACAGCGAGATGTCAATGAGGCGTTTGCGAGTATTGAGTTCGAGGCGGCGAAAGTTGGTCTGGCGGTAAACGAGTGCAAAACAATATATATGCTGTCATCAAAAAAGGACGCTCAACACCGACGTCTCGGCCAGAACGTTTGTATTGGCAGATCTAAGTTCGAGGTAGTTAAGGACTTCGTCTACGTTGGCTCCGCAGTGACCTGGAACAACGACATCGGTTCCGAAATCAAACGCAGAATCACTCTTGCCAATCGCTGTTTCTTTGGGCTCAGGAGGCCACTGAGTAATAGAGCAAACGACAAAGTTGACTCTATTTATATTGACCCTTATGACCCTTATCATCCCGGTCCTGTTGTATGGCGCAGAAGCATGGACACTATCAAAAGCGGATGAGGAGGCCCTTGGTCGGTTCGAGAGAAGGATTTTGCGCGTGATTTCCGGGCCTATTAACGCAGACGGGGGATGGAGGAAAAGATACAACCACGAACTTTACGGTCTGTACAGCGACATGAGCCTAGTCAGCCGTCTACGGGTTCAATGCCTAAGATGGCTGGGCCATGTAGAGCGAAGCCCGAAGAGTCTTTGAATCCCACCCCGAGGGACGAAGCAGCAGAGGACGGCCGCACTTAAGATGGCGCACACAGGTGGAAGGGAACCTCAGCCAACTGGGTATGCGGCAATGGAAAAGGCTAGCGAAAGATCGTGCTAGATGGAGGGACATGTTGGTTGAGGCCCTGGTTCACCCCGAAGTGTAGGGCCCGCTAAGCTAAGAAGAAAAAGACGGTGTCTTTTTGCTATCTTGCAGGGAGGCCTGATGGATGCCAGGGGGAAGGTGTGTGTCAACTTGGATTAAGCAGGGACGAAGATCGAAGCTGGTGTTTGCCATGTTAAAAGCGATCGACTTCTTTGCTCTGTTTGTACGTTCTGTCTCCCTCATTAAGATAGTTATTTAAAAGTTCAAGACCAATAAAGCCGTCTTACTGCCGAGCTACTTGAAGGGGATGGTAGGGCGCAGGCACCAGCTCATCTGTAAAATACGGTCGTAGGAAAGAGAGGAGATCTCTATAACTGCGCCAACTAAAGGGGAAGAAGTCTCCTTAATATCGCATACAAGGTCATCTCTGCCGTACGGCGTGAACACCTGAAACCCTTTGTGGATAATCTGGTAGGTTCTTGTCGGTGTGGTTTCAGGCTAGGTAAGTCCACAATAGACCAAATATTCACACTGCGGCAGATCTTGGAGGTGGCCCAGGAATACCAAATCGACACGTCAGTGTACATAGAGACGAGCTATACAGTGCCATGTCTAGTTTTGAGGTCCCTGCCAAAGTCGTCAGATTGTGCAGAATGACAATGGAGAATTCTCGCTTCTTTCTACCCGCTCCATCCCATCGCACTTCTTGGGGTGCTTTATAGCAGCTTAGGGCTTTTCCTAACTAGCATCCGGTCTTTTAGGGTACCTAGTATTCCAGGTACAGAATTGATAGTCTTGGCCTTTTATACGTTTGCGGGGGTCGTTAACATGTTGTCTGTCCGTTAAATCCGAGGCTTGTGGTTGGTTTACTAGGCCTTCCTTAGCCCAACCGACTAAACCTGTTTTTTGGTGCAGAAAATTCGACATTCATCCTTCCCCATCTGTAAATTCCGGAGGAAATGAGGATGGGACTTACTAACAGTGCCGTAAGGCGTTCATATGCGGTGGTTCTTCTCGCTGTTTAGCAAGACAGCATCTGTCGGATAGATGCTACCCCTATCAGACCTTTGTAAGGTTGCGTCAGGTTAGTAGTCGCAATAAAGAAGAAATAATCGGTTCAGTCGGAAATCGCGTTATTTGGTCCAAAGACCAAATAAGATGGAAGGAGCCCTATTGACATCAAGAAAACAAAAGAATCATACATACCACCACAGAAAATCATCTAAAGCTGTGAGATCACAGGACCGTGGAGGCCAGTTTAAAAGTCCATTACGCGAAGTTATGCGCCAAAAATTGATGGCATGACGCACAGTGCGGCATGTTGCGGCATCTTGTTGAAACCAGAGCTCTATCCCGTCAATACCATTTAATTGCAAAATGAAGAAGTCAGAAATCATGTTTCTATAGCGCTCTCCATTGACGGTAACATTCTGGCCGGCATCGTCCATAAAGAAATATGGGCCGATGATTCCACACCAGACCATAAAGCACACCAAACAGCGAGTTTTAATGGTCGGAAGGGCGTCTCGACAAAAGCTTCTGACTTTCCTCCACTCCGAATTCGGCAATTTTTCTGGTTTACATATCATCATCGGATGGTTCAGCTTGATCAAATACATGGGCCCATTCAGCGGAGCTACGACGCCTACAATGGCCATCCGATTTCAACTTTTGCACAAACTGGATCTCATAAGCTTTTAAGCCAAGATCTTTCCGTAAAATCTTTAACTCATTCGGATTCTTCTCAATACTGCGCTGCACAACTTTTTCTGTTCGCACTGTCTTTAGAGATCCACTAGAGTGTACGTGTTGCGTGCTCCGAATAACTTGCTGAGATGGACGATTATATTGAATTGTATTGAATGTGGCTTTACAACAGCTCATGGAGAACCTAAGCCGGGCTTCAGTCTAGTGACTAGTCTATGCCGATAAACCAGAGACGTCCGACGCTTTGGATGTTATCATTGGCCGTGTCAGTGTTAAATCAAAAACTTAAAATCGGACCGATAGTTGTACGAAAATAAACTTTAAACAATTCCATGAGTCACGTCTACACTCCAGCCCGAAGCAATGTGTCAAGCGATGTTTTTCATTCATCATTCCACGAAGCGCAAAAAAAAGGTGTCGAGCATGACGGAAAACGCCATCATCATCATCCGCAATCTCCCAGAGGAGAAATGATGAAAATTTGGTCAATGGCCCAAAACGAATGAAAGTAATCTACCTCACGGATACACAAAAAATGAAATTTACATATACCGCACGTCCCAGTATGCGCCGGAATCTCTACTACCACCTACCCATGTGTGTCGCCGCTCAAGGATACGTGATGGAATTGCTCACCTTACTGAAATTGCTGCGAGCATCCTTGTATCACATTACTGAACTGATATCCGTTTTCCTTTAAATGAATATGGTAGTGTCTTATCAGGTGTGTTCAATCGGCTAAATGAAAGTAAAGGAAAAACATCCAGACAGACGTGTATCTCTAACACTTTAGTAATTAATTCCGATTGCGTAGCGCCGATAACCGGAATAGCAGATGTTCACCAAAAGAGAGGGAGAGAAAAACGAATCCTTTTCGAGTGGCTAGTGAGTAGACTGATACTTTTCCTCTACCCTCCGTCCATAACGAATTAGTTATGTGTGCATGCTGGCGACATTAATTAACATCTCACTTCGGATGAAACTACGGTTGAAGGCGGTCCCGGAAAAGTATCGAATTTCGTCTTGTTACCCGTCCCCAAGTATGTGACCCCATATGCTCTCGTCCTGGTAGTGGGCATGTAGTAGTTTTGTAACCGAAAACTCGGGAAAAGACTTCCTGCTCGATAGTAATCTCTTAGAGTGTAGTCCTTTCACAATGTGCTACAATGGGTGTACTAGTACATGGACGTCGTGTAAGGGAATGTCCTTTGAGGAGATTGTCGTTTTTAATTAGCTCGATCTGAGAAGAGATAATTAATGAGCCAATGTGTTACTGTGTGTCATAGGCTCGTTGTGTACAGATGAAGGATGACTTGATTTAGGATGCGTAGGGATGTCCGCCACCTGCTGAGGATAGATTATATTACAGGAGACAAACTAGGTCGAGTTGATTTGTGAGATAGGAATGGATACCAGTGAATTGCTTATATGTTCGATGCCACGTCGAAATCAATGATGAACGTCCTTGTGTGACAGGTGACAGGATGATGGGCTTTGTTTAACAAGAACAACTAGAACAGTAGTATCGATGCAATCCTGAGAATATTATCCTTGAACGAAGGAAAGAGAATATCTTTCACAACTTTGCTTCGAGAGCAAACTGTCCCGTGAGTGGCTTTAACTGGGAGTCCTGTGACGTTTTTCCATCCAAAACCTTCCGCCCCCCCACCCAAAATTCCCTTGGAGGACAAAGTTTTTTGTCGATTAAGAGCCATATTTCATGGCTGTCATTATCACTACCACACACTCGTCGTCTATCATATCTATTTGTCACAAAATGACAAAAGGGACGAAATACGCTTCTTCCTTCGAACCACTTCGCGAACCCATCCTACGGCCCCACAGGAGAGCGTCGATCAATTTATTAGATATTGACAGGACACAGGCCCCTCATGTGCCCAAGAAGACCGCACAACAAACAAAGAAGAAGCGAAAAACCTCGCTTCCAGTGATCCTGTTTTGATTTATGGATTTCAAAGTGGCAAATGTATCTCCCTCTCTCGGCGTCGCAAAATTAGATTTATTTGAAGATGAATTCATTACACCTAAAAAAAAACAGTAAATTTGCACAAGCCCCCAATCCACGCGGTATACTCCATCAACCAAGAAACGCATTACGAAAGAAGAAATTACCATTAGGAGCTGAGAATTAAACATGTGAGAGCGGCCGTGGGCTTACAATCGACATTGCTTTCGTCGGCATGTCATCCATCTGTGTGACATTAGGCAGGACTACAAGGACTAACTGCAACGGTAAATATTTAAAATTTCTACTAAAAAATAATTTATGACACAAATTTCAATCCCAGCGAGGGGTTCGGTGCCCTTGTCTTCTTACCCTGAGATTTATGCGGGAGCGATTTAGGAGGGACAGAAATATTTTTCTCGTCCTTTTTCAAGGATTTTACATTTCCTTTTTGTCTTTCCTTTTTTTTGCTTTTGGTGTAAAAATGATGATGATGATGGTTGGGATATTCAAATGTGTTTTGAGTAAATTTGTTATGAAATAGAGAGCAATTCATGGGGGATGGGGATGGGAAAAGGGCACTTGGTAGCTTGTTTGGATGGCTGGAAGGGTCGAAAGCTCTTGGATCGAAGAGGAAATTAGTGAAAATATTTTTCGGTGATTCCTGACAGGTTGTCGTGTTCGGAATTTTTAAGAAATCAAACGGAACTCGGAAATTCGGAAGGGGAAGCTTATGGCTTAAATCGAATACATTTTACGATGAACGACCCTTCGTTATAGGGTAGGGTTAACGACCATATTTAAATGAGTTTCAAATCGCCTTTTCGTTTAAGGGCATGCCAATCATATTACTACCAGGAAATGAGGACCAAATATTAATGATTTTAGAATGACAAGCTGACAGTTAGATATCCAAAATTCTATCGGAGATATTCGTCTTCTAATGCCCAACAGGATATTGTTTAATTTCCGAAATTTGGTTCTAATAGGTTAGATAAGGTTCCTCTTCTTCTTTTTTAACGGGCACTACAGTTCGGGGTGAAGCTGAGCCTCAACCAACATGCCCTCCAACTAGTACGATTTTTTGCTAGCCTTTTCCATTGCCGGACACCCAGCTGGTTGAGGTCCCCTTCCACCTGTGTGAGCTATCTTAAGAGCGGCCGTTCTCTGTTTCTTCGTCCCTCAGGGTTGGACTCAAAGACCCTTCGGGCTCGAGTTGTAGTGTCCACTCACTCTACATGGTCTAGCCATTTTAGGCGTTGAATCCATAGACGCCTGACAAGACTCATGTCACTGTACAGCCCATAACGTTCGTGGTTGAATATTTTCCTCTAACCCCGCCCAAAATCTTTCTCTCGAACAGACCAAGGACCTCCTCAGCAGCTTGTGATAGACTCCATATCAGGAGCGGCATGATAAGAGTCCTATATAGAGTCAACTTTGTCATTCGGGAGAGAGCTCTATTACTCGATTGCCTCCTGAGCCCAAGGAAACAGCGATTGGCAAGAGTGATTCTGCGTTTAGTCTCGGAAGTGATGTCGTTGTTCCAGCTCACTGCGGAGCCAAGGTAGACGAAGTCCTTAAATATCTAAAACTTATGCCTGCCAATACAAACGTTCTGGCCCATGCGTCGGTGGTGATTGTCCGTTTTTGTCCTCGTTTACTGGCAAACCAATTTTCGTCGCCTCCACCTCAATACTCGTATTATGTAAATGTCGTCGACATATGCAAGGACTTGCGAGGATTTAAAACAGATTGTGCCTCTAGCATTGGCCTGATATTTTGCACAAGAAGTCACTCGACAGGGCATCGCCCTGCCTATATCCTTTTTTGACATCAAAACTATTGGTAAGGTGTTCACTGAATCGGGTGGAGCAGCGAGCATTCTCCAGAGTCATCCTGCTTAGTCTGACGAGTTTAGCAGGTATGTCAAAGGTAGACATAGCGTTGTATAGCTCGTCTCTAATTACGCTGTCGTATGCGGCTTTGAAGTCGACAAATTAGGTGGTGAGTGTCGACTTGAAATTCATTGGTTTTCTCCAGTATCTGCCGTAGTGTGAAGATTTGGTAGATGGCGGACTTCCCTGGCCTGAATCCGCACTGATAAGGACCTATCAACTTATTTATAAAAGGCTTCAGGCGTTTACACAAAATGACAGAGGAGATTTTGAAGGCGATGTTAGAAGACTTATTTCTCTGTCGGAGAGGTCTCCTTTCTTGTGGATCGGGCATACGATGCTGAGACTCCATTCCTCGGGCATGCATACCTTTGACCGTATCTTACAGAAGAGCTGGTGCATGATCCTATCCAGGTCATCCCCAGCTGCCTTGAAGAGTTCAGAAGACAGTTCGTCTGCTCCAACAGCTTCATTCGCCTTGAGTTTCGATATGGCGATCTTACCTTCGTCGAGGTCACGGGGACGGAATTCTCTGCGATCTTCTTCATTAAGAGATGGATAATTCTGCCTGATAGGGACATTTTGACAAACATCGTTGTTATACAGTCTGGAGAAGTGGCTTTTGCATATTCTCAGCAACGACTGTTATTCTACTACTAGGTGTCCGTTCTCATCCCTGCAGGCTTCTTTTCTGGTTTTATAACATTGACGTGTTCGCTTTATCTGTTGATAGAACTTTTGAACGTCATGCCTGCAGTAACTCCTCTCCAGATTCTAAATCGCACGCTTCTCGTGCCCTTTCCTCTTTCTTTTGCGAAGCTTATGCGCCTCCCTTCTTTTTAACTCGTAAAGCCCACGAGCTGCTCATGTTCTTTTATGCAGCGAGGCTTTATATGGTTAGATTAGGTTAGATATATTAAACGCGACATACGTTGTCCCAGCTACGACATAAAAATAGTTCAAGGAGATTTTAATGCGAAATTATGCAAAGCGGACATATTTGAGTCGATCCCGGGGAAACATAGCCTACACGACACCATGTGCGAAAACGGACATCGGCTACTCGACTTCCTGCCGTGCCGTAAACTCCTTCTAGTTAGCACACGATTCCCGCATTACAGAATGCACAAAGGAGCCACCAAGCAAATTGATCACGTTACGATTAACTCCAGACCCTCCTTCAGTAATCTAGATGTACGAACCTTTCGAGAAGCGAACATCGACTCGGATCAATACTTTGTTGTAGCCAAGGTACGAATGAAGATATTCAAAATGCCACGGAGTCAAGCTGGACAACGAAAGTTTGACGTCGGAATCGACAATCGCAGGAAACCGCTGCGACCGAGCTTCCTTCAACCTCTCGCAAACTCCAATGTCACAGGAACAATCCACAGAACAACAGTGGGAGTATTGCCAGCGTGCCATCAGAGACGCTGCCTCTGACGTGCCGGGTTTCAAGCCACCGTCAGTTAGAAATCCCTGGTTTGATGAGCAATACGAGCAAGTACATGAAGCAAAGCAAAACCCATACATAGATGGAATTTCAAAGCTCAAGACTAAAAAAGCCGCGGGCGCGGCTTGCCAGCCTACTGAGCCTCTTAAAGCGGCTAGGGATGAGCTGGTAGGGCGCATGTACCAGCTCATCCGTAAAATATGGACGGAGGATGTGAACGCCTGAAACCCTTTGTTCATATTCTGATAGGTGTGGCTTCAGGCCAGGTAAATCCATAGTAGACCAGATATTCACACTGCGGCAGATCTTGGAGAAGACCCAAGAATGCCCATGACCCTTTCGTCGATTTCGAGGAGGCGTATGACAGTGTGCATAGAGACGAGCTGTATGGAGCCATGTCGAGTTTAAAAATCCCTGCCAAACTCGTCAGATTATGCAGGATAACAATGGAGAATTCTCGGTGCTCTGTTAAGGTTGGTAGTGAATTAACCGAGACATTTGATTTAGACAAGGTGACGCACTGTCATGTAAATTCTTCAACATCGTACTTGAAAAGATCATACGAGACTTACTGGCCAATACAAAAACCCCGGATTTGGAGAGAGGTCAATCTTGTCTTCATCCCCAAGATTGGAAAACCAAGCGAGCAACCTAAATCCTATTGCCCTATCAGTTTGACTTCGTTCTTTCTAAAAACAATGGAGAAACTGATAGAGCTCCACATTAGAGGTATCCTGGAAAATCGGACACCTCTGCATCCCAACCAGTATGCATATCGCAAAGAGCGATCTACCGAAAATACACTACATCACTTGGTGACGTGCATTGAAAATAGTTTCACACAAAAGGAGATCGCAATCTGCGCTTTCCTCGATATAGAGGGAGTCTTTGATAACACTGGCTATGATTCGATCACCACTGCACTATCCTGCAGGGTTATCCTGCCCTAATCACTGGATTAGGGCGATGCCAAATAGCCGTATCATATCATCCACATGCGGAGAGGTCTCAGTGACAGTATCGGCGGTCAGAGGATGCCCACAAGGGGGAGTCCTCTCGCCACTGCTTTTGTCGATAGTCATCGACGACCTACTACGCAAGCTGACCACTCGGGACTACGAGGTCATCGGATATGCTGATGACCTAGTAGTCAATGTTACGGGCAAGTGCGAGGTCACTGCCTGTGAGCGCATGCAGCTTGCGCTCCAATTTATCTCTGACTGGTGTGGCAGAGAGGGGTTATCTATTAACCCAACTAAGACAATCTTAGTCCCATTTACAAAGAGGAGAAAGGTACAACCCTGCTCAATCTTTCTAAATGGAACACACATGGGATTTTCAGAGGAGGTAAAGTATCTAGGTATTGACCTAGACCGCAGACTCAACTGGAACTCCAACATGAAAAATAAACTCATGTAAGCGACTAAGGCCATGTGGGCCTGCCGACGCACCTACGGTAAAACCTGGGGGCTTAAACCTAAGGTAGTCCACTGGTTATATACCGCGATAGTAAGGCCTACGGGTCCGCCGTATGGTGGACAAAAGTTGAACAAAAAACTACAATTATTAAGCTTCAACGCCTTCAGAGACTAGCGTGCCTCGGCATCACAGGCGCTATGCCGTCCTGCCCTGCGGCAGCACAAGAAGCACTCATTGGACTCCCTCCACTGCACCTTTTTATCAAGAAGGTGGCATTACGCAGTGCAATCAGAATCCTCTGCTCGGGAACAAATATGCCATGTAGACCTGCAGGCCACATGTCCATATTACAACACTTTCCCGAGCTGGATATGATTACTACAGTCTCGGACGCATTGCCACACACCTTCACCTTTGACAAGAGATTTGAGATACTGATCCCAAATCGCTCAGCATGGGAAAACAGTGATCCCCTGCTGAATGTCAAAGGCCTTAGGTGGTACACGGATGGCTCCAAGATGGCTTCTGGCGTTGGCGCCGGCATCTTTGGACCAAAACGCAAGATCTCGAAGGCCCTGGGAATAAGCCCCAGCATCTTCCAAGCAGAGCTGAATGCCATCCTAACATGCGCCAATCTAAATCTCGAGACTGGCATCAGAGGAGTAACTATCAACATACTCTCTGACAGCCAAGCAGCGCTTAAAGCACTGGGTTCGTACAGCACGAACTCAAAAACCGTCAAGGAATGACATGACGCCCTGCAAGACCTCGCCAAAACAGAAATACTGTTAAACATAACAGAGTGTCGTGGGGTGCGGTTCTCTTATAAGTTTTAAAATAATAAATTTAAAATGTTGTGTAACGTGTGCTCAGAAAGGGTTGAACGAAACTCAACACTTAAAATCTCGTGCGGTGATTGTAATGGATTGTTTCATATAGCATGTGTGAACATTCAAGAACAAGATGCTGATTATAAGAAAGCAAGTGGAAATTCTTTCCGTTGTGATAAATGTAGTGCACTAAGGCGTCGATCTCTGCATTTAGCGGAACCAGCTCTAGTTTCAAATAAGCAATCTGAAACGAAGAAAGTAGTACAACCTACTAAAACGGCTAACAGAAAGATTGCCAAGCAAGCTCTGCCGCCGGCTGGAAGTTCTAAATCGGATACTGTTGAAGTTGAAGGTGAATTTACAAACCAAATGATTTACCAGAAACTAATGCACTTGGAGGAGATGAACAAAGAACTTCTTCTTTCTTTGTCTGGACTACGCGAAGAGAACGAAGGCCTCAAATCGAAGATCAACTCTCTTGAGAGTAGACTTAACTGGCAACAACAGAATTCCTTGCAAAACTGCCTCGAAATTGCTGGTGTTCCTGAGGTTGAGGATTCCAACGCTAAGATTACAGCGCAGCAAATTCTTCGCAATAATTTAGGGATTGACGTAACAGACTGTCAAATCGAAAAATGCTACGTCAAGAAAATTCACAAAAGAGAGGAAGGCAATCACGACAGTCGCTCTCCACACAAATCTACAATTTATTTGCGGCTCTCTGATTCCTCTCTTAAACGACAGATCATGAAAGAGAAAGCGAAAAGGAAAAAGAAACTCTCATCGGGCATCACGAGCAATAGCAATGTTGGAGGCGTCGACGTTTACATTAATAATGCGCTAACAAAATACAATCAGGCGCTGTTCATGCAGGCGAAAGCAGCGAAGAAAGAGAAAGGTTACAAATACTTGTGGTTTAACAATAACAACTTTTTAATGAGGAAATTTGAGGGTAGTAGTGTCATCGTTTTAAGATCTTTTGATGATCTTAAACGCATATTATAATTTTCAAAAATCTTAATTTTTTTTTTCTATTATGAATTTTGATTATGTTTTAGATGATGATGATACTAGTACCTCGAATTTTAATAGCTTTAATCCAGATAATGTTTTCCTTTCCAAAGGTTTCTGTAATGATAAACTTTTCTTCATCCACCAAAATATCAGAAGCTTAAGAGAAAATTTTCCTGAGCTCGTTTCCCATCTAGAATCCTTTGCATGCATTCCTGAGTTTATATTTGTGTCAGAAACATGGATCTACAATTTCGAAATTAACGATTATAGTATACCGGGTTTTAATTTTTTTGCGAATTGTAACGAAAATTACGCAGCGGGCGGCGTTGGCTGTTTTGTAAGGCTTGAATATGACTGTGTCGCTTCAAATTTAAATTTCAAAAGTGCTGATATTCTAAAATTATCTTTCATACTAAATAATGAAGACTACGTCGTCTACTGCGTATACAGATTAATAAAATTTAGCAGCTCGATCTTTATTGAAGAATTCTCCAGTCTCCTAAGTAATGAAAAATCAAAAAATGTTATTTTCTTTGGCGACTTTAACATAGATATCTTAGATTCTAACAACGACATTGTATCAGCATATTTAACTTTACTTGCGTCCCATGGCTTAACTTCCTTTATAAACGAACCAACCAGACTACAGTCAGGAAAGTGTTTAGACCACATTTATGGACGCTTTTCAAAAGGGTCTCCAAGCTTTTATGAGAAATGTGTCTTTGATTTAAATATAACTGATCATTCTATGATAGGATTACTGGTTAATGCCTCCACTAAGAAAGAAGTTAAAAGGTTTCATCGCGACTTTATCAAGATAGATTTCTCACAGCTCAGATCAGCACTTTGCCATGAGTTTTGGGAGGATGTGTATACTAGAAAGGATGTATCCGAGGCTTATGATATATTTATTCTATCTCTTATTGAGCATATCAATCGCTGCAGTATCAGAATTGAGCCATCGAAATCTAAGAAAAAATTAAAGCCATGGATTTCCAGTCACTTGGTTAATAAAATTATACTAAAGAATCGGCTTCGAATTAAAAGTGCAAAGCATCCTAACAACTTTGCACTACTTACAAGGTACAAGCAACTGTGTGCTCGATTAAAAAGGGAAATTCCTTTATGTAGGGATAGTTTTTATAGTCAAGAGTTCAATTCAGTGAGAGGCAATATTAGAGGTGAATGGAAAGTTGTTAATTCTATCCTAAATAAAACCACAACAACCAAAATACCAACTCTTACTCGTATTGGCGAATCCTCAACCTCTGACAAATTTGAAATGGCCAAACTGTCTAACGAATATTTCGCTTCTATTTCTAGTACCTCATCCTCGCCTTACAGGCCGCAACTGCACTCCTCTCGCTGTACTTCAAATTACTGCCCCGATCATCATCAGAGCAATAGTTTTGTTTTCGAGCCAATAACCGCATTTGAGGTCTTAAAAATTATAGGCTCCTTAAAAAACTCAAACGCATCTGGCAAGGATGATATTTCTAATCGGACACTGAAGAAAATTGGATTCTTTATAGTCGATGTCCTTGCATACATCTTCAATAAGAGTATATATTCGGGCATTTTTCCTAAAGCTCTGAAATGCGCTGATGTTTTGCCTCTCTACTAAAAAGGACCAAAAGACAATATCTCTAACTATAGACCTATTTCACTCCTACCCTCAATCAGCAAAATTTTTGAAAAGGCAATAAAAACTCGGGTTTCGAAATTTATGTGCAAAATCAACTTTTTTAATCCTATTCAATATGGCTTCCAGAAGGATAAATCTACTGAAGATGCCTTACTCCACTTTTGTTCCCATATCTTTGCAAATGTTGATAAAAAACTGTTTTCAGCTGGTTTGTTTGTCGATATAACCAAGGCCTTCGACATGGTTAACCACAGAATTTTGTTGGCAAAACTCGAAAAGGCAGGCTTTAGAGATTTTATGCTTAAGTGGTTCCGATCGTATTTGGAAAGCAGATCACAGTGCGTTAAGATTGACGATGTGAGAAGTAATTTGGAGTATCTAAACATAGGAGTGCCCCAAGGATCTGTACTCGGCCCTTTGCTATTTTTAATTTATATTAACTCGCTGTTTGAAATGAAATTTAAAGGTGTCGCCACAGCTTTCGCTGATGATGTTGCTTTTGCGTACGGTTCTGATAGTCCGTTAAACTTAATTTCTGACATAAACTTTGATCTAAACTTGCTGAGGATCTGGTTTGCTAAGCATAATCTACTGATCAGCTCTAAAACCAAAATTATGTACTTTAGCTTAACAGCACAGAATAGTTTTGGGTGTGATGTTTTCTATCATGCTCCTGAGTGTCAAAAATTCAAGTTCAACTGTACATCCTGTTGTCCTTTCTTAACCTTCTACAATAATATGAGTTGTAGTGAAAAATGCTTTACAGTGGAGGTAGTTAATGAATTTAAATACTTAGGAATAATCATCGACAGCAGACTAAATTTTGTCAGCCATGTTGCTATACTTACAAATTATTTTCGTTCTACGCTTAGAAACTTTTTTTACCTGCGTAAAGTTTGCTCTACCAAATTGCTAAAAACCGTTTATTATGGTATTTTCCACTCCAAATTGCAATATGGTATTACATGTTGGGGTGGGATATATTTCAATAGACTACGGCAGCTGTTGATTCTACAAAAAGCGGTTCTAAGAAGAATATGCAGTAAGTCCCGTATGCATCCTAGTTTTTCGCTATTTCGTAATTCGAATATTCTTCCAGTTCGTCACCTCTATTGCTTCAAAGTGCTAAAGGAATTTTTTTTTAGATCAGGAAATATAAACTACAAAGTATTTGATAGTCACCGCTTGCGAAGCAATTTACTATATCAAGTATCCATACCCATTTATCGTACAACTGCATTTCGTAATTTTTATTCTGTAGTTTCGTGTCGCTTATTTAATAAACTGCCTATCAACATAAAAATAGTAGATTCACCTGGCACATTTGTTAAGCTTTTGAAATGCTGGCTTCTTGAGTTTGAATATAATAACCTGGAGTACATTTTGAACACCATGTCTTAAACCTTACTCTGATATTTTTTATTGAAGATTTAAAGTTTTATCTTGCTTTCGTAGTAATTAAAACACTTTCTTTTTAAAAGGGTCACCCCACCCATATTTTGAATATATACTATCATATATAACGGAAATGACATTTAACTCTATTTTGTTATAAATACCAAATGTCATTAGTATTTCTCTTGAGTTTGTAATTTATTATATTTATATACAAGTATCGATCTATGTAATGTTATGAATGAGAAATAAATAATTTACAATTGTGCCAGGACATAAAGGTATCAAGGACAATGAAATTGCCGACCAACTTACCAGAAAAGGTTCCAGCGACAAATACATAGGTCCGGAACCTTTCTGCGGCATTCCCGGGTCTAAGATAAATTACCTCTTAGACAAGTGGGAAAAATCGCAACACCTGTCCTTCTGGAACAGTGTTCGGGGACTCCGTCAATCTAAACGACTTATACGACCCCTGAACAAACACCCTATTGACATACTCAAACTCAATAGAGGGGATATCAGAAGACTAGCCCGCTATCTAACGGGACACTGCGGTCTGAGATATCATCTTAACAAAATTAGTCTCTCGTCTGAAACTGAGTGTCGGCTCTGTCTAGAGGACGATGAGACGGCAGAACACATACTATGAAGGTGTGCTGCTCTCTGCCATCTTAGGAAGCGCATCCTTCTCAGTGAAGTTATGACTCCTGAGGTGATCACCCTGGCTCCTATGAGAAGCATTCTCAACTTCATTATAGAGGTGGAGAGGCTACTCGGCTAATCGGCTAGCAGGCACAATAGATCTGTAAAGGTCGCAGTGCCATATTGCTAATAGTAGCACTAGCTCCATGTATAAAAAAAAAAAAATTAGACGAACACAGCGGGACGTCAATGATGCGTTCGAAAGCATTGAAGCGGAAGCGGCTAAAATGGATCCTTCGGTTAACGAGGGTAAAACGAAATATATGCTGTCAAACAAAAAACACGAGCAGCACCTATGTCTCAGCCAGAAGGTCACAATCGGCAGCTACAGATTCGAGGTGGTCAAGGACTTCGTCTAGATGGGCTCAGTAGTGACCAGCGACAACAACACTGCCAATTGAGAAGTAGAGCCCTCTCTCGAAAGGCCAAAGTTCCGCTGTACAAAACCTTAATCATCCCGGTCTTCCTCTATGGCGCAGAGGCCTAGACTTTGACTGTCGGCCCTTGGTCGTTTCGAGACGGAAATTCTGCGTTCAATCTATGGGTCCGTTTATATAAAGGAAGACCGGAGGAAAAGACACGACGACGAACTTTATGAGCTGTACCGCTATACATATCGGCCTAGTACGACGTCTTCGGATCCAACGTCTAAGATGGCTAGGCCATGTAGAGCGAATTGACAAGACACCTTCGGCCCGAAGATTCTTCGAATACAACCCCGAGAGACGACGCGTTTTGGCTAAGTTATGAGTAAGTTGTTGTCCGATTTCTGTCGTAAGGTCCTGCAAGAATATCCTGTTAGATTGATTTCAATACCAATTTGCTCACCAGATGTATTCTAAGTTTCACGTTTAAATCATCCGAGTCACAAATCAATCAATTACACCGACTAACAAATCCATTTAACCACCAATAGATTACACTGTCAACCCATAAAGCCATCAGACTAGTCCAAGCCGTCATCACATCGCCATACCCACTCCGCCCAGTTGGATCATTAATTTTTCATTACACCATTATCCCACATCTAGAAAGCAGTCCCCAAAACGTTTGTTAAAAGGTAACGTCGAGAAGATTGCATTATCCCAGCATATGTTTCCAATCCTTCTTCCTTTCAACACCCTCTTCCTTTCTACACCCTCCCTCGCTCCCCTCCTTTGATAAGGTCGTCGATGACTAATGAAATTTCCAGTCAAGCCAATCCGCCGGGGAAAAAACGTCAAAGTAGGTCGCCCTCCTGTGTGTCCTGTTAAATAACTAAAAATTTGATTAAATCAATTCCTTAACCCTTGGAGACTCCACTTCCTTTTTTCCTATTTTTCTGTCCTTTCACTTGCCGTTCGTTGGTGTTTCCACCATTCATTGATGGTGGGTCGTTCTTCCCATCTCATCCCGTTTCGGTTAAATTTCACAGAACATATGCTACATAGATGTAGCAGAGAAACGTAATGTCCTTAAGGTGTTCATCGCCCCCGAGCTTAAAAGGGTGCATTGACTGTGTGCACTGTGGTCGAAGCGAGGGCGGAGATCGGGTTGGTGTTATATGGTGTTGCGTGGCAGCCACCAGTTGCTTGTTGTGGTGTTCCACCAGCTGTCGGTTGCGTGCTTGTGATGGTAGTGACTTTTGCTGAGCGAAACTTGAAACGACGATGGAGAGCGAAACTGACGCATGTCCTTTAAATGTGGATCGTATTCTGTTGAAGCGTTGTGGGGTTGAATTACCCCAAGGAAGCTTGGTGTTTTGCCAAGTTTCAGCTGCTGTGGGTGTAGCAAGTGTGGGTTTGTTTACAACTGTTCAGTTTCATTTGTGTCGGGTTCGGGAACGAATGTTTCACGGTTGCCATACGTCGTCCAGTGTAGTTTGGAAGATATATCCTCAAAAGGTTGTAGGTACTTCGGGCGTTTCGTAAATTCGCTAGATCGAACATTGCGGGCATTTCGGCAGTCAGTGTTGTGATTACGGATTGATAACACGTGCTCTCGATAGTTCTTTTATCTCAGACGACGGCGAATCCTCGAATAGAATTGATTAAGTGCTAATGATAAAGAGAATTAATTTGTAATTTGTTAGTGATTAGCTTATGAAAGAGGATAGTAGTACATACAATTAAGTGAGTTGTTTGTGTTTCAAGAAGTTTCAGGAAACGGAGGAGTCGACGAGTTAGTTATAAACTGCTGTGAGTACATTTATGCTTTTTACATTTAGAGCTACGTAGATACAGGAGTACCTGACTAGCTTTAATAAGACTTTTGGGTGGGAGTTATTGAAAATATTGACTTTTGGCTTCCGGGTATTTTTCAAATTGTAATTAGAATATTTAGGAGATTGGTGGTATGTGCATACGCTCGATCTAGTGTATTCTTCACCTTCTCCAGTTCAGTAGGATGGAAAGTACTATCCTTTAAGACAGCAACTGAATGATTTTCCTTCAATGTTGTCGCACGACAGATAGTATAGTGAGAAACTTGAAGAAGGGCCCAGTTTTCTATTAAATTTTTATTTTTTCTCTACGAGCAGCCTAAAAAACTTTACCTCTCAACCTGGATGTATTATCTCCCCTAGGCTCGTCTGATCATTGTGTCAGACGAAAAGCTCCCAAAAGGATGAGAAAGCTAATTTGTGTGGCCTCAACAACTTCTTTCGAGGCTTTAACTGGTCGTTGTGCTTCCTCGTGGTTTGACTTGAGCTGCAAAGAGGTTTTTAGATCGAGAGATATAAGTTTTCGGAAAAATATACACATACACGCCAGACATGACTGCAACTTCCATATTCGACGAGCCAAATTTTTACACGACCAAAAACTGAGGCGTAAAATCCGACAATGTCCCAAAGGTAGCAGAAGTTTTTGGTCTTTTGTCGAAAACGTCATAACTCCGTCTCGTCGTCTATACCCATGCCTGTACAATGACATTCCAGCTGTCAAGCCCTGACAAAGCTGGCAAAGCCAGTCTGCCTGCTGCCTACTTCGCAGTAAGCTCGCAGCTTCCAAACTCAGTTGCAGGGCTTTTTTTTTAAAAACTTGACACACACAAATCCGCTGGTCCAGATGGTATTTTCCCAACAACTCTAAAGAGGTGTTCTTCTACGCTTGCAGAACCACTGCGTAAGCTTTTTCAACTTCCCTCCTCTCCTAAGCTCTATCCGAGTAGGTAGAAAACAGCATTTGTCCAGCCCATTCCCAAAAAAGGCGATACTTCTTCTCTCTCCAATTACCAGTCCATTGCACTAAAGTCCTTTCTTTCCAAGGTCATGGGAACGCTGATAAATCGCCAGCTAATCAAATGTCCCGAGTCAAATACGTCCTCAATGACTGGCAGTATGGTTTTCGCAGCAACAGATTTGACAGAGTTTAGCAGGAAGCCCTTTTGTCGAAAATGCGTGCATTCGGAATCGGTGACTCCCTTCTTCTATGGATTGGAAGCTACCTTTCGGATCGTTCCATTCAAGTTTTCTGCTCGTGTTCCTCAAGGCTCCGTTTTGCCTCCGACTCTTTTTCTCATTTTTATAAATGATCTCTTGTCTGCCACTTCTAATCCAATCCACTCCTTCGCTGACGACTGTACTCTTAGATTCGTTCAATACTTTACGATCCTGCCATTCGGCTGTTGATAGCGAGCGATGGCGTATGTTAAGCTCATTCAATTCCGATATCGAGAGCATCATTGTATGGGGTAAAAAGTATAGAGCGGAATTTAATGCATCCAAAACACAATGCCGTCTTCTGTCGCACGGACCCAATGCGACTATCCATGAATGGCACCTGTATCTCTGAAACCGAGAAGCTTTCTATCCTGGGTATGTGCATCAGTGACAACCTTTGTTGGAACTATCATATATTTAGTGTCGCCAGGAATGCCGGGAAATTACTAGGTTTCCTATAAAGATGCAAGGAATTCCCCCACCCACCGATCTGGTTACAATTTATAATGTGCTCATTAGTCCTAAGTCCTAGGACCCTAAGTCCTAGGACCCTAAGGTCCTAGTCCTGCCCTAGGACTGGGCAGAAAACAAGATCGTGCGATAAAACTAATAAAAGATTCCAGCATCACAAAATCATTACATTCGCTTGATCACGGCAGGAATGTCTCCTGCCTTTCCTAGTCTTATGTGTTCGCAGTGGGTAGTGTGTTGGTCTCTGACGCCGATGACACGGGATCAAATCCCGACGACATTCATCAAACGTGTTTTCACGGTGCCTCTCCTCAGCGGGGTTCTGACAAGACTCCCTGTAGTATAAATGCCATGAAAAGCTTCTCGAAATTTGCCGTTCGAACCCGGCAATATGTAGGTCACACACAACATGGGTGATAGAGAGAAGCTCGGTTTTGGCCCTCCATGGACTGTAACGCCAATATATGTATGTGCATTTCGCCCCTTTAAAACTTCTTCCACGACACTCGCCTCTCCCGGAATGCTCACGAATTCACTTTGAAGCCCGTTTTCGGTCGTACTGTCAAATATAGAGATTCTTCCTTCAACTGAACCACACGAATAAGATCACGAATGTGAAACACTTTACCTCGTTCGGCTTTCCCCGCTCAATACAACATGCAGATATTTAAGACCAATGTCAATAGGCACCTGCTCACCATCTCCCTCTTACCATATGTTCGCACAATGTCTAGCTTACGTTATAAGGCTTTAGCTTTAGCTAATTGGTCTATTTGATCTATTTAAAAAGCAGCTTACTGCCTGCGGAACATCCTTCCAATGCATGGTTAAAGCTACCTTGAGATTGACTAACCTAAAGATCTGTCCAAGTAAGGCGAATTAAGGCTATAAACTTTTCTTTTGAGAAAAGCTGTGTACCCTATTTTGAAGGCTCACCAATACCATTGAAGTGTAAGGAATAATATCGCTAAATATTCTCCGAGACTGGTTTTACAGAAGTCAATCTGATGGTCAACATGGACGATGATGCTTAATAATAGGGACGTTTCTATGGCATTTACCTCGGCAGTATTATTTCTTTAGGTCTTGAATGGTGGCTAGCCCATTGACATACACTCAGCTTTTTCGAAAATCTCCATAAAGAAAGTCAGGTGTTCTTAAATCGCTAGATCTTGCAGGCCAATTCACATTTCCGCAACGTGATCATAAGCGACTTTCAAGCACCCTTGTGACTCCCCGACATTGTCAGACGTAGTGTGACAGGTTACCTATCTTGTTGAAAATAAACATCATGCAGGTCGATTCCAAGAAGCCATGGTATCGTGCAGAATTGACGGTAACCACGTTATCATACTCATTTATACCCTGAGTTACAAAACAGTCACTTTTTGGCTTTTTCACTGGAAGTTCTTGATGTTCATATGGGTTCTCGTTGGCCCGAATGCTACAATTGTGCTTGTTCACCTTTCCATTCAACGAACAATTAACCTCAACGCTGAGAATGATTTTTGATGAATAACAGTCATCAATCGAACGAATGCTGTAAGATCTAGTGAATGACCCGATTTATGGTCAGTTGGCTTGAGGTCTTATATCCGTTGAATCTTGTATGCGTGCATACGTATAATTGCGTATAATTCTGCGGAAGCCGTGGTGCAGTGGTTAGTGTGTTGGACTCTGAGGCCCGATGAGCGAGTTCGGATCCCGATAACACCAACGCCATCGAATGTTTATTTTGCGGCGTCTCTCCTCGACGGGTTACTGCCAAAACACCACGTAGTATACTTGCCACGAAAAAGCTTCTCGACTCACGTCGTTTGGAATCGGCATTAAACTGTAGATCCCTTTCACCTGAGTGGAAAATAAATCGCACACACCATGGGTGATTGAAGAGAAGCTTGGCTCTGGTCCTTCATTCACTTTAATGTCACCAAAAAGGCACAAAATCTCGAACCCCAGTCAGCGGACGTCATAGTCGAGTTGCCGGGCAGGAAAGTTTTGTTGTGTGATTGATAAGATAAGAAATTAATCTTCGCGACCACCGAGTTCAAGGATATCGAGGAGTCTAGGAAAAACATAAAATGCGAATGTTTTATAAGAATGCAAGAAGCATTGCAGGAGGATTCAAGAAAGGCACCCAGCCTCTTAGAAATTTCGAGAGTAATCTTGTCACCGATCCGCATTTCCAGTAGCTGCTTAACGAGCATGACTAGGAGAGAGTGCTAGGGACAGATGGCTTGCCATCACAGCTCTTCAAGGCTGGCGGCAATGTTCTTGTAGGGAGTATGCACCAGATCTTCTGCAGAATTTGGGAAGATGAAAGCATGCTCGACGACTGGAATACCAGCTCTATTTGCTCCATCCATAAAAAAGGCGATCCTGCCTCTTGCAAGAGCTATAGAGGTATATCCCTGCCCAATGTCGCATACAAGATCCTGTCCAGCGTGTTGTGTGAACGTCTAAAGCCATTTTGCACCGCAAATCTACTATAGACCAAATTTTCACACTTCGACATATCCTGGAAAAGACCAACGAGTTTCGAATCGATTCACACCGTCTTTTCATCGATTTCAAAGCCGCATACGACAGCATTCATCGTGATGAATTGTTTGGTGCGATGGCCGAATTCGAGATCCTGGGAAAACTGATCCAGTTGTGTGGCGCCACGCTAAACAATACGCAATGCACCGTGCAACTCGGTTTTACGACTTCGGAACCGTTTGAAACATGCACCGGATTTCGACAAGAAGATGCGCTGTCATGTGACTTCTTCAACTTGGTGCTGGAGCAGATAGTGGGACGGGCAGGCGTCAACAGGGAAGGCACTATCTTCTACGAGCCCGTCCAGCTGCTAGGATACGCGGATGATATCGACATCATCGAGTGTTCTCGCCGTGACATTGTGGAAGCATTCACGGCGATTGAAGAACAGGGGATACGAGTTGGTCTTAAGGTCAATGAGGACAAAACGAAGTACATGCTGTCAAGCAAAAACCAATCCGTCGCTCACCACCTGGGACAAAATATAGCAATTGACAACTACAATTTCTTGGTAGTTAAGGAGTTTGTCTACCTCGGGGCAAGCATAAATTCCACAAACGACACCACATTGGAGGGCCGGCATAGAATCGCCCTTGGCAACCGCTGCTACTTCGGCTTGTCCAAACAACTGGGGCCAAAACTCCTCACTCAAAAAACCAAAGTCATGCCTTACAAAACGCCCATACTGCCAGTCTTGCTGTACGGAGCCGAAAGCTGGATGACGAGCTGGACGGTGGAGCTGATTTTGGGTTTTGTCGAAAGAAAAATTCTGCGCCGGATATTTGTTCCTGCCTGTGAGGAAGGTGAACGGAGAAGAAGACATAACTGCGAACTCTACGAGCTGTACAAAGATGTGAATGTAGTCGGGAAGGCAAAGATCTGTCGACTACACTGGCTCGGCCACATCGAGCGCATAGACATCAATGCTCTTAGCTAAGAGGGTCTTTGACTCCGAGCCTCTTGGGGCGAGAAGATGAGGAAGGCCGAACATCCTGTATTAAGATCAAGTAATCGCGGATGTAAGACATCCTGGTCTTGATAACTGGAAGCAGCGTACCCAGGACCGTCAAGGATCTAAAGCAGCTATAATTCAGGCTCAGATCCTCCATGGTCTGATAAGTAAGTAAGTTAAGGAGTTTATCTACTTTGGGGCAAACGTAAACTCCACAAACGACACCACAGTGGAGACCCGGCATAGTATCGCCCTTGGCAAACAACTTGGGTCAAAACTCCTCCCTCGAAGAACCAAAGTCATGCTTCACAAAACGCTTATACTCCCAGTCTTGCTGTACGGAGCCGAAAGCTGGATGATGAGCTGGATGGCGGAGCTGATTTTGTGTTTTGTCGAAAGAAAAATTCTGCGCCTCTCTGTGAGGAAGGTGAATGGAGAAGAAGACATAATCGCGAACTCTACGAGCTGTACGGTAAAGATGTGGATATAGTCCGGAAGGCAAAGCTAAGACGGTCTTCTACTCCGAGTCTCCTGATTCGAGAAGAAGAGGAAGACCGAACCTCCGGTATAAAGACCAAGTAATCGCGGATGGAAGCAGCGTGCCCGGGACCGTCAAGGATGGAAGGTAGCTATAGCTCAGGCTCAGATCCTCCATAGATTGCCGGCCTGATAAGTGAGTAAGATTGACGAGATATCTGGGAAATCTGCTAAGAGGCTGCTCCTCTATGCCAAAACTCTTAATTCGTACCTGTTATGCCAACAATTTGACTATCCAAAGCAAGGAAAAGCAGAAGTGGCCATTTCTAGCCAATGGAAGAGAAATGTTTGAGACTCGGAAGAGGCTCCGGAAGCTTGGTTGAAAGATCCTTACGAATCCACCTTATTGTCTGGACGTGGCACCAAGTGATGCCGACCGACTTCTGGGCATGGCGGTCGATTTGCATGGTAAAAAAATCTCGTGAAAAACGACTGTCCCAGTTTCCTGCCAATAAGGACGAGGGCTTATTTAGGTTCTCAATATGCAGCTTTACCTTCAAAATGAAGTGGAAATTTGATACGATTTGATTACCTAAATAGGCAATCCTGGGTGTCTGCTAGTTCCCTCCCATGTAAATCCCTTTCACTTTCGCAACCATTCCCCTACCCTCCCCTCACCATCTTTAAAGCAATCCTTTGAAATAACCCACTCAATCACATCCTCGTTTAAATTTCTTTTCAGCAATAAAATCCCAACACTCTACACAGGACACAAAAACTACGACACAAATAAACATTCCCATTTACCATTCCTGACCATCAGTAGCACTACTTATTCCCATATCATTCGGGGGTACACCCATTTAGCTACCCAAGTGTCATATCTCAGCTCGTAAATCTCATCATCATTATTCCGAGGATTCCGAGTATCCTTTCAGACTAACTAAAGCACGTGCAGTAATTTGACATTATCCTTTGACGTATGTTTCCTCATTGGCAACACAAACACACACAGTGAACACTACAGTCGGGTAATATCTCTTCAGTTGGCGCATTATCACGTGCCACCGCTGAGACACCATACCGAACACCTTATATGGTACGAGTGTAAACAACAAAAAGGAAAAAAAAAAACGAAAGGACAACAAACAAAACTTTAATAAGTCGTCCTTTTTCACTTCTCCCCATTGTTATTGTTGTCGTATCTATGGGTTGAAAGCGAAAACCATATTGTCCTCATATATCCTGTCGTATTAAATCACGCACAGAACTCGACGGGCGTGTCACCAGTGGGTGGTGTACAGCAATAGCTCTTTTCCAACTACAAATGCATATGTGTGTTGTCGGAAAGTCTCAACTCACTGGGTGCACATAAAATATGGAACAGATCCTGAAATCCCGACGAGATTCCTCGGTTTGTGTCCTGTATTTATATAACAGTTTTCTGTTTTTTTTTTTTTTTTTTTGTCGCGAAACCGACATGTTGTAAACATCGCATCCTTCAACTCACTCACCAGACAATCCGCTTTCGAAGGACGACGAAGGAAGAAGATTGGTCATATCCATGTACTTGTATGTATGTACCTATGGCACATGCGGCGTTGTCGTTGTATGTTTAATTTATGTATATTTAGGGAAAATAATGAAGTATCTAACTGTATTTAAGGAGATTAAAACTGCCATCAAACCCATTCTACCCAAATGGGGAAAATGGAGTAACAACGTCTCGCATCCTCGACACGATATAGCACATATACTCATACACTAGAAAGGATTTTACACTCATTCCTGTTTGTTTAATTTTTTCAAATCGCTCGCCTTGAGAGATAAGGCCAAAGAGTGTTGCTTGTGGGTTGGAACCGAGCTCAGCTGGGCTAGTAAGCTGGAAACAGATGAGTGGGAGTATGACATTTCACAAGCCATTTAGTAATTTTCTGCACGTAAGGATGTTATGCTTTTGAGGTCCTCTTCTACCCCTCCGTCGGCAGATTGTCGTTTGTTTTCTGTTTTTTTTTTCTTTCGTTTCATTTTGTGGTGTTTTTGTGTTTTAATCAACCCACATGTGCAATGAGATAATTCCAAGGATATAAATAAAGCCCGAGGAACGACGAAGGATGTACGGAAGCAGGACGTACAGAGTATGTGCCTTTGTGTTTGGTTGTGTCGCCGTTGTGCTTGTTTAGTGGAAATGATCAAATTAGTGTCGAGCAATGGAGAGTAATTATCCCGATTGATCAAAGGAGAGCGTAAAGCGTGTCTAATGACAGCCCCGGTCCAGTGGAGCTCTATTGTTGCTTCTGCATTCGTCGAAAGGAAACAGTCTGCAAGGGAACAGTCCAGTGAATGTAATTCCATTCCATTCCATTGATTAATTCATCAAGGACGGCTCTAGGAATCGCGTTTCTAGTTCGTGGATCCTCACGCACTACCTTATCGACATACATTGTTGATACATCTTCCGATTGGTTTGCGACTATACTAAACCACTCAAAATTGAGTGAAAATTACCTTTTTTTGAATTTTTAACGATATTTTTGAAAGCAATTATAAAACATGTTAATCTCAGTAAAAAGCATTCATAATTTAAATCCCTGTGTGGTAAACGACTTACAAAGGCCTCGAAGGGTTAGCGTATCTGCGGTGCGCTGGCCCGTAAAATAACGAGTAGAACGCACTTCAGTCAAACGTCTAGCAGCTCGCCTCCTCGTGCCACCTGGGGATTTCTATATAAACTCGCGAACGGAAAGGAGCGAATGGCCAATTTCGTTCGCCACAAAGCAGGATAAGTGTCGGCTATGGACCGGCAAGTCATAACTGGCAAAAAACCATTATGCCAATAAAAAGAAAAAAAAACGAAAAAAGCCAACGGACGGATTAACCAATGACGACTCAGGAAACAAAAACAAAAGGAAAAATGATATTCAACTTTGTACGTGGAATGTTAGGCCCTTCAATGGACAGCGTGCAGCCGAACAACTTGCGGAGGTCCTATACTGTTTTTTTTTTTGTTTGTTGAAGGCTTCTGCTATCCGCTGGAGCACTCAGACGCAATCACTGGTCCATTGTACTCCATACTGTTACAAGGTAGATATTACCGCAATCCAGGAAGTGCGATGGGATGGACCGGGCAATGAGAGACTGTAACATCTACATATCACGGCGACAGCTACAGGGAGAGAAGACAACGCTTATTCAATCGCATCAAGGCTAAAACCGCCAACATTACCCTAAATTGCCCTCCCGCTCCCATCAAAGACAAGGATGACGCTAAAGACGACTTCCACGATCTCCTAGATAGAACGTTCGCCCAATGTCCCAATTCTTCTTCTTCTTCTTAGTGGGCGCTACAGTTCGGGGTGAACCTGGGCCTCAACCAACATGCCCCTCCATCTAGCACGATCTTTCGCTAGCCTTTTCCATTGCCGCACACCCAGTTGGCTGAGGTCCCCTTCCACCTGTGTGCGCCATCTTAAGGGCGGCCGTCCTCTGCTTCGTCGTCCCTCGGGGTTGGATTCAAAGACTCTCCGGGCTGGAGCTGTGGTGTCCATTCGTACTACATGGCCCAGCCATCTTAGGCGTTGAATCCGTAGACGCCTGACTAGACTGATTTCACTGTACAGGCCGTAAAGTTCGTGGTTGAATCTTTACATCCATCCCCTGTCTGCGTTTATAGGTCCGAAAATTACGCGCAAAATCTTTCTCTCGAACCGACCCAGCCTCATCCGCTTTTGATAGTGTCCATGTTTCTGCGCCGTACAGCAGGATCCGGATCATAAGGGTCAATTGCCTCCTGAGCCCAAAGAAACAGCGATTGCCAAGAGTGATTCGGCGTATGATTTCGGAACTGATGTCGTTGTTCCATGTCACTAAGCTAAGATAGACGAAGTCCTTAACTTTCTGGCCAAGACGACGTCGGTGATGAGCATCCTTTTTTGATGACAGCATATATTTAGTTTTGCCCTTGTTTACCGCCGGACCAACTTTCGCCGCCTCCATCTCAATACTCGCAAACGCCTCATTGACATCTCGCTGTGATCTACCTATTATGTCAATATCGTCGGCGTATGCAAGGAGCTGCGAGGGTTTGAAATAGATTGTGCCTCTTGTATTGGCCAGTGATTTTTGCACATTCATTTCCAATATGATGTTGAAGAAATCACACGACAGCGCATCGCCCTGCCTAAATCCTTTTTTGACATCAAAACTATCGGTAAGGTGTTCACCGATTCGGATGGAGTAGCGAGCATTCTCCAAAGTCATCCTGCATATTCTGACGAGTTTAGCAGGTATGTCAAAGGTAGACATAGCGTTGTATAGCTCGTCTCTAATTACGCTGTCGTATGCGGCATTGAAGTCGACAAATAGGTGGTGAGTGTCGACTTGAAATTCATTGGTTTTCTCCAGTATCTGCCGTAGTGTGAAGATTTGGTCGATGGTGGACTTCCCTGGCCTGAATCCGCACTGATAAGGACCTATCAGCTTATTTACAAAAGGCTTCAGGTGTTCACACAAAACGGCAGAGAAGATTTTGTAGGCGATGTTAAGGAGACTTATTCCTCTATAGTTGGCGCAATCAGAGGGGTCTCCTTTCTTGTGGATCGGGCATACGCTGCTGAGACTCCATTCCTCGGGCATGCTTTCCTCTAACCATATCTTACGGATGAGGTGGTGCATGCTCCCAACCAGGTCATCCCCAGCTGCCTTGAAGAGCTCAGCAGACAGTCCGTCTGCGCCAGCAGCTTTATTCGACTTGAGCCTCGATATGGCAATCTTATCTTCGTCGAGGTCAGGGGGACAGAATTCTCTGCGGTCTCCGTCGATTAGAAATGGATCATTCTGCCTGACAGCGGTATATTGACTAACATTGCCGTTATACAGTCTGCAGAAGTGGTTTTTCCATATTCTCAGCATCGACTGCGGTCCTACTACTAGGTGTCCGTTCTCATCCCTGCAGGCTTTCGTTCTGGCTTTATAACCTTGGCATGTTCGCTTTATCTGTTGATAAAACTTTCGAACGTCACGCCTGCAGTAACACCTCTCTAAATCCTCAATCGCGCGCTACTCGTGCTCTTTCTTCTTTCTTCTAAGAAGCTTATGTTCTTCTATTCTTTTTAACTCGTAGAGGTCACGAGCTGCTCTCGTTCTTTTATGCAGCGAGGCCTTATATGCATCCTGCTTCGCTGTATGAATCCTCCTGCACTCGTCATCGAACCAGGTATTTCTTCGTGATGGAGCCTTGAAACCCAAAACTTCGGATGCAGAGCTTTTCAGGGCTTGTTTGCAAAGGCTCCACTGCTGTTCTATTGATAGTGTAGAGGATTAAGGTGTATTGGAGAGCTTAAGGGAGACGCGATCGGTAAAAGTACGAGCGGTTTCTGGCGATAGTAGCTTTCCGACGTCATAACTTCGTATTCTTACTCTACTCCGCTGCGTTCGTGATATCCGTATGCGCATCTTGGCTACTCCATGATAGTGGTCTGAGTCGATGTTAGCCCCTCTGAAAGTTCGAACATCGAGAATAGTGGAGGAGTGTCTGACGTCGATCGCGATGTGATCAATCTGGTTGGTAGTCGATTGATCAAAAGACCGCCAGGTGCCTTTGTGTATATCGAGGTGCGGGAAGCGCATACTGGCTAGAAGGAGATTTCGCCCCGTAGCAAGATCAATCAGCCTGTGTCCGTCATCGGAGGTGGTGTCGTGTAGGCTATGTTTGCCGATGACTCGTTCAAAGATGCTTTCCTTACCCAGCTTAGCAGTGAAGTCTTCTAGTACAATTTCGATGTCATAGCTGGGATGTCATTGGGCATACGTTCTGTCTAGGAGATCGTAGAACTCATCTTTGGCTGAGTCATTCTTGTCTTCCGTGGGGGCGTGGACGCAGATCAGGCTGCTGTTAAAAAATTTAGCCTTGATACGGATTGTTATGAGGCGTTCGCTCACATGCCGAAAGCTTAGGACTTTTTGCCTTAGACCACCTCGAACAACAAATCCGCATCCAAACAATCGTTGCCCTCTCTCCCTATAGCAGTCGCCGTAGTAAATATCGCAGTTTTTCATCCGCTTTATGCCCGGTCCATTCCATCGCATTTCCTGGATGGCGGTGATGTCCGCTTTATAGCGGTCTAGGGCGTCCGCAAGTTGTTCGGCTGCACGTGGCCTGTTTAGGGACCTAACATTCCACGTAAAAAGCCGAAGATCATTGTCCTTTTTTCGTTTTTTGCAAGGGTCGTCAACATAAATCCGGTACGTTATATCCGCGGCTTGTGGTTGTTTCGGAGTTTGTGTTTTTTTTACGGTTACGTCTTACTAGGCCGTAGCCCAACCGACTAATCCTGTTTTTTTTTTTTGGCGCAGGAGGCTCGCCATTCGCCCTTCCCCGTCTGCAATTTCCATAGGAAATCTCCAGATGGCACCACGAGGAGGTGGGGATAGGACTTACTAACAGTGCCGCAAGATGTTCGACTCCGGTGGCTCTTCTCGCTTTTTAGCAGGCCAGCATCCGTCGGATAGATGCTAGATGTTAGTCCTTTGCCATCCAATGTCCCAATTGCGATGTTAAAATCGTACTGGGAGTCTTTAACGCGAAACTGGGCAAGGAAGTCATTGGCAAGCACTGCCTACACAACACCACATCCGAAAAGGGATTTAGGCCGGTAGAATTCGCAATGGCTAGCATGCGTTTCCTACATCTCAACATCCACAAGGGGACTTGGCAATCTCCGGATCAATCAACCGTCAACCAGATTGACCACATTTCGACTGAAATCTTGAGACTGGCACTAGAGGAGTAACTATCAACATACTCTCTGACAGCCAAGCAGCGCTCAAAGCGCTGGGTTCGTACAGCATGAACTCAAAAACCGTCAAGGAATGCCGTGATGTGCCCTACAAGACATTGCCACATCACCTTGAAACAATGTCAAACTTTGGTGGCTGCCAGGGCACAAAGGTATTAAGGGCAATATAAATTTCTTCTTATACAAGTTGGAGAAACTGCAACACCTGTCCTTTTGGAACAGCGTTCGGGGACTCCGTCAGTCGATAGGGTGGATATCAGAAGACTAGTCAGCTATCTAACAGGACACTGCGGTCTGAGATATCATCTAAACAAAATTAGCCTCTTGCTGAAACTGAATGTCGGCTCTGTCTCGAGGACAAAGAGACCGCGGAATGCATACTGTGTGAGTGTGCTGCTCTCTGCCATCTTAGGAAAAGTATCCTCCTCAGCGAATATGTGACTCCTGAGGGGATCACCTTGGCTCCTACGAGAAGCATTCTCAACTTCACTATGGAAGTGGAGAAGCTCCTCGGCTAATCGGCTAGAAGGCACAATAGATCTGCAAACGTCGCAGTGCCATATGCTAAGAGTAGCACTAGCCCCAACAAAAAAAAAAAAAAAAAACAATCGCGTCTCCCTCAAGCTCTCGGAAAACCCTCCAACACCTGCTCAGACCGTACAAGACCCATGGACCCGTTGTCAACAAGCCTTGGAGAGTGCTGCTTCTGAGGTACTGGGTTTCCAACCGCCACCAACAGGAAACCTATGGTTTGACGATGAGTGTAGGAGGGTACGCGCAGCTAAGCAGCAAGCCTATGAAGAGGCGCTCCATAAAGGGACGAGAGCTGCTCGTGAGTACTATGAGCAGAAGAGGGTTGAAGGAACATAAGCTTCTCAAAACAAAAAAAAGAGAGCACGAGAAGCTCGCGATCGAACAGATGGAGACATGCTAACGCAAGAACACGTTCGGAGGTTATATCAACGAATAAAACAAGCCAAGGATATATGGCCAGAATGAAAGCCTGCAGGGACGAAAATGGAAACAGAATCTGGAATCTGAAAAGACCACTTCTGCAGACTGTATGACTGTATAACGGCGATGACGAAAAAGATCCCGTTGTCAGGCAGAATGACCCTTTCACAGCGGACGGTGATAGCAGAGAATTCTGTCCCCCTGACCTGGACGAAGTTAAGTCCAATAAAGCTGCTGGAGTAGACGGACTACCTGCCGGGCTCTTTAAGACAGCTAGAGATGACCTGGTTGGGAATAGGCACCAGCTCATCTGTAAAATATGGTCAGAGGAATGCATTCCCGATGAATGGAATCTTAGTATCGCCTGATCGACAAGAAAGGAGACCCCTACAGAGGTATGTATGTCTTCTGAACATCGCTTATAAAATCTTCTCTGCTGTACTGTGTGAACGCCTGAAACCGTTCGTTAATAAGCTGATTGGTCCATATTAGTGTGGTTTCATGCCCGGAAAGTTCACTATCGATCAATTATTCACACTGCGGCAGATCCTGGAAAAAAGCCAATGAGTTCCAGATCGACACCCACCATCTGGCTGTCGACTTTAAGGCTGAATACGATAGTAGAAATAGAGACGAGCTACACAATGCCATGTCTAGTTTTGATATCCCTACCAAACTCGTCAGATTGTGCAGGATGACATTAAAGAACTCTCGCTGCTCTATCAGGGCCGCAACCAACCTAACCTAAAAGGTTTTAGACAGGGCGACTGTGACTTTTTCAATACCGTCCTTCAAAGGATCGTGCAAAACTCATTGGTCAATCTTTTTCAAGTCCGTACAACTGCCGATGACATTGATATAATTGGACGAAGTCAGCGGGATGTTATTGAGGCCTTTACGAGGATTGAGGCGGAAGCGGTAAGTGAGGGCTGTTGTCGAAAAATTACACGAACCACCGGCATCTTGGCCAGGGTGCACATATTGGCAGGTATAATTTTGAGGTAGTAAAGGACTTCACCTGTCTACATAGGCTCCGCAGTGACATGCAGCAATCAAATGCAGAATAACTCTTGCCAACCGCTGTTTCTTTGGGCTCGGGAGGCAATTGAGAAGCAGAGCCCTCTCTCGGAAGACCAAGGTGACCATATATAAGAACCTTATCATCCCGGTCCTCCTTTATGGCGCAGGGACATGGACCTTATTGAAAGCGGATCAGAAGGCCCTTGGTCGTTTTGAGAGGAAAGTTCTGCGAACGATTTTGGCCCGCCCTGCACAAGGAGGAGTGGAGGAGAAGACTTGATAGTGAATTGTACGGGCTGTACAACGACATGAATGTAGCACCCTAGGGGGCGACTCGGTCGAAGACGGCCACATTTAGGGTGGCGCACGCAAGTGGAAGAGGACCTCAACCAACTGGGCGTGCGGCACTGGAGACTGCTGGCGACAAACAGTGCCAGTTGGGGAGGTTTTTTAAAGGAGGCCCAGGTTTGCCATGAACTGTAGCACCAGAGAAGAAGAAGAAGGTTCTAAGTCCCTCTGAAAACTATGTCAGATAGCAACTACCGTTGTTCCATTATATAATACCACTTCCGGTTGCGGCAATTTCGAATTCAGCCACTAGAAAAGTGTGCTAAGCGCACATTCAACCCTCTAAATCCGGTATAAATAGTCAAAAGTAACAGCTCGTTATCCTGCATACATAGTTCACACTCGCCAACCGAACAGACCATATGGAGCTCGAGAATTTCATGGCAAAAGAAATAAAGAAATCCTTTATCCACAGCTAAGCTACTGTGGTACTATTTTACCAGTCAGCCAGTTGCTAACAAAACATCCTCGAAGGATTTTTATCACCATCCTCATGCCCGCTCACATGCTGTGTACAATACAGAGAAGCATTAGTGCCTTTTGAAAAATATGTTTACCACTTCAAGGATTTCGAAAGTCAAAGCAGGAAAACAGAAAAACAATAAAACAGGAACAAAGGAAAAGCTTTTTTCGGGTCACTTCGAGTTGTACGATATATTTAATGTCCGTGTCGACCCGAAGGCTTCACTTGCATTGTGCTTGAGTGTTTTGCATTCGAATAACTGAAAAAGAACACGACTGCCAAGGCGAAAAATGTCAACAGGTCCTTTGCTCTCTCTCTCTCTCTCTCTCTTACTTTGGTCCTACAGGCAGTTGATTGCTGTTTAAATGTCCAGGCAATGTCCTTTCCGAGTCGCGGTCAGTGTGAAGTCAAAAGTTTTCGAATAAATTTCCCACACAAAACGAAAAAAATTTCAAAACAGTTTGAGAAAAAGTTTAAATACCGCCCCTACCCATCCTAAAACGTAAGTTTTCTAGCTTAAGGCCGGACATGTTCCTGACTCCCGGTGCCATGGACAAAAGTGGAGCCAGAGTGATGGTGATGTGTTAGGAGCAAAGTTGAATCGTGAGAATTGCCAGTAAAACAAAGGAAACGTGTGTGAACGAATGATCCTGTTTTTTATTCCTTTTTGGGTCACAAATTTCGCTGGAGGACGGTTGGTTCGTCCATTTCTTGTTCTTCATCTTTTTCTACTTTCTCTTTCGTCATTGTTCTTTCGTTTTTGTTTGTCCTTTTGTTGGTTTAATGAAAATTTATTATTGCATTTCCGGTTGGATAAGAAAGGACGTCCTTCGTGCCTGAAATTATGCAAGCATTTTTGCCAGTTTACTACCACATTAAGCATTTTTCCCGTTCCATTTCTTCATTCCAGCCGATACGATTGCCGCTCGGTAGTACATCCGCCGCGGGACGTTTTACTTGATACGAATTCCTTAATTAACCGCCCGATTGTCCTGCGAGGTGGAGACTGTTGTCCTTCTTGCTTTGTACGGCTGATTGAATGCCTATAAATATGCAAACCATTTGAGGTGGCGGTTCTGCGAATTTTCCACTTTCCCTTTCGACGGAAATCCTTTTCTCTCGCTAGCGTTTCCTTTCAATGTGAATTTGTTGGAGTTTCGTCCTTCTTTTACACCTTTTCCCTGATTTCTGTTTTTTTTTGTGTGTTTTCGTCGGGATTTCTGGCAGGTGTGATGGAATTATATATGCTATTACCGGAGTTGTCCTTTGTCTTGTATTTTTCGAGAAAAATTAATATTTCCTGAGGGACAAGGACTCGTGCGGAAGGAGTAATTAAAATTTATTATTTCTCTCCTTTTTCATGTTGAGTTGGCTGGAGGGAAGGAAGGATAGGAGTTGCGGGCAATTTATGAGGTGTTTGGACAACTGTAAACAGCGTTTTGCTATTTTTGCTCTTATGAGCAGCAGTTATGTGTTGGGATCACGAAAGGAACAGTCACGAAGGGCTCGAAATGCTTTAAGCCTCGTTCGGTTCAAGTTGATTTGAATTTCCTGACTGCATTGAATTGAACAATTTTGAATGACTTCTAGGCTGCATTTTGAATGACTTCTAGGCTTCATTATAAAATAATACGGTCAGTCTCCTTCATCATATGATTTGCGCCAAAGTTTGCGGAATCTTCGGAGGATTCTGCCAGCACTGGGCCATACGCCTGCCTGTCCCCCTTCCCCTTCCTACCAGAGTTGGCACTCAGCATACACAATGACTGAGTGCTAACGCAACCGGCGCGTAGCGGGTCGTATCTGTTGTTCTTTGTTGGTGGAGCAAATCTTACTGTCGTAAGGGCATAACACCTACGGCAGTTTTTTCTTTTTTTTTGTAAATCCGGCGATAGACTTCACTTCAGGACTCTGCTTAGACGGTGTTGTATCTTTACATGTTTTGTAATTTGTATTGATGAGGGAGCGAGCAAACAGAGCAAAGAAGTTGATTGCGTTTAACATGGCAAACGCCAGCTTGGATCCAAGTTAACACACAGCCTCCGCGTGGCCCCCCCTGGATAGCTACCCTGGAACTCGCCAGGTAGTGAACCAATGTGTGCAGCGACCCAACCCCTTGTTCCTGGGGAAAGAGGAACCTGGCCCTCCAGGTTGGGGTTTGTGCTTAGGAGTAACATCCCTTGCCTCGGATACGGACGGATACAAAGCTGACAATCCCTGCAAACGACTAACGGACTTGAGGGTCTGGACCTGGAAAGTGAGGTCCCTTAACAGACCGGGTGCAGGCGATCAATTAGAGCAAACCCTTAACTGCTATTAAGCAGATATAACCGCACTTCAAGAAGTGCGACGGGATGGACCAGGCAAAAGTCGGATGAAAAACTGTGACGGGAACTCCTACAAGGAGAACAAACAGCGCCTATTCGGGTGCGGATTCGTTATTCGAGGTAGACTCAGACAAAAAGTCTTAAGCTTCCGGGATGTAAGCGAACGCCTCATAAAAATCGGCATCAAAGCTCACGCGCTCACGCCGCAATGGAAGAAAAGGACGATCGTATCAAAGCAGAATTCTACGATCTCCTAGATATCCCAGCTACGACACAAAAATTGTTTTAGGAGATTTTAATGCAAAACTGGGCAAAGAGGACATATTTGAGTTGATCATAGGAAAAGCATAGCCTCCATAATACCACTTCCGACAACGAACTTAGGCTAATCGATTACCTAACGGTTCGTAACCTCCTTGTAGCAAGCACATGATTCCCCATCTCAACATCCACAAGGGTACCTGGTGGTCTTTTGGTCAATCAACCATCAAACAGATTGATATAATTGCGATCGACGCCAGACACTCCTCCAGTATTCTCGACGTACGAACCTGCCGAGGGGCCAACATCGTCTCGGACCACTACCTTGTTGTAGCCCGTGGTACGAATGAGAATATCAACAATGCTTAGGAGTCGAGTAGGACAACGTAAGTTTGACATCGGAAAGTTACAATCGCAAGAGACTGCCAGAATCTTTGCCGATCGTGTCTCTTCCAAGTTCTCTCAAAATCCGCCCACAGCAGCACAAACAATAGAGCAGGAATGGGCGCATTGCCAGAGCGCCGTCAGACACGCTGCCTCAGAGGTGCTGGGTTTCAATCAGCCACCACCTAGAAACCCCTGGTTCGATGAACAATGCGAACAAATCCATGCAGCAAAACAAGACTCATATAAAGCCATGCTGCAACGACAGACGAGAGCTGCTCGCGAAATCTATGAGCAGAAGAAAAAAGAGAGAGCACGGAAAGCGTGAGATCGAGATCGAGGAGATGGACAGATGCTTCCACAGGAATAATGCCCGGAAGTTCTACAATAAGGTAAACCGAACATGCCATGGCTACAAAGCCAGAGCGGCGGCCTGCAGGGATGAAAATGGAGAACTGGTAGTAGAGTCACAGTCGATGCTGAGGATTTGGAATTACCACTTCTGCAGACTGTATAACGGCGATGACAGACAACATACCGCTGTCAGGCAGAACGATACGTTCGTAATGGATGACGATGTAAAAGAATTCCGTCCAACCGACCTAGACGGAGTCAAAATAGCGATATCGAGACTTAAGTCTAATAAAGCCGCGGACGCAGGCGGCCTGCCTATTGAGCTTCTTAACTTCTTAAGGTGGCTGGAAAGGAGCTGGTAAGGTGCATGCACCATCTCATTTGCAAGGTATGGTCGGAGGAAAGCATGCCCGACGAATGGAATCTCAGCATCGTTTGCCCGGTCCATAAGAAAGAAGGCCCCTATAACTGCGCCAACTATAGGGGTATAAGTCGCCTTAACATCGCATATAAGGTCTTCTTTGCCGCATTGTGTGAACGTCTGAAATCGTTTGTGGATAACCTGGTCGGCTCTTATCAGTGTGGCTTCAGGACAGGTAAGTCCATAATAGACCAAATATTTACGCTACGGCAGATCTTGGAGAAGACCCAGGAATACCAAATCGACACTCACCACCTCTTCGTCGATTTCAAGGCTGCATATGATCCGTGTATAGAGATCAGCTATACAAGGCCATGTCTAGTTTTAACATCCCTGCCAAACTAGTCCGACTGTGCAAGATGACAAATGGAGAATTCTCGCTCCGTATTGGCCAGAACATCACCATGGGCGGATATAACTTTGAAATGGTCAAGGAACTCGTCTACTTTGGCTCACTGATGACCGGCGACAACAACACCAGCGCTGGGATAAAACGCAGAATCACACTTGCCAACCGCTGTTGCTTTGGGCTCAAGAGGCAATTGCAAAGTAGAGCCCTCTCTCGGACTCCCTTCTGCAAGTCTTCTGCAGTCGATGCTCCTTAAAGACAGGAGGAATGGTGCGGATTTCTTGCAGATATTAGGGCATACGCGCTTAGTCATTCTGCAACCTGGATAATCCCTCCATCTACGGTTATGTGTATTAAACACCCAATCGTTAATGTAGGAATTTCCCGTGGACGCAGGTAGACCTAACGCGGGTTCAGGTCCTGAGAAACTCTTCTCTGAGTCCATTCTGGCGAGTTCATCAGAGATCTCATTTCCTGGCATCCCAGAATGAGCTGGAACCCATACGAGCCTTAGTGAATTTAGTCTACCGACTATGTTCACGAAGGACTTGAGTTCGTGCACTAATTGGGAGCTAGTTAGGGGGTTGTACACAGCTTTGAGTGCAGCTTGGCTGTCACTGCAGATGCTTATGCTTTTCCCCCTCCATCTTCACAACATAGTGCATGGTCATTAGGCCATCAGGATTGCGTTTATCTCTGATTGGAAAAGAGACGCCTATTTTCCTAACGAAAAGTGCAGTCGTGTTCAAAGAAGGCCCCAGCACCGAACCCCCGCCTAGACCTGGAGCCATCCATGAAAATGCGAAGACTATTCTATCGAGGTTCAGTATCTAGCCAGAGCCAATCCTGACGCCGTGGGAAAAGAAGGCTTCTGCTATCTGTTGGAGTACTCCGACGCAAACACTGACTGGTATATTGTACTCCATAACGCCGTGGATACTCGTCTGTGTAATTACAGTGCAATAGGATAACGGGTGTCAATGCGTTAGAAGGCATGTCCTGCGCAAGCGAGTTGTACCAAAAGCCATTTCTCTTCAGACGAGGCATGGCTTTCAGAGCACATCCTCTGATAAATATATCAAGAGGTGGAGCAGTGCCCGGCGTGCTTCGAGTTTGGTGAAAGAGACTACCACGTATTTGCGTGTGAGTCTGTTCCACCAGACAACCGATGCATGTGAGATTATAGGTCTTGTCATTGCCATGTAGATCCAGAGGACCTTTGCCAGCGATAAACCCCATGTTTGGCCAAAAGCTCATTTGCATTGCCAGAAAGTTGACAGCGCTTTGGTGGTCTTTGACTTAACGTGCTTTGACCAAAGGTGACTCCTGGATACTTAGTTTCTTTCGATATGGGGATGGAAGTGCTTCTTAGTACCAGCTGAGTCATGTCAGAATCTTTCCTCCTTCTCACGAAGAGAAAGGCATCGGTCCTAAGAGGATCAACCAACAGCCCATTTCTGGCACACCAATCATCTATCACATTTAGCGCCGCCTGTGCTTTGAAACGGACATTCGCTAAGCAAGAGCCGACAGAAAGAACGGCGACGTCATCCGCATAGGCCTGGTCATAGATTCCAGAGGCATTGAAAGCATCGAGCGGAGACAGGAGCTCCTTGTGGGCAGCTCCTGTTTACGCCGGATTTGGCACACTGGTCGAGGCCTGCATCAGCGGTCAATGTACTGTGCACAAGCATTGCTTTGATCCACAAGACCAGTGCTTCATCTACGCCATGAATTCTGGCAGCGTCGCATATGCTGTCGGAAGTTGTTGTTTCCATCGTTTCAGTTGCCGTTTCCCTTGAGGGAGTGTGCAACGAGCCGATGGCGATTTGATTTCCCGGGAAATAAGTCTGAACAAGTAAACTAGGAGTTTCCGCTTTAGACTCAGTAAAGGTACCATCAGATTTTCTGAGTGTATCCAACTTTGTCGGTTTTCCCCGTTTGAGGACTTTCACCAACTTGCTAGTCGCACTCAGGGACTTGATCTCTTCGCAGAGGGTCTTATAGGAATCGTTTTTCGACTATATTCTTTCTGCTTCGATCGATACTTGTTCCAGTCATCTTCCGAGTTCGATTCGGGCAATCTATTCAGAAGACTTCTGGCTTCCCTGCGAAGACTTTGGAGCTCGGCATTCCACCGGGGAACCAATTTTCTGGAAGAAGGTTTACTGACAGGACGTGCGAGTTCAAAACAATTGGTGATGACGCTATTCAGGTTATGAACGGCGTTCTCTACCAATAGTTCCGTTCTAAGTTTAGGTAGGGCCTAAGTCAGTTCTTCTCGGATTCCATCTTTGTTGCAAGGAAAGGATCCAATAACTTAGTCGGAATTCGATATATCTATGGTCCGACAGCGTAGTCGGCAAGACTCTCCAGTTAGGGATGTCCTTCACATATCTGTTGGATAGGGTTAGGTCAATTACCTCCTGTCGTCTCGCCGGAACCAACTTTGGTTGTCAGACGAAAGAGTGGAAGTCTAAAAGACGATCCCCTCTCGTATTCCGTTTGCTGCTGGCCCAAGCAGTTTTTTAGGCATTAGTATCGCTACACAAGATGAGACGGTAGATGTTTGTAGCACCTGTATTAATCAGGCTTACACATTCATCCATCTGACTAAATCCATTCGATTGAGTGGTAACTTTATATTCACTCTCTCCATCCATAAAGACTTAAGAACTCCTCAACCAATCTAGAACTAATCGAGTTAATCCTTGACTTCCGTCTCTGCTTCCAAATTGCCACAAAAGGTCTGGATAATACCCAAAGTATTTGACCCTTTTTCTGACACGACAGCAAACTCTCTGGGTCCACCATCAACGCCTCTGTAACCCAATCTCCCGTTCCGAAGGTAATATTCCTGACATTTTGCAGAATTATATTAAATAATTCCAAGGACTTATCGAATCTATAACCGAAAACCCTTTTCGCAATAAGCCGATCTCAACCTATGTACGTGCTGGTATTTGCCTGAAATCCTTCATCCACCATATCCCTTTACCCGTTTCTAACTATTCTTGATGGGCCAGATGAGGAGGGTCTATTGAAGGAATTGACGCCTCTTGAAATCGAAAATCCCTTAAACGTATACAGACGCACACCGAGTGAGCGAGTAGATGAGCAAAGGATCTATTCATTTAGGGAGCATCTTGAAATTCATTTATCTGTGCACCATGATGGCTGGGTGGGTGTCACTTCTTCGGTTTTGCTGTCTGCATGCGTACGTGTAAACTGCGTAGAATTATCTCCCGTCTGCTATTGGGGCCCGGAGCACCCGGCATCCTAAGGATTATGTGAACTGCTGCATGTCCTCATCAAACTTAACATAGTAACTCAAAGATATTCTACTGATATCCGGCCGATTATTGCTGTCATAAATTTTTATGAATTCTGCTTTCGACATCATCCCTGCGGTGATGTTCATGGCCGGGGACGATGGCACCAAGCATGGGGGGAGGGGACCAAAGAACAAAAATGCGAAGGACGAAAATGAAGAAACTGAACAAACGGCGATGGGGTGCCCCGAAGCAGTTCGCCGCGAGCTAGATTTGTTTATAATTCGCCATGGATCGACCCAATTCGATAATAAGCACAAGATACTCATACCGATGAGTATCGAACCAATGACGGGGGTAGAGATGGATCATAAACTGCAAATGATGAATGGGAATATGGAGCAAGACACTAGGGAGATGATGATGTAACTTGCTGCCAACTGGATCATAGCCATCATCCTTCGGGCTGCATTCCTGTGCTACTATGGTATCGATATCGATACATCCTTCTATCGATTGCCATGGGGGAGTTATCTGTTCCTTATCCAAGAGCGAAAGAGCAAAATGAACTTTTCCTAATGGGGAATTAATTAGAAAGATCAAAAGTTGACTTCACCATGGAAGGATTCAACTTTGGGGAACGCTTTTTCATTTTCCACTTTTTTGTTATCCCGCCCCGCTGCGTTCGGCGTGTTTCATATTTCGATTTTTGTTTTACATCCAACTAGAATTGGGTCGAAGTTTGGAGCGCTGCAAGTGAATGATTCTCGGAATTAAACAAGTTGGAAAGTGGAAGTTAAATATTGAATGATGGAACAGATGTGCAAGGCTACTGGGGGGGAGTTATACTGCATTTTTGGGGTTGCAAGGAACAAGAGAGTCTCGAAGGATGAAGGTAAAGGAACTTTAAGTTTTTAAAGCCAAAGTATCGACACTCAAAAATGATTCTAAGATTAAGGCAAACATTTGAGTCGGATAGAGCAATGGAAGAGTGAAATCGAAAGAGGAAGAAAGCAATCATCATTTGTGAGCAGACGAAAGTGATGGAGTGGTTTTTGGTAGATGCAAAGGAACTGGTTGGGATAGATGAGTATACATTCCATGCAAATGCACGTAACCTCCCCATGTAATCACTTGTGTCATTTTGGATCGCAAGAAATTTAAGATAACATTATCTGGGTGAGGTGTAGGATTTTGGCACGAGATATTCAAGTGATTCTTACTCTTCTTTTTCGGCGCCACAGTTCATGCCGAACCTGGGCCTCCTTTAAAAAACCTCTCCAACTGGCACGATTTTTCGTCAGCAGTCTCCGGTGCCGCACGCCTACTTGGTTAAGGTCCTCTTTCACATGGCTGCGCCACCTTGAATTCGACGGCGTCGCCCCTCGGGGTTGGATTCATAGACCTTCCGGGCCGTATTTTCCATGTGCTCAACATGACCTAGCCATCTTAGGCGATGGATCCGAAGACGCCGTGCTATGTTCATGTCGCTGTACAGCCCCTACAGTTCACTATTAAGTCTTCTCCTCCGTTCCCCATTTATGCAGGTTGAGCCAAAAATCGTGCGCAGAATTTTTCTCTCAAAACGACCAAGGGCCTCCTCATACGCTTTCGATTAGGTCCATATCTCTGCGCCATAAAGCAGGCCCGGGATGATAAGGGTCTTGCATATGGCATATGGCATATGCATGGAGAGACTGGTAGAGATGCAGGTGCGCCCTTCGAATGCATCTTCTTTTGGAGATGCAACATGCGCGGAAAATCCTGCAAGACTACGCCTCAAAACCTAGTTAGGAGAATGGAAGAGTACGTCTTGTGAATCAAGGCAAAGCTTGTGCACAGGACATTGACCGCTGATGCAGGAATCGACCAGTGTGTCAAATCCGGCGTAAATAGCGGCTGTCCGCAAGGCGGCGTCCTGTCTCCGCTGTTATGGTGCACGGTGGTCAACTCTCTGCTCGGTGCTCTCAATGCCTCTGGAATCTATGACCAGGCCTATGAGGATGGTGTCGCCGTTCTTTCTGTCGGCTTATGCTTAGCGGCCATCCGTCTCAAAGCACAGGCGGCTCTAAATGTGATAGATGATTGGTGTGCCAGAAATGGGCTGTCGGTTAATCCTCTTAGGACCGATGTCTTTCTCTTCACGAGAAGGAGGAAATATTCTGACATGACTCAGCTGGTATTAAAAAGCATTTCCATCCCCGTATCGAAGGAAACTAAGTATCCAGGAGTCACCTTTGGTCAAAGCATGTTAAGTCAAAGACCACCAAAGCGCTGTCAACTTTCTGGCAATGCAAAAGAGCTTTTGGCCAAATATGGGGTTTATCGCTGGCAAAGGTCATCTGGATCTACATGGCAATGATAAAACCTATAATCTCACATGCATCGGTTGTCTGATGGAACCGACTAACACGCAAACACGTGGTAGTCTCTTTCACCAAACTCGAAGCACGCCGGGCACTGCTCTAGATGCTATGATGAACAGTCCTCCTCTTGATATATTTATGAGAGGGTGTGCTCTGAAAGCCATGCCTTATCTAAAGAGAAATGGCTTTTGGTATAACTCGCTTGCGCAAGAATTGTCCTGCGACCCTTGTCTCATGGATATGCTTTCCTACTGCGCTGTAATTACACGGACGAGAATCAATGGCGCCCCGGAGTATAATGGACCAGTGTTTGTGTCCGAGTACTCCAACAGATAGCAGAAGCCTTCTTTTTCCATGGCATCAGGATTGGCTCTGGCTGGATACTGAACCTCGATATGATAGTCTTCGCATTTTCACGGATGGCTCCAGGTTTGGGCGGGGGTTTGGTGCTGGGGTCTTCTTTGAGCACGACTGCATTTCTCGTTAGGAAAATACATATGCGTCTCTCTTCCAATCAGAGATATACGCAATCCTAATGCCCTAATGGCCATGCACTATGTTGTGAAACACAGATGGTGGGGGAAAAGCATAAGCATCTGCAGTGACAGCCAAGCTGGACTCAAAAGCTGTGTACAACCCCCTAACTAGCATCCAATTAGTGCACGAACTCAAGTCCTTCTTGAACAGAGTCGATAGACTAAATTCACTAAGGCTTGTATGGATTCCAGCTCATTCTGGGATGCCGAGTATATATACAGACTTAAGGTTTATGTACATATTGCTGTCCATTGCATTTAATGAACCGCTAAGCTCTTTTTCATCCTGTATATCTCTCACCTGTTAGTTTTAATACTCCTTCAAATTAAGCCATCTTGAAACGGGAGTAAACAACAGAAGGAACAAATGAAAGAAAATCAAAGCAAATCCCTCGACCTTGCCACTATGAAAACCCTCTAGAGACCTTACCGAATAATTCATCTGCCCAGCAAATATCTTACTTAAAGGACAACGTAGAAAAGAAAACAGGACTTCCAGCAGTCTAAATAAAAGAGACACACTCCATTCATTTTGCCATTCAGCTCTTACCTCTAAATCCAACGCTTCAAGGCGACAAGCTTCGACGAGAAGCAGAGCAGGAGCAGAGCTTCTGCAAGTGGCTTATCCTTGCTCCGGTTTCATCCTTATTTTCTGTTTACTCGCAACGATGATTATCATCTACGAGGAGTGTGTTTACTTTATGGTTTACTTTGGCAACCTCCCACAAAAAGTATCAAAGCAAACAAACTGAGACGACGACGGGAAAAAGGAACCAGAATTCAGTGATAAAAGGACTTTACCATCTCATCCTGCTGTTCCAGCACTGTCTATTGCCCCCGAAAGTGTTGGTAAATGTATTATTTTCACCAGAGCTCAGTTGATGATTACAAACACTGATACAATGGCACGATGGCACCATCGTCGAATGAGCATGAAGCTTAATGAACCCCGAAGCTGGAGGACCTTCATCGTTGCTTACGACAGTCTTTCTAGTCACAGCAGCTAATGCTTATCCGTGCTGCAGCCACAGAGAACAGCAGAGTTTTGATTAAAATTTCATTAGAGTTCCGCGAGTCAAACTTTTCCAAATGCCGTTAATGCCAAGATGACTGGCACTTCCGCCCGCGGAACGACTAAGGTTCCATCAAATTAGACAAGGACACGCTTGCTGCGCTTTTCCAACGAGCGGGATTTGTCTATGCAGATAGAGTAAACGAATTTTCCGACAATTTCAGATGAAATTGAATCTCGAAAGTGATACAAAGACGGATGGTTGGACGGATGAGTCCCTTAATTCCGGTCCATCGCATCACAGCTGATCCTTGTTATTTTTTGTTGCTTCTATGCGAACAGCAAGCAAATGGATTCGTCAGTAATGTGTTTACACGCTTACATAGGCCATCAATCACCTCCTCATATGCTCGTATCCTGCGCCAGGTGGACCTAATTCAATTAAGCACCAAACAATAAAAACGAAAAAGGACAACCCTGAAACTAAGTTCATTTCCGTGAAATACTATGCCAACTCGGATCGATATCATCGGTCGCCAGCCTATCAGTATCCAGCTGGAGTGGACTCAACTTCATTTGGGGTAACAACATTCCTCCAACCCTAACTGAGGGATCATGTTATACTATCGATATAGACGCCTGTCATACCACGTGCAAGACATCCTTTTTACTTTTATTAGATTTTATTTGTTGTCTCCTATCCCTGATTCGGCGGGAGAGGTGGAGGCGAATTCCGAAATTGATTCGCTACTCCCGGACACACCGATTGGAGGCGGATGTGTTTCTTTTTACGTCGGAACTGCTCCTCCTCTGATTTCTTTTTCATGTGTTCCAGGATATCAATCCATTATCAATTCAGTGGCGTTATGTTTCCTGTGAGTTGCATGCAATGTCGGCGTCGGGTGGGTGGCGGGTATGAATTTGAATACGCGAATTGCTAGGGTGAAATTAATTTTTATGCAAATCCGGTTAAGTCAAAACGTTTCGGGATAGGTGGACGTGTGCTGGAATTGCTCGAAACTGGATTGTGGGATTATTTTATTATCCGCGAGCGCTAATGGTTGCAACGAGTGCAAATAACTGAGGTGATGGGGTAGTTAGGGCGTCGATCGAGTGCTTGTAGTTATGCAGGTCCTGGTGTTGGCGTTAATCCTGGTGCTGGTAATCAATTATGTGGTGGTTTTAATGCGATTTACCCTTGGGGCGTGTGAATTGGATTTACTTCGATCATGTGGATTCCCTTAATGTACATAGATACACTCAAGGTGGATTTGTTGAATTATTCATATACTGAATGATATCGAGCTCCAGTCGGATTCAATGGAGTTATTCATTGATATGTAAGCGAGGACGAGGCTAACAGTAAATAAACGACTGCAACTTCTAAGTCAGATGGCCATTTAAGCGAGCCTTACATACGTAACAGCTTGTTAGGCTTCTGCTATCTGCTAATGGTCCATCGTACTGCCAGACAGACGTCCACTTTCACTGTATTTTACCCGTTTTCCGAAAAAAAAATGAGAAGGCGCTTCAATGATGTCGAGTTAAGGGACTCGGCACACACCACGCCGGCCCCAAAGGTACGCCTCCATGCGCGACAGCAGGACAGTCACTGTGCTATGTCATCCTCTACGCAAGATGCAGCATAAGAAGGCGTATACCGATACCAAACGAGCAGAGATACTTGGCAAAATTGTAATGTCCCGACGCCGCCGGCAAGACTTCTGCAGTAAATTCTCCTTAAGGATAAGAAGAATATTGCGGATTTCTTGCAGACATCAGGGCTTACGCGCTGGTTCATCCTGCGTCCTAGACATTCCCTCTGTCTACGATTGAGTTCGTTGAAGACGCAATCGTTGATGTATCGACCGTGGAAGCAGGTAGACCCAAGGCGAGTTCAGGTCTTACGAAACTCTTCTCTGAGCTCATTCTAGCGAATTCATCAGGGATATCATTGTCTGGGATGCGAGAATGGCTTGGGGCCCAAGCAAGCTTTAGTCTTCCGATTTTGTTCAGAAAGGCCTTAAGTTCATACATTAACTAGGAGCTGGTTACAGGGTTGGGCATAGTTTTGAGTGAGTATATCTCTGACTGAAAGACGGACGCATATTTTCCTAAGGAAAAGTGCAGCCGGACTCCAACGATCTGTGAAATGCGGAGACACTCCTTTCTAGATTCAGTATCTGGCTAGAGCCAATCGTGACGCCATGGGATTTCGACGGTGCAGATATAGCGCAGTTGGATGGCAGGTGTCATCGCGTCAGAGGGCCTTTATGTGGGACAATAGTTGTAGGGTATTTCTCGCGTCATTCCTATGCGAGTTGTACCACAAACTATTTGCCTTGAGACTAGACATGGCTGTCAGAGCACACTCTCTGATAAATATATCCAGGGGTGCAAGGTTCATCATACCATCTAGAGCAGTGCCCGGTGTGCTGGAGAAAGCCCCCGTGTAGCTGAGACAAACCGTTCTATGGAGTTTGGTGAAAGAGGCTACGACGTGCTTGCGTGTTAGTCTGTTTCACCACACAACCGATGCATATGAGATTATAGGTCTTATCATTGCCATGTAGATCCAGAGGACCTTTGCCGGCGTAAACCCGATGTTTGGCCAAAAGCTCCTTTGCCAGAAAGCTGACAGCGCTTTGGTGGTCTTTGATTCAACATGCTTTGACCAAAGATGGCTCTTGAATACTTAGCGTCCATCGATACCGGGATAGAAGTACCTTTCAGTACCAGCTGAGTCATGTCAGTAGTTTTTCTCCTTTTCGTGAAGAGAACGACATCGGTCTTAAGAGGATTAACCAACAGCCCATTTCTAGTACACCAATCATCGATCACATTTAGCGCCGCCTGTGCTTTGAGACGGACAGTCGCTAAGCATGAGTCAACAGAAAGTACGGCGACATCATCCACGTAAGCCTGGGCATCGATTCCAGAGGCATTGAGAGCATTAGGCAGAGAGTCGACCACTATGCACCATAACAGCGGAGACAGGACGAAAATGCCCAGTAATCTTTCCTTTCGAGTGCGCATTCAATTCTCCCAACTAGGCTTTGAAGTACAGTCTCGCAGGATTTTCCGCACTGGTAAGCATGGTGTATCTCTAAAAGAGGATGCATTCGTAGGGCAACTACGCGCACGCGCATCTCTACCAGTCCCTCCATGCTTTTAAGCAGGAAGGATGTTAGACTAATTAGTCTAAAACTTTTGGCAAGTGAGTAATCCTCTTTCCCTATTTTGAAAATAAGGACAGCTTTGTAGGCAAGTGCCAGGCTAGCGGTGAGAATTATTTTCAAATTAGGAGCAGCTGCTTTATAGCTTTTTGCCATAAAAGGGTATACCCCGTCGGTGCCTGGCCATTTAAAGCCATTTAAAGGCTCTGTCGTTGCCACGCGACGAATTACTGCTAGCGACTGTCTGTGTCCCAGCACAGGTGGCGCTAAATGTGATTGATGAGTGGTACATGAGAAATGGTCCGTCAATTAATCCTCTCAAGACTGTAGTCGTTCTCTTTACGAGAAGCGTTCTGGCAATGCAAAGGTGCTTTTGGCAAAATAAGAAGTTTAATGCCAGTAAAGGTCCTCTGGATCTACAGGGCAGGTATAAGACTAATAATCTCATATGCATCGGTTGTCTGGTGGAACAGGCTAACACCCAAACTCGTCGTAACCTCTTTCAACAAACTGCAAACAACGGTCTGCCTCAGCAGGCTTTCCCTAGCACACCCGTGGCTGCCCTAGATGCTATGAGGTCAGACCCTGGGATTTTCCATGAACTTGGAAACGTCCTACTACAATTTTCGTTAGAAAAATATGCGTCTGCCTTTCAGTCAGAGATATACGCAATCCTAATGGCCATACAGTATGTTGTGAAGCACAGGTGGAAGAGTAAAAACATATGTGTCTGTAGCGCCAGCCAAGCTGCACTCAAAGCTGTGTCCAACCGTTTAACTTGAGTACATGAGCTCAAGACCTTCTTGAACAAGGTCGGTCGACTAAACTCACTGAGGTTTATTTGGGTCCCAGGTCAGTCTCGGGTCCCAGGAAATGAAATCAATGAAGAACTCGCCAGAATGCGCTCAGAAGAGAGTTCAGGATCTGAACCCGCCTTAGGTCTACCTGTTTCCACGGTCTGTACCTACATCAAAAATTGGGTCTTTAATGAACACAACCGTAGATTGATTCAGGATGCAGGATGAGTAAGCGCATACGCCCTGATGACTGCAAGAAGTCCGCAGCATTCTTCTGATCCTTAAGGAGAACACTGCAAATGAATGTAAAATATGTTGGAATTACAGTCCATGACGGACCAAAGCCAAGTTTCTCGGAATCACCCATGTTGTGTGTGATTTCATTTCCCCATAGGGGAACTGCAAATGCAAGTGTGTTAAACAACAGGGTGTCATTCGACACACTTTAAAATTAAGTGTGTCACTTAACACGTTTGATCTTTATAATACAATTGAGACACTTATTCGTGTTAAGACTATAACACGTTCTATTGCGTGTCATGAATAAAAATTCTAATGACACCATAAGTGATTTGCAGTAACACACTTACTTGTAACTGACACACTTTGGATCCCAACAAATGCAAACGTGCCAGAAAATAATTTGGGAGTCAGCTTAATGGCGTAATGGTTAACACCAGTGATCCGAGTTAAAATCTTAATGTCTGAAACCACCAAAAAGCAAAGACACTCTCAACCTCTCCTATCCCATTTTCCCGGCCTTTCGAGCCGGAGGGCGTGATCATCATGATGTTGTTTTAGAACAAAAAAAAAAAAACAATAAATTTAATCAAACAAAAAACAAGGAACAATATTTCGGGCTTGAAGAGCCTCAAAGCGACAAATGCTCGGAGAGCGTGGGCTAGATAAGTCTTTTTTTTTTTTTTTTGTTCGCTGCGCAAAATGTTCACAAGAACCCTCAGATTTGAACGCGGGATCAATGGGTATGTGTGTTAATCATTACACCATGGGTCAGGGTCCCAATTTGCTTTCTGGCATGGTTGCATAGAGTTGATAATTTCCCTTTGATGTGTTTTCACAATATTGCACTTTAAGTTGCATAAAAAATGACTACATTGAAAACACACTTTTTGGTGTGTTGCAGTAACACACTTACCATTTGCAGGAACTGACTGCAGAAGACTTACGGGCGTCATTAAGAGCCATTACACTTTTGCCAAGTTTCTCTGCACGGTCAGCATCAGTGAGACGCCGCCGTAGTGAAATATGGGTGTTATGTGATTGTGAAATAAGAGTGGCGTGATTGTACGATACCATTAACGCAATGCCATTAACGTCAATGGCACAAGGGACTCACTCTATATCAAAATCGGTAAGTGACAAGATAGAAAAACTTGCCTAGAAACAGGCAGAATGTTTGGGGTACTAAGTGTTCGCCACTTACCATTACCGAAAACAGCTTATGACCAACAAGGTAGTTCACTAAAGCAGGCTAGCAGTATAACCAATGCTACACCCGCCGAGCAATTGAAGCTTTCCGATCCAGTGCTTAGCTATTATTTTCCAAATGTGTTTGAAAGTCCTCGTACTCGCCTTCTTGTTATAATAATTCTATTTGAATAGAAGGAACTCCGTCACTGTACTGGCTCTTATCCTACAGAAACCTTCTTTCTTTTTTTTTGTGGCGTTACAGTCCATGACGACAGAGGCCAGACACTCCTCCAGTATTCTTGACGTACGAACCTTCGACTCGGACTGCTACCTTGTTGTAGCCAAGGTACGAATGAGAATATCAACAATGCTTAGGAGTCGAGTAGGACAACGTGAGTTTGAGGTCCGAAGGCTACAATCGCAAGAGACTGCCAGAATCTTTGCCGATCTGTCTCCTCCAATCTCTCTCAAAATCCGTCCACAGCAGCAAAAACAATCGAGCAGGAATAGGCGCATTGCCAGAGCGCCGCCGTCAGAGACGCTGCCTCAGAGGTACTGGGTTTCAAACTGCCACCACCTTGAAACCCCTGGTTCGATGAACAATGCAAAGAAGCTCATGCAGAGGCACATAAAGCCATGCTGCAACGACGGACGAGAGCTGCTCGCGAAATCTCTGAGCAGAAGAGAAGGGAGGCACAGGCTTCTCAGAAGAAAGAAGGGAGAACACGGAAAGCGTGAGATCGAGGAGATGGAGAGATGCTTCCGCAGGAATAACGCTCATGGCTACAAAGCCAGAGCGGCGACTTGCAGGGATGAAAATGGAGAATTGGTAGTAGAATCACAGTCGATGCTGAGGATTTGGAAAGACCATTTCTGCAGACTGTATAACGGCGATGACAGACAAGATACCGCTGTCAGGTACAACGATCCGTTCGTAATGGACGACGATGTAAGAGAATACCATCCATCCTACCCAGACGAAGTCAAAATAGCGATATCGAGACTTAAGTCTAATAAAGCCGCGCGCGCAGACGGCTGGCCTGCTGAGCTTCTTAAGGCGGCTGGAGATGAGCTGATAAGGTGCATGCACCATCTCATTTGCAAGGTATGGTCGGAGGAAAGCATACCCGACGAATGGAATCGTTTGCCTGGTCCATAAGAAAGGAGACCCCTATAACTGCGTCAACTATAGGGAAATAAGTCTCCTTAACATCGCATATAAGATCTTCTCTGCCCTATTGTGTGAAAGCCTGAAACCGTTTGTGGATAACCTGATCGGCTCCTATCAGTGTGGCTTCAGGCCAGGTAAATCCACAATGGACCAAATACGTATGTACGCTACCTCAGATCTTAGAGAAGACCCAGGAATACCAAATCGACACTCACCACCTCTTCGTCGATTTGAAGGCTGCATATGACAGCGTGTATAGAGATGAGCTATACAAAGAGATGTCTAGCTTTAACATCCCTGCCAATGTCGTCCGACTGTGCAGGATGACAATGGAGAATTCTCGTTGCTCCATTAAGGTCGGTAATGAGCAAACCGATACCTTTAATGTTAAAAAGGGATTTAGGCAAGGTGACGCGCTGTCATGCAACTTTTTCAACATCGTGCTTGAAAAGATCGTGCAAGAGCCACTGGCCAACACAAGAGGTACGATTTATTTCAAGTCTACGCAATTGCTTGCGTATGCTGACGTCATTGACGTGATTGGATGGACCCAGCGTGACGTCAATGAGGCCTTTGTAAGCACTGAGGTAGAAGCGGCTAAGAAGGGTCTCAAGGTTAATAAGGGTAAAACCAAATATCTGCTTTCATTCAAAAGAGACGGTCAACACCGACGTATTGGCCAGAACGGCACCATGGGCGGATATAACTTTGAAGTGGTCAAGGAATTCGTCTACCTTGGCTCACTGATGACCGGCGACAACAACACCAGCGCTGAGATAAAACGCAGAATCACTCTTGCCAACCGTTGTTGCCTTGGTCTCAGGAGGCAATTGAGAAGTAGAGCCCTCTCTCGCAAAACCAAGGTGGCACTATAAGACCCTGATCATCCCAGTCCTCCTTTACGGCGCAGAGGCTTGGACCTTAATAAAAGCGGATGAAGATGCCCTTGGTCGTTTCGAGAGGAAAATTCTGCGAATTATCTACGGTCCCATCTATTCAAACGGTGTATGGAGGAGAAGATTCAACGAAGAACTGTACGGGTTGTACAGCGATATCGGCCTGGTACGGCGTCTACGGATACAGCGTCTAAGGTGGCTAGGCCATGTAAAGCGCATGGAAAATACAGTTCCGACCCGAAGAGTCTTCGAATCCACCCGGAATGAAGGCGCGGCAGAGGACGGCCGTATCTACGGTGCCGCACGCAGGTGGAAGGGGACCTTAATCAACTGGGCGTGCGGCGCTGGAAACAGCTGGCCAAAGACCGTGCCAACTGGAGGCGCTTGTTGGTTGAGACCCAGGTTCAGCACGGACTGTAGCGCCACCTAAGTAAGTAAGTAAGTACAGCCCATGAACGACCAGAGCCAAGCTTCTTCTAGGTAAACGAAAAAGCTTTGTTTAACGAAAATGTCAAACTAGCTTCTGGCTTTACTAAAAACAACCGCCTGAGCACAGTCTAGATCCATCCCGAATCATAGAGCATCCTTTACTTGCGGTATTTAAAGACCTCTTAAGCTCTACTACTGTTGTGGAAACATATATATGTATTTATGCACAAAAGCCCCGTTCGAATTCAAGTGGTGGTTTAATATTTAATCAAGTCTGCTTGCCCAAGCAGAATCCAATGAGCCTGCAAGTCTTTCATTTAAACTGCTTCCGAACTAAAATAAACCCCACACTCGTCCTCACCCACATGGGGCAACGAAATGAAACGAAATGGAAGCGACACACATAAGCACGCAAGCCAGAGTCCATAAATCGCTTCTTCTTCAACCTACAATCGCTTGGTGTTTATTCGCTCGAAAGCAAATACGGATGCACTCCTTGCGGCAGGACAATATTTAAATGAACATTTTAATATTTATTCGAATCCAAAGCCGAAAAGGAAACAAAAAATTCAAATAAACTAGACAAATCCGAATGCAAATACGTTTAGCCGCAACAAGGATTCATTTCGCAAAACAACCGAACGACGAAACAGAAACAGACAGGAGATGGAAAAAAAAGGATCGAAAAATCCAACAATTTCGGTAGCTCTCTACTTCTAACCCATTTAAGCGCAATCATTTAAACAACATTCCAAACACTCACGACATCCTGTGAGCAAGTGAAATCCTGGCTCATAGAGAAGCGACCAAGCGTATCCTTGCAACAAGCCCAGAAATCATTTCAATTACCATTTTGCCAACAGAATACACTATACACCCAAAAACACAACCGCAGAAGCATACGCAAAAGGAGCACCAGAAAAATAATGAAACAAGGAAAAACGAAAAAGGATAACATCTCGAAGGACTGGGAGAGAAAGACTGTGTGATGATAAAACAGACGCACTAAATCCAACGATTGCCCAAGTTCGTTGGGTAACACTTTCGAAATTGTTCGGCCCAGAGTACACATGCAAGGGGAACAAAAGGACGAAATAATGGGTAAGAGGGGATATGAAGAAAATAGCGATGATAACGAACGACCGCTGGTGATTCCGTTCGTCTCTCTATGTGTGAGTCTTTATATCCTTTTTGTCGCAATTCTAGGAACAGAATGGACAACTTGAATCCAGCTTCATATTGGTCGCCATCTGAATAATGGCAAAAAGGGATTCGGCTGGACATTTAGTCTATAGCCATGTGGATCATCACGGTTTGCGTCTAGTCGATAAAGCTTTTGTCTACGACAAGCCAATGGCTGCAATGGCTACCGTGACTACGACGACGGTTTGCTTCATCGATCTGTGCATGTGTATATGTTTTAGCGTGGCCAGGACATAAGGGCCAGGACGGAAGGGCTACGAATTCGAACTGTTGTGGTTGCAGAGATTGCCAACACGTAGACAAAGGGTAGGCATCGTTCATTGGTTTTTCATGCAAATGACTTGGCAATTGATTCACACCGGATCCAGGGCTAAGAGATGCTTTATGCAGAGCTCATGGTCCAGTGTTTGTGAAGCCTTGACATTGACTTTGCACGAAAGACAGCCGACCGGTGGCACCTGATTTTAATGAAGTCGCATATGCTCATGGCTTTGATCGAAAAACGAATAAAGAAGAGAAACAGGAGTCTGGATGCTGGGTATATAGTCAAGGAGGACGTACATATGTACAACGCAGATAAAGTGCTAAGCCGAAAAGGTATCGATATTGGGGAGAAATATTCGACAGCAATGAACTGCTTGTAGTCAACTGGAATTTGTAGGTTGAAGACTTAAGATGTGGTGGGACACCAATAAAAAAAAAACGCATCAGCTACAGCTTTGCAGGTGTCATTCTGACAGAGCACTTCAAGCACAAAACCAAGAATAGCCTTCCCTTCCTTTTTATATCCAATACTTGGCCTGCCACTTGGTAGTTGCTCTCTTACATTGATCCATTATCGAACATGGTAGAGAGAGTCGACGGTAGATTGATGAATGAACCACTTTCTAATATTCTTGGTCCTGTTTTGGAATTCTGAGGCCCATGCATTGTACTTAGGAACCTAAAAGGAAAAGGAATGGTAATACAAGTAAAGTAAGGAAGTGGATAATAGACGGAATTGGGTCGAAAGCACAGGCATCTGAATGTGCCAATCATCCATAATGGTCGCAACCAAGTTGCCAACGTCTCGAAGCTAAATCTTGCCTCATATTACTTTAGACCCGTATCGGTATTTCTTTCTCTGGTCTTCGATTTTTTAAGCGCCGCGTCTCGGTTTTGTTTGTTTTTTGTTCAAGAAAAATATGAGTCTAGTAGTCAGGGAACCGCTTTAGTTGTCTTTAGTGCCTCATATTGGAATAATTCAATTGTCTCTGTGAAGACGATAAATACCATTTTTTTCCAAAGCTTACCAAAATCTAGCTTTGGTATCAGAATGTCAAATAGTAGCTTGAGACAAAAAGTCAACTTTGTGCCGATTATTACACAACAATAGCTTCAAGCCGGGATGGTAAATGACTAACAAAAGCCTCATAAGAGTAGCATCTGCCGACGGGTACAGTAGTTGGGCCATGGTCTTACTTACTTACTTATCAGGCCTGCGATCCATGGAGGATCTGAGCCTGAGCTATAGCTGCCTTCCATCCTTGACGGTCCCGGGCCTGCTGCTTCCAGTTGTCAAGACCAAGATGTCTTACATCCGCGATTACTTGGCCTTTATACCGAAGGTTCGGTCTTCCTCTTCTTCTCGAACCAGGAGACTCGGAGTCGAAGACCCTCTTAGCTGGAGCGTTGATGTCCATGCGCTCGATGTGGCCGAGCCAGTGTAGTCGACGGATCCTTGCCTTCCGGACTACATCCACATCTTGGTACAGCTCGTAGAGTTCGCGGTTGTCTCTCCTTCTCCATTCACCTTCCTCACAGACAGGACCAAATATCCGGCGCAGAATTTTTCTTTCGAAAGAACCCAAAATCAGCTCCGCCCTTCCTCTTATCGTCCAGCTTGCGGCTCCGTACAGTAAGGCTGGCAGTATGAGCGTTCTGTAAAGCATGACTTTGGTCTTTCGAGTGAGGAGTTTTGACCCAAGTTGTTTGGACAAACCGAAGTAGCAGCGGTTGCCAAGGGCGATTCTATGCCGGATCTCCACTGTGGTGTCATTTGTGGAATTTACGTTTGCTCCGAGATAGACAAACTCTTTAACTACTTAACTCCTTTTGTCCCAGGTGGTGAGCGACGGATTGGTTTTTGCTTGACAGCATGGACTTCGTTTTGTCCTCATTAACCTTAAGACCAACTCGTTTCGCCCGTTCTTCAATCGCCGTGAACGCTTTCACAATGTCACGGCGAGAACACGCGATGATGTCGATATCATCCGCGTATCCAAGCAGCTGGACGGACTTGTAGAAGATAGTGCCTTCCCTGTTAACGCCTGCCCGTCGCACGGTGCATCGCGTATTGTTTAGCGTGGCGCGACACAACTGGATCAGTTTTTCCGGGATCTCGAATTCGGCCATCGCACCAAACAGTTCTACACGATGAACGCTGTCGTATGCGGCTTTGAAATCGATGAAAGGATGGTGTATATCGAAACTCGTTGGTCGTTTCCAGGATTTGTCGAAGTGTGAAAATTTGGTCTATAGTCGATTTGCCTGGTCGGAACGCGAACTGGTAGCTGCTGGTAGCTTTAGACGTTCACACAATACACTGGACAGGATCTTGTATGCGACATTGAGCAGGGATATACTTCTATAGTTCTTGCAAGAGGTAGGATCGCCTTTTTTGTGGATGGGGCAAATAGAGCTGGTATTCCAGTCCTCGGGCATGCTTTCATCTTCCCAAATTCTACAGATGATCTGGTGCATGCTCCCTACCCGAATATCGCCGCCAGCCTTGAAGAGCTCTGATGGCGAACTGGAGTTGGGATTTCCTCGGTCCATACCACTCTCTCTTGGTCATGCTCGTTAAGCAGCTGCTGGAAATGCTGCTTAAATACATCCATTATTCCCTGCGGGTCGGTGACAAGATTACCCTCGCAGTTTGAAGAGCCTGGGTGCCCTTTTTGAAGCCTCCTGCAAGAACTTTGGCTTTCCTGTAAGAGGCTCAGGTTTTATGCTTATCCCTAGACTCCTAGATATCCTTGAGCTGGGAGGATGCGAAGATTATTTTCTTTTGTCACAGTAGTTTTTTCTCCTCCCTTCTTCGGGCTCGGTACTCTTCTTGCGCTGCCCTGGTTTTCCTTTTCTACGCCTCGTCGGTTGCTGCCTTTTTCTGAATACACTCGCCATCATACCACGGGTTTCTTGTCGGGGGTGGTTGGTTTTCTAAGGTGGTTTTGGCTACTTCCTGAATGGCTGAGCGGCAATGCAGCCACATATTATTGGCATTTGTGTGAGTAGAGTCTTTCGCTCAGCTGCTCCCTGTAGACTCTGGTAACCTCCGGTGTGCTCGAACCTCCTGCTGGTGAGCTGGTGCAGCTTTCTAACATTGGACAGTCGAGCTCTGAATCTTGCTGCTACGAGTAAGTGGTCGACATTTGCCCTCTGGATGTTCGCACATCCAGGATGTTTGAAGAGTGCCTTGCGTCAATGAGCACATGGTCGATTTCGTTGGCGGTTCGACCGTCCGGAAATCGCTAAGTTGCTATGTGGATTCCCTTACGAGGGAATCTTGTGCTACTTATCACCGCATTACGAGCTGTCGCAACGTCCGTGAGTCGGAAGCCGTTATCTGTTGTTGTATCGTGGAGGCTGTGCCTTCCGATCACTCCGCCAAGGGTGTTCTCCTTACCGATTTTGGCGTTGAAGTCCCCGAGGACGATTTTAACATCGTCGTTAACAGGAGGTCATAGAAGTCCTGCTTGATGGGGTCTGCAGCCTCGTCGGTAGGGACGTGTGCACATATAAGGCTGATGTTATAAAATCTGCCTCGGATGCGGATCACAGCCAGGCGAACACTTATAGGTTTAAGTTCGATGACCTTCGACCTTAACCGCTTTCCCACGACAAATTCGCATCCCAATAAGTGCAATCTTTGTTGACAGCTGTAAAAAATGTCGCAATATTTCTTCCTCATCATACCGTTTCCTATCCAGCGTATTTCCTGGACCGCAGTAATATCCGCCTTGTACTGCGGGAGGATTCTTTCTAGTTTATGAGCAGCTCCGGGAGTGTACAGGGTTCTGGCATTTCAGGAGCATACTCGCAAATCGTATTCCTTTTTCGTGCGTTGTCGTCATCGAGTATCCGTCTGTGTATCCGAGGCATCTTGCTCATTCATAACTTACAGGTTTTTTACGTGAACGGATTGTTAGCCCGTCTCACAACCGCCATTCTGGTCGGGGTTTTGTCGCTGCATATGTTTGTTTACGTCCCAACCGTTGTTGAAGAGGCTATCCAGAGTATCGGCTCTACTTATCAAAAATTGCTGTACGATCACGTTTAAAATGATCGTCGGCATAGGCTCCATAATGTGACGAGTTGGCAAAGAGCAAACAACTCCTCCCAGTAATGGTGCAGCGAAGTAGATTGTAGCTTAAGGGAGCGGATCCCATAACAGAGCACTGAAAACGGAATGAAAGTATTTCAAACATCTGCCATAAAGGACTTGGAATGTGAGCTAATGAAACTAAGAAAGCTACAGTTTCGTAGCTATTCCTAAAAAAAAATAAAAAATTCTCCAACCAATATCACGCAATCTTGCCCCCAAAATGAAAAAGAAAAACCTCAAACAAAAAGGAAAATGGAAAGGACACATCCCGTCAATAAAATCGATTCCTTGCGCAATAAAACTAAAATCAATAAACTGCAGACTCAGAGCCATCAAAATCCCAAGGATTCACTACATCCAGCACGTCAACTCTCTCACAATGTGGCCCAATCTATGTATATCAGAACAGAAAAAAAGAAATCTTATTAAACGACAGCCATTCCTGCGAACACGAGGATAACATTCCGTCAAAACATCGACACAACACAAAAAAAAGGACGAAAGAAAATAAAAAAAAAAAAACAGAAAGGAAAAAGGGGACAGAAAGCCAGGCGAACAGCAGAAGGAAAGGATAAACAAATTGCCGTTTTGCATTTCTGTCTCATTCAGCCTGAATTTTTTCCGGCAAGGAATATAGCTTTCAACGCTACAGGATAACGTCCAAAATCATCAGAACAACAGTCAGCACAGCAGAATAGAACTTTACTCTCTCGATTTTAAGGAACGCAGAGAAAAGACGAAGATGGACTGAAGTTAACTATCCGGATGACAGTGAGTCGATAACAAGGATATCACAGCGAAAATGGACTAAAAGAAAACCCGACAACAAATGAAACAGAAACACTTATCGTCACGAGCTTCAACCAACTAGATTAACGTCGAACGATAAGGATACCCGCAAACAAATTATTATCCCTGTATACACCAACAGTATTGGGATAATTGAAAGTAAGACAAAGGAGGGGACAGAGAGAGAAAGGAAGATGAAAAGCCATTGTCCTGCAGCTGGTTCGCACGCTAAATTTTATTCAAGTCCTTCGGCATAGACGATTGCCGAAAACCATAAAGAAAATGTTATTGCCTTTCGTCCTTTTTGGCATCGTTTCTGCTCCTTCATCATGAGAGTGTGATGTAGGTGGTCATTACACTCCCACCGTGCTCAAGGACGAAAGTGAAATTGTTTATTTTGGCTCCTCTGACCCAATTTCCTAGTATCCCGCAGGCTATTGTCGATCCCGGAAACTACTACTATTGTCCTTCTGTGCGACTTGATATCAAACGCGGATTTTGTGTACACGTCCTCCTTGAGGCGGGATGAACAGATCGACAGATAAGGCGAAATGGTTGCCTGCCATAAAACCCATTTCCTTCAGAGACCATCCTCGTACTGTTGTTCCTTCAGACTTTAGCTTGGAACAGGATAGGGAACCATAATTATGGAGGAAGGACTCGTGTCCTGTGTAACGCAAATTTTTGGCTATAAACGATTCAATTATAGACTCCGAATCCTGGCAAATAGTTTGAGGAATGGCGGATGTCGATTGCTACGGCCAGATGAAAGAATGAAGCTCGTTAAGGATGAGTGCATAGAGCAAGCAGCAGACGGAAGGCCTGCCAAAGAAGTTTCGCTTTTTGTTCGTTTTTGCGTCATTGTCACAAGTGTGTACTTAAGGTTGTGGAGGAGCGGCACTTTATCGTTCTGTTTTACGTTAGGAAAGTAGGCGTTGCTTGCTAAGGAGAGGGCGAAAAGGTCCTTCAATTATTTTCAAAACGACACTGAAGAATGGGCCGACAGTGAGAGTAGTGAGAGCTTGACTAACAAGAAAAGAAGTTCAAGTGCGGGGTGCACCGTTTTCGGTAAATTGGATTCTTGTAGTCCCAATGATCCTTAAGGAGATTTAGGCAGTGATTTAAGGTCTAAGGACGTTTATAGGGAACATTTGATGGCCATAACTAGGATCTTTGTCTTTCGGGTAAAAACCCTGATTGATGCTCGTGACTGGCATTACTGTCTTCAAAACGATACCCACCTACCCGGGGTATGCTGAATAACATAGAACCATTGTGGTTCCTGCCTTTTTCTTATAGATTTTCAGGACTAAGTTATGCCTGTGATGCGGAGAAAACAATTACTTTGCTCCCCCCAGATCCTGTAACCATTAGATAACACTTATGAAACACACTCAAGTACTGAGAGCGACAAGGTTGAGAAAATTTAATGAGTTTGCCGTGGAAACAGATGTACACGTTAGCTCCTCCGTATCCGTCCCACCATTCTGTTCTAGACATTTCAAAAAGTACCTCATAAATCCTAGCACAGGTTGGGGTAACCCCAAAACTGGTTTTCCACTTCAGAGCAACAAGAAATTGCTCAATCGACCTGCAAACGACAGCGCAACGCGGAGTATTCGAAACGATGTGAACACTAATATGATGCACCGATTCCCAAGGAAAACTCCAACTTTGCCACCGTCTGACGGCTTGAATTAAATCTCAGGACACGTGCTATAGGATTTCATTCGAGGCGATACTTAATCAGACAAATTAATTAAATGGCTTCTAGGAAGACAGGGAAAGATGAACCCACCCGCTTCTTGTAATTAAAGGGGAGGGTTTCGTTGATCTGCATTTTTTTCTATTAGTCTCCAGGACACAACCGATTCCGGAATGGTATCCTTTAATCTGGTGTTCTGCTGCACGGGTTTTAGATATACCATAATGTAGTCGGTTGCCTATTAGAGTTTATTTTTGTAGACCCGGTTGACGGTTGATTAGGCGCTTAATGAGGTGGAGGTGGCTGTCGACGGGAGTAATGGGATCCCGAATCCTTTTTCTCTGCGTTGCTTTCACTTTTTCTGTTCTGTATGTGTTTCTAGGTTTATGTGGATCAATGGAAGGGGAGACTGATGCGTGAAATCGGGTGGAATGTCAACCGTTTTTTGTGTTCGTTTTAAATTAATGTTTTCATACGGATGCTGGGAAGACAGCCGGAAGAGTGTCTGTTAGAGGATCAGTTTATTTGGTGTAAGAAATACGTACACGGCTGTGGCGGAATTTAAACGAAACAGAGTGATGAAAGACGTGCTTCGAGGTTTTTTCGTTGTGGCGGCTTGGTTGTCTTGCACTTCGATGTTTGCCTAATAAAAGGTTTTAGTTCGAATTACATAAGTTGCAAAATTACGTAGGAAAATGTCGGGGTACAATGGAAACATTCATTTCGATATGCTACTTCGCACCCAGCACCCAGCTTGCGCCTTATCTTCACCTGTATTAAAGTGCATCTACTACATCTACTAGTCCTGATAGTACATATTTCGCCAATATTTAAAGAAGGATTTCTTCCGTCCTGGCAAGCTGGGCAGACAACTGCGTATGCCTTTTCACCTTTCCTACCCGACTAATCCCTTTTCAATAAGCTGAAAAACAGAATTTGTCTAACCCGTTCCTGAAAAACTCGAATCTCCTTCTCCCTCCTACTGCCATTCCATTAAATCAACGTCCTTTATGGTCATGGAATCCCCAGATCAAATCGTTGAATAGGTACCGATTGAATTCGCCATCCAAATTTTTAAATGCTGATGTTCCTCAGGGTTGCGTTTTGTCTCCGACACTTTTTCTCAAATATGGGAATGACCTCTGATTTGTCACTTGTAACCCAATCCACGTCTTCACTGACGATAGTACCCTTAGTTGCTTTTCGGCATCGATTCTAAGACACAGTGCTGTCTTCTGTTTTTAAAGGATGTCATCGAACCGCAGCTTTTATCCCTGAGCAGTAATTGCATCTCAGAATCTTCACAGGCATCGTATATATGTATGTATATGCAAGCAGTTCTATCTTATCCCCTGATCTGCCTAAAATCTATAAGGGGTTCTGGATGTCGCTTGACTTGGATATACAAGGTAAAATTATTTATTGTCCCCAACCTGGCGTCCTCGTGGCCACCTCTGGAGAGCCTCCCCAACACCTGTTGAGAGGCGGTTGTGTGGCGGATCGGCAACCATGCTATGAATAAGCAAATGCCCTGGATGAACGGGTGGATTCTCGAAGATAATATTGCGCGAAAGAGAACACGACTTGCGAGTATGCTCGCCGTGTCGTGAGAGAGCGGTTAAAGTCGAAGGTCCATTGACCGTGGCTTATAAGTGATCGCCTGGCTCTGATCCGCATCAAAGACAGATTTTACAACATCAGCTTCATATGTGCACACGCCCCTACTGAAGAGGCTGAAGACCCCTTCAAAGATGACTTCTATGATCTCTTGGACAACGCCTACGGAGCCTGAACGACGTATTACCTTGTATGTCTTATCTTTACTGGAATTTTCTTTAAGCCTTACGCTATTTATAAGACTTTAATCTTTTTGTGTAAACGTTTGTTTTGAAATAAATAAAATCTTACTCGGGGACCTAAATGACAAAATCGGTGAGGAGTGATCGGAAAGTACAGGTTCCAGGATACAGCAATGGACAACGGCTTCCGATTCCAGGACTTTGCGGCAGCTCATAATGCAATGATAAGTAGCACAAGATTTCCTCGCAAGGGTATTCACACACCAACCTGGCGATCTCCTGATGGTCGAACCGCGAACTAAATCGACCATGTGCTCATTGAAGCAAGATACTCGTCCAACATCCTGGATATGCGGATATTCAGGTGGGCTAACATCGAATCTGACCATTTCCTCGTAGCAACAGGATTCAGAGCTCGACTGTCCAATGTCAGATAGCTGCACCAGTCCACCATAAGAAGGTTCGACATTGGACGTCTGGGCACACTGAAGGTTACCAGAGCCTACAGGGGGCAGCTGAGCGAAGGGCTGCCTAGGGCATGCGGCATGCCTACGTCGAGCACAAATGTCAACAACGTGTGGTTGCATTGCCTCTCAACCAATCAGGAAGTAGCCGAAACCACCTCAGGATACTGCTACCGATAAGTAACCCCTGGTATAATGGCGAGTGTGAGCAGAAAAAGCGAGGGACGAGGCATACCAAGAGATGCTGCAAAGGAGAACATTAGCACCGCCCGATGAATACCGAGCCAGAAGGAGGGAGGAAGAAAGAGAATGTTCGAGATAAAAAGCTGCAGAACAACAAGTGGATTATCATCAGAGCTCTTTAAAACTGAAGGCGATGTTCTGGTAGGGAGCATGCACCAAATCATCCCTAGAATTTCGGAGGACGAATGCTTGCCCAATGACTGGAGTGTCAGCTCTACATGACCGATTCACAAAAGGGCGATCCTGTCCATGGTACTGTGTGAACGTCTAAATCCGTTTTGCACCGCACTAATCGGCACATACCAGTGCGGCTGCGGAACAAATACCCACCACCTCTTTATCGATTTTAAAGACGGATATGACAGCATTTATAGCAAAGTCTTATTTAACGCGACGGCCGAACTCATGATCCCGGGAAAACTGATCTGGATATGTCGAGCCACGCTAAAAACACGCGGTGCACCGTGAAACCTGCGCCGGGTTTCAGAGATGCACTGTCATGCGACTTCTTCAATCTCGTGTTGGAACAAATTGTGCGGCGGGCCAACGTCAACACGGAAGGCAATGTCTTAAACAAATTTGTCCAGTTACTGGACTACGCAAACGATATCGGTATTGTCACAAGTTCCCAGCGAACCATTGTGGAAGCGTTCATGGCAATTGAAGATCAGGCGAAACGAGCTGGTCTTCACATCAATAAGGCGAAAACGAAATATATGCTTTCAACACTCTCCGCCTAGGACAAAATATAACGGTCGGCTGCTATACTTTCGATGTAATGAAGGAGTTCACCTACATACCTCGGGGCAAACATAAACTCCACGAATGACATCATAGTGGAGATTCGACGCAGAATCACCCTCGGCAACCGCTGCTACATCGGCTTGTCCAAACAGCTAGGACCTAAATTCTTGTCCCGAAAACAAGGTTGTACTTTACAAGACTCTTATCCCACCAGTCCTGCTAAATGGAGCCGAGAGATGGACGATAAGCATGACAACAAGTCTGATCCTTGGCTCCCTCGAAAGAGGAATTCTGCCGGCCTATCTGCGCTGTTTCTTTGGGCTCAGGAGGCATCTGAGTAATAGAGTCCTCTCCCGAACCACTAAGTTGACTCTATATAAGACCCTTATCATCCCGGTCCTGTTGTACGGCGCAGAAGCATGGACACATAGAAGCGGATGAGGAGGCCCTTGGTCGGTTCGAGAGAAAGATTTTGCGCGTGACTTTTGGGCATATAAACGCAGACGGGGGATGGAGGAAAAGATTCAACCACGAACTTTACGGTCTGTACAGCGACATGGGCCTAGTCAGGCGTCTACGGATTCAATGCCTAAGATGGCTGGGCCATGTAGAGCGAATGGACAGCACTGCTCCAGCCCGGAGAGTCTTTGAATCCAACCCCGAGGGACGAAGAAGCAGAGGATGGCCGCCCTTAAGATGGCGCACACAGGTGGAAGGGGACCTCAGCCAACTGGGTGTGCGGCAATGGAAAAGGCTAGCGAAAGATCGTGCTAGATGGAGGGGCATGTTGGTTGAGGCTCAGGTTCACCCCGAACTGTAGCGCCCACTAAGAAGAAGAAGATCTGCGAGGAAGGCGAATGCAGGAGAAGACATAACTGCGAACTCTATGAGCTGTACAAAGAAAGGCGAACTGTAGTGACTCGGCCACATTGAGCGGATGGAGACCAAAGCTCCAGGTAAGAGGGTATTTGAATCCGAGCCTACAGGTTCGAGAAGAAGGGAGAAACCGAAACTTCAGTATAAAAGACCATGTTATCGCGAACGTAAGACAACTTGGTATTTTCCACTGGAAGCAGCGTGGCTGGGATCGATAAGGATGGAAGGCTGTATTAACTCGGGCCCAAACCCTCAATGGGTTGCTGGCCTAAAACCTGGTCTGCTAGCCTATCAACTTATACTGAATTTCGAAAATTCCCATAAAATAAGTCAAGTATACTGCAACCCGACTCGCAAATTACATACTTTCTGGCAAGGTTGCACATAATTGGGAAATCTCACTTTTGTTTGATTGATTAATCCAAAGTGTCGCTCCAACACACTTAAGGTGTCCTTAGAGTTTTAATATAATAATAAGTGTATCAATTTCAATGATCAAACGTGTGTTAAATGGGACACTTAATCTCAAAGTGTGTCAAATGACACACTTATTCATATGTGTCATCCTACACACTTACATACGTGTGTCATCTTACACACTTTTCCGGGTTGTTAATCAAACTTAAACGCAAATATGCCAGCTAGGCTGTCTGGGTTCTCAAGTATAGTTATTAAATGAACCCAATTCAGCACTCAACATATTTTTTGTCACCAGCCTGCTGACCTCAACTTGCTCTTGTTTTCTTCTTTTAGATAAATCAACACGAATTGGATTGAAAATGGTATAGCAGCGGATCACTACATCTTCCCGTCCCCTTAGCACAACAGCAAAACTCCAGATTTGTCTATGATACCTTCGGCGACATCTATGTCCATGTAAGTGATAGCGATTTGTATATCTCTACGGCTCACCAAACCAAATTAAGTTGCACTAAAAACCCGATTATCCTTTCTTTGACTTGATGTCTCAAAAACATCCTTTTCTCTTCTCCATTTACTTTCATGCATCACCTATTGGCAATCTTGTAAAAATGTACAAAAACAAAAATTGAAATCGATGACTAACCAAACTGGCGGTACGGTTCGATCGCAAAAATCCAACCTTACGACGCCAATCCCAAAATTTGATAAATCACTCTCTCACCACAAAACACATCCTTTGTCCACAATCCGCTTGAAATGCTCGAAATTGCGCTTTTTTGCCTGTATGTCCTGTGGCGTGGTCACTTGCTCGTTGTACAGTGAGTCAAATACACAATTCAAGATGATAAACAACAATTTGGGCTATGAGAAGAACAGCAACGATAATCATCACATTAATCGTTTCAATGTTAGCAATCGCATTCTTGGCGGCGGAATGCGTGGCGGCAGCAGTATGGGTCGCAACATGAGGGTGGACTTGAATTCAATTACGGACAATGCGACAACAACAACGGCTACCGCATCGCCGGGCGCACGACGTCGGCCCATTCATCTTTTCACCCAGGCGCAGAATTTGAAGTAAGTATGTATGTACATAGTAGTGGGGCAAAGGACAATGGAAAGGACACACGAACAAAGGGGGCATGGTTGTGTGCGAATCCTTTTCGGTTCCTTTTGATTTTTGTTTGCATTCAGATTGGTTGACGGAGAGTTGCTGATCCTTTTAATGTGATTAAATATTGATTTTGCATGATTCGCCACATGGTCGTGGGATGGGTGTGGGCGTGCGAGAGTGGTGGTAAACAGGAAGGACACAAACTATTTTCCTAATGCCTTTCGTGTTTTTTTTTTTTTTTATTTTTTTTTTCTCACTACAGCTGCAATGATAACGAGAAAGTTGTACAGACTCCCAGCTCGGATGAGGACAATTCACCGACAGAGCTGAACAACTGCAAGCGACTGGGGGACAAACCGCCACTGGTAAGTACATAGTAGGAAAGATCAGACTATTGCTCACACTCCATGTCCTTTATATTGTATTTGGGGGGATATGTATTTCGTAACCAGTACGGAACAAATCACTAAGCAACTGACACCATTGCTTCTTCCCCCTCAGCAGTATCCGTTTTCGTATCCATTAAGTTTTCATTTCTGAGATATTTTTGTTCTACGTTTTGGTCGAAAGTGAAATCCATCAATAGAAGTTCCACTCGAGAGACTTCGGCCTCGCTTATTGCAATTACATTCAGACATTTATCGTCGACAACTTTGTCGATCTCTTTCGGGCTATGCCATGGCAACCGGAATAGCTAAGCAATCATCAAGGAAAGAATGAAGAAGAAAAGCGAACGAAAGCACTTCACGTTGCCCACTCCATCACACTTGCTTGATCCTTGTACCAAGTTTGTCCCAATGTCTAGGATGTCTATTAAGTTACCGGCGAATTCTAAATGGCGGAACAAAACCTCCATTAACGATGGCAGCAACAACAAAGAAACGACCGACCGAAAACTTTTCAAGGCTTGACGGGAATTTTTCGCTTCTTAAACTCACCCACTTCACCTTGACGGATTCGGTAATGTGACAGAACAGGGCTCCGGGTACAGAACGGGGAATAGGAACAGAGGTAAACAGTAAGGTAGCGCCGTGTTTACATTAACTATGTACGTATGTAGGTTGGTATCATCCCTGCCAGTGCTATCGGTGGCAGAGCGACATTCGATGACGTTAGCAAGGACGACGATAACAATGTCGGTGATGTGAGGCTCTCGAGCAGGCGGATTAATTATTCTTCGAAACAAATTGTTAGACGGGAGCTATGGGGGTGGAACAGGTTATCTAAGCGGAAAATATTGACAAACGCACGACATATTTTCCTTGCCGTGATGGATCGACCAGGCAGATGACGTGATGTGGGGGCTGGTTGCTCTGGATACGTTGTTTTGGGGAAACGGTGCGTGCAACGTTGTAATCCGCTTACATTTAATTTATCTATTCGATGCAGACTGAAAAAGTTAGTGAAGCTTGGGATGGATGATGAGTTTCCTTAAAATAATGCTTGCCACGATGGAGGAGGGAGGAAATGTGGTGCCAGGATTTGTCGTACGAGTATGTCACATATTCCCACCGAAATTTAATTTTGCCTTATGATGGGATACATATAAGCAAATGCCCCACAGGAATGTGGAATGCATCAGATTTGATATAAGTATCAAAGACCCTCGGGGTTAGAGTGGTTGCTACAGCCCTAGGTTACACGTCATCAAGAGTGCACCCTTATTATTATTATTGTAATTCATTACTCCATCCCATAGTGGAGGCTTACTTACTTACTTACTTAGGTGGCGCTACAGTTCGAGGTGACCTTGGGCCTCAATCAACAAGCCCTTCCAGCTAGCATGATCTTTTGCTAACTGATTCCATCGCCTTGGTTAACTCCTTGCCGACCATAATGGAGCAGCGAGAATTCTTCATTGTCATCCTGCACAACCTGACGAGTTTGGCAGGGATGTCAAAACAGAACAAGGCTCTTTGTAGCTCATCCCTATAGACACTGTCACAAGGTGGTGTGTATGGATCTGAAATTCTTGGTCATGGTTCACACCGCAGTGTGGATACTTGATCTATCGTGAATTTCCCGGCCTGAAATCTCCACATTGATACGAACCTTTCAAATAGTCCACGAATGGTTTCAGGCGTTCACACAGCACAGCAGAGAAGACCTTGTACGCCATGTTAAGGACACTTATTCCCCTATAGTTGGCGCAGTGGCGCAAATATAGTGGACTCCTTTCTTACGGTTCGGGCAAGATTCCATTCATCGGACATGCCTTCCACCGACCATACAGATGAGCTGGTGCATGTTCCTCACCAACTCAAATCCAGCTGCTTTGAATTGCTCAGCAGGCAGGCCATCTGCACCAGCAGCTTTATTAGCCTTCAGCTATCTTAACCTCGTCTAAATCAGGTGGATGGAATTTTCTCTCATCTTCGTCCAGTGTGAATGCTGCGTTCTGCCTAACAGCGGTCCTTCCATGTTCTCAGCATCAACTGTTATTCAACTACGAGGTGTCCGCGTTCATCCCTGTTCGTTTTACTCGAAAGTCTTGTTTCGAACGTCGTTCCTGCGATGACAACCCTCCATCTCCGCAATCTCGCGCTTCTTGTGCTCTTTCTGTTTCCTTCTAAAAAGCGCGTGCTCCTCCCTTCTTTTCCGCTTATAGACCACACGAGCAGCTTTCCTTCGTCGATGCAACGTGGCCATGTATGCATTCTGCTTTTCTGCATGTACCTGCCTGCACTCGCCATCTATGGTTTGTGAAGCTTGTATCAGCTCTTAAGAGGGCCAGAAAGCTTGAGGGAGACACAATCGGCGAAGATCCTGATCCTTGAGATTTCAGCTTCCCGGCGCATACGTACGTTGCCTACAACAAAGTAATGATACGAGTCCACATTGGCTCGTCGGAAGGTTCGGACATCGAAGATTCTGGACGAGTGTCTGGCGTGGATCGCAATGTGATCGATTTGATTAACAGTTCAGGAGAACGCCAGGTCCTCATATGGACATTGAAACGTGGAAATCGTATGCTTTATACTAAGAGATTACGCTTTGTCACAAAGTTTATTAGCCTGGATCCATTTTCGGACGTGGTATCGTATGGGTAAGCTTCCCTACGACTCGTTCAAAGATGTACTCTTTACCGAGCTTTCCTAGGAAAATCTTGATGTCATATCAGGGGCATTGAGCATATGTTCTATCTAGGAGGTCACAGAAGTCATCTTTGACTCTGTCATCTTTTTCTTCGTCTCTTACTTCGTACTTATCAGGCTAGCGACCTATGTGAGATCTGAGCCTGAACCGTAGCTGCCTTCCACCTTGACGATCCCAAGCACGCAGCTTCCAGTTGTCGGAGGTTCGTTCTTCCTCTACTTCTCGAACCTCTACCAAGCCTCCTAGGCTTGGATTCGAAGACTCTCTCAGCCAGAGCGTTGGTGTTCATGCGCTTATGTGGACGAGCCAATGTAGTTCGTCGGATCGGCGGTTATTTAACGGCCAAGATGGTCAAGATACCGCTGTCCGGTAGGACGCACCGTTCAATTGGACGAAGATGAGAGAGAATTCCGCCTTAGTCGAGGTTAAGAAAGCGATATCAAAACTGTACTCTAATAAAGCTGCTGGCTCAGACGGCCTGCTTGTTAAGCAATTAAAGTTGCTGGAGATGAGCTGGTTGGGAACATGCACCAGCTCAACTGTAAGATATGGTCGGAAGAATGCATGCCCGATGAATGAAACCGACTGAAACCGTTCGTTAATAAACTGATTGGTCCATATCAGTGTGGTTTCAGGCCCGGGAAGTCTACTATAGATCAATTATTCACACTACGGCAGATCCTGGAAAAAACCAACGAATTCCAGATCGACACCCACCATCTGTTTGTCGACTTTAAGGTCGCATACGACAGCGTACAGAGGGACGAGTTATACAGCGCCATATCTAGTTTTGACATCCCTGCCAAACTCATCAGATTGTGCAGGATGACACTGGAGAACTCATGCTGCTCCATCATGGTCGGAAGCGACGGAGCGACACGCTATCGTGTGACTTTTTCCTGTCAAGAACTAGGCCTAGGTATTAACCTGATCTTTGATTATTAATTGGGTTCCTCTCAGCCTCGGTTGGTTGAAGGGCGGTCTTCTTGCGGTTGACCCCAAGTCTACAGTACTGCGTTCAGGTTACTACTGTATGTAACGCACCCTGCATTAGATCGCTTAGAGTGGTAGGACATTTTCCTGTGACGCCAATAGCAATGTCATCTGCATAGGCGGTCACAACGTACCCTTTTTGTCCTAGCAACAGTAGTTACTGACCACCAGGTTCCAGTGGAGAGGGGAGAGTACTCCACCCTTCGGTGTACCTCTGCTAACCATTCTAGTTGAGACGATACCAGCGAAGTTGGTCTTGACGACTCTTTGCGTTAGCAGTTGTCGTACCAGTTCTATCACCCAGATCAGACAGCGCTTTGGTGACGGCCTATGGTTCAACATTGTTAAAGGCGCCCTCGATCTCGATAGCCTACCTTAGGAAAGAGAAAGTTTAGTTTGAATTAGTTATGCATTAGCAAATAGATTTCTTCGTCTCTATTGACCAGAGCGGCCATCGAGCTCTTAATGGATTGGCTTAAAAGGCAGCCACGAATCTGTGCTGACAGAGCCTTTTCATAGCAGCTTTCAGTTCTAAGTTACAAGACAGTTTGTAGCTCTAACGAATTAACTTTGGATTTAGGGCACCATAGTCGTAGACAACGTTTGTAAGGTTACTGGTAGCCCCATAATACACCGCCTAAGATATTCATTGCTCTGTCATCAAACGACCATTAACGACTCCCGATAACAGATCTTAATATCATTGAATCGACGACTAATTGCGTTTCTTAACGCCCTTATCCCGTATCATCAAGTTATTTCTTCCTCCCAAACTCAGAGGAAGACATTCCTCCTTCTATTAGATCACAACAATGGACCATACTACTCCCCCGATTGTGCCTTCCGAAAGTCATTAAAGTTGAAAAGTTAATTCCTGTCTTCCAAAATGACCATTTCTTCAGCTCCTAATCGCCCCATTCAATCTGCAGCCATATCACATCTCTAATCGTTCCATCCGACCAAAACCGAACACAAATCCAATCCCAGCTATCAATTGTATAGCATCTCTATCACTACAACGAAGACCAATGAGGAAAAAACTAATCCGAAGCCATTCGCTGTCATTATCAGAATTATAGCACACCCGGTCGGTCTAGCGACCACGAACTACATACATTCGTCCTGACATCGGATAGAGGGTTGGATTCGAGCGAAAAAAAGATTATCTAAATCGGCGTAACGCCATCCTCTGGAGCTGGACCAACAGAAAGGGACGGACGAGCAAAAAAACTGAAGGATCCATGACCAGACATTTGTGGTCGAGTGAATTGCAACGGAATTTATTACAGCGTAGTGCTGCAGACACAAAAGCTTTTACGAACCATCCTCCTGCCAGAGAAGAATAGAGTATAATACAAACTCTTTACAGTGCCCTTCGAATGGGGAGCACGGCGCTTGGAACGACCAAGAAATTATGTCCTTGCATCGCTCGAGCACAACTACTAGAATAATGTTCTTTTATGCGCTCTACTTGCTACCATGCTTGTCGCGACCAACCGCTTAAGGCGTTTAATTCCTCTTTTCCCTTCCTCCCTCGTCCTTTCACACACTCTTTGTGGAGGTAAAGATGAATCAAGTAGTTGAGAAGCAGATAGTATAAGCGACAAAAGTGAAAGAAATTCATTTTCGTCGAAGACTGAAAAGGAAGCACAATCCAAAGGATACGGCAATTGTGGTTTATTAATTCGCCAGGACATCGTCACAATAGAAAGGGACATGGTGTATGGGCAGAAATGGATACCTATCGTGGACAGGAAACAGAAATTACTGATGTGGAACCAGTCAGGCCATTCAGGATGGCTGTCTCACATTCACAGGAGGATTAGAGCCACCACCAACACCACGAGGCCAACTACCATTGACAAATGAAGTGTAACGCTTTGATTTATGTGTGACACATTAGCGTCATCCAGCTTGTGGTGATGTTGCGGTCACAGACAATAGTTTTGATTATTATGAGGGATGGCAAGTTCACGGTTTCTGCACTTAATGTTCGCCATGGAATCCTTGCGGCTGGCAGATTGGATAATTTATTAAAAAATTTCTTTTTTTTTTTCTGGTTTTAGTAACGATGCTGCCGGTACACTAAGTGAGTCATCAATCTTCCGGCGATGAAATGAGTTTGAAAGGAAGCTACTTACGAGAAAAGTTATGAGACACGCAACCATTACGTAAACCTTCTGCTAACGACACTTTGATTACACGTTAGATAGCCTCAATTGCCTGAAAAATGTGTAAGCAATGATTGCATGAGTAGATGGCAGGTCTATTCTAGGTCTACAGTCTCGCCGGCCTACTCACGATGGAAGTTTCGGATAAAAATCGATGTATTTGCATCCGTTTGTTGGATCTAGAAGATCGTATGGTTTTAACCATGGCATCTGCAGGTATACAAAAGGTTTTTATTGTGTTTCTTGGAAACATTCCATTATTTTTGCTTTTGTCATAGGTCATAGGATGGTAGCTTAGACTATACATATATAATGAAGGTCTACTGGTACGTAGCTGCTGAAACGTTGTCATTGTTTGAACTGTAGACACTGGATTAAATCCTTTTGTTGAGTATTCCCTATCGAGTCGATGACTTTCCATACTAACACACTTGTGAGTGTGTATTTACTTGCATATAAGGAAGGATGGAAAGTTAGGCATGCCACAAAATAACTTAGTAAGCGGTTTGGATGCAGTATCGATATATTCAAAGTTGCAACTGTGCTAACGTATAGCATGGGACACTGCGACTTATGTAGACCTATTGTGCCTGCTAGCCGACCAGACAAGGAGTTTCTGTACTTTCTTAATAAAGTCGAGAATCTCTATCGTAGGAGCTGAGATGATCTCCTCAGGAGTCACAATTTCACTGAGAAGGATACGCTTCCTAAAATGGCAAAGGGCAGCACACTCACATAGTACATATGTGCTCTGAGTTTCTTCGACCTCAAGGCAGAATTGACACTCATTTGCAGACAAGATATCTTAGACCACATTGCCCCACAAGGTAGCTGATCAGTCTTCGCTGGAACCTTTCCTAGCGAGTTGGTGGGCGATTTCATTGCACTTTATGCCCTTGTAAGTTTGACGTCGGAAAGCTATAATCGCAAGAGACTGCCAGAATCCTTACCGATCGTGTCTCCTCCAAGCTCTCTCAAAATCCGCCCACAGCAGCACAAACAATAGAGCAGGAATGGGCGCATTGCCGGAGTGCCATCAGAGACGCTGCCTCAGAGGTGCTGGGTTTCAAACCGCCACCACCTAGAAACCCCTGGTTCGATGAACAATGCGAACAAGCCCATGCAGCAAAACAAGAGGCATATAAAGTCATGCTGCAACGACGGACGAGAGCTGCTCGCCAAATCTATGAGCAGAAGAGAAGAGAGGAACACACGCTTTTCAGAAGATAGAAGAGAGAGCACGGAAAGCGTGAGATCGAAATCGAGGATAATAGTGGAGAACTGGTAGCAGAATCGCAGTCGATGCTGAGGATTTGGAAAGACCTCTTCTGCAGACTGTATAACGGCGATGATAGACAAGATACCGCTGTCAGGTAGAACGAGCCATTCGTAATTGACGACAATGGAACAGAATTCAGTCCACCCGACCTAGACGAAGTCAAAATAGCGATATCAAGACTTAAGTCTAATAAAGCCGCGGGCGCAGACGGCCTGTCTGCTGAGCTTCTTAAGGCGGCTGGAGATGAGCTGGTAAGGTGCATGCACCATCTCATTTGCAAGGTATGGACGGAGGAGAGCATGCCCGACGAATGGAATCTCAGCGTCGTTTGTCCGGTCTATAAGAAATGACCCCCCTATAACTGCGCCAACTATAGGGGAATAAGTCTCCTCCGACGACATTGACGCGATTGGACGGACCCAGCGAGACGTCAATGAGGCCTTTGTAAGCATTGAGGTAGAAGATGGGTCTCAAGGTAAATGAGGGTAAAGCCAAATATCTGCTTTCATCTAAAAGAGACGGACAACACCGACGTATTGGCCAGAACGTCACCATGGGCGGATATAACTTTGAAGTGGTCAAGGAATTCGTCTACCTTGGCTCACTGATGACCAGCGACAACAACACCAGCGCTGAGATGAAACACAGAATCACTCTTGCCAACCGCTGTTTCTTTGGGCTGAGGAGGCAATTGAGAAGTAGAGCCCATTCTCGGAAAACCAAGGTGACACTATATAAGACCTTAATCATCCCAGTCCTCCTTCACGGCGCAGAGGCTTGGACCTTAACAAAAGCGGATGAAGATGCCCTTGGTCGTTTCGAGAGGAAAATTCTGCGCATTATCTACGGTGTATGGTGGAGAAAATTCTGCGCATGTTCAAACGGTGTATGGAGGAGAAGATTTAACGAAGAACTGTACGGGTTGTACAGCGATATCGGCCTGGTACGGCGTCTACGGATACAGCGTCTAAGGTGGCTAGGCCATGTAGAGCGCATGGAAAATACAGCTCCGACTCGAAGAGTCTTCGAATCCACTTCGGAAGGAAGGCGCGGCAGAGGATGGCCGCATCATCGGTGGCGCACGCAGGTGGAAGGGGACCTTAACCAACTGGGCGTGCGGCGCTGGAAACAGTTGGCCAGAGACCGTGCCAGCTGGAGACGCTTGTTGGTTGAGGCACAGGTTCACCACGGACTGTAGCGCCACCTAAGTAAATAAGTAAGTAAGTTGTGCCCTTGTACCCTGGCACTCACCAGAGTTTGACCTTTTTTTTTTGGCTAGCAGTTGTTGGCATCATGGCATTCCTTAACGGACTTTGAGTTGGTGCTATACGAGCTCAACGCTTTGAGCGCTGCTTGACTCCCTGAGAATATATTGATGGTTACACCTCTTATGCCATTCTCTAAGTTTAGGTTCACGCACGTCAGGATGGCGTATAGTTCGGCCTGTAAGATACTAGGACACATTCCCAGAGCCTTCGAGATTTTTCGAATTGGTTCAAAGACGCCCATTTTGGAGCCCACTATTTATGTACCACCTTGATATTGAGCAAGGAATAACCGCTTTTCCAAACTGTGCGGTTTGGGATTAGTATCTGAAATCTCTTGTCAAAAGTGCGCGGGTGTAGTAATGCGCCCGAAACTGTGATAACCATACCCGGCTCAGGAAGGTGTTGCAAAATGGACAATTGACACAATGGAATACATGGTAGGCCTGTTTCTGAGCGAAGAAGTCTGATTGCACTGCCTTTTGCAACCTTTTTAATAAATAGGTGCAGTGGAGTAAGTCCAATGAGTGCCTTTTGGGCTGCCGTGGGGCAGGTTGGCGTAGCATCTCTAATCCCGTAATGCCCAAAACACGCTAGTTTCTGAAGGCTGTTGTCTTGTTGTTTGTTATGCGCACGTTAGATACAGCTGCAACATGGGAAAGCTGTCAGAGAACCAACATGTCTACAACAAAGCAGGTCGGTAGAAACAGCACTCCATTCCCTAGCCAGCATCATATGTAGAAAGGTAATTGGAACGCAAAGAATTTACCCCAGTGGCCTCTCTCGAAATCGAGGGCGCCTTTAATAATGTTGATTCATGGGTCGGCATCAAAGTGTTGATCGATCTAGGTATTACGAGATCAGCGATAGAACTGCTAAGCCAAAGAGTCATCAAGCCAACTTCGCTATTGTCGTTTCAACTAGAATGATCAGTGGAGGCAAACCACAGGGTGGCGTACTTTCCCTCTTCGCTGGAATGTGATAGTCAATGAACTACTACTTTTACTAGAACAGCCCGAAAGCGCTGTGACCGCCTATGTGGATGATATTGCTACAGCCGCCTCGGGAAAGTGTCTTAGCACATAAAGCGATGTCATGAAGGGGGCAGTAAAAAACTAGACAAAGAGATGCGGATAAGAAGACAAATCTGGTATTGTTTACCTTACTTACTTTCTAACGGGAGCTAGAGTTCGGGGCTAACCTGGGCCTCAACCAAAATGCCCCTTCAACTAGCACGATCTTTTGCTAGACTTTTCCATTGCCGCACACCCAGTTGCCTGAGGTCCCCTTCCACCTGTGTGCGCCATCTTAAGTGCTTCCATCCTCTGTTTCTTCGTCCCTCGGGGTTGGATTCAAAGACTCTTCGGGATTGAGCAGTGGTGTCAATTCGCTCTACACGGCCTAGCCCTCTTAGGCGTTGAATCCGTAGATGCCTGACTAGACTCATGTCGCTGTACAGCCCGTAAAGTTCGTGGTTGAATTTTTTCCTCCATCCAGACTTCCAGTGGGGTTCCCTTTCATGTGGACCGGGCATACGATGCTGAGACTCCATTTCTCGGGAATGCTTTCCTCTGACCACATCTTATGGATGAGCTCGTGCATGCTCCAAACCAGGTCATCCCCAGCTTCCTTGAAGAGCTCAGCAGATAGTGCGTCTGCGCCAGCAGCTTTATTCGTCCTGAGTTTCGATATGGCGCTCTTAACTTCGTCGAGGTCAGGGGTAGGAATTCTCTTCGGTCTTCGTCGTTAGAAAATGGAACATTCTGCCTGACAGCGGCATATTGACTAACACTGCTGTTATACAGTGGTGTTCCATGTTCTCAGCATCGACTGCGATTCTACAACACCTAATAGTCCCTACAGTCTTTCGTTGTGGCTTTATAACCTTGGCATGTTCCCTTTATCTGTTGATAAAACTTTCGAACGTCATGCCTGGAGTAACACCTCTCCAAATCCTCAATCGCGCGCTTTTTGTACTCTTTCTTCTTTCTCCTGAGAAGCTTATACACCTCCCTTCTTTTTAACTCGTAAAACTCAAGAGCAGCTCTTATTCTTCTATGCACCCTGCTTCGCTGTGTGAATCCTCTTGCACTCATCACCGAACCAGGTGTGTCTTCGTGGTGGAGCCTTTAAGCCCAAAACTTCAAATGCTTGCTTACCAATAAATATGAAATTCCACCCTTCAACCCGCCGAGGCTTGGAGGAACCCAACTAGTAATCAAAGATCAAACCTTAGCTTAGTCCTTGACAGAAAACCCATGATTCTTGATCGAATCAAAGGCAACCAGTGCCCTCTATTGTTGCAAGAAAGTGGTGGGCAAAAAGTGGGGTCCCCAATCTAGCATTATGCCCTGGCTCTATACAGCAGTCATAAGACCTATCCTTCTATATGGCATCGTAGTTTGGTGGACTGCTCTTGATAGGGCAGTCTATCGCAACCTTCTGAAGAGAGTGAATAGATTGGCCAGTATTTGCATTAGTGGTGCGATTAGATCGACCCCCGAGGCGGCCCTAAACATCCTACTATATCTCCCACCATTGGACATCTTTAGCAGGACGAGTTCCTGCCTGCGGGGCCCTACGGATAAGGAGCATAGACAAGTGACGAACACTATACAAAGGCCATACCACCATTTTCAACCACCCAAGGACACGAACTACATCACGCCGCAAAACGTGCTCATCAAGAACTTCGAATGGGCTAATGGAAGAGTCATACCAAAGTTAGTTAATGCCGATTCCGAACGACGTGAGTCGAGAAGCTTTTTCCAGGCAATTTATACTACCGAGGAGGGACGCCGCGAAATAAGCATTCGATGGCGTTGGTATTATCGGAATCTGAACTCGATCATCGTGCGTCAGAGTCCAACACACTAACTTCTGCGCCCCGGCGCCTACTCAAAGAATTTTACTTCAACCTACCACTAAAACTCCCAAAGCACTGCAGTGTGTACCAAGCGGAAATAACACCCTTAACGGAGGCCCTCACATGGGTCAGAATCAATCCCTGTCAGTGGCGGCTCACAAATCAAAAACAGCTGTCAACTGCCAATTATGTATCTTTAAACGAGATGGCTGCACAGTTTAACATGAAACTTCTGTGGGTTCCCGGCATAAGGATATTTCGGGAAACTTGACGGCCGACGGACTCGCAAGGTTAGGCCTCCGTACACTCAGTCTTTCAACCTTCAATAAGTTGAAAACACCTATAAGCTCGGAAAAGCATACTATGAAATCTCGAATTATAGAAGCTACCGTCAATGTAATGAATGGTAGAAGGGACCAAAGGCCTTGTGGCAACCAAACGAGGAACCCTTAGCACTCTAACTGGTGTCATTACAGGTTACTGCACCATTGGCAAACATGTCGCCCAACTAGGGCTACTCGCCAATGACTTCAGTCGCGGCTGCATGGATAAGGAGGAAGAGGAATTCACCACCTCCTCCGCTCATGCCCCTCATAAGCGAACTGAAGATGGATCTACCAAGTCCAAATGTGGCAGCAAAATTTCCCAAAAGAATCGTAAGAGAAGACGAAACCAATCATTAGCATTCGCATCAAAGGCCCACTTGATTCCATGCGAAAAATTATTGATTTCCTTAAGTTTTCTTCTATTACTCTTCCTTCTGCTCCATAGCAGGTTCGTCTATTTTCCAAAGACATTTTGGAGAACATTAAATGTTCAAACCAAACAAGCCCCCACTCTCCTCATCAATTTTATGCGAAGCCACACATGTCAGAGAGCAGATCCTGCCACCACTTCCATCCCTTAACCTAATTTCCACCCCTAATCCGTACCGAGTCAACTCCAGCCAACATGCTCCTTCAAATTCGACTTACGAATATGTTATGTTACATTAAAGGCTTCAGGATTATTTCCATTTGCCTTTGATGATTAAGTACATTTCCACTCCAATTCCAATTTCAATGTTTCACTCACTGAAGAAGGATCACTTATCCGCGTCCTGCCAGTGTGCAGTCAGTTCGAGCGGCCGACTGTTTTGCTCCACATCCGTCCACATCCATCCACATCCGTCTTTTATTGCTCCATTTCCCTAGGACGGAGAGAAAACATCTGTTTCCTCGTTTCATAACATCCACTCCCGGAAGTCGATGGGGTGACATTTTCAAAACATTAATGAAATCCTTTCCCTTCACCCAATGGCCGATCCGGAAGCATAATTTATGCACGAAGAGCAACATTTTCATTACGGAAATATCAACTGGCCGTCGATGGCCATGAAAATCCACTCCAAGTCCGTCTAATCACCGAGTCATTTGCATGCCGAACGTGAGACCATCGATGACATACGACGACAGGAGGAACACCACATCCAACCAGAAGCGAGTCAGATGGCCAACAGGCTCCACAGCAAGCCCGTACTTGACTCTGTCAACCGTTTAGCATGATTTTAATGAATTCACGTTCCAGTTGAGTAGCACAGCGACGACGCGGGTATAGGTTCCTGTGGCGCGTCGTCAAGCGTTTTGGATTTATAGAAATTGATTTATCGACAAAACACAGCTGGGTGGACTGGGAGGCAAGGACACGATTTATAGTGGCCATTAAAGTAGCTGATGGACTGTGTTTTTTTGTCTTTTACTTTTGGCACTTATCCTTGGGTAGATAGATCCTAGATCACATTGGCTCCTGGCTGTACGAATATGCGTGTGGTTAACTGCCACCCATTGTAGCGGGCGGCGGATGCGTGCCATTAAATTACATATGATATCCCATGCTAGCGGTGTGGGTATGCTTATATCCTTTCGGCATGGATTTATCATTCCCCACTGTTGTGTGGGTGTGTTTTATGGGAAGCATGCTCTAGTTGACATGAAATATGAACGACGCCACGACACTGCCTCAGGGAGTTGTACCCTGAGTACGTTAGCGTCTTACGTAAGCTTTTATTGCAACAATTAAGAAATCGTAAAATGGTAGAGATACATTTACATTTACACGTCAGCTGTGCAGAATCAGTAGTAACCATACTACCACCGATATGCTACTTGGTTGTTAATCGTCCTGAAAAGCAGGCTTCTACCGATGGATCCAATCTAAAATCTTAACGTTGGAAGGCTTTCCACCACTTTTGATTCACTTTCTTTGCAGGTTAAACGTCTAACGATGGGGCTACTGAAGACCCATGAGGACAGCCGTCCGTTGGTGAACAACAGCACAGCGTCGACACTGAAAAATCGTACCAGCACAACCATGCTCTCTAATGGCTACATTAATGACGAAGCTTTCGAGCCGGAGAAATTCATCTCGAGCAAATTCGGAGACTCCTGCCGACAATCGCTCACAGCGATCCCAATGATGGACGCACTCAACCTGAATGACAACAGTGAGTTTACGCTTAAGAAGCGATACCTCCGCGAGACGAGTAGTGGTAGGTCTTTTGGGAAATGATGGTCTTCAGAGAATGAATGCTGTTTTTTTGGTGTCGTTCCAGCTAACTCAAGTCCAAAGATATTCCCCCAGCGAATGAGGATGAATTCATACCACCACCATAACAACCACCAGACAGAGGTAGATACCGAAGAAGCTGAACTCAAAGATGCTCCCTGGTTCCAGGCGGGTATCTCACGCGATATTGCCTTGGAAATTCTCTCGAACGAGAGTCCTGGTGCCTTCCTTGTGCGAAAGAGCAGTTCGAAACCTGGCTGCTATGCACTTACGTTACGAGTTCCATCCCCTCCGGGCTCTAAGGTGGCAAACTACATAATCCTCAAATCAGCGAGAGGATACAAAATCAAGGTTTGTTCTTTCACCCCATATCTATGAGTTTTTCTTTCTTATACCATTTCTATCTAGGGTTTTCGGAAAGAGTTCACGTGTCTGCGAGCACTCATCACACACCACTCGGTGATGCCTGAGCTACTGCCAGTTCCTTTAGCCCTTCCACGGCCCACCAATATGAAGTCGTCACGTCGCAATCTGGATGACTTTGATACCTACGACTCGCTGCAAATGCTTCTCAAGTACCTTCGCGCCAAGAATATGGAGAACGAATGAAGGCAACTATTGGTCAAGTGCACCAGGTCCTATCGAAAAGCTGCACTTAACCATTCACTCTTGGGCTAAAGCCCGCTTGTCACTGCAAGTGCACATCATTTTTTTGCTCAACACCAGTTGCACATCACGTCGGCACAGACAGGATCAATAATGACAATTTGACAAGCGCCCAAAGGAACTCAGGACATACTCGTTACCTCACAACATACAACATTTCAGATATACGTAGCTAGAGATTAGAAAGTGCAATGGAGACGTTTTCAAAACGATCCTCCTATGCAGGATTCACGTTGTTCGCAAGCGATTCGACCGTGTCAGGACCGCGCCAGTCCACATGTACAATATTGTTTATCCCCTCGTTTTGATCCTCTTGAATATAAGTCCACCTATCGCATGGATGGAGGTAATCCTTTATTTTTGATTACTAGAATAAGGTCGTATTTGAAAAATGTGATATTACAAAACCAAAAAAACGAAATTAGGAAATCATGCAACACAAACATTGTAGAACGGAAAATGTTAATAAAAATGGTTTTTATGGAAAAAAAATTGTTTTTGTATTCTGATCGGGTTCCTTTTGATGCTCGGAGGCTGTAGTTCTGCAGGACTGGTGAGGGAATTTCCACAAAAGGTACGCAGATACATAGTTGCTACAATTGGAGACATCCCTTTGTTTGGTGCGGTATTTCATTTCCGTCCACTTTCTTAAAGAAAGATATCCAGGCTGAGCCTGGATGCGTTCGATACCTTCCGACGATCGAGCGAACATCATAAATAGTATCGACAGTGGAACAAATAGCCTTTCTGGCAGAATTTTTACCCCTGATAGGGTTAAATGGGCAATTGGTTCATTTAAGCCCTATAAGGCCCCAGCAAAGACGGTGTCTCTCCAGCTCTTACAGAACGGCCTCAACACCATTTTATCACCACTGAGAGTCCTTTTTAGGTCGTGCTTCAACCTGGGATATATACCTCAAATTTGGAGGGACGTCAATCGTGTCTACATCCCCAAGATTAGAAAGCCAAGTCAGCAACCTAAGTCCTATTGCTCTATAAGCTTGGCTTCTTTCCTTCTAAAAACAATGGAGAATCCGATACCTCTGCATCCCAATCAGTATGCATATCGCAAAGAACGATATACCGAGAATGCGCTACACCGCGTGTTGAAAACAATTTCACACACAAGGTGATCGCAATTTGCGCCTTCCTCGATATAGAGAGGGCCTTTGATAATACTGGTCATGATTCGATCACCACTGCACTATCCTTCAGGGATATAGACCATTACACTAACCACTGGATTAGGGCAATGCTAAATAGCCGTATTATATCGGCCACATGCGCAGAGGTCTCAGTGACCGTATCGGCAAGGAGGAATCCTGACACCACTTCTTTGGTCGATAGTCACCGATTATTTACTACGCAATCTAACCACTCTCGGCTACGAGGTCATCGGATATGCTTATGACACAGCAGTCATTGTTACGGGTAAGTGTGAAACTGCTGCTTGTGAGCGCATGCAGCTTGCGCTTCAGTTTATCTCTGATGTGGCAGAGAGGGTTTATCGGTAAACCCGAATAAGACAGTCTTAGTCCCGTTTACAAAGAGGAGAAAGGTATAGCCCTGCTCAGTCTTTCTAAATGGCACACATACAGGATTTTCAGAGGAAGTAAAGTAGCTAGGTACTGACGTAGACCGCAGATGCCAATATTTGAACTAAACTTACAAAAGCTCGAAGTCCACTGGTTATACACCGCGATAGTAAGACCTGTCGTCACCTACGTGTCCTACCGTATGGTGGACAAAAGTTGAGCAAAAAACTACAATTGTTAGGCTTCAACGCCTGCAGAGACTAGCGTGTCTCGGCATTACAGGCGCTATGCCAACCTACCCCACGGCAGCCCAAGAATTATATCCCGAGCTTTATATGGTTACTACGGTCTCGGACGCATTGCCACAAACCTTCACTTTTGACAAGAGATTTGAGATATTGATTCAAAACGCTCAGCATGGGAAACCTTGCTTAATGTCAAAGGCATCGTAAAATCTCGAAGGCCCTGGGAGTGAGTCCTAGCATCTTCCAAGCAGAATTGCATGTCATCCTAACATGCGTCAATCTAAATCGGGAGACTGGCATAAGAGGAGTAACAATCAACATGCACTCTGATAGCCAAGCAGCGCTCAAAGCGCTGACTTCGTACAGTAAGAACTCAAAAACCGTCAAGTAATGCCATGATGCCCTACAAGACCTCGCCAAAAGAAATAATGTCAAACTCTGGTGGGGGCCAGGGCACAAAGGTATTAAGGGCAATGAAATTGTCGACCAACTCGTCAGGAAAGTCTCCAGCGATAAATATATAGGTCCAGAACCATTCTGCGGCACTCCCAAGTCTAAGATCAATTTCTTCTTAGACAAGTGGGAGAAATCGTAACACCTCTCTTTTGGAACAATGTTCGGGGACTCAATCGAAACGACTTATACGGCCCCTGAATAAACACTCTATTATCATACTCAAACTAAACAGGGTGGGTATCAGAAGACTAGTCAGCTACCTGACGGGACACTGCGGTCTGAGATATCATCTTAACAAAATCAGCCTCTCATCTGAAACTGAGTGTCGGCTCTGTCTTGAGGACGAAGAGACGGCGGAACACATACATACTTTGTGAGTGTGTGGCCCTTTGCCATCTTAGGAAGCGTATCCTTCTCAGCGAAGTTATGACTCCTGAGGGGATTACCTCGGCTCCTACGAGAAGCATTCTCAACTTCATTATAGAAGTGGAGATGCTCCTCGACTAATCGGCTAGCAGGCACAATAGATCTGCAAAGGTCGCAGTGCCAAATGCTAATTGATTGCACTAGCCCCACAATAGAAAATAAAAAACATTTTAATGAAATTCGTTCTTCATGGCATAGTCCTTAAAAGTTATAAGCGAAGGCTTTTTAGTCCAGAGCAGTAGACAACCGTTAGAATTATAGTCGCTCAGATAAGTCAATATTACTGTCACTCCACCAAAATTCAATGGGACTTACCTTAGATTCTGGATAGGCATGTACGGGACGCTGGGAAATCAACCACGCATGCTCTTGAGGAACTAACAGCCCGGATCAATAAATCCCTGAGCGACAAAGAAATTGCGATAGATTGCTTTCCTGACATCGAGGATGCTTTCGACAACACCGGCTACACCCAAATACAACGCTACATCCTTATCACAGGGGTAGACAACACCACATGAAACTGGATCCAACATGTGCTTATTAATGAAAAATAAACCCTTCACTAGGCAATGATAAAATCAGTGTACACGCTGCGAAAAGCTGCCATCAAGGCGGGGTTCTCTCACCACTCCTATGGTCCATCGTTGTCAATGAACTGATTACCATACCCAGCAGCAAGGTTTTCTATGTCCGAGACAATGCCTCCGACATAGTGATCCTAATCAGATCCAAATTTGAAGACACAATCTCGAAACTCCTCCAAAGGGCACTCAAACTTGTTGCATACTGGTGCATAAAGGTTGCACTAAATGTCAACCCCAAAAAAAGCACTATAATCGCCTTCGCCAAAAGAAGGAGCAGGCATAAACTCACCAATAGCACTCTCTTTGGTGAAGCGATATAGTTCTCAAAAGAAGTCAAATACCTAGGAGTAACTCTAGACGAAAAGCTCACTCTCAAGAGTGAGTGAGCTCCTTTTCAAGACGAAAAGGAACTCTCCCATTACAAAGAAAAATCCAGGATCTCTCTATGGACCAGCAAAAGTCCACTGGCCAAATTTGGGGGATAAATCCGAAAATATTCCGCTGGCTTTATACAGCCATCACCTGACCAATTCTCACATATGCTGCGCCCGTCTGGTTATTCAAAACAAATCAAATGTCAGTTCAAGCCAAGTCCAAACTGCAAAGACTAGCTTGTATCTACATTACAGGAGCTATGAGAAATACCCTCACAGTAGCACTAGAAGTCATCAGGGACCTTCGCCCACAGACTCGTCGCGGAGGATGACTCTACTTGTAGGCTATTTCATCCTGACATTCTTATTGAACTAAACAGGCATGAAATCCTAAAGATATCTCACACAGACAATTGTCTCCACAGATACAACCTCAGGCAATACTATAAGGTCACAATTCTCACTCTATACACCTAAGACAGGATAGACCCTCCTTCAATCGCAAATCCTACGTGTGGTACACAGATGGCTCCAAAAGGGACGATGGCGTTGGGGCTGTTGTATATGGAACAAATACCGGAACACACATCTATTATAACATGGACAGGTATGACTCCGTGTTTCAAGCAGAGGTATTTGCAGTAAGGCTGCACCTCTGGCCCTAAAGGACAAAAAAATCACCTCGAAACTGGTATGGAGATGCATCAACTGCCTTCAACTACTACACCAGCCTAGGCACAGCGGCCATATAGGCAACGAAAAAGCAGACCTACTAACAGGGAAAGGCTCCGCATCACCGTTCATGATGCCACGGCCTTTTTTGCATGTTCTCTAGGAGTCAATTCCTACATTCACGGGCTTCCTTACTGGACACTGCCCAGTCAACATACACCTAAAAACCATGGGCATTATACAAGATGATACAAGCAGAATGTGTAATGAGGACGAACAAACACCGCAGTGATAAGGCGACCTTGTCCCACCCCCAATATACTCTAACTCTAACTAACTATCTTAGATTCGCAGAGTACACTGCAGATGTTGGTGTGTTAAACAACACGTGTCACTTTACACGTTTGATTTTTGAAGTTGAGACACTTATTCGTGTTAAAACTATAACACGTTCTATTGCGTGTCATAATTAAAAACTCTAATGACACCTTAAGTGTGTTGCAGCGACATACTTATTAATAATTAACACACTTTGGATCAATCGACCATGCCAGAAAGTAATTTGCGAGTCGAATCCATCGTGTATTGGTTAACACACTGGACTCTTAGTCCAGTGATCCGAGTTCATATCTCAATGTCCGCAGCCACCAAAAACAAAGACACTCAACTACTCCCCTTTCCAATTCTACATTGGTCCCTCAAACCGGATGGCACGATCATCATGATGTAGATTCAGTACAAAAAGGAACAATCAATTCAATCAAACGAAAAACAAAGAACAATGTTTTGGGCTTAACGATCTTCCAAGCGACAAACGCTCGGTGAACAAGAAAAGGGTTCACAGGAACCTTGAGATTTGAACACGGATCACTGTGTGTCCAGTGTGTAAACCAATACAGCATGTAGTTGAAAAATTTCCCGTTTGTTTGATTGATTTAATGTTTTTGTTGCGAAGAAACTTGTTCTTGAGCAGCACATCTTGCGGCGTGTTTTTATAATAACACACTTTGGTGTGTTATAGCAACACGCTTACTATTTGCACGATCCTTCAGTTATTTTATAGGAATTTTTGTAACGTAATGTACGTTGATAGGCTAGCAGGCGAGGTTTCAGGCCAACAATCCATGGAGGGTCTGGGTCTGAGTTAATACAGCCTTCCATTCTTGAACATCTTCCTCGGAACATCCCTTAAGTCAAATAAAGCACCGAGCTTACGACTTACAGGATATGTCCTTAGAAAATTGCTGAGAAATGCTCTGCTCAAACTTTTGTATCTTGTTAACGCAACGCTTAGGTTAGAATACGAACCCAGCCAATGGGAAGTGGCCAAAGTTATTATGGTAAGCCCGGAAAGTCCTTTTGCTGGACCAGCACCTTTTCTCGGATCATCAGTTTGATTTCAGAGGCAAGCATTTAACTTTAGACCAAGTGCATCGAATAACCAATGTGGAGTTTATTTCTTGACATTTCCCAAGCCTTTGACAAAGTGTGGCATGAAGGTTGGGGGATATAAACTCAGACAAGTTTTCCTCGAACAACTATCGGACGTTCCGGAAGACTACTTTTCTAAAGGACTCTTTCGTGTTAATCACGGAAGCGAATCATTTACAGCGATTACGGCTGGGGTTCTGCAGGGAAGCGTACTTGGTCCGTTGCTTTACCCGCTGTACACGAGAGACATGCCACAAAAGGCATTTGCCTGGGCCACATTCGCCTATGATACTGCAATTTTGGCTACAGGAAAATCAGTCTAAATCAGACTAAATTGGAATATGCCCTGAACCGTATAAGCGACTGGACAAAGATTTGGCGGATCGCGCTCAACAAACCCGAATCTGTCCACGTAAATCTTACATATAGAAAAGTAAGTGTACTACCTCACCATGAAATTAAGTTTAGATCCCATGGGCAAATGAGGCAAAATACCTAGGCACGACTCCGACGCGAAACTCAGGTGGAAAGCATACGTGAAGAGCTTGAGCTAAAATATAGGGAAATGTACTGGCTACTAGGAAAGCATTTCCCGCTTAGTACTGAAGACAAGCTGCTTCTCTACAAGCAAGTGCTCCAACCTATTTGGGCTTGAGTTCAGTGAACACGCGCTGTCTGCCCCCAAAGTGTCTTTCGGAGATTTCTACCAACCCTCGCAAAAAAAAAAAAAACAATGATTCCTCGCAGACAGGACCTCCTGGGTCCTCCTATCCACCTAGGACAGGAGTTTGGACCCTAGCCGTTTTGACAAGCCGAAGAAGCAGCGGTTGCCGAGGGTGATTCTGCGACGGATTTCCATTAAGATATCATTCGTGGAGTTAATGTTAATAGCCTGTCAACCGTTATGTTTTGTCGCAGATGGTGAGCGCCGGATCAGTTTTTGCTTGACAGCATGCATTTTGTCTTATCCTCATTAACTTTAAGACCAACTCGCTTCGCATGTACTTCAATCACCGTGAAAGCTTCTACGACGCCCAGCAGCTGAACGGACTTGTAAAAGATAGTGCCTTCCGTGTTGACGCCTACCCGTCGCACTATCTCCTACTTACTATCTGCGACTTTGAAATCGATGAAGAAACGGTGAAAGACCAGCGTCTTTCCCAGGATTTGTCGAAGTGTTAAGATTTGGTCTGTATCCGATCGGCTTTTTTGTCGATGCAACAAATAGAGTTAATATTCCAGTCGCCGGGCAAGCTTCCATCTTTCCAAACTCGACAGATTATTTGGTGCATACTCCCTACCAGACAATCGCCGCCAGCCTTGAAGTGCTCTGATGGCAAGCAATTTGAGTCTGCGGCCGTCTTGCTTTTGGATAGCTGCGCCGACTTCTTCGATGCCGGGTGGGAGGACTATTTCACCGGCTGGAGTTGGGATGTCCTTTGTCCCTATCACTCTTTCTTGGTCATGTTCGTTAGGCAGCTGGTGGCAATAATGCTTAAATACATCCACTATTCCCTGCTGGTCGGTGACAAGATTACCTTCGACATTTCAAAGAGCCTAGGTTCCTTTTTCGGTGCCTTCTGCAAGACTTTCAGCTTTTTTATAAAAGGCCCGCAACATATGTTTGTCCCTAGACACCCCTCGATATCCTTAAGCTTGGTGGCCGCGGAGATTATTTTCTTTCAACGGTTCCCTAGTTTTTTGGTGCAGCGCCTTTTGTTACGCCTTGTCGATTGCTACCTTTTTCTATTCACACTCATCACCATACCATGGGCTTCTTATCAGGAGTGGCAGGTAGCCTGAGGTGGTCCCTAAATGGTTGAGCGGCAATGCAACCACATATTGTTGACAATTGTGCTCAACGTAGACATCCCGTAGAGTCTTTCGCTCAATTACTCCCTGTAGACGCTGGTAAACTCTGGTGTGCCCAGGCCTCCGATATTGCGCCTTCTATTGGAGGGCTGATGCAACTTTCTAACATTGGAAAGTCGCGGTCTGAATCTTGCTGCCACTAGGAAATTGTCAGAACCGATGTTTGCCCCTGTGAACGTTCTAACATCCAGGATATTTGATGCATGTCTTACGGCTATGAGCAACTGGTCAAATTAGTTGGCAGTCCGACCATCTGGAGACCGCCAGGTTGCTGTGTGGATATTCTTACGAGGAAATCTTGTCGTACTTATTACCGTATTACGAGTTGCCGCAAAGTCCGTAAATCAGAAGCCGTTGTCGTATCGTGGAGGCTGTGCTTTCCGACTACTCCGCCGATTTTGGCGGAGTACGATTTTGATATCGGACTCCGGACTATTTCCGCCGTCAAAGAGCTCGTATAAATCCTCTTTGATGGGTTCTTTAACCTTGCCGGTAAGCGCGTGTACACAGATGACATTCACTCCTTTTTCTTTACCATTCCTTGTCGTATCCAGCGTACTTTTACCACCATTCAAGGCCTAAATAACAGCTGCCGAGGTAAGTGCCATAGAAGCATCCCTAATGGAAGTGTTTGCCATCAGATCGAAGTCCGTAAAGTCTGTCGTGACAGACATTTGTCATTTTTTATGCATAAATGGAAGCCAATAGGGTTTCAGCTCTTTTTTGATATAAATGGTCTTTGAGTTTTACTAGTGCACCCCAATTAGATGTAGCCAATTCGTGATTTATCGCAGAGTTAAGCGCTTTTTTTCACTATTCCCACAGGATTTCATAGCGCCTGTTTCCTCTATTGAACCAGGTTCCCATTCAAAACCCTGATGGTTTACAGTGTAGGAATAAAATTGGAAAGTGTACCAACAACCTACAACCTGGTTGTTCAAACAGTTTACCTACAACTTAACATGTTTAAACTGATGCACAATTTCATTTAATCTCAAAAGCAAGTCTTGATGATCCCAGAAACATCTGTAAACATCCGGGTACTCCTCCGATCAAAACTTGTCCTTTGCCACTAATAAGCATCTTCCTGCTTCCATAAAAGTGATTTGAAAAAAGGTAAACCAAAACCCAACCAAACAGGAAACAGGAAATTGAAGGAAAACAACATGAACAAGAACAAGTGAAAATCCCAACCAACGCCACTGCAACCAACCTGTGCATCATCATCAAACCAACGACTAATGTCAATTACACACGCTCGTCCTATCGTCCTGTTCCCATCTCAATCCCATAAGAACTACGCTACAATGATAACCAACTTCCATCTCGTATCTCAACGGGCTTGTATCCACCACTTCCGTGTGCCCACCGACACAGATGCCCCAAGGATATAAAGGACAAAGTGAAACAATGACTTCTTCTATCTATTATTATCAAACTCGAGGATCGAGCCGCCATCCCCGGTCGAGCAACGTCCAGGGATGACTCAATTTCCTATATAATCCGATTTGGTTGTGATATCATTTAAGTTTACATTGTACTAGGTCCTCATGTCCTGTAAAAACCAGATTAACTGTACTTTACCACATATTGCACCATCTGAGTCGACGATTAAACTGGCTGTGTACATCTCGTGGGATGTGTCTGTTCACTTGTTCTGGCCGTACGACTACACCGAATGTAAAAAGAATAAGAAACCGTTGTGTAAAGCCAAAAGAAAATTCAATTTGCAGGTTATGTTTACGTTACGTAGCAAGGACATAAATGGAATTACGTGCGTGATTAGAGTCATCAAACAGCGCGGGATACACAATGCAAAATAGGATATGTGCGAATGGACTGGGGGATGTCCTAGTTGATCCTGAAAACAATTACCCGGCTTTCATCGGATTATATTCCCCCACAAAGAAAACACAATACGAGACAGAAAGGATATACAAAAGCACCCTCATGTCAGCCAATTATTATCCGTCCTCGATTGAGGGAGCGGCTGTAAGCCGACCTAGCTCGTTTGCCTGTCTACCGCGAGGTTGTCTGGTCGCTTCGATTACAAATCAAATCCACAATTCGCATTGATTCCACGGCAGAATGACTGATAAGTAGGAGGATGAGATAGAGTACGAAAGAGATAAGAAAAAAGGAAAATTCCAGACTTTCCAGCGCAGTAGTAGTCGGGTGCACTTGTATTCGATGGAATCTGAATCTAGAATCCTTGCAATTTCAATTAAAATGAAATTCTCAGCCGAGCTCAGTTCCCGTATCTGGTCGTCCTTCCATCTGCTGGCTTGCGTTCGATTATTGTCTGTCGAGATAACAACAAGCACGACTGCGACGACGATGAATTAGGTTCGTGCTCGTGCACACCGAAAGAAAACCACCCTTTGTCTGGATTTGGGAGATATTTCAATATTTGAATATAAAACACATTTTGCCGTAACCTAACCAACCTTCCGACGTACCTGTGTGTGCTGAGGTTATGGCAATAGCAAATGAACACAGGATGAGAAAGGATCCCCCAGTAAATAGATTCGTAGATAGATATCTATGTAGAATGGAACGACTATCGAAGCGTTGCCAATTTATTGGATTGCCTTATTTTATATACATCAGCCCGGTTGGATAAGAGGCACCTCCATCGTTATGTTGGACTTAGTTTTGAAGGACTCGCTCGACAATACGAATATACTATACTGGAACCTTCAACTGAAGATACTTGTCGTTTACAAGGAGTTGGAGGATCCACTTTTCGATTTATTCTTGATGGCCGGTTGAAGTTATGTCCACTTGTGCGAGTGTCTTAAGCTGGATGAAGCCAACAGAGTGGATGGGTAGAGTCCTTATTATTTCGAAAGTTGTTTACTATGGGTGTAAACAAGGGAGTTCGTTGAGTGTTTGTTGTTCTTTGTTATCGAGAGTTTTGTCGTTTTGCTTTGTTGTTGTTTAAATTATATTTTTTTCCTGCTTTGCTCGAAGGATCGATGGAGCAGAAGGTGTTATTCTCGTGCAGATTGGTTGGAGTGAATTGTTTTGAAATATGACTTGGAACAGTTGTTTGCATTGTTCTTAGATGAATTGAAAATTCCATCGGATATTTGTAATTTTCTAAATTGAATTTTTGTATTTTCGAAATGATATTGTGTCTTCTTTGGAGTGGTACTTACGTCTAGTACTGTCTGTTCGAGCGATTTTGGATGCACTGGGAACACATATGTATATCGACTTAAGTACAAGTGGCGGATGGCAGAGGACTTAAGAAGCCCTCGTAGGGTTATGCGACGGATGCTGGCCTGCTAAAAAGCGAGAAGAGCCACCGCAGACGAAAAACTTGCGCCACTGTTAGTAAGTCCCATCCCCACCTCCTCGTGATGTATTCTGAAGATTTCCTCTAGAAATTACGGACAGGGATGGGCGAACGGCAAGATTGCTGCGCCAACAAAAAAAAAAAAAAAAAGGCTAAGTCGGTTGGGCTACGGCCTAATAAGCCGTAACCGTAGACAATTTGAAACTCAGAGACAACCGATTTAACGGACGGACTACATATTGACGAACTCCGAAAACGTATAAAAGGGCAAGAGTATCAGTTCCACACCTGGAATGTTAGGTCCCTTAACAGACCGGGTGCGGCTGAATAGTAAGAAAAAGCCCTAAGCTGCTATAAAGCAGACAGTAATGCACGCCAAGCAGTGCGATGGGATGGACCGGGTAAAAAGAGGACGGAAGACTGCGACATATACTACGGAAACTGCTACAAGGAGAATAGACAACGCCTATTTGGATGCGGATTTGTTGTTCGAGGTGGACTTAGTCAAAAAGTCCTAAGCTTCCGCCATGTGAGCGAACTCCTGATAACAATTCGCATCAAAGCTATCTTCGCCAAAATCACGCCCGCACAGTCTAAGATGACTTCTATGACCTCCTAGATAGAACATACACCCAATGTCCCAGTTATGACACCAAGATTATTCTAATAGGTTTCAACGCGAACCTGGGTAAAGGGGACATCTTTGAACGAATCGTGGGAAAGCACAGCCTATGTACATGACTTACTTACTTACTTATCAGGCCAGCGATCCATGGAGGATCTGAGCCTGAGCTATAGCTGCCTTCCATCTTTGACGGTCCCGGGCACGCTGCTTCCAGTTGCCAAGACCAAGATGTCTTACATCCGCGATTACTTGGTCTTTATACCGGAGGTTCGGTCTTCCTCTTCTTCTCGAACCAGGAGGCTCGGAGTCGAAGACCCTCTTAGCTGGAGCGTTGATGTCCATGCGCCGAGCCAGTGTAGTCGATGGATCCTTGCCTTCCGGACTACATCCACATCTTAGTACAGCTCGTAGAGTTCGCGGTTGTGTCTTCTTCTCCATTCACCTTCCTCACAGACAGGACCAAATATCCGGCGCAGAATTTTTCTTTCGAAAGAACCCAAAATCAGTTCCGTTGACCTGCTTATCGTCCAGCTTTCGGCTCCGTACAGCAAGACTGGCAGAATGAGCGTTTTGTAAAGCAAGACTTTGGTCTTTCGAGTGAGGAGTTTTGACCCCAGTTGTTTGGATAAGCCGAAGTAGCAGCGGTTGCCAAGGGCGATTCTATGCCGGATCTCCACTGTGGCGTCATTTGTGGAATTTACGTTTGCCCCGAGGTAGACAATCTCCTTAACTACCTCGAAATTGTAGCTGTCAATTGTTATATTTTGTCCCAGGTGGTGAGCGACGGATTGGTTTTTGCTTGACAGCAAGTATTTCGTTTTGTCCTCATTGATCTTAAGACCAACTCGTTTCGCCTGTTCTTCAGTCAGCGTGAATGCTTCCACAATGCCACGGCGAGAAAACGCGATGATGTCGATATCATCCGCGTATCCTAGCAGCTGGATGGACTTGAAAGGATAGTGCCTTCTCTGTTGATGCCTGCCCGTCGCACTATCTGCTCCAGCACCAGGTTGAAGAAGTGACATGACAGCGCATCTCCTTGCCGAAATCCGGTGCATGTTTCGAATGGTTCCGAGGTCCTAGAACCGAGTTGCACGGTGCATCGCGTGTTTTTTAGCGTGGCGCGACACAACTGGATCAGTTTTACCGGGATCCCGAATTCGACCATCGCCCCAAACAGTTCTCCACGATGGATGCTGTCGTATGCGGCTTTGAAATCGATGAAAAGATGGTGTGTATCGATTCGAAACTCGTTGGTCTTTTCCAGGATTTGTCGAAGTGTGAAAATTTGGTCTATAGTTGATTTGCCGGGCCGGAAGCCGCACTGGTAGCTGCCGATTAGTGCGGTACAAAATGGTCTTAGACGTTCACACAATACGCTGGACAGGATCTTGTATGCGACATTGAGCAGGGATATACCTCTATAGTTCTTGCAAGAGCTAGGATCACCTTTTTGTGGATGGGGCATATAGAGCTGGTATTCCAGTCGTCGGGCATGCTTCCATCTTCCCAAATTCTGCAGATGATCTGGTGCATGCTCCCTACCAGAACATCGCCGCCAGCCTTGAAGAGCTCTGATAGCAAGCCATCTGAGCCTGCGGCCTTGTTGTTCTTCAGCTTCTGAATAGCTGTGCCGACTTCTTCGATGCTGGGTGGGAGGACTACTTCGGCGGCTGGAGTTGGGATTTCCTCCATCCCTACCACTCTCTCTTGGTCATGCTCGTTAAGCAGCTGCTGGAAGTGCTGCTTAAATATATCCGCTATTCCCTGCGGGCCGGTGACAAGATTACCCTCGCAGTTTCTAACAGCCAGGGTGCCCTTTTTGAAGCCTCCTGCAAGGCCTTCGGCTTTTTTGTAAATGGCTCGTATTTTATGTTTATCTCTAGACTCCTTGAGCTGGGAGGCCGCGAAGATTCTTTTCTTTTGTCGCAGTAGTTTTTTCTCCTCCCTTCTTCTGGCCCTAGTTTTCCTCTGCAGCGCCTTTTGGTACACCTCGTCGGTTGTTGCCTTTTTCTGCTCACACATGTACATGACACCACGACGGAAATCGGATTCAGACCAATAGACCTTGTGACGGGGCGTAATCTCCTAGTAGCTAACACACGATTCCCACATCTCAGTATCCATAAGGGGACCTTGCGGTCAGTCAAATCGATCACAATGCGATCGACACCAGTCACTCATCGAACATGTTGGATGTCCGAACCTTTCGAGGAGCCAAGCTGACTCGGATCTTTACCTTGTTGCAGCCAAGGTACGTATCCGGATATGGCGAACATTGCGGAGTCGAGTCGAATTTGAATTCGGAAAGCTGCAATCGCAAGAGACCGCCAGGAACTTCGCCAATCGTGTCTCTATATAGCTCACTCAAGAGCTGATACAAACTGCACAAACCATAGAACAGCAATGGAGACGTTGTCAAAGTGCCAGAGGGATGCTGCCTTCGTTATATTAGATTTCCAGCTACCACCTAGGAGAAACCCAGAAACAGAATGTATGTATACGTGGCCATGTTGCATCGACGAACGAGAGTTGTTCGTGAGCAGGGAGAAGAAGAAGGAAAAAAAAAGGAGCACGAGAAGAGCGCGATCCAGGAGAGGTAGAGATGTTTCGCAGGAACGACGTTCGAAGGTTTCAAAAGAGCAAAATGAACATGGTAAGGTTATAAGGCCAGAGCAGAAACCTGCAGGGATGACACGGACACCTCGTAGTTAAATCACAGCATCGCCTACAAAATCTTCTCGGCCGTTTTGTGTGGCTTAAGGTCAGGAGAAGAGCTGTCAATTTCAGGCCGACACATACCATCCTTTCGCCGATCTTAAGGCCGCATATGACGAGCTATTTCGAGCCATGTTATGGTTTGACATCCCTGCCAAACTCCGCAGGGTGTGCAGAATGACAGTGGAGAATTCTCGCTGCTCCATTAAGGTCAGTAAGGAGTTAACCGAGATCTTTGACACGACGCACTGTCGTGTAATATTTTCAATATCATCCTCGAAAAGATCCTGCGGGATTCACTGGCCAATACAAGAGGCACGATCCCCTTCAAGTTTGCAAAATTGCTCGCATACGCGGATGACATTGTCGTGATTGGGGGAACGCAGCGAGACGTCAATGAAGCTTTTGTGACAAATGCAAAACCAAATACACATATGCTGTCGTCAAAGAAAGACGCACAACACCGACGTCTGGGCCAAAACGTCACTATTGGCAGCTATAACAGCAACATCGGCCTAGTACGACGTCTGCGGATCCAACATCTAAGATGGTTAGGCCATGTAGAACGAATGGACAGCACAGCTCTGGCCCAAAGAGTCTTCGACCACAACCCCGATGGATGATGTTGCGGAGGACGGCCGCATCTTAGATGGCGAACACAGGTGGAAAGGGCCCTTAATCAACTGGGCGTGCGACACTGAAAATAACTAGCGGAAAATCGTGCTAGCTGGAGGGCCTTATTGGTTGGGGCCCAGGTCCACCCCGAACTGTAGCGTCACCTAAGTAGGTAAATACGATGGGCGGCGAATTCTTGTTCTTGGAGCAAGTAAGGACCCAGTACATCAAGAATTCAATATCTCGTCAGTGCACTTAGGATGACAGCAGCGATAAAACAACAAAAGGCTGGAAACATTCCTGCGATGATCCAGCGATTGTAACGAATATGTGACGCTGGAATTTCCTATTATCCCGCTATTTTATATTGTGTCCGGTAAGTGCAATGCGCCAGACTAGACGTGTGCGTTGAACTCCAACTTAGGATGAATGAGCACCTTATAAATTGGATTGGAAGTAACAGCCAAGAGATCACTTATAAAAATGAAAAAAATGTGGGAGTCAAAACGAAGCCCTAGGGAACACCAACATTTAAGAAGTGGATGTCGGACTTGAATCTGTCCAAAACAACCTCCTACGGGAGGTCTTGCCAGTACCCCGGTGTTATCGGGATCCAAACTCGCTCATCGTGTGTCAGAATCCAACACACTAGCCACTGAACCACGTTACCCATTCGCGACGATTTAACAGCCTTCCCATGACCTTAGAAGATGGTCGGTAATTGAAACGAGAGACAGTTTGGAATGCTCTGAAACAGCTGAAACGATAGTAGCTTTCAGCGGCACACTGCTGAATGTCAATGCGTAAGCATTCTAGAGACTTCTGAAGAGGAACTACTGACGGCGGACATTCGAGAGATTGGACCGAGGGCTATAGGGTGGGCCATCTAGTGTATTTTTTATCTTTTTTTCTATAATCGTAGGTTATTTTGACACTGACAGCTGTTTCCCCACTCGAAATCTGGACAGAAAGTCAGCATCATACCTGCGCGGAATGAGTCGCTTTACGCTTGAACAATATTGGAGAATATTGAAAACTTATTTCCAAAATAAGTGCTGTGTAGCCCAAACAGTGGGTTTTTTTTTTTTTTAAAGAAGCTTGGGCCAAAACGAAGCACCCACCGCGACTGCTGTACACAAGTTTGTGCAAAAAGTTCGTGAGATTGGTATGCTAGTGGACAACACTCATGGTCGAGAGTGTGAGATTCAATTCACGAACATAAACTCCCCACCGATCTCAACAGCTCAACATCTCACACACTAGCCTGAGGAGAATTCTGTACAGAGATCTCGGTTTATTCGCTTACAGCTTAAATTGGATAGCGATTTTAAGCCAAAAATCATCTTTTCTGACGACGCGGATTTTCATCTCGGGGGCTATGTGCGGCTTGGAAAACCCGCACGCTAATGTTGAGAAGCCAATACATCCACAGATAGTGACAGTTTGGAGCGAGTTGTGGAGTGGTGGCATTATTGGACCATTTCTCTTCGAAAATGAGGCTGGGAACTACGGTTCAGTCAGTGGTGGGTGTTACAGAGCCATGTTAACCGACTTTTTTTGAAATTGAAATTTAAGCAGCATTTTCGGCTGCAGCTGCTTAACGAGCAAGTCCAAGAGAGAGTGGTAGGGACTGAGGAAATGCCAATTCCAGCCGCTGAAGTATTCCTCCCACCCACAGCTATTCAAAAGCTGAAGAACGACAAGGCCGCAGGCTCAGATCGTTTGCCATCAGAGCTCTTCAAGGCTGGTGTTGATGTTCTGGCATGCACCAGATCATCTGGTAGATGAAAGCATGCCCGACGACTGGAATATCGGCTCTAATTATTTGCCCCATCCACGAAAATGGCGATCCTACCTCCTGCAAGAACTATCGAGGTACATTCCTGCTCAATGTCGCATACAAGATCCTGTCCAGCGTTCTGTGTGAATGTCTAAAGCCCTTTTGTACCGCTTTAATCGGCAGCTACCAGTGCGGCTTCCGGCCCGGCATCAAATATCAAACCTTCATACCCCGGCAAATTCTGGAAAACACCAACGAGTTTTAGATCGATACCCGGCACCTCTTAATCGATTTTAAAGCCGCTTACGACAGCATTCATCGCAAAGAATTGTTTGATACGATGGCCGAACTCGGGATCCCAGGAAAACTGATTCGGCTGTGTCGCGCCACGGTAGGTAGAAAACAAACGATGCATCGTGCAGTTGAAAACATGCGTCGGATTTCGGCAAGGAGATGCGCTGTCATGCGCTTTCTTCAATTTGGTGCTTGAGCAGATAGTGCGGCGGGCAGGCATCAACAGGAAGGCACTATGTTCTACAAGTCTATCCAGCTGCTAGGATTCCCGGATGATATTGACATCACGCACGATCTCAGGGTGACATTTCAGAAGCCTTCACGGCGATTAATGAACAGGCGAAACGAGTTGGTCTTAAAGTCAAAGAGGATAAAGGCAAAGTACATGCTTTCAAGCAAAAACCGATCCGTCGCTTACCACCTGGAACAAAATATAACGATTGACAGCTATGATTTTGAGGTGGTTAAGGAGCTTGTCCACCTCGGGGAAAACGTAAACTCCACAAGCGAAACCGCAATGGAGATCCGGCATATAATCACCTTTGGCAAAGGCTGCTACTTCCGTTGGTCCAAACTACTTGGGTCAAAACTCCTTGCTCAAAGAACCAAAGTCGTGCTTTACAAAACGCTTGTACTGCCAGTCTTGCTGTACGGAGCCGTAAGCTGGTCGGTAAGCAGGACAGCGGAGCTGATTTTAGTTTCTTTTGAAAGAAAAGTTCTGCGCCGAACATTTGCCCCTGTCTGTGAGGAAAGTAAATGGAGGAGAAGACATAACCGCGAACTCTATTAGCTGTACCAAGATGTGGATATAGTCCGGAAGGCAAAGATATGTCGACTACACCCTATCGGCTCGGTGACACTGAGCGCATGAACACCAACGCTTCAGCTATGAGGGTTTTCGACTCCGAGCCTCCTGGTTCGAGAAGAAGAGGAAGACCGGACCTCCGGTATAAAGATCAACTAATCGCGGATGTAAGACAACTTGGTCCATCAAGGATGGAAGGCAGCTCTAGCTCAGACTCAGATCCTCCATGATTTGCCGGCCTGATAAGTAGGAAAGTAAGTTATAACCAAGTTAAATCCCTCCAGTTCAAGCTACCAGTAGTTGCTCGTTAAAAACAATGTAAGTATAACCTGAAGGGGGAGTTGAAGAAAGAAATGTGGGAAAACAAAAACGAACGAATGTTCACACCCGAACTGTGTCCTATTGATGGCTCATAGTATGCATGAGTACTATGACTTCCTATACCCTATCTATCAGTTTTACCTGTAAAGCCCCACAAATGTTACGAGATACTACGTCTACTACAATTTCTCGTAGTAGTAAAAATCCTCTTCCAATGAACTCCTCCGCTCGTAGACATTTATGCACTCCAGGCATCAGGAACGTAAATCAGGACCTTGTCCTTGACTTGAAAAAAATCCTCCCGAAGAACCGACTGTATAACACACAATTCAGCTCCAGCCATCCACTCGAAATCATTTCAGACACAATCATACCATAATGCCGGCAGGACTCCTCAAGCGAAAAACATCCAAAAAGGATCATTAAGATGCCTCGAACACAACTATCAAAATGCCTCTTAAAGAACTACAAAAATCCAGCAATAAGCAGATAACAGGCAACCCACCCAACAACAACACCAGGATGGATGAGAGTAGAACAAAAAAGCAACAATCTCAATTAAAAGTCGACTATACTGGTGACTGGTGTCCTGTCCCGCCAACGTTCATTACGATACAAAGCTGTCTGCAATCAGGCAAATATGACTTTTCAGCCCAACGATCCCGCATCCCTTCCACTCGCAGTCTCTGACAATGTGAGTCGAGACTGGGGTGTGTGAAAAGCCTACAGTCCGTCAATGGAAAGGAGTGAAGCAAAAAGGAAATTCCGAACTCAACAGTCGACATTGGAAATGGATTCTCTTCGTCAACTGCACCTTACGCCCATCACCACTGGTTCTTGGAGCACGAACGGACGGAATGGCAGGAAGAAAAATGTGAAAATGGGAAAAATCCCAGAAACTTTGGACAGCGATATGAAATTGATTTTTTGTTGTTATGGGCCAAGACCAACTGTGCTGGCTAGACGGCTGCATCCTTCACAGGATCACTTTGTTTTGACGCTACTCCGCCGCACTTTTCTTCGTTTTTTCTCTTTCCGTACTCTTCTGTGGCGGTTGATGGAAACATAGTTCGGTTGGTTAGGCGTTCGGATCACTGAATAGTTAGAGATAGTTGGATGGTCGAATGAGTGGGAACTTGATGAAACTATTTAGCCCCGAGACGCGGAAGGTCTGCTCTCGACGATAGACTTGATGTAGATAGTGAAAATTCGGGGAGACGGAAAGGCTTAATTAATTTGCCACGTTGTGGTGGTCAGTGTGCCTCAAAGAGAAATGCAATGGCGATGGGGATGGCGATGACAAGTGTATGGATTTGAATGGATGTGACAAAAGGCTTTGATGTTGCGTTGGCTTTCAATTTGAAATGACGTGTTAATGAAACTGATTCAGTACTTTTAGATATTTCTGTTTGGTTCAAAGGACTTAAGGATCCTCTGTGGTGAGGAGCAGAGCGTGGTTTTGAGTTGCCGCCATTTGGGACTTTAAATTATTAAAAGGACTGTGTTGCTCTCGTTCTAAGGACGCTAAAAATAGTTACGCGGAGTCCATTACGAACGAGTGATGTAACAAAATTCCCGTGATTCGAAAATAGCAACAGACAACGGTAAGCCCTCAAGGCTCATAGTAACTACCATTGATGGCTGCGAGATGGCGCAACATGCCAAACAATATGCGAGCATTGAACATGCTCGAGATAATTCCCATCTATTGGTATTGGTTTTTTTTTTTATTTTTGTTTAAGGCGCTAGTGCTATCAAATAGCATGAGGCTCTACAACTTTTACAGATCTATTGCGCCTGCTAGACGATTAGCCGAGAAGTTTCTCCACTTCCCTAATGAAGTTGAGAATGCCTTTCGTAGGACCCGAGATGATCCCCTCAGGAGTCATAACTTCACTGAAAAGGATACGCTGAGATGGCAGAGAGCAGCACACTCACACAGTATGTGCTCGGCCGTCTCTTCGTCCTCAAGACAGAGTCGGCACTCAGTTTCAGACGAGAGGTTAATTTTGTTAAGAGGATATCTCAGACCGCAGTGTCCTGTCAGATAGCTGACTAGTCTTCTGATACCCACCCTATTTAGTTTGAGTATGATAATAGAGTGTTTGTTCAGAGGTCGTATAAGTCGTTTCGATTGACGGAGTCCCCGGAGTTCCAAAAGGACTGGTGTTGTGATTTTTGCCGCTTGCCTAAGAAGAAATTGATCTTAGACTTGGGAGTGCCGCTGAATGGTTTGTACATATATATCTATAAGGTTATTCCTTGATTGGAAATGGCAATCCAATAATTTAAAAACAAAAACAGTTTCTCTGCAAACAAAGATTATGTTGTTTATTATTTACACATTCTTTCTTAATATAATACAAGATAACATCACCTGCAAACAAAGAAACGACATTTAATGTTTATAAATTATGGTATCGATTCCTAATTATGCACGTGAATCGTTTTTGCAACTAGTATTCGTTTTGACATGTTATAAAACTCAATAGAATCGTGATCCATCATGTTGACGTTTGGCAGACTCCCAGGGTGCTCAGTTTCAATAACTGAAAATCCCCCCCTTCCGGAGAGAAAATTGTTTACAGGTGTTTTTGCCCTCTTCAATAAGTGACGGAGCTGGAATCAGTTTTGAAACATGGAAAAGGTCTGATTCTGACTTCCTACGATCAGTGCTAATTCTGTAGATTGAGTTTGATAATTTTTCCTTGATTTTATATGGTCCAATTTTTAATTCTTCGAGCTTTTTCCTATTTAGTCTATTACCATTTTCCAAATATACCATATCACCTATGTTGAAGTCAACTTGTGTTCGGTTTTTATCATAAATTCGTTTGTTATAATCATGTGACTTTATAGAATTCTCCACGGCTATCTTTTTGTCTCGTTTCCAATTCTGCTCGGAATTTGTTTGCCTTAGTTCGCTTGGCAGTATTGTACAATCTGTGCCATCCATTAAGTACGAAGGTGCAAATCCAGTCACAGAGTGTTCAGTTTCATTGTATTTTTGTGTGCACATCTGTGCTACTGTTGTCCACGTTAACTTTTTTATGTTTCTTTCGTTGATTTGGCATCTGATTTTATTGACTAAAGTTTGGTTTAACCTTTCATTCAATCCATTAGAGAAAGGACAGTTTACGGCTGTGAAAACAAGTTGTATATTTTGATCGTGCAAAAATTTTTTGAATTCCTTAGAATTTATCCCTGGATATTGGTCTGTCAAGATGAGACCTATTTCGTTGTCTTTTTGTAGGCTTTTAACGAGTTTAATAAAGTCGTTTGCGGCTTGCGTTTTTGACGTTAGAATGTAAGCTTTCCTCGTAAAGTGATCTGTTAGAAGGTGAAGGTATTTTTTTGTGGATCTAGATCCTCCAAAGCCCCCTATTGTGTCTATGGACATTATTTCAAAAGGTTTTATAGCCGGACCTAAGTGTGACATTAGACCAAATTTCTTTTGTCCTCTGGACTTATTCTTTATGCAAGTTTCACAGCCCCGACAGAGGTTCATAATATTTTTTGTTATATTTTTGGCCGTGTACCATTGACTAATTTTTCTCCTCAATTGGTTTATGCCCATGTGGCAGTAGCGTTCGTGAATATCTTTTATTAGTTTTATACTGAAGTCCTCTGATAATATGATTTTATCTCTTTTCTTCACCTTTTTGTAGTAGATATTGTATTTGGACACTAGCTGTTTTTTCTTGTTTTGTATGTACTCATTATTTTCTTGGTCTTGTAGTATGTCTTTCAGCTTGATTAGATTTACTGTTTTTAGTTGTTCGTCTTTATTTTCAGTGGGTTCTAAAACTGGATTTCTGCTTAAACAATCAGCTTCCAAGTTTAATTTTCCTGGGGAATATTTCACCTCAAAGTCATATTGTGACAAGTAGTATGTTAAATCTCCTAGATCCTCATGAGTCCTTGATCTTATATTCATGTTCTCTAGGGGTTTGTGGTCAGAAAAAACGGTGAATTTTCTACCTATTAGTAAATGTTGCCAGTATTTAACGGATTCTTTAATTGCTAGGCATTCCAGGTATATGGCTTTTTTTTTCTTTTGTGCTTCATTTAATTTTTTTGAAAAGTATGCTACAGGCTTTTCTTCTTTGTTATTTTGTGGTTGTTTGAGTACAGCTCCAATTCCTTGCAAACTCGCATCAGTGTAGATATGAATAGGCAGATTTGGATCATAAATTGTAAGTATCGGTTGAGAGCACAATATATTTTTCATGTCATCAAACGCTTTTTGGCATTCATTTGTCCAAATAAATGCTCGTCCTTTTCTTAGTAGGTCATGGAGTGGCTCTAGTTTTATTGATATATTTTGGACATATTTGTGGTAAAAATTTATTTTTCCCAGAAATTGTCTAACATTTTTCTGTGTTTTTGGCGTTGGGAAATTTTTGATTGAAATCAAGTTATCTTTTATGGGTTTAATGGAATTATTTTGAATTATGTGACCAAGGTATTTTACAGAGTCCGCTGCAAATGTGCATTTCGAAAATTTTAACCTAAAACATGTCCACTGGAAATGCCCTTCTTGTGTCACAAATGCTGTTATGTGTCTGTCTGAGATGCGCAGAGGTATAGACCAAAAAGCTGAATTCATATCAAGTGTAGAAAAGAATTTACAATTTCGTGTTTTTATCACTAGGTCTTCAATTAGAGGGAAGGGCTGGGATTGCGGCACAACAATTTTATTTAGATCGCGGAAATCTATACATAGTCTTGACTTCTTATCTTCATTTCTTTTATATGCCAGCGTAACTGGAGCTGCAAATGGGCTGTATGATTCTTCTATCAGTTTTTTATCTAGTAACATTGCTACTTGTTTTTCAATCTCGGCTTTATCTTCGATTGTACAGCGATATGGCCGTTTACTGCAATATTTATCCACTAATAAATCTATGCGTGCTTCATAATCCTTTATTGTCCCGACATCATATTTATCTTTCGCGAAAATCGAAGAGTTTTCTTTTATCAATTTGTCTATTTTTGATTGTTGATCATAATTTAAATGGTTTACACAAACATGAATTTTTTTTTCATCAATGTGCTCATTAAAGTCTACTAATTTTAAGTGCCCATTTTCGTCTACGATATCATTACAAATAATATCTCTTTTTGGAATTTGTTGACTTATTATTAGTTTTTCGTCTTGCGTTAAGAAAAAACGTTTTATGCAATCTAGTCCAATCAAAAAATCGTAATCAAAATTCTCTTTGTCTATTACAAAAACATTAATTTCATTTTCTAAGTTAAAGATTTTTGCAGTTAAAGTTACTAAACCAATTGTTTTTTTCACACCATTAATAGTTTTCAGATTAGTATTTTTAACACTGGCTATACTGTTTTCTTTTAGTTTTAACAGCCTTGAATTAATTAATGAGACGTTTGAACCAGAATCATAAATTCAAAACACCTCAAGGTTTTTGTTCAATACTAACTTTATTTTTATTAATGGTGTCACTACAAGTTTTTTTGGTCTTCATTTTGTAGTTCGCATTCCAATTCCGAGTTGTTGATGAGTTTAATTTGGTTTTTCCTTTCTTCTCTATTTTCCGTTTTGAACCAACAGGAAGCTTCCGGGTGATAGCGGACACCTTTCTTCAGTTTCTCACAGATGCTACATCTTTGTTTTTGATTTTTGTTTTGTTTTGATTCCACCTTTCCTTTATATTCAGAGCTTTCTCTTTTCATTTCTTTTTTTTACTAAGGGGTCATATTTATTGATTTCACTGAACAAATTAACTGTTGATTTTATTGAAACCTTATCAATTTTATCGATTATATGATCTGGTAAGCCCATTACAATAAGGTTTATCATTGTCTCATCGTCAATAGACTTGTTGACTTCTAGTAATAGTCTTTCTTTTTTGGTTGCATATTCTAGCATTGAGCCAACTTGAAATTTGAACGAAAAAGCATATTTCACTTGGGACCAACCTTTGTTTCCATATGTTTCACAAAAGGTATTTTTCCATAGTGTCCAGGCTGAGTTTACAGTGAGTTTAATTAACATACTGGCATACCAGTCTATACATTGCTTTTCAAGTAAGTGTTTTAAAGTTTCGACCTTCTTCTCATCTTTGAGAATCTCAAACCTTTCACATTCTTTTTCAAATGCCTCAATCCACTGGTCAGCATTACATGTTTTATGAGAAAACTTTTCCATCAAAAATTTTTCAGCTAGGTTACCTAAGTTTTGAGGTTTTGGTGCATTATTGTCGGTATCAGTAGATGCAGGTGCAGGCTGATTTTCTTCAATAATCTCCTCTAGATACTGATCATTAAATTGTAGATTTTCGCATTCATCTAAATAGTTTTTCCTCGTTTCATCACTCAGTGGGATCCATAAGTTCCGTACTTGGTGTCTTTTCTTTAGTGAATTCTTGATTTTTGCAAATACAGGTAAGTTAATAATGCAAGTATGATTACTCACGGCTTTTGATTCATCAGGGACATCAAAAATACGTCCATCGGAGGTCTCAATTGAGATTATGCAGATAATATTCGATTTCCCGTCTGAAGACCCCAAAGTAGTGAATTTGAATCGCAGCTTGTCCATTGCGTTGGATATAACCAAAAATGTCGTTTTATAAGGTTATTCCTTGATTGGAAATGGCAATCCAATAATTTAAAAACAAAAACAGTTTCTCTGCAAACAAAGATTATGTTGTTTATTATTTACACATTCTTTCTTAATATAATACAAGATAACATCACCTGCAAACAAAGAAACGACATTTAATGTTTATAAATTATGGTATCGATTCCTAATTATGCACGTGAATCGTTTTTGCAACTAGTATTCGTTTTGACATGTTATAAAACTCAATAGAATCGTGATCCATCATGTTGACGTTTGGCAGACTCCCAGGGTGCTCAGTTTCAATAAAGGGAGTACATTTTCTTTACATATCTATCGCTGAAACCTTTCCTGGCAAGTTGATCGGCGATTTCATTGCCCTGAATACCTTGGTGCCCTGGCACCACTAGAGATTGACCTTTTTTGGCGAGGTCCTGGTTTTTGAGTCGTGCTGTAAGCGCTGCTTGGCTAGATGTATGTTGATGGTATGTTGATGGTTACTTCTCTTATGCCAGTCTCTAGGTTTAGACTGACGCATGTTAGAATGGCATGTAATTCTTCTTATAAGATGCTAGGACTCATTCCCAGACCTCATTTGAGATCGCCAGAAACCATCTTGGAGCCATCAGTGTACCACCCAAGGCTGTTAATAATAAACAAGGGATCACTGGTTTCCCATGCTGAGTGATTTGGGATCAATATCTCAAATCTCTTGTCAAAAGTGGAGGTGTGTGGTAATGCGTCCGAGAGAGTGGTAATCATATCCAGCTCGGGAAGATCTTGCAAGATGAATGTGTGACCCATGATTCTACGTGGCAAACTTGTCTCCGAGCGAAGAATTCTGATTGTACTGCGTTATGCCACCTTTTAATAAAAAGTTGCAGTGGGGTAAGTCCAATCAGTGCTTCTTGGGCTGTCGTGGGACAGGTTGGCAGAGCGCCTGTAATGCCAAGATTATTGTTTTTTGCTCAACTGCTGTCCACCATACCGTGGACGCATAGGTGATGATAGGTCTTACTATCGCGGTATATAACCAGTGGATTATCTTAGTTTTAAGTACCCAGGTTTTACCGTAAGTGCGTCGACAGGTCCCCAAGGCCTTAGTCGCTTTTGTAAGTTTGTTTCTTATATTGGAGTTCCAGTTGTGTCTACGATCGAGGTCAACTCCTAGATACTTTACTCCCTCTGAAAATCCTATGCGTGTGCCATTTAGAAGGATTGAGCAGGGCTGTACCTGTCATTATCGGGATGGTCTACATTCCTGCAGGATAGTGCAGTGGTGATCGGGTCATAGCCAGTATTGTCAAAAGCCCCCTAAATGTCGAGGAAGGCGCAGATCTCCTTTTGTGTGAAGCTATTTTCAACACGCGCCACTAGGTGGTGTAGTGCATTCTCAGTAGATCATTCTTTGCGATATGCCTACTGATTGGGATGCAGTGGTATCTGATTCTCTAGGAAACCTCCAATATGGAGCCGTATCAGTTTTTCCATTGTCTTTAGTAGGAACGATGTTCAACTGATAGGACGATAGGATTCAGGTTGTTCACTTGGCTTTCCAATCTTGTAGACAAGGCTGACTTCTCTCCAGAATTAGAGGATATACATAGCCCAGGCTAAAACAAGACCAAAAAGAACTATCAGAAGTGATAAAATAGTGTCCAAGCCTCTTTGTAAGATAGCAGGAAAGGCTTCCTCTCTGCCTGGGGCCTCGTAGGGTTTAAATGAACCAATTGCCCATTTAACTCTATCGGGGCTAAAAAGTCTGAGAGAGTGGCTAATTGCTCTACTGCCGATGCTACTTCTGAAGGCATCGATTGGGGAGTGGAACCAGGGATATACACCTCAAGCAAAGTCTCTAGGGTTTCTCTGCGTCTGTTCGAAGCAGCCCGAGTCCATTTGTGTGCTCTTGGGATAGCGCTTTAGGGAGTCGGGCCACAATTGGTAGCAAGTCTATGTTCTCGCAATGTTTGTATCAAAACATTCTCTTGGCTTTCCTCAGTTCGAGGTTTTATTTCGTTAGTCTATCTATGTAATTATTCAAGTATCTACAAGAAATCAAAACAAAACTCTTATAACTAACAACTGGAAAACGTTGCCGATGGCAGGCAAATTCGCTCCACTTGCAAAATGTTATTGGTTTATTGGTTTAGAGTAACAAATAATTGGACTCAGTGCAGTTCTTTGGGATGGAAGTGGAGAACAACGCAACAACAAAGGGGGACTTCTTATTTACTAAGTTATGCCTAACGGAAACGATCCACTTAGAAAGAAAATTGCAAGCTTGCCCTTGACATGGAAGGCTATCCCAGAAAGTACTATAACTGTCCGGTTAAATACTGAATATCATCGCGCACTGCTGTGCACCTACCAAAGATAGTGAACTCATGGTCAAAGAAAACTTTTATAGTCAGGTAGACCACAAACTCCAACCTCGAGGGACAACGTTGCCCAGGACGACCGCATGTAAAGTGGCGCACACAGGTGGAAAGGGATCTCAACCAACTGGATGTCCGACACTGGAAACTGCTAGCGAAGAACGTGTTGCTTGTTGGTTGAGGCTCAGGTTCAGCCCCCTAAGTAAGGTAGTAAGACCACACACTGATCACTGTGCCCAATAATGACATTATCATGTTGATGGGCGATTTCAATGCCCAACTAGGCCCAGAAAACGGCCACCCGGCTTTTAGATCGGCCCACAAGCTACTCAACCTGCCCTGCAGACAGCCAACCCGGCCACCAGTCCGCCAACCTGGCCACCCGACACCTGGCCACCTGCCGATTAACCTGGCCCACCAGATGGCTAACCTGGCCGCCAGCCAGCCAACCTGGCCACCAGCCCGTCGATCTGGCCACCAGTCCGCCAACCTGGTCACCCGACACCTGGCCACCCGCCGATTAACCTGGCCCAGCAGATAGCTAACTTGACCGCCAGCCAGCCAACCTGGCCACCAGCCCGACGATCTGGCCACCAGGCAGCCAACCTGGCCACCCGACACCTGGCCACCCGCAGCCAGCCAAACTAGCCACCAACCAGTCAGCCGCCCTCGCCAGAAGCGTGCCGCCCTGGCCACCAGCCAGCCGACCTGGCCACCATCCCGCCGACCTGGCCACCAGATAGCCAGCTTGGCCAGATAAAGTGACCAGCAATCAGCCACCCTGGTCACCAGCCAGCCAACCCGGCGACTAGACAGGCAAACAGCCCACCAGACAGGCAGCCCGGCCACCAGCTAACCAAACTGGCCTCCAGCTAGGTCACCAGCCAGACAACCTGGCCACCAGCAATTCAACCCGGCCACCTAACCTGGCCATCAGCTAGTCGACTCAACCACCAGCCATTCAACTAGGCCAAGAGCCAGCCAACCTGGACAACAGCTAGTTTATCTGACCACCAGCCTGCCAACCTGGCTACCAGCCAGTCAACTTGGTCAAAAGAAAGCTAACCTGACCACCTAGCTGGTGGTCATCGGCCATCTACCAAGAATCCTGGCTACCACCCATCCAAACCGGACACAGGTTAACCAATCAGGCCGACAGACAGCCGATCGTCGAACCAGTCTGCCAATCTACCCTCCAGCCAGCCATCCTGGCCCCCAGGCAGAAAATATGGCCACCATTTAGCTGCCCTGGCCACCATTTATCTAAACCTTCCACCAGCCAGCCATCCTGGCCACTTGCACCCTACTTGACCACCAGCCAGCCAACTTGCCATCATCCAACCAACTTTGCCACCAGCTAGCCAACCTGGCCACAGCCAACTTTGCCGCCAGCCAGCCAACCAACCTTGCCACCAGCTGCCAACCTTGTCACCAGCCATCCAATCTGGCCAACTTGGCCACCAGCCACTCAAACTGACCACCAGCCAGCCACTCTTACCACCGGCCAGCCAGCCTTGCCACCAGCTAGCCAACCTGGACAGTAGCCAGCCAACAGTGCCACCAGATAACCAATTTGGGCACGTGCCAGCCAACCTGACCACCAGCTAGCCAATCTTGCCATCAGCCAGCCAACCAAACTACTCGCTAGCCAACCTGACCACCAGCCAACCAACCTTGCAACCAGCTAGTTAGAATGGCCACCAGCCAGCCAACCTTGCCACCGGCTAGGCAACTTGGCCACTTGCCACCAACTTTGCCACCAATCTTGCCACCAAACTTGCCACAAACCTTGCCACCAACCTTGCGCCCAACCTGGCCGCCAACCAACCAACCGTGTCGCCAGCCAATCCACCTTGCCACCAAGTCAAACACTGCTAATAAGCAAGGACACTGCTAATAAGCAAGGTCACTGCTAGTAAAAAAGGTCAGTGACCCAATTTAAAAGTTCAGTGAACCTGTTTAAAAGGTCAGCGACCTTGTTTAAAGGTCAGTGACCCCGTTTAAAGGGTCAGTGACCTTTCTTATTAGCAGTGACCTCGCTTATTAGCAGTGACCGATTCTAACTAACTCTAACCAACTGGCAAGGTTTTTTGTCTTGGTGGCCAGGTTAGCAGGCTGGTGGCAAGGTTGGCTGACTAGTGGCGAGGTTGGTTGACTGGTGGCACAGTTCTTTAGCTGGTGGACAGGTTGGATGGCTGGAGGCCGGGTTGGTGAGCTGGTGGTAGCTAAATGGTGGTCATATTTTCTGGCTGGGGGCCAGGACGGCTGGCTCGAAGCCTGACTAGTGGTCAGATTAGCTAGCCTTTGGCAGGTTGGCTAGTCTGCCTGTCTAGCTGGTCGCCGGGTTGACTGTCTGGTATCTACGTTGCCTGACTGGTGGTTGGCTGATTTGTGGCCAGATTAGCTGGTTGTTAGCCTGGTTGTCTGGCTGGTACCCGGGTTGACTGCCTGGTGGGCAGATTGGCTGACTGGCGTGGGGCTTGGCTGGATGTTGGCCTGGTTGAATGGCAGGTGGTCGGGTCGACTGGCTGATGGCCAGGTTGGCTTTTTGCTGGTCAGGTTAGGTGGCCGGGATGACCAGGTTGGCCGACTGATTGGCCGACTGATGGGTAGATTGTCTGACTTGTGGCTAGGTTGGCTGGTTGCTGGCCAGTTTGGCTGACTGCTGGCCAGGTTAGCTGCCTGGTGGGCGGGTTGGCTAGCTAGTGGTCCGGTTAGCTCGCGATGGTCAGTTCAAATCAAGCCCGCCTTTAGACCTAGTCATTCGTGAATCGATAACATACATATCGTACGGATCTAGAATAGAGCCGTCGGCTGAATACAATTCGCCTCATTATTTGGCGTTTATCGATTTTACGAAAGCATTTAACGCACTAAATAGAGATGTTCCTGCTAAAATAGTGGACATTGTTAAAACCATGTACGACGGTCCTTGCTGGCTAGTACTGCATGAAGGACAGTAAAGTGGTCCCTTTCCGACCATGTCAAGTGTAAAACAGGGCTGTGCACTCTCTCCCTTGCTTTTCACAACAGCACTGGACATGGTATTTGAATCCTACAATGCATGTAGCATTAGGCTGATGACCTGGTTTTAGTCGTTACAAACGAATCCTTAAAGCTCAGCTTACAAATAAACACGAAGAAGACCAAAACCAGGAGGATTAACCTGGACAACTACATTCAGTTTGAAATGGCAGGAGCAATTATCAATGATGTAAAAGAATTCGGGTACCTACATAGAGGTGGCATACTGGTTCCCGATGGAGGTATAACGAATCGAGAAGCCTTTTCACGGCATGTATATTACGGGGGGTTTTGCCTGCCGATGAGGGACGACGCGAAATAAACATTCGATGTCGGTGGTGTTATCGGAATCCGAACTCGCTCATCGTGCATCAGTGTCCACGGCGCCCTCATGCATTATATAGGGTTGATCACATAAGGTGCAGGAAGGTAAACGCGAATCGAGACTACGAACATTTAGCTTGTAATCAAGTTGTGTACTTTGTTCTGAAGATCCATGGATGCCATTTATGAACGAAGAGTGATTTAAGTCAACATAGTTACCACAATCCCATGGCATTTAACTTGGCAGTGATGTTGTTTTCTCTTCCAGCTGTTGAATGGTGGCTATCCTATCCATGTACGCTTTGCTTGCAGACTCATTAACATTTGTTGGGCTTTCGAAGAATCTTTGCAATTCGTGGACTCCCTCAAGCTGGGGCAAAGATAATCCATGACCATAGCATGGTATCGCGTGGACATGACTGTATCGGAGTTTTCATTCTCATTTCGTCCGACGATCCGAAGATGCCTTGTGACTACGCGTGGATAATCGTTGGCCAAAGTGCGGAGGGGTTACTTGCTCGCCGTTCTATACAACGTGAGATGCGCCTCATCGCCGAAAACGATTTTTGATGAAAATTGGTCATCAATTGTTCGGTGTTGTAAGAGCCAATCGAAGAACACACGTCGGTGAACAAGGGTCAGCTGGCTTAAGCCCTTCTACTCATTTAACCTTTAATCCGTGTAAAGTCAAGGTCTACACGCATAAATCACAACAAATTCAAGTGAATGTGACGCGTTGCACACTTTACTTCATTGTCAGACTTTGGTGCATCTCCCCAGAACCCATAACCTCGAATTAACGTACCAAACGACATATGGTTGTTCCGTTTGGCGATTATGGCAACCAACATGTTGTTGTTGGGTCTCCCCTATCACCTCAAAACGGTATCCCCGGAGCTATCTTTTGAGATTGTTGAATAGCCAGAAGTCTTCTCTTCCTCTTAGGTGGCGCTACAGTCCGGCGTGAATCTGGGCCTTAACCAACAAACTTCTCCAGCTGGCACGGTCTTTGGCCAGCTGTTTCCAGCGACGCACTCCCAGTTGGTTAAGCTCCCCTTCCACCTATGTGCGCCACCCTAGATTCGGTCGTCCTCTGCTGCGTTGTCCCTCGGGGTTGGACACGAAGACTCTTCGAGCCGGAGCTGTGTTATCCATTCTCTCTACATGGCCTAGCCATCTTAGATGGCATCCGCGTACTAAAGCAGTTGTACAGACTTGAAAAACATCGAACCTCTTGTTCGGAGCTACGCAGGTGAAGTCCTATTTCAGCAGATATTTCGTCTTGCCACCATTTTAGCCGCTTCCGCCTCAATGCTCGTAAAGGCCTCAATGACATCTCGCTGAGCTGGTCCAATTATGTCATATGCGCGCAGTGGTACGGACTTGAAAAGGATGGTGCCTCTTGTATTGGCCAGTGAATCCCGCACGATTTTTTCAAGGATGATGTTGAATAAATCGCACGACCATGCGCCGCCCTGTCTGAATCCTTTCTGGCATCGAATACCTCGGTTAACTCCTTACTGTCAAAACTAGACATGGCGCTGCATAGCTCGTACGCTATCGTATGCGGCCAGATGATGGCTGTCGATCTGGAACTCGTTGGTTTTTTCCAGGATCCACACCAGTAGGAATATTTGATCGATAGTGGACTTTCCGGGGCTGAAACCACACTGACATGGACCATCCAGCTTATTAACGAACCGTTTCAGGCGTTCGCACAGTGCAGCATAGAAAATCTTATAAGCGATGTTCAGGACACTTATACGCAGTCAAAGGGCATGCATTCCTCTGACCATATCTTACGGATGAGCGCGTGCATACTGTCAATCAGTTCATCTTCAGCTGCCTTAAAAACTTAAGCTTAGAAAAAACCATTCCTAGCTTCGTCCAGATCACGGGGATGGAATTCTCTGCTATCACCGTCCTTGCCCAGTTTTGCGTTAAAGTCTCATAATTGGGACATTGGGCACATGTTCTATCTAGGAGCAGTCGTCTTTTGTAGCATCATCCTTGTCCTTGGTAGGGGCGTGAGCACAAATGAAGCTGGTGTTGCCAAATTTAGCCTTAATGCGGATTGTTATGAGGCGTTCGCTTACATGCCGGAAGCTCAAGCCTTTTTGGCCAGGTCTACCTCTAATAACAAATCGGCATCCGAGTAAGCGTTGCCTTCTTTTCTTCTAGCAGTCGCCGTAGTAGATGTAACAATTTCTCATCCGCTTTTTGCCCTGTCCATCCCATCGCACTTCCTGGATTGCGGTAGGTAGGTAGGTTCGTAGGCCAGAGAGACCTGTTGTGTTGCTACGAGGCGGGTGAATCCCTCTGTTCGTGGAACCACTTAGTGTTTCTTAAAAAATTAAGAAGGTCAGTTATCCTTACATTTGTCAAGTCGTTGAGGAAGTAGAATCCTAGGTAGCACTTCCTGATTGCGCAGAAGGCCGGGCAGGCGTAGAATAGGTGATGGATGGATTCGACCTCCTCTTCGTCTAGCCAGCTTCTGCATAAATCATTCGGAACTTGCCCTAGTTTTTTACACATGACTGCCAGTGAGATAGCAGCCTGTGATGACACCCTTTTTAGGTAGATTATTCTCGTAGTCCGTTGATTATCGAGCCGAGGCCAGATTTGCCTGGTGATGAGGTAGGTATGCCCTTGGGCCCGTTTCAGATTCGTCTCGGCCCTAGCGAGATTTAAGAGTTTGAGTTTAATGGCTGCAAGAGGTACTCCCTCGCATGTCATGTTGCGTCGTTCCCTGTCTGGCGAGTGTATCGGCCCTTTCGTTGTCCTGATATGATACCCATAGGAGTTATATGTTAAACTATCCAGCCATCATCTCGTTAAGAGATAGGCGACAGTCGAGGCTTGATTTTAAGGTTTACACATAGGACTCCAGCGATTTCAAGGCTGCTTGACTGTCCGTGAGAATTCGGATATCCGTAGTAGATATTACGTTCCACTTGAGCCAAGACCTTTATTGCCAAAAACCCCGTCTGAAAAACGCTACAATAATCTGGTGGTTTTAGAACTTGGCTCAGGCTTAGTTGTTTGCAGAATACTCCACTACCTCTACCCCGTCTTTGTTATTTGTTCGGACACTGTCTTCTATCCTAGTCGCGTTCTTATCTATAAAAAAAGTTTTGCCGAAATCTATCAGCCACTGGACTTTCTGACAGTGCTCTCAATGAGTGTGGACTCTTACCCAAAGATAGTGGGCAACTGATGAGCTCTTAATGTCTTCGGTATGCAATCAAAGTCATTGAGTCGGCGCTACGGTTTTTAATATCTTCAATGCTTTGCTTTGCTAAGAACAATATTTGTGACTTTCAGGTTAGGCTGATGATCCAGAAGGAGACTGAAGGGTCTAAGTGCCCCTGTTATCAATTGCTAAAGCGTGATAATGAGCTACATCGACAGTGAATAAATTAATCTCGGCTTTTTTCGAATGAACTCGTCCGTATCGCCGTCCTTAAAGACCTTGATATGACTACCCTTAACATGCAGTTAAACTCACGTTTAACGTTGGTGAGGTCGACTGCATCGGCAAATAATATCATTACCGTGCGGTAAGTACTGGCCAAAAATCAACTCAACCGTTTAGCATAAAGCTCCCAAGTCCCGAATGTCTCCTCTTTCCCCAGCGAACGTATGTTCATACAAGCATGATGCTACCCTACTGATGCCCGTGCTCCCGAATGACTACAGCCATATGGCAATGTGCTCTGCGCAACAGTTAAATAATTGATTATGATTTCATACGGTTCAGGGACACGGACCAGATGCAAGGACGACTACGGCTCGTCAGTACGCCCACAAGTCGTCTGTCTACTCTCCGCACCCCATCGTCCCGCCTCGTTGCGGCCTGAAGTCGCGTCCAATTCGAAAATTGGGTATTGATTGGCGTCAGACCGCTAATTGAATTGCCGAGCCACGTAGTTACTCCTGGAAGGGTTTGTTCTAATTTCGTGATTTGTTTGCCTTCCGGTTCGGTCCTGAAATTTATTGGAAAGCTCAATATTTGCCGTTTCGATGACGAGGTCGACAATGTCGGGGTGATCTGCTGGAGTGGAAGAAGGACGATGAAACCAATTGCCTGATGGGAGACTATTAGTTTTGGTCCAGAAACCCTGCCACTCTACGGGAAACTAATTACTATGCCGTTCTGGCTATGTGATCCGGCTGTGTTGTGTTTTGTTCACTGTTGCGCTCCATAAAGCTTCTTTCCATCACCGTGCAATAGAAGACGTGTGACCAGCGTGGCGGAGAGACAATTTATCACAATCACGTCGCGTCGGTCGTAGCGTTAAATTAATTGCCCGGCCGAGTTAATGAGCCAAAATTGTCATCAAAGTACATTTTCATTGGACTTTAAAGTCTTCTTCGGCACTATCGTCGGCGTTGGAGGAATCCTTTTTAATTGAAGCAATCCTTGGCTGAGAGCGAGTAGATTTTTCTTCATTGTTGTTGGCTTGGCAACTTTCTGTTTCCGACAAATTGAAGGAGTAAAAGTCGCAGATAGTAGTTGTTCAGTGATGTTGGCGCGGATGGTGGATGGTAAGGGCTTGGCATAACCACCCTCTTAATGAGGGTTGAAAATGAGTGTCGGACGGGCGCGGAGCTGGATAAGCGAAACGTGTTTCCATTAGTGAAGTTATAACCTTAAAAATGGGAGTTGGGATTTTCTGTATGTGATTTTGCTGAGCGCTGGGATTACCTGGCGAATGGTGGTGGGCTATTGTCGGTGTCAGGATCTTGCTTTGCTATTTTAATGAGGTTTTGTTGTGCTAGGTGTTTTGAAGTATAAATTAGATTGTCAGGTAAATGGGGAACGATTGGAGACAATTAGCTTGGAACTGGTGTATAGAGAGGCCGTGAACCAAAGATATACTGTCGTGACCCAGTGAGATAATTAAGTCCGCGTTAGATAAAGGACAACTGGGGTAGTGAGGACAACTTTGATATTGTGCTTACGTCAGGAAAATCTCTGGGACAAGTCGTTGGTTCTAATGTCGGATTTAATTGTGATAAAATGTAGGGACGGGAATTTGAAATGAGCAACGGTGGACTTGTTGTGAGTTGGCTATGTACTAACCGGAGGCGAACTAATCCCATCAAGTGAAACAAATCGGCTTGGAACTTAAGCTACGGTGAAAGGACTTAATGGTGAAAACAGTATTTTATTCCAACGGCGGTAAGCCCTTGTCCATAGATGTCGCAAGATTCGGGCGATTTTCCTCAAATAGCTAGTTGAAGGCTAGAATTTTGTGGGACTCAGCAGGCCATTGATGATATCAATGGTTGTGTGTGGTTTTAGCAGCTTTAAACTAGGTGGGAAAGATGTTGGACGGTGTCTTTTCTCTTTCTGTCTGGAAGATATCTCAGAGACTAAGAACAATTCTCTCAAAAGATCCGTTCAATCCTAGCTGCCTACTCTCCAATGAAGTGTGGACAACGTCGAGAGAAGAAACATTAAATCTTTTCCTCAAGACACACTTTTCAGGTTGCTCTGAAACACAAAACTTAGAGCAAACACGGGGAACTTAGACCTTCCCAGTAACATACGATCACATAACCTCTAAAGATAAGATCACTTGGGCTATAAAAAGTTCTAAGCGCTTTAAATCACCACCGCCGGATGGAATCTACCCCCTTGAACTCACACAGACTATGGGCTGGATAATCGGGAGGAGGGAGCGCGCAAAGAAAACAAAGAACTTGATCGCTTTTAAACGGCAAACTCCAGCTTCGATCTCTGTCCCTGCTTAATCCAAGTTGACACACAGACTCCGCGTGGTCCCTCCTGGATAGCTGCTCTGGCACCCGCCAGGTAGTGAACCAATGTGTGGGGCAACCCAACCCCTTGTTCCTGGCGAAAGAGGAACCTGGCCCTCCAGGTTGGGGGTTGTGCTTAGGGGTAACATCCCTTACACTTTAAAACCCACTTGTTCCGAGACAACCACAAGCATCGGATACGGACGGATACAAAGCTGACGACCCCTGCAAACGACTAAAGAACTTGAGAGTCTGCAACTGGAAGGTGAGGTCCCTTAACAGACCGTGTGCAATTGGAGCAAACGCTCAGCTGCTATAAAGCAGATTTAACAGCACTCCAAGAAGTGCGATGGGATGGATCTACAACGGGAAATGCTACAAGGAGAATAACAGCGCTTATCCGGGGTGCGGATTTGTTATTCGAGGAAGACTCCAACAAAAAGTCTTAAGCTTTCGGGATGTAAACGAACGCCTCAAACCAATCCGCACCAAAGCTGAATTTAGAGACGTTAGCTTGATACGCTCCCGCCGAAGAAAAGGACAGTCGTATCAAAGGAGAATTCTACGATATCCTAGACAGAACCTACGCTTAATGTCCCAGCTATGACACAAAAATGGTTCTAGGAGATTTTAATGCAAAATTGGGCATAACACCACTTCCGACGATTCCCCCATCCCAACATCCACGAGGGTACCTGGCGTTATTTTGATCAATCAACCACCAACCGGATTGATCACATTGCGATCGACGCCAGACACTGCTCCAGTATTCTCGGCGTACGAACCTTCCAAGGGGCCAACATCGACTCGGACCACTACCTTGTTGTAGTCAAGGTACGAATGAGAATATCAAAAATGCTTAGGAGTCGAGTAGGACAACGTAAGTTTGACGTCGGAAAGCTACAATCGCAAGAGACTGCCAGAATCTTTGCCGGTCGTGTCTCCTCCAATCTCTATCAAAGTCTGCCCACAACAGCACAAGCAATAGAGCAGGAATGGGCGCATTGCCAGAGCGCCGTCAGAGACGCTGCCTCAGAGGTGCTGGGTTTCAAATCGCCACCACCTAGAAACCCCTGGTTCGATGAACGATGCGAGCAAGCCCATGCAGCAAGACAAGAGGCATATAAAGCCAGGCTGCAACGATGGACGAGAGCTGCTCGCGAAATCTATGAGCAGAAGAGAAGAGAGGAACACACGCTTCACAGAAGAAAGAAAAGACAACACGGAAATTTCTCAACTTCACAAGATGAATTTAAAAACACAAATCAACACACTAGGTCATTTGGGTGGTGCCATCAAAACGGCGAATACGTGCTAATTAGGCCTTGGTCTCTCTAAAACCATGGTCCCACTCCTTCCCATACCTACCCAACCAAGGCTGGACGCACTGTGCTCGTGAAAACAAACGTCGGAGTTTATCAAGAGGTTCTAGAAGGTTGTGTCAAGTCATGAACCACAAAACATTTTCCAGCAGGACTCTGCACTCATTGACAAAGGCAGGATTGGCTTCGGAAAGACATTCTTAAGTTTATTTCAATGGCAGACGGGCCTACGTCCCTACCCTATCGTTTACCAAAATCACTACAAATGGTAGCCGAAATAGTGATTCATTTCCAATCGGCTAAAAAGAAAACGTCAAAGGATCAAGGGAACACAAGCATAGATATAAGCAATCAATCGAATTCTCTGCATGTTTTCACTGTTTCACTCAAAATTCCGCTCCTGGGACAAAGGACATTTGGAATTCCAATAACATTCAGTTTTCTGACTTAGCCAAATCGAATAGCCCCCTTACGAGGGCGTTTCAAATATGGAAATTATATTCAAACCTTCGTCCTCTTCGTTCTGACAAATGACAACAATACGCGTATGATTGAAACGCGTGTAGCCTCGCAATAAATTACTAAAAATACCATAATCCTTTTCCTTCCCTCCCGATACTCGTCCTTTCGCTGTACGTTTTTCCATTTAGAGAAATTCCGAAAATAGGCCCACAACAGCCCTCTGTACAATTGTGTTGAATAGTCGGCATACTTCGTCAATAACTCAGCTCCTGCATATCCTGTAGAACAATAGATGAGGAATGCGTAATGTAAAGTGAGTCTGAGAGTGTACGACAAATGGAATTCGCACACATGTCACCCAAGTCGATAGGAACGAAAGCCTAAAATGAAATGGATAGAGGAGGAAACAAATCAAAAGGTGTTGCGTACGGATAACATCCACATCCTTAACACTTTGTTTAGCTGGAATTTATTGCAACGGCAATCCGTACACGAACACGTCGACCCTCTTGACCTAGATTCACGTGCACACATCGACCAAAGGAGCGAAGGAGTAACACGAAGGTGGGCTACGTTCGCCTTTTTCACTTTTCACTTTTCACTTCTCCAAATGACATTGAGTGATGTACCAACATTCCGCAGTGCCCGATACCCATACCCGGCACCGATAGTATCTAACACTACGATCTGGCGTGTGAGTGGAAGTCATTTCATTCCCTTCCACCTTGATACATGATGTTGGGTGTGTGTGAATTGTTGCCAAAGACATATCCTCCCATCTACTCAACTGCTGGCGAAGGATATACATTCATATTTGCATGATGGAAGACAGTTAACAAGAATCCTTTTAGCCTGTCTTTTAATAAGGGCACCTCATCCGCTCATCTGACATTACCGAGAAGTATGTTTATAATTTGCAACGCAACCCTGACTGAACGACTGAATGTCTTTCATCATTCAGCTCGAGACTCTTCCTCCACTTCCAGCAAGGACTTATGCAAGGATAACAACCTAATTTGCTCTGTTTTATTTACCGGACTCTCTCGCATCCCTGTGTCTTGTGCTTTAATTGCGTAAAGGATTGCTTACTCACTGCAATCCGTCTAGGACTGGGATGGGGAATTCCTATTCGTGTTACCTACGAATACTCAATCGGCGGCTAATTAATTATTATTCCAATCCAATAATTGAGTAGATTGCCTGCTTCCGGTTACGTCTCCTCCAGCTACTTGTAGTACCTATTCCTTTCCATTCCATCGACGGCGTTATCCTTTTTATTTTGCTGTGCGTCAGCGAAATAGTTTGCCGAATGGCAGGAATGATTGGACGTGGCCGGGGTAGTTATTAATGAGGATTACTTGCTGTTATTGGATTCTAGTCATTAAATTATGCTTTTATCGTTCGGTGCTGGGAGTGAGTTAATGCTACGATTAAGCTCTTCCGCCAGTGGATGGAGGTAGTTTGACTGGCAATTATATCTCGGATGTACGAACTTGTAAGCTGCGAGCGGAAGGGAGCTGAGTTGGCGAAATGATGTTGCTTCCAATTATTGATGAATATACAGAAAGTGAATTAATATTTTGCTTTGGCATGGCATTCGTTTAATGAAACGAATTGATTGTCCAGAAATATGTTTATCTGTAATTGGATTCTGGATTCTGCAGTTTGAACCATGTTGGTCCAGTGTCTTTCTATTTAAGGCAATAGATCCCTATGTGCAGAGCGAGTCCGGAATGCTTATCCTCTGGAAAACAAATAAATGAAGCGAGTTATAGTCAATAGCAGGGTTGAATCTAGATAGAATATATACAGTCGAGAATTGCCTATCAACTTATAAAGCTTAGAAGGCCAAAAAGGGAATTAGTAACTCATGAACATGAAGTATAAGGGCAACTGATCTTATAAAATCATGAAAGTTGTCGAGTATGAGCGTTAAGTAAACACTATTTCGATTTACCAGGAGCTTGCCGCACCTGATTATCTACCTTGACATGGTGTGGGAGCCTCTCACTAAATCAACCCCGTCATTACCCTACACAATGTATTACAATTCTCAGTGGCTTCGACATTCTGGACAGACAACACCCGAAGGAAGGTATGTTGAAATTTTTGCTGAGTTAAATCACTTAACTCAACTTGTGAATGAGCCATCACGTATCCCCGATGTTGTTGGTCATACCGCCAACACGCTGGACTTGTTTCTTACCTCTCAGCCTGACAAATACACGATCGATGTATTGGAACCCCTAGGCTTGTCTGACCACTGCATGATATCAGCGAAATTCTCGAACTCCCACCATCCAGTTAAAGAAAAAGCTCCTAAGAGAACACTATGGCTATACGAGAAAGCCAACTGGTGCGGCCTTAACAACTTCTTTCGGATCTTTAACTGGTCGTTGTGCTTCCTCGACAACGACGTGGACGCCGCAACTGATATTATCGTAAACATTATCCGAATCGGCATGGCAAATTTTATTCCCAGCAAGGTTAAAAGCACCAGGCCTAAGGATAATACGTGGTTCGACTCGAGCTGCAAAGAGGCTATTAGGCTTAGGGAGCTAAGTTTTCGGGCCTACAAGGCAAACAGTTCTGAGGAAAACCGAAAAAAGTACATACGAGCCAGAAATGACTGCAACTCCCACATTCGACGGATTAAATTCCAAACCGACCAAAAATTAAGGCGTAAAATCCTTCAATGTCCCAAAGGTAGCAAAAGTTTCTGGTCGTTTGTAAAAAACGTAAAAACTCAACTAAGTCGTCTATACCGACGCTCATCCACAATGAAAGCAAAATTGTTGCACTGGATATTTCGAAAGCATTTGACAGGGTTTGGCATGAAGCCCTTTTGTCGAAAATGCGTGCTTTTGGGATCGATGAGTCTCTCTTTCAATGGAATAGAAGCTACCTTTCGAATCGCTCAATTCAAGTTGTTTTGGACGGATTCAAGTCTGATACTCACTTTGTAAATGCCGGTGTTCCCCAGGGCTCCGTTTTGTCTCCGACACTCTTTCTTATTTTTATAAATGATCTCTTGTCTGTTACTTCTAATCCAATTCACTCCTTCGCTGACGACAGTACCCTCAGCTTCTCATATTCGTTCACCAGTTTACGACCCTGCACTTCGGTTGTAGATAATGAGCGGTAGCGTATGTTAAGCTCATTGAATTCCGATATCGACAGCATCATCCAATGGGGTAAAAACAATAGAGTGGAATTTAATGCTTCCAAAACACAATGCTGTCTCTTGTCGTTAAAGCGTATAAATAACCCGCAGCCATTATCCATGAATGGCACTTGCATCTCAGAAACTGAAAAGCTTTCCATCCTGGGTATGAGTGTTGCTCACAAACTTAATTGGAGCGACCATATATTCAGTGTCGCCAAGAATTCTGCGAAATGCCTAGGATTCTTATACAGATGCAAGAAATATTTCTCACCCTTAGATCTGGCTACAATCTATAAGGCATTCATTCGCCCCAAATTAGAGTTTAACGCTCATGTCTGGTCCGGTGCTTCCAAGACCTCACTGCACCTACTAGACAGAATACAAAAACGAGCCATAAAACTGATAGGTGACTCCAGCATTACCAAAACATTAGACTCGCTGGATCACCGCAGGAATGTTACCTGCCTCTCCCTGTTTTATCGTTACTACCACCAAAAATGCTCTGCTGAAATAGCCAGTTGCATTCCGTCCCTTCAACATTTCTCCCGCAATACACGTCTCTCTAGGAATGCTCACCAATATACTCTGAAGCCCGCTTTCGGACGTACTGTCAAATATAGAGAATCTTTCATTAACCGAACCACACGAATCTGGAACTCCCTGCCGGATTCGGTTTTCCCTCCTCAATGCAACATGCAAGCATTTAAGATCAATGTCCATCGGCATCTCCTCTATTCCTCTTCCTCTCTCTCTTCTGCCCACACTGTGTCGCCGACATAATAAGGTTATTAGACCTTGAGTGCGCGCAAATTATTAAAAAAAAAAAAAAAAAACTTCGGCTCGACTCCATAAAACACTATCTCAAGAGCACACAAATGGACTCGGGCTGCTTCGCAAATCAGACGGCACCTTTACCGTCAATCGCAGAGAAACCCTGGAGACTTTGCTCGAGGTGCACTTCGCTGGTTCTACTCCTCACTCGATGTCATCTGACGATCAAGCGAACTTCATAAATAGCATCGACAGTAAAAAGATAGCCTACGAGGCCCCAGGCAAAGACGGTGTCTTTCCAGCTCTTACAGAACGCCCTCAACACCATTTTATCACCACTAATAGTTCTTTTTAGGTTTTGCTTCAACCTGGGATACATACCCCAAGTCTGGTGAGAGGTCAATCTTGTCTTCATCCTCAAGATCGGGAAGCCAAGTGAGCAACCTAAATACCATCGCCCTATCAGCTTGACTTCGTTCTTTCTAAAAACAATGGAGGACCTGGCTATGATTCGATCAACCCTGCACTATCCTCCAGGGGTGTGGAAAATCCCACTAATTACTGAATTAGGCCACATGCGAAGAGGTCTCAGTGATAGTATCGGCGGCTAGAGGATGCCCACAAGGAGGAGTCCTTTCACCACTGCTCTGGTCGATAGTCATCGATGATCCACTATGCAAGCTAATCATTCGGGGCTGCGAGGTCATCGGATATGCTGATGACCTAGTAGTCATTGTTACGGGCAAGTGCGAAACCACTGCCTGTGAGAGCATGCAGCTTACGCTCCATTTTGCCCCTGACTGGTGTAGCAGAGAGGGCTTATCGAACAACCAAAATAAGACCATTTTAGTCCCGTTTACAAAGAGGAGAAGGGTACAGCCCTGCTCAGTCTTTCTAAATGGCGCACGCATATAATTTTCAGAGGAAGTAAAGTATCTAGGTATTGACCTAGACCGCAGACTCAACTGGAACTCCAATATGAAAACCATATTTATGAAAGCGACCAAGGCCATGTGGGCCTGTCGACGGAGTTACGATAAAATCTGGGGACCTAAACCTAAGGTAGGTCACGTCACCTACGGGTCCATCATATGGCGGACAAAAGTTGAGCAAAAAACTACAATTGTTAAGCTTCAACGCCTTCATTAGCTAGTGTATCTCGGCATTACAGGCGCTATGCCAACCTACCCCACGGCAGCTCAAGAAGCACTCATTGGACTCACTCCACTGCACCTTTCTATCAAAAAGGTGGCATTACGCAGTGCAATCAAAATTCTTTGCTCGGAAACAAATATGCCATGTAGATCCGAGGGACACATGTCCATCTTACAACACATTCCCGAGCTGAATATAATTACCACGGTCTCGGACGCCTTGCCACACACCTTCACTTTTTACAAGAGATTTGAGATATTGATCCCACATCGCTCAGACTGGGAAAACAGTAATCCCTTGCTAAATGTCATAGGCCTTAGGTGGTATTCGGATGGCTCCAAGATGGCTTCTGGCGTTAGCGCCGGCATCTTTGCACCAAATCGCAAGGTCTCGAAAGCCCTGTGAATGAGTCCCAGCATCTTTCAAGCAGAGTTGCATGCCATCCTAACATGCGCCACTCCAAATCTTGAATCTTGAGACTGGCATAAAAGGAGTAACCATCAACATAATCTCTGATAGCCAAGCAGCGCTTAAAGCGCTGAGTTCATACAGCACGAACTCAACAACCGTCAAGTAATGCCATGATGCCCTGCAAGACCTCGCCAAAATGTCAAAACAATGTCAAACTCTGGTGGGTACCAGGGCACCAAGGTATTAAGGGCAATGAAATTGCCGACTAACACGGCAGGAAAGGTTCCAGCGATAGATACATACATATATATGTACAAACCATTCTGCGACACCCCCAAATCTAAGATCAATTTCTTCTTAGACAAGTGGCAAAAATCGCAACACCTGTCCTTTTGGAACGGCGCTCGGGGACTTCGCCGATCGATTATAAAAAATTCGGAAACCAGGCGCCAGCCGGATAAACTAGCCTTACCTGCGTATAATGGATTTATTTCTCCGCAATCCGTGAGACTAAACATACATACTTACTTACTTACTTATCAGGTCAGCAATCCATGGAGGATCCGAGCCTTAGCTATATCTGACGGTCCCGGGCACATTGCTTCCAGCGTTCAAGACCACGTTGTCTTACTTCCGCGATTACTTGATCCTTATACTGGAGATTCGGTCTTTCTCCTCTTAGAAGACCCTCTGAAGCTGAAGCGTTGGTGTTCATGCTCTCAGTGTGACCGAGCCAATTAGTCGACGGATTTTTGCCTTCTGGACTATATGTACATCTTTGTACGGCTCGTAGAGTTCGCGGTGCTGTCTTCTCCTCCATTAAACTTCCTCAGAGACAGGACCAATTATCCTGCGCAGAATTTTTCCTTCGAAAGAACCCAAAATCAGTTCCGCCGTCCTGCTTATCGACCAGCTTTCGGCTCCGTACAGCAAGACTGGCAGTATATGTATGCGTTTTGTAAAGAATGATTTTGGTTCTTCGAGTAAGGAGTGTCGACCCAAGTTGTTTGGACAATCGGAAGTAGCAGCCTCTGCCAAAGGTGATTATATGCCGGATCTCCACTGTGGTGTCGCTTATGGAGTTTACGTTTACCTTGAGGTAGACAAACTCCTTAGCCTTGTCAACCGTTATATTTTGTCCCAGGTGATGAGCGATGGACCGGTTTTTGTTCGAAGACATGTACATTATCTTATCCTCGTTGACCTTAAGGCCAACTCGTTTCGCCTGTTCCTCAATCGCTGTGAAAGCTTCTACAACGTCATGCTGAGATTGTGCGATGATACCAATATCATCCGCGTATCCTAGCAGCTGGACAGACTTTGTAGAAGCTAGTGCCTTTCCTATTGACGCCCGCTCGTCGCACCATCTGCTCCAGCGCCTATTCGAAGAAGTCACATGACAGCGCATCTCGGATCAGTTTTCCTGGGATCCCGAGTTCGGCCATAGTATCAAACAAATCTTTGTGTTGTGTCGTATGCGGCTTAAAAACCGGTGGAGGGTATCGATTTAAAACTCGCTGGTCTTTTCCAGGATTTGTCGAGGTATGAAGGTTTGATATATGTATAGTCGATGCCGGGCCGGAAGCCGTACTGGGAGCTGCCGATTAGTGCGGTGCAAAAGGGCTTTAGACGTTCACACAATACAGCATCTTGTAAGCGACCTTCAACAAGGATATATTTTTATTGTTCTGACAAGAGGATCGCCTTTTTGCGGATTTGGCAAATAGGGGACGGGCCATATAGCGTTTTTTTTTTTTTTTTTTTTTTGTAATCCACCTCCTCGTGGTACCATCTGGAAATTTCCTTGCAAGGGAAATTACTGACGGAAGAAGCCGAATGACGAGTATCCTGCGGTCTAGTAAACAGCCTCGGATGAAAAAACGGAACGGACCTATGTTGGCGACCCTTTATAAAAACAAAAAACAAACAAGGACCTTCGGTTCTGTACGTGGAATGTAAGGTCCCCGAACAGCAACGGAAGTCCTGGGCCTTAAAGCTTCACCACGATGAAATACCTTCTACAACTGACGGGTGTAGAAGGATTCATGCAGAAAGGCAGGAGGCATACAAAGTCTCACTACACAAAAAAGAGCGACTCGTGAGCTCTACGAGCTTAAAAGATGGGAGGAACATAGGTAGAAGAATCTGCAGACTACATAACGGCGATGAAAGCCAACATACCGCCGCCGGCCAGAATGATCCATTTCTTAGTGACGAAGATGGCAAAGAATTCCGTCCCCTTGACCTCAACGAAGTTGAGAATGCCATGTCGAAATTCAAGTCGATTAAAGTTGCTGGCGCATATAGATTGTCCGCTGAGCTCTTCAAAGCTCAGGGGGTGAGCTGGTTAGGAGCATGCACCGGCTCATCGGTAAGATATGGTCAGAGGAAACCATGCCCGAGGAATGGAGTCTCAGCATTGTTTGCCCGATCCACAAAAACGGAGACCCCTTTTGTTTCTTAGGGCTCAGGAGACAATTGAGTAATAGAGCGTTTTCCTGAACGACAAAGTTGATACAAGACCCCTATTATCCCGGTCCTGCTGTACGGCGCAGAATCATGCACACTGTCAAAAGCGGATGAGGATGCCCTTGGTCGAGAGAAAGATTTAGCGCCTGGTTTCCGGGCCTACAAACGCAGACGGGGGAGGGAGGAAAAGATTCAATCACGAACTGTACGGGTTGTACAGCGACATGAGTCTAGACAGACGTCTACGGATCCAACGCCTAGGATGGCTAGGCCATGTAGGGCGAATACCACAGCTCCAGCCCGTAGAGTCTTTGAATCCAACCCCGAGGGATGAAGAAATAGAGGACGTTCGCACCTAAGGTGGTGCGCACGGGTGGAAAGGGACCTCAACCAACTTGGCGTGCGGCACTGGAAAAGACTAGCGATAGATCGTGCTAGGTGGAGAGGCATGTAGGTTGAGGCCCAGGTCCACCCCGAACTGTAGCGCCCGTTAAGTAGTAAGTAGATGAGGCGCATTTTCATCTCGGCGGCTACGTTAACAAACAAAATTGCCGCATCTGGGGCTCGGAAAACCCACACGTTAATGTTGAGAAGCCAATGCATCCAAAGAGAGTGACAGTTTGTTGCGGATTGTAGAGTGTCGGCATCATTGGACCATTTTTTCTTCGAAAATGAGGCTGGGACCAACGTTTCAGTCAACGGTGGGCGTTAGAAAGCCATGCTAACTGAAGACATGGATTTGGACGACCTCTGGTTCTTGCAGAAGTGCGCGCCATGCCACACAGCCCATGCCACAATCGATCTTTTCTGCAACAAATTTCCAAATGGTGTTATCAGCTATCTTGGCGATGTCAATTGGCCGGAGCTGGGATATTTTGTTTTTTTTTTTTGGGACCCGTGAAAGACCGATGTTATGCCAACAATCCGGAAACGATTCAAGCTTCTTCTTTCTTCTTTGGCGGCGTTACAGCCCACGAAGGACCAGGGCCAAGCTTCTCTCAATCACCCATGTTGTGTGTGATTTATTTTCTACATAGGCGAGAGGGTCCTACAGTACAGCTTTGTACAGCTTTGTAAGCTTTTGCTTTTCTACATGGGCTTGCCCGCATCGCTCATCATGCTAGGCGTTTCTAGTTGGCAGTGGCTTAAAACTCGACATATCATAGGCAGCGTATCTGATGGCATGTTAGCAAAGCTCCCACTGTTGTTCTGTGGATTGTTTCGGTGTCGATGGAGTTTGCTAAAGGTTGAGGGAATCTCGATCGGCAAAGGTCCTAGCGGTCTCTCGCAATTGTAGCTTTCCTACGTCAAACTGTCGTTGTCTAGCTCGACTCCGTGGCATCCTTGATATCTTCATTCGTAACAAGGTACTGGTCCGAGTCGATGTTGGCACCTCGGGAGGTTCGTACATCTAGGATGCTGGAGGAGTGTTTGGCGTCGATCGCAAAGTGATCAGTCTGATTTGTGGTAAACTGATCAGGTGATCGCCAGGTTCCTTTGTGAATTCTGAGATGAGGGAATCGTGTGCTAGCCAGAAGGAGATTTCGCCCCGCCAGGAAGTCGAGTAGCCGATGTTCGTTTTCGGACGTGGTGTCGTGTAGACCGTGATCGACTCAAATATGTCCTCTTTGCCTAGTTTCGCATTAAAATGTCCTGGAACTGTTTTTGTGTCCTAGCTGGGACATTGGGCATACGTTCTGTCTAGGAAATCGTAGAATCCTTTTTTGAGTCGATCGTCCTCTCCTTCGGTTGGGGCGTGAGCGTATATCAGGCTAATGTTTCCGAAATTAGCTGTGATGCGGATGGTTATGAGGCGTTCGCTTACATCCCGAAAGCTAAGGACGAACCCGTATCCGAATAAGCGTTGTTTGTTCTCCTTATAGCAATTTCCGTAGTAGGTCTCGTAGTTTTTCATTCGTCTTTTGTCTGGTCCATCCCGTCGCACTGGAGAGCAGTTTTATCTGCCTTATAGCAGTTGGGGATTTGCTCCAAGGGGAGGCCACGCGGAGACTGTGTGTCAACTTGGATTGAGCAGGGACGGAAATCGAGGCTGGCGTTTGCCACGTTAAACGCGATCAACTTTCTTGTTCTGTTTGCCCGCTTCCTCCTCCCTAACCAATATACCTCTACCGTCAGATGTCATGCACCTGAAAGCCGAGTGTCCTCATTAGAATGGGCTTACATCGATAGAAATGCATGCAAGAAGGAAAGGGGTGTCTTCTCGCTTTATAGTTAGACCACGGTATTTAAACTCGAATTGTATAACTTGACAAGGCTTTATTCATATTTGCCTGTGTCCACGACATATCGGTTTACTTCTGTTGCTACTTTCGCTATATCCAAACGACAACACCCTTTACACCTCATCCACTCCAAACCCATGTACCATAACAGACGAACCAAAAGCTATAACCGTTTAATTGTTTACATCTTCAAAGCCATCCGAAGCCACTCTGGCCGGATAGCTTTCCGTCCCCTATTGTCTGTGTGACCTCATTCCCGACACATCGACTCACCCCTGTCGAACTCCAACATCTGAACCGTATTCAAAGCAACTCTCATAAAACGGTCCTCGAACGATCTATCATTTTTCCAATTTCACAACGCTTGCGGTCACTTGGTAAACCGCATTCCGTTAAATTGTTACCCTTCCAGTCAAACCGCACCAAGGGTTGCCATAATGCCAATGCCAGAAACTATGATACTCCCGTACAAACAGTGGTTATCTGAAAACGATCCGAATCTCAATTTCAATGCAAAACATTTCGAGTCAACACTAGTACCATCACCAGTCACGCCGTGCCATTGTGCCACCACCATTCGGCAAACGCCCGCAAGGACATAACACAAGCAACCAGAACGCTTAGCATATGCGTGCCAACGTCGAACTAAAAACGTCGACATGGGTTGAGCGCGCACACAATTCAGATGCGAAACTGGTCCGCAAATGATTCCCAATCACAATCTCGATACCGATGTCGTGCTCGTTGTCTATTGATTGGAATTGCCACGCTCCCCGGGTGCGGGGCTAGTGTGTAACAAAGCGTGTTTCTAGCAAAGTCCTTGTGTCATGTTTTGTCGCATTCCCATAAAAGTTTTTCAATAAATTTCCATGTAAAGTGCTTAATAAAAATGGATTCCAATAAAGTTTTTTCGTTTCCCCCCTTTTGCTGCCCCACAATCGCCACCCGCCTTCCTGCTAGCTCATCCGTACCCAGTTTGGGGGCCGCAGTTTTATTGTGTCGACTTTAGAATCCTGTCTCTGTGGCACTCTGGTCCTGCTCGCATTCCGTTATCTCTGCTTTTTTCTACCTATTCTTGTGATTTTAAAGTTTTGCCAGGGGGTCGGTAGGTGGTGGTGGTGGGTGGGCTATAACACATCCTTTCGAGGACACCCCTGCTATGCGGTGGAGCTTTGAGGGTAAACAAAGCATTTTATCACGCAATATGTGACAGCGGGATGTCGCTTTGTCATTTTTTATTGTTTCGCTTACACAAAGCGATCCATGCGGTAGTCATAGCGGAGGTGGTGGTTGTGGTGGTGCTAGTGACATTGTAGAGACCTGTTTCTGGCGTTTCAGTTCTTTTGTTTTTAATATTCTGTGTTCCTGGGTCACGGCGTCACACACAAATGTGACAGTAATGAAGTCGTCCTTCAGCAGCTCGTTGTGTCTCAATCCTCTTCCTTGACTTCATTTCAAACTCGTTTCTCCACCGAGCATGACAGCCAGAGTTGGAATTGTAGCTTAGAAGATGCTTTTGGCTATGAGCGTCTGGTCGCTTGGTTTCGTGGGTGATTCTGGTCGGATGTTTATTGAAATCCATCGACTTGGTAAATGGGACGAGTGAATTTAATATTCATTTTGACTGGCAGAGATGAAACGACGGACGTTGGGGTTGTAATGTCCGGTTGGTTGAGTGATTTTTTATCGCATGGCAGTGAGGGGAGTGATAACGAGCTGTGGGAAAAGCTGCTTTTTTATTTTAGTGCTTTATGGGGAATTTAATATTCAGCAGACTTTGGGAATGTTGCTTACAGTTTCTGAAAACATCTGCTCCCTTAAGGTACGTGGTGAAGGGAGAAGGATAACTGATGATTAATGGGACGAAGTGGCCATAAAAACAATACTTTCAAACTACGGAAGGAGAAAGACTATTTATCGCCCTTAATCCAGTAGGGAGTTTAGCCGCTTATACGGGTACGGTGAAGTTGATCTAGTAATTAACGTCTTTACCTAAATGTTGGTAAATTTAGTGACGGATGAGATTAATCCAAAATGCAGCAAGATCACAATATTGTTGCGGACACGAACCGTCGCGACGGTTGTGTTTGAATTTCGCTGTCGAAGTTTGGAATGCTCTGAAACAGCTAAAAAGGAAATTATGGTAACTTTCAGCGGCATTGTGCTGAATGTCAATGTCAGATCACGGAGCACTCTAGACACTTCTGACGTAAAGAAGAGGAACGTCTGTCCTAACGTCGAGGACTATATAAGCAGGAACACTCGCGCCCGGTGGCATTCAGTACCTATTCAGTATCAGTGATTCAGTATCCAGTGATCGGTCGGTAATCCAATGTGAAAGTAATCAAGCCACCTAATGAGTTAGTGGACAATTATCTAACAGTTGTAGAGGTTGTAGTAAAGGTTGAGCGCCCAAATAATGGATCTGAGGTGGAATAATAAAGTGTGGACCCTATTCTGGACTACCAATTTTCGTAACAATATTATACTTACTAACTAACAAGCCTTTCCAGCTGGCACGATCTTTTGCTAGCTATTTCCAGTTGCGCGCCCATGTGCGCTACCTTATATGCGGCCGTCCTCGGCAACGTCGTCCTCCCGGGTTGGAGTCGAAGACTTCCCGGGCCGGAACTGTGTTGTCAATTCGCTCTACATGGCCTTGTCCTCTTAGACGTTGGATCCGTAGACGTCGTAATAGGTCGATGTCTCTGTACAGTCCGTACGTGCGTACCGAAAGTTGTACGCAGAATTTTCCTCTCGATGCGACCAAGCGCCTCCACATAAATTTTTGATAAGGTCCAAGCTTCTATGCCGCAGAAGAGGACGGGGATGATTAAGGTTTTATAGAGAGTCAGCAAAGTTTTCATTTGCCTTTTGAGCATGAAGAAACAGCGGTTGGCAAGAGTTATTCTGCGTCTAATTTCAGTGCTGGTGTCGTTATCGCTTGTTACCAGTGAACCAAGGTAGATGAAATCCTTGACTACATTAACGTCGTAGCTGCCAATAGTGACGTTCTGGCTAAGACGTCGGCATTGTGTGTCCTTCTTTGACGACAGAATATATTTAGTTTTGCCCTCGATCACCTTTAGACCCATCATCAGCGTATGCAAACAATTGTGCATACTGGAAGTAGATCGTACCTCTTGTATTGGCTAGTGAATCCCGCACTATCTTTTCAGGTATAATGTTGAACAAATCACGTGTCAACGCGTAGCCCTGTCTGAATCCATTTTTGACATCGGAAGTCTCGATTAACTGCTTACTGACGTTAAAAGATCACCATTGTCATCTTGCACATCTTGACGAGTTTGGCGGGGATATCAAAACATAATATGGCTCTATATAGCTCGTCCAATAGACACTGTTATATGCGGCTTTACTTACTTACTTTATGGCGCTACAGTTCGGGGTGAATCAGGGCTACAACCAACAAGCCCCTCCAGCCGGCCCGATCTTTGGCCAGCCGCTTCCGGTGCCGCACGCCCAGTTGGTGAAGCTCCCTTTCCACCTGTGCGCGCCACCTTAAATACGGTCGTCCTCTGCTGCGTCGTCCCTCGGGGTTGGAGACGAAGACTTTTCGGGACGGAGCGTTGATGTCCATTCGCTCTACATAGCCTAGCCATCTTAGACGTTGGATCCGAAGACGTCTAACCAGGCCGATGTCGCTGTACAGCCCGTACAGTTCTTGGTTGAATCTCCTCCTCCATTCTCCGTTTACAAAAACGGGACCAAAGATTGCACGCAGAATTCTCCTCTCGAAACGTCCAAGAGCCTCTTCATCCGCTTTGGACGGACTAATGTTGGACGTTAGTCCAAGCCTCAGCGCCGCAGAGGAGGACCGGGATGATTAAGGTTCTGTAGAGGGATACCTTTAGTTCTTCGAGAGAGGCCTCGACTACTCAATTGCCTCTTGAGCCCGAAGAAGCAGCGGTTGGCAAGAGTTATTCTGCGTTTTATCTCAGCGCTGGTGTCATTGCTGCTTGTCACTATCGAGCCAAGGTCGACGAAGTCCTTGATTATTTCAAAAATATAGCGGCCGAAGGTGACGTTCTGACCAAGACGTCGGTGTTGCGCGTCTTTCTTGAATGACAGCATATATTTGGCCTTGTCCCCATTTACCCTTAGACCCACTTAGCCGCTTCTGCTTCAATGCTTGCGAACGCCTCATTGACGTCTCGCTTTGTCCGTCCAATAACGTCAATGTCATCTGCGCAGGCTACCAATTGTGTAGACTTGAAGTAGATCTGACCTCTTGTATTGGCCGCAGATTCCCGCGCGATATTTTCAAGAATAATGTTAAAGAAATCACATGACAATACCCTGTCTAGAACCATTCTGACAGTTTGGCAGGAATGTTAAAACATGACATGGCCCTGTATAGCTCGTCTCTATAAACACTGTCATATGCGCCTTCAAAGTCGACAAAAAGATGGTGCGTGTCGATCTGGGATTGGTTGGTCTTCTCTAAGATCTGTCGGAATGTAAATAATTGGTAAATCGTGGATTTTCCTGGTCTGAAACCACACTAGTAGAAACCTATCATATTATCCAGGAACGGACTCAGGCGCTTACACAGTACGGCAGAGAGGATCTTGTAGGCAATGTTTAGGAGACTCATCCCTCTGTAATTGGCGCAGTCAGAGGGGTATCCTTTCTTATGGACCACGCAAACGATACTGAGATTCCATTCATCGAGCAGGCATTATTCCGACCATGTCTTGCAGATGAGTTGGTGCAAGTTCCTGAGAAGCTCGTCGCTAGCTGCTTTAAACAGTTCCGCGGGGAGTCTGTCTGCTCCAGCAGCCTTATAAGTTTCGATATCGATATTTTAACATCATCTAGGGAATGGTTCGCTCTGCCTGACGGCGGCATTTTGACTATCATCGCCGTTGTACAATCTGCAGAAGTGGTCCCTCCACAATCTCAGTATCGACTATGAGTCCGCTACTAGTTATCCGTGCTCATCCCTGCAGGCTTCTGCTCTGGCTTTATAACATTGGCATGTTCGTTTTACTTTTTGGTAACATTTTCGAACGTCGTTCCTGTAGTAACATCTCTTCATCTCTTCGATCTCGCGCTTCTCGTGCTCCTTCTTTTTCCTTCTCAGAAGCGCATGTTCATAGAGCTCGCGTGCAGCTCTCGTCCGTCGATGCAATGTGGCCATGTATGCATTCTGTTTCTCCACATGGGCCTGTCTGCACTCATCATCAAACTAGGGGTTTCTCGACGGTGGTGGCTCGAAACCGAGTACATCTGAGGCGGCCTCTCTAATGGCGTTCTGACAACGACTCCATTGCTGTTCTATGGTTTCTGCAGATTGCATCGGGACTTGGGAGAGCTTGAGGGAGACTTGATTGGCGAAGGTCCTGGCGGTCTCCTGCGATTGCAGCTTTCCGACCTTATATTTTGGTGTTCTTACTCGACTTCGCATCCGTACCTTGTCTGCAACAAGGTAATGATCCGAGTTAATGTTGGCTTCTCGAAAGGTTCGGACATCTAGGATGCTGGAGGAGTGTCTGCCGTCGATCGCAATATGATAAATTTGGTTGGTTGTCGATTTATCGAAAGACCGCCAGGTCCTCTTATGGATGTTGAGGTTTGGGAATCGTGTACTTGCTACTACCAGGTTATGTCCCACCATAAAGTCCACTAGCCTTAGTCCGTTTTGTGACGCGGTGTTGTGTAGGCTGTGCTTCCCAATGACCCGTTCAAAGATAGCTTCCTTACCCAGCTTCGCATTGAAATCTCCTAGAACGATTTTGGTGTCATAGCCGGGACATTGCGCATACGTTCTGCCTAGGAGATCATATAAGTCGTCTTTATGTCGGCCACCTTTCTCCTCTGCGGGGGCGTGGACGCATAATAAGCTTATATTACCGAGATTGGGCTTGATGCGGATAGTTATGAGGCGTTCGCTTACATACTGGAAGCTTAAGACTTTTTTCCTGAGTCTGCCTCGAACAACAAATCCGCATCCGAATAAGCGTTGTTTATTTTCTCTTTAGCAGTCTCCGTAGTATATATCACAGTTTTTCATCTGCTTTTTGCCTGGCCCATCCCATCGCACTTCTTGGAGCGCGGTAATGTCTGCCTTATAGCAGTCCAAAGAGTTGACCAGTTGTTCGGCTGCACCTGGTCTGTTGAGGGACCTAACGTTCCAGGTGCAGATCCGAAATTCGTTTCCTTTATGACATTTGCGGGGGTCGTCAACATGTAATCCGTCCGAATCCGAGGCTATTGGTTGTTTCTGGACAAGTTTTTGTTTTACGCGATAGGGATGTTAACCCTAACCGCAACCCCCAACCTGGAGGGCCAGGTTCCTCTTTCCCCAGGAACAAGGGGTCGGGTCGCTGCACACATTGGTTCAATACCTGGCGGGTGCCAGTATAGCTATCCAGGGGAGGCAACGCGGAGGCTGTGTGTCAACTTGGATTGAGCAGGGACAGAGATCAAAGCTGGCGTTTGCCAAGTTAAACGCGATCAACTTCTTTGCTCTGTTTGCTCGCTCCCTGCTCCCCCATATTGTGACATGTCACATGATCGAAATATCGGTGACCAATTAAAACTGTTTGCTGTATAATGTCCGTCAACAGACCATCGTGGAAAAGTAAAGTCTAGCGACTATGTATAGAGTCCTATTAAATATCTGGCAAAGCAAAAAAAAAAAAATTCCTAAAATCCCCCTAAAAACCCGTCGCATATAAACGTCCGTCCTCGGTAAGGGTAAAAATCCTTCTCAGACGGCAAATGTCCCATCAGAACTTTGGCTCGTCTGCATGCAGTCCTTGAAACTCTAGACAGTCTAAAGGATCACAAACTGCATTCGAAAGGAGGAAAAGAAGAAAAAGCCATAATCGCTGTCGACGTCGCCACGCGAGGAGCGCAGATGGTTCCTGGATGCCGGATGCAATTGCCGCAGAAACTTGACAAAACTGCATGTGCATGCTATACGTATACGTATCCTCGTCCAGTCGAATATGCCGCCCGAAAACTTCCGAAATATTCTACGTACGTGGCATCCGGCTACTATGGTGACAGGGTGGTAATAAACAAGTTTAAATTTCATTCAGCCACCCGGCCATCGGGGAGTGTAAGCAGATCAACTTTCTTTCCATTCAACTTGGTGGAACAAAGATAAAAGACGGAAAGAAAATAAACTTTTCCAACTCACATATCCTTGTCCTTGCACTGACATGTTTTGTCCTTGCATTTTTCTTCCCAACTCGGAGACGATGACGGACGGAAAGACTCGGAGCAGGAGTAGGCATAAGTCCTTCCGGTTTCCTTACAATTTGATGCAGTTAAACTTAATTTTGGAAGTTGAACAGTGTAGAAGGGACGACGCCTAGCTGAATTGTGCCATAGAAGTTTAAATCCATGCAAGGATGACAGGCTACTATGTACGACATATTCATTCGAGTCGGAGTCGGGGGCTGCTGTGAGGAACTTTTGTTTTGCATCTTTGCATCTGTAAAGGAGAAATGCTAAAAAGCCCTTTATCTCGAGCTCTCGTCCTTTTTTGTTTATGACGAAATGTGTTTACAAGTTTATAAATGTAGGTAAATATTTTCGAAGGACTTCTGAGCAAAGTTTCATTCAGTTGCGTGGTTGTTTGTGCGATAAGTTTTGTTCGGAAGTTGTAGGGACATGAGAAGGTACCAGCATATGAGCAGGAATTTTATCTTTTTTTGATATTTGCAGTTTGCTATCAATTTTCTTTGACCAGCATGTTTGGAAGAACAATTTGCGGAGAAGCTATAGGCTACAGAGGTAGTACTATTGGAAAGCGTGCACTTGTAAAAAGAGCCGAAATTTTGAGGCTGAAGTTGAAGTCTTGTACTTACAACAAACTTTTACAGGAGCTTATAGGAGACATTATCCGAGACTTTAAGAAACATAAGGCCGTAATTCCGTTATGGTCGTAAATTTGGAGAACGGATCTAGAGGGTTTTTCACTGCGGAAATATCATATACATACTATGGCGGGCTGCGTTTTCCAAGAAGAATGATACCCTTGTTTTCCAGCTAAATTCTACGCTTTCATGAGCTTTTTCGACAAAGACGATTTCGACACCCATACAACTAGCTCTCTTTTGCTACGCATAGTCTCTAGGCTCTACTCCAGTGCATCGCCAGGTTACAGCAACTCATATTAGACGATTTCCTTCCAATCCCACCGAACAGTCAGCATCATCACCTCGTTTTGTCATCAATTTAGATTTCGAGGATGTTTGTAAAGGGTTATTGGCCTTTGCACATGATCGCTTGATATCCCAAGATCGAGCTTCTTCGATTCTAAATCTGTCATGAGGTTGATGACGGATGCTATGTCCCGACAAGTGCTTCACCAGCTGCAAAATTTCATACATGGCTGACCAGAGCGGGATGCAATTTTGACACTGAAATTTCCAGAGTGGAATCAAACAATCCATACTCGGCGTCCACTCCCAGCATTCTCAACATACACTTCACAGTTTTTTTGAAATGTTTTTGAAACGTGTTTACCTTTTCCTCTTCTTCTATTAAACGGGCGCTACAGTTCGGGGTGGAAGGGCATGGGCTCGGACATACAGGGCAAAGTTGTTGATTGCTCTCAACCTGGCGAGATGCCAGCAACGATCCCTGTTTAAATGCCCGGGTCAAGTTGACATACGGCCTCCTCGTGGCGCCCTGTTGATAGCCTCTTCAACATCCGTTGGGAGGTGAATAAACGTATGCAGCGACAAAACCCCGACCAAAATGGCGGTTGTGCGGCGGGCTAACAATCCGCCCACGTAAAAAAACTTAATGTTATGAATGAGCAAGATGCCTCGGATACACGGACGGATACTCGACCACGACAACGCACGAAAAAGGAACACGATTTGCGAGTATGCTCCTGGAATGTCAGAACCTTGTACACTCTCGGAGCTGCTCATAAACTAGACGGAATCCTCACGCAGTACAAGGCGGATATTACTGCGGTCCAGGTAATAGGCTGGATAGGAAACGGTATGAATAGGAAGAACAATTGCGACATTTATTACAGCTGTCACTAAAGGTTGCACTTACTGAAATGCGGATTTGTCGTGGGAAAGCGGTTAAGGTCGAAGGTCATCGACTTTAAGCCTATAAGTGATCGCCTGGCTGTGATCCGCATCAGAGGCAGATTTTATAACATCGGCCTTATATGTGCGCACGCCCCTACCGACGCGGCTGAAGACCCTATCAAGGAGGACTTCTATGACCTCCTGGACAACGCCTACGGAGCTTGTCCGGAGTGCGATGTAAAAATCGTGCTCGGGGACTTTAACGCCAAGATCGGTAAGGAAAACACCCTTGGCGGACTAATCGGAAAGCACAGCCTCCACGATACAACAGCAGATAACTGCTTCCGACTCGCTGACTTTGCGACAGCTCGTAATGCGGTGATAAGTAGCACAAGATTCCCTGCCGCTCAGCCATTCAGGAAGTAGCCGAAACCACCTAAGGACACCCATCACCCCTGACAAGAAACCCGTTGTATGATGGCAAGTGTGAGTAGAAAAAGGCAGCAAACAACGAGGCGTATCAAAAGGCGCTGCAGAGGAAAACCAGGGCAGCGCAAGAAGAGTACCGAGCCAGAAGAAGGGAGGAGAAAAAACTACTGCGACAAAAGAAAAGAATCATCGCAGCCTCCCAGCTCAAGGATATCGAGGAGTCTAGGGACAAACATAAAATACGGGCCTTTTATAAGAAAGCTAAAAGCCTTGCAGGAGGCTTTGAGAAAGGCACCCAAGCTCTTCGAAATTGCGAGGGCAATCTTGTCACCGACCCGCAGGGAACAGTGGATGTATCGAAGCAGCATTTCCAGCAGCTGCTTATCGAGAAAGACCAAGAGAAAGTGGTAGGGACAGAGGAAATCCCAACTCTAGCCGCTGAAGTAGTCCTCCCAGCCAGCATCGAATAAGTCGGCACAGCTATTCAGAAGTTGAAGAATAACAAGGCCACAGGCTCAGATGTCTCGCTAGGGAGCATGCACCAGATCTTCTGCAGAATTTGGGAATATGAAAACATTCCCGACGACTGGAATACCGGCTCTATTTGCCCCATCCACAAAAAAAGGCGATCCTACCTTTTGCAAGAACTATAGAGGTATATCCCTGCTCAATGTCGCATACAAGATCCTGTCCAGCGTATTGTATGAACGTCTAAAGCCATTTTGTACCGCACTAATCGGCAGCTACCAGTGCGGCTTCCGGCCCGGCAAATCAACTATAGACCAAATTTTCACACTTCGACAAATCCTGGAAAAGACCAACGAGTTTCGAATCGATACACACCATCTTTTCATCGATTTCAAAGCCGCAAACGACAGCATTTATAGTGAAGGACTGTTAGGTGCGATGGCCGAATTCGGGATCCCGGGAAAACTGATTCAGTTGTGTCGCGCTACGCTAAAAAATACGCGATGCACCGTGCAACTCGGTTCTAGGACTTCGGAACCGTTTGAAACATGCACCTAATTTCGGCAAGGAGATGCGCTGTCATGTGACTTCTTCAACCTGGTGCTGGAGCAGATAGTGCGACGGGCAGGCGTCAACAGGGAAGGCACTATCTTCTACAAGTCTGTCCAGCTGCTAGGATACGCGGATGATATCGACATCATCGCGTGTTCTCGCCGTGACATTGTGGAAGCATTCACGGCGATTGAAGAACAGGCGAAACGAGTTGGTCTTAAGGTCAATGAAGACAAAACGAAGTACCTGCTGTCAAGCTAAAACCAATCCGTCGCTCACCACCTGGGACAAAATATGACAATTGTCAGCTACAATTTCGAGGTAGTTAAGGAGTTTGTCTACCTCGGGGCAAACGTAAATTCCACAAATGACACCACAGTGGAGATCCGGCATAGAATCGCCCTTGGCAACCCTTGCTACTTCGGCTTGTCCAAGCAAATTCGCTTCATAGCCAAGAAAAAGTAGTTCCTAAACGGAAAAAAAGTATGCAACGCTGTTGAGAATGGAAATTGACCAGACGTACTGCTGCAGGCATAACACTCACAGTGTATGGTCAACCGCAATTCATCCTCTGCGTATGCAATACTAAAAGTGCTTGAACGAATTACTACGGACTATAACCAAACGCGGAATTTGGTCGGCTCTCGTCCTATCTAGGTCTAGGATAACCACCCCTGAGAGTAGTGAACGAACATCAACGACCCCAACCACTGTACTCCGTTCAGGTTGTGTGTGTCAACACATCATAAGAGAATATAAAAACTCTTGAACCTGCGCGAGTCTGGGGTCAAAACTCCTCACTCGAAAGACCAAAATCATGCTTTATAAAACGCTCATTCTACCAGTCTTGCTGTACGGAGCCGAAAGCTGGACGATAAGCAGGACAGCGGAGCTCATTTTGGGTTCTTTCGAAAGAAAAATTCTTCGCCGGATATTTGGTCCTGCCTGTGAGGAAAGTGAATGGAGAAGGAGACACAACCACGAATTCTACGAGCTGTACAAAGATGTGGATGTGGTCCGAAGGGCAAAGATCCATCGACTACACTGGCTCGGCCACATCGAGCGCATGGGCACCAACGCTCCGGCTAAGAGAGTCTTCGACTCCGAGCCTCCTGGTTCGAGAAGAAGAGGAAGAGTGAACCTTCGGTATAAAGACCAAGTAATCGTGGATGTAAGACATCTTGGTCTTGATAACTGGAAGCAGCGTGCCTGGGACCGTTATGGATGGAAGGCAGCTATAGCTCAGGCTCAGGTCCTCCATGGATCGCTGGCCTAATAAGTAAGTGAGTAAGTAAACGTGTTAAGTGACACACTTAATCTTAAAGTGTTCCGCAAGACACACTTGCTGCATGTTGCTTAAAACACTAGCATTTGCAGTGGTTCAGCCAATCAGGAACTTATGAGATAACTATAAAGCCAAGAATTATTCTGTCAAAATTTCGGCAGATCAAGGTGCTTTGAAGCCTTGAGCAATCAAAAATTTCGGTGGAGTGGAATGGACTATACAACAAGATGGTTTTCCAGCCTTTTCTCCTGCGCGATTAAACTTCGATTTCAATTACAAAAGTATACATGTAGAGCTCTTGGAAAGTCACAGCTCAAATTGCAACTCTACATTCAGAGTACAACTGACAGAGGAGGATCGTCCTATTCAAGTTTTTATAGAACTCAGATATGTGTCTTCGGCCTTAGGCTATCGTCTGAGGCTTATGAACACGACAAGTTGATAAGCTATTGTTAACATTATGTGGGTTACTATTCTACCAGTAAGATAGGTAGACCTAAAGATGGTTTCCAAATCTACTTAAATTGCTTATGGATTTCAAGGAACCAAAATCCACTCAAGTACGTACGCCCTTCTACTGACCCTCATATTGTGATCCCTTCCCATCATCCAAATCATATTCCGTCGCAATGATAGTCCTGTCGACGTATTAAGGAACTCATAACTCACTCAAAGGACACCCCATACAGCAAGAAAAAAAAAAACGAAAATAATAGAAAACAAATTTGTACATCAAACACTCGTAATATGAAAAACATTAGTATATCCACCCAGTAGTCGGAAGATTCGATTCGGTTATTCAGAAATGAAATTCCAAGCCCGAGCCCAAGTGGTGTAGTAGCAGTAGTAGTATGTAGTACAGGATTTGAGTTATTTATGTGAACAGTGTACATTGAACAAGGCAAGGGAAGGAAGGAAAGATGAAAAGAATGAAATAAAAAAAGTTTAATATCCTTGAAGGATACGCATACATGTACATATGTATATACCCACACACGTGCATGTGTGTCGTCGGATTTGAAGGATATCATCAAAATAATATCTTTGTTATTTCAATAGAAATCGAAAATCCTCTTATCGACTTTGTTTGCCCATGGAATGGGGGCCCTGGTAGTGGGGGCTTCCTTGTCGAATTCCGTCTATTTTTCTTCTATTCGCTCAGCGTTGCGATACGAATGCAATTCGCTGTGGTAGAAGAAGGAGATCTGCCATAAGCGGATGTGGTTGGGCCGCGTGGGAACATGATAGAGAACATGGCCAGGTAGCATGTTCTTGTGGTGGGTGGGCTTGCAAATATCAGCTTTTGAGATTGAGATGAATTCGTTTTTTCTTTCCTTCCTTTCTAGGTTTCCTTGCTGACAGCTTACTCTGCTTCCATTAAGCAGCTCGACGACAGTGACGTCTTGATATGTTTATTCGAAAATGTTCTTAACTCGAAATATGAGAAGTACACGTCGGATTACCGGTGGATCATGTTATAAGACCCTTCTTCTGTTGATAGCCTTTTTGGTAATTCGAGTTGTAAACTGCGCCACACACAAACGCTACCTTTGAACTTATTCCAATTGAACATTGGGTTATGAAAAACGAAAACAGATGCACTTTCTCCATTCGTAAATAAGATAGAAACTGCAACAATTAATCTTTGAAATATTGTATCTCGAACGTCTGCGGCAGAGTTGTAAAATTTGAATAGCAATTCCACTCAACACGCTAAAATGATTGATGAAACTTCCTCATTCATTCCGCAAGAAGGACTTCTCCGAGTTCTCCCATTAACACTTCACTTGATATCCTGCTGCTATTCATACTATGACTTCAACTCCTACTGATGATGATGGCGGACGTGAAAGTTCACCATCCGCGCCGACATTGTTCTCCAATTTCGACTTGTCATGCAACAAAATGTTGCCAAGTCATGCAAAGCCTTGAAAAGTTTTTCAGCTCTTCAAGCGAACTTCACCCTTCGCTCGCAGGACCACGAACAGTATGCATTACTGCTGCACCATCAATTGTTGGATCTACGACATGGAGTGTTCACGTTCGTATAGTTAACTTTTAATTCAGTGGCTTTCGTAGTCGGGCGAGTGCAAAACCGGAAGCATCTAATGACAACATCATCTTCGAAACGAGACCTAACTATCCCCTGTCGCTCTACCCCTCTGAATCAAAATTTATGACCTGGAAACGAGCATCCTTGGACAGTTAAAAAAAAAAAAAAAAAACACGTTATATACAAAAGACAATTCATTGTAGATCAGAATGGGTCGGAAGTGAATTTGATTGTTCTCCTCGTTGGAAATGACTTTGTGCTGAATATGCGCTGAATGGAACGGCTACTGATGATACTTTCGCACTACAAACCAAACTGTCTCGTTCGAAAGTAGTTTTCATTTAATTTTCGCCAACAAAGTCATAAAAAGTTTTTAATGAACGTTTTGATTGCATGCACTAGCAGTAGACGCGGCAGACGCATACCTCACCCAATATGTGGGATTAAAGTATGGAGCGGTAAGCGGAAGGGAGGCAGATTGTATGAGCTTGCAGGATGAATTGAGGAAATTAAATTCATTTTACAATGCGCCGGAAGATGTTTAACGAAAATTTCAACTCTGGAATGGATTTACGGCATCAAGTTGGCTTTTCAGGACTTACGGTGGTCTGTTCCTTATTTATGTTTGGTTTTAGTTTAGGTTTCTTTGAGGATCAGGCGTGGTATTGGATTTTTTAGGAGCTTGTTATAGAACGAGGTGGGCAGGAATCGAGGTGGAAGATAATTACGTTGTGTTAGAACCTATCATCTATATTCTAGGATAGAACACGTTGACAAAAGTTGGATATGATTCTTACTTAGACCTAGGTTTCACATCAAATAGGAATAATTACGTGTAGCAGCGGAAGGTGGTTTAAATGCATCAAAATCTAATTAATTTACCACAATGACTATGCCATAGGTATCAGGTTCAGAGAAATATCATATTAGTTCCATGGCCCGTTTAGGTGCAGCATGTGAGTGGGTAATGCCTTTATAAAGATGATCTTCACCTTTTCGCAATGAAATTCCCTCGACTATGCCATAAAACAGTGTCAGTCGGTAGGGATGTAACTTATTAAGCTTACTTACTTACTGGGCCTCAACCAACAAGCCTTTCCAGCTAGCACGATATTTTGCTAGGTGCTTTCAGTGTCGTATGCCCAGTTGGTTAAGGTCCCTTTCCATCTGTGTCACCACACTTTAGATGCGGCTAGAGTCAAAGACTCTTCGGGCTGGAGTTGTGCTATCCATTCGCTTTACGTGGTCTAGCCATCTAAGACGTTGGATCCGTAGATGTCGTACTAGACCGATGTCGCCGTACAGCCTGTAGAGTTCGTGGTTGAATCTTCTTCTCCACCCTCCGTTAACATAAACATGACCGAAGATTGTACGCAGAATTTTCTTCTCGAAACAAAAAAAGGGCTTCTTCATCTCATCCACTTTTGACATGATCCAAGCCTCTGCTCCATAGAGAAGGACCGGGATGATCAAGGTTATATAGACGGTCAACTTAGTTGTCTGAGAGAGGGTTCTACTACTCAATTGCCTTTTGAGCCCGAAGAAATAGCGGTTGGCAGGGGTTATTCTGCGTCTAATCTCAGCGCTGGTGTCGTTGCCGCTTGTTATCAAAGTAGACAAAATCCTTGACTACATCAAAGCTGCAGCTGCCAATAGTGATGCTCTTACCAAGACTTCGGTGTTGTGCGTCTTTCTTTGACGATAGCATTGGTTTTTCCCCCGCTTACTTTTAGACCCACTTTAGTCGCTTCTGCTTCAATGCTCACAAGAGCTTCATTGACGTCTCGCTGCGTTCTCCTAATCACGTCAATGTCATCAGCGTATGCGAGCACTTTTGCAGACTTGAAGTAGATCGTGCCTCTTGTATTGGCCAGTGAATCCTGCACGATCTTTCCAAGGGTACTGCTGGAAAAGACACATGACAGTGCGTCGCCCTGTATGAACCCTTTTTTGACATCGAAGATCTCCGTAAACTCCTTACCGACCTTAATGGAGCAGCGAGAATTCTAAATTGTCATCCTGCACAGCCTGACGAGATTGGAAGGGAAGTTAAAACATAACAGGGCTTCCCGCTTGACACTGTCATATGCAGTATTAAGATCGACGAAAAGGTAGTGTATGTCGACCTGAAATTCTTCTCCAAGATCTGCCGCAGTATTAGTATTTGGTCTATCGTGGATTTTCCTGGCCTGAAGCCACATTGGTAGGACCCTATCAAATTGTCCACAAATGGTTTCAGGCGATGTTAAGAAAACCTATTCCCCTATAGTTAGCGCAGTTACAGCCGTCACCTTTTTTATGGACCGGTCTCTTAAGGGACCTAACATTCCAGGTGAGGACCCGATACTCTTGTCCTTCTATACGTTTGCGGGGGTCGTCAACATGTAGTTCGTCCGTTACATCCGAGGCTTGGGTTGTCTCTGAGTTCGTAGTTTTTTTTTTACGGTTGCGGCTTATTAGGCCGTAGCCCAACCGACGAATCCTGTTTTTTGGCACAGGAAACTCGCCATTAGCTTTTCCCCGTCTGTAATTTTCATAGGGAATCTCCAGATGGCACCACAAGGGAATGGGAATGGGACTTACTAACAGTGCCGCAAGATGTTCGTCTGTGGTGGCACTTCTCGCTTTTTGTCAGGCCAGCATTCGTCGGATAGATGCTTCCCCTACAAAGCCTTTGTTATTCCTTTGCCAGCCCAACTTAGTAAAATAATTTTCTCTGCTGGCCTGACACTTGCCTATATATCTATACCATTATGCACGGTAAAAGTAGTCCTTATTCCCAAAATAGGGAAGGAGGAGCATGGAGAGTATACTAATGCTGCAGGTGCGCAAAGTTGCCCTTCGACTGATATCCAAATCTTGCGAGATAAGCACCCCCAGAGGTAAACGCAAACCCCCATTTCCCTTAGGAAAGAGAGCAGAAAGCTCTTCAACAAAGCAAAATCTACTCGCTTGCAAGAGGACTGGGACTCCTATAAGGAAGAACTTAAATCATTCAAAGCAGCGACCAAGAAGGCCAAAAGGCAATCGTGGGGGAATTTCTGCGAGAACATCAAGGCGACCTCCGAAGCTTTAAGAATAATGAAGATTCTGGCTACGGCCCCTTATAACCCCCAAGTCACCTAATGCGAACTGACGGCTCCTGGACGTTCTCCTGAACGGAAGCCCTGGAACTCCTTCTGAACACACATTTTCCACGCAATAGTACCTCGGCTATGACACTTCCTCAAAGTCGTTCAGCCGAAAGCATCCTCGTTCGAGCGAACTCGAAACGTAGTAACAGGTAATATTGTCGTCTGGGCTCTAAAGAGCTCTGAACAATAGAAGTCTCCAGCGGAGCTCTAGCAGATAGCATCCTCCCCTGGCTTGTAGTAATCTTCAAAAGCTGCCCCTCCTTATCCCATCCCATCCCAAGAAAGTGGAAGGTAACCAAAGTCATTTTCATACCCAAGGTAGGCAAAAGTTCCCACACACAAATAACATGAGGCCTATAAGTCTTACTTCTTTTCTACTACAAACTCTAGAGAAGATTTTGGACGCACACATTCGCTAGAACTATATCACAGGATGGCTGTCGGAGAACCAACATGCCTACAACAAAGGCAAGTCAGTGGAAACAGCACTCCACTCACTGGTCAGTATAATAGAAAGGTCACTGGAACACAAGTACCCTAGTGGCCTTTCTCAATATTGAGAGCGCCTTTAGCAATGTTGAACCATGGGCCGTCACCAAAGCGCTGTCTGATCCGGGTGTTACGGGATCAGTGATGGATCAGTGATAGAACGAAAACTGTCAACACAAAGAGACATCAAAGCCAACTTCGCTGGTGCCGTCTCAACTAGAATGGTCAGCCGAGGCACACCACAGGGTCGAGTGCTCTCCCCTCTCCTCTGGAACGTGGAGGTCAATGAACTACTACTGTTGCTAGAGCAGGAAGGCTACGCTGTGACCGACTATGCAGATGACATTGCTATTGCCGCCACATAAAAGTTTCCCAGCACTCTAAGCGATCTAATGCACCCTGCATATAGTACATATAGTAGAAACCTAGATGCAGTACTGTGGACTTGGGGTCAATCCCTCGAAGACCGACCTAGTACTCTTTACAAATAAATATAAAATTCCGCCCTTCAACCCACCGAGGCTGGGTGGAACCCAATTAATATTCAAAGATCAGGCTAAATACCTAGGCCTAGTCCTTGACAAGAGGCTGAATTGGAAACTCAACATCATTGATCGTGTCAAGAAAGTAACCACTGCCCTTCACAGCTGCAAGAAAGTGGTGGGCAAAACGTGGAGTCTCCAACCAAGCATTATGCACTAGCTCTATACAGCAGTCATAAGGCCTATCCTTCTGTACGGCATCGAAGTTTCGTGGACTGCTCTGGGCAAGGCAGTCTATCGAAACCTTGTGGGGAAAGTGCAAAGATTGGTCAGCTTATGCATAAGTGGTGCGATTAGATCGGCCCCCACGGATGCCCTAAACAATGTACTACATCTCTCACATTTGGACCTCTTCAGCAAACAAGTTGCTGCCACGGCCCTTCGGATAAGGTGCATAGAAAAATGGCCCACCTCACACAAAGGTCTTACTAGCATTCTTAACCACTTCGAAGTACCCATGGACGCGGACAACACCATCCCACAGAACGTGTTCCCTAAGAACTTCGAAGTTATCTTTCCATCCCGGGAGGAATGGGCTGAAGGAAAGGAAAGGTCATACCGAAAGTCTCGATTTCCCTCTATACCGATGGCTCTAGTGGAGATGGGAGGAGTCTTCTCTAAAGAGCTCAACGTCAGCCTATCATTTAGACCCTCAAATCAAGCAGAAATAACAGCCATGACCGAGGCCCTTGCATGGCTTAGGATCAATGTAATATCCGCTAAGGAAATTACCATTTACACGGGTAGCCGCCTATCTCTAGACGAGATAACTGAACAGTTCAACATAAAACTACTGTGAGTTCCCGGGTATAGGGATATTCCAAGAAACTGCGGGGCCGACGAATTCGCAAAGTTAGGGTCAAGCACACTCAGTCGTACAACCCTGTAGTATTTAAAAACACCAATAAGCTCGATAAAGCACATGACAATGGAACGAAAGTAACGTCGGCTTTATCACTAAACAAATCTAGCCTAAGCGAAACTAAGGTCGGACCAGGGACCTTGTGGCAAGCCAAAGGGAAACCTTAAGCACTTTAAAGTGTGTTATTACAGGCCACTGTACCATTCGAAAACATGCCGTCAATGACTTCTGCCGCGGCTGCATGGATGAGGTGGAAAAGAAATAAATTCACCACCCCCCCCTGCTCTTGTCCTTCTTCTGGGATTCGCAGGTGGATCTACCTCTACGATAACTTAAGGGAGTTATCAGATACAAAGATATCTCAACTCCATCGCTTCATCAGAAGTTCTGATTGGTTTTCAGCTGACGGATCTAGGTAATATGATCCATGCCGTATCCCAATGGACCGACTTCGGCCTGCGTGTGGCGTATGCCAACCGGTACAACCTAACCTAACCTAGGCTCAACATTGAGGGAGCTTTTGGTAACACAACTTTAGACAACATGTGTAGCGCTGCCAGTCAACACAGCGTAGGTGAAGCACTGGTCTTGTGGATCAAAGCAATTCTCATGCAAACAGGGCATTGATTGCTGATGCAGGTCTCGGACATTGTGTAAAATCTTGCGTAAACAGGGGCTGCCCGCAAGGTGACGTCCTGTCTGCGCCGTTATGGATGCATGGTGGTCAACGCTCTTTTCAATGCTCCTAGTGTCTCTGGAGTCTATGCAAAGGCAGATGTAGATGATGTCGCCGATCTCTCTGTCGACTCGTGTTTAGCGACTATCTGTGGTAAATGTGACTCAGTTAACCCTCTCAAGACTGATGTCGTTCCCTTTACGAGAAGGAGTTAAAACACTGGCATGACTTAGCTGGTGCTAAAAGCTTTTTTCATTCCTATATTTAAGGAAGCAAAATACCTGGAAGTTATCTGAGACCGCAAGCTTCTTTGGTCAAAGCCTGTGGAGTTCAAAACCACCAAAGCGCTGTCAGCGTTTTGACAATGCAAATATGCCGTTGGTAAAACATGGAGTTTAAGCATCCATATGCATCCGTCGTCTGGTTAAACAGGCTAACATGCAAACTCGTCGTAGCCAAACTCAAAAAAAAACAGTTTGTCTCAGCTGTACGGCGACTTTCCCCAGCACGCCGGACGCTGCCTAGATGCTATGATGAACCTTCCACCCCTTGACATATTTATCAGAGGGCTTACACTGAAAGCCATGTCTCGTCGCAAGAGAAATGGTTTTTGGTACAACTCGCATTGGAATGACAGAGCGCTTGCATTAGACCTGTGTCTCACCTGTCATTCTACTGCGCTATCAAGGTCGTATTTGTATGGCGTCAGGATAATAATGAGCAGATTCACCCAAAAAGAGTGGCGCTTATTCTAATTATGTTGCCGAGCTTGTAATCCCAGCCAACATCCTTCTATTTGGTTATACATTGGTTATACATAGCGTCAACCTCTATGTCAGAGGTCCTGGACTACTTGGATACTACTATCATCAAGAAGAGCACCTGTACTATCTCCTATCTTGGAATGAACACCGACAGTATGATTTGCATCGATGGCAATTATGGTCGCTCCATCAGCTCAGGTGATTCTGGCGGTCCATTGGTTCATAAAGAGAACGGAAGACATGTCCTGAAGTCAGATGACCAGTCATATTCACCCCCGTCACATCACACTTAGACTGGATCGAGACACACACTGGACTTTCCCTGTAAGGTAGACATATTTTTGCAATAAGCTCCTGAAGCTTATAACCTGATCTTCAGGTTTTTTTTTTTCATAATAGTCAGCGAATTGATTACAACCTCCCAGTCTAGACATTATTTACATGTTTCCCGCCCTGTATTCAAGGAAACTTCATTAGTTCTTAGTTCCTCGACAAGTTACGCGTTTCCCTTTTCGTTGTTACCAAGTTACCAAGCCACAGGAACATCCGCGACAAAGGAACTATCTTAAGTAATCCTTTCGTTAACATCAAGAACCATCGCCTTCTCTTTTCAGTTGCCATGAAAACCCCAGGAAAACAGATCTAAATTAGAAGCTTTTTATGGGAAATTTATTCATTAAACTCCTCGTTGAAGTCTATTCCAAAGGACTCCTGCGACGGTAACAACAAAAAAAATGAAGAAATTACAAAGACGACGAGGAGAGATATAAAAAAGAATGAAAGAAACTATAAAACGCTTCCGCATTGTCCTTATTGCTAGCAAATTTTTCCCTTTTCGTCCTCATCATCCACCCCTTGGAATAGAGATAGGATGAACAAAAAAAACGACAAACCTTCTGCATACCCATTCCATGTCCATCGTTTTTGTCTTTCGTTTGCCAACTCCCAATGGTCTTTAGCAGAAGGAGGACGGATACCGAAGACATTGGTGCAAGCAAAGACATCCTCGTAAACGACAGAACAGCACGAAAAAAAAAAAAAAACTCTGAATCTCTGGAGGAAAGCTAAGGAAAAAGGATTCGTTCGAGTTAATTTAAACAGCAAGGAGTAAGAAAGATTTTTAGTGGCAGAAAATGCAAATTCATGAAGCAATTCCGACAACAATCCTGCACTGGCCCATCGTTGCCTCAGTGTCCTTTTCGTCTTAAAGCGAACACATTCTCTCAGTTATCTATAAGGATCTGCTTGAAATTCCTTGTCTATCACGAAAAATTACACGCAAATTAAATGCAGGTGTGCCACTGCCTTCGACCATCGTATTCTCGTACACAGTCGCACCATCAGAAGGATTATAAATCACTTCTTCAGCTGCTTACAGGCGACGGTAAGGTACTGATGATTATCCTGCGACATTGTTGCTTTTGTGAGAGGGTTGTTGTTGTTGTGACCGCTGTTGGTTTTTGATCATTCTACTCTGGCGTAAAATATTCAACAGGACTTATCACATACTCACATGAATTACCAAATAGAAAAAAGGACTTTTTTCTTCTCAACCAATTTTCCAGGGATGAGCGCACGTTTGAGAGTGGGGCGGAGGCGAGTCGATTTGAATACGGGCGAGTGGCTGTTGTTGATGGTGGGCTTCCTTGAGCTCGGAGCAAAAAACATAAAGCTTTTGCAGCAGTTAGTGACGTGAATGTTGTGTCTGATGCTGCTGCAGATTTAGTGGCTTACGTTGGGATATCCTTTTTTATTCACTTTATTCGTATTTTGTTCAGTTGTAGGCAGGCATGCATGAGGAATCAGTTGACTGCTGGGCGATATTGGATGCAATGGTAGAGGGAAGTGATAAAGAGGAATGGAGTAACGAAGGTGGTGTGGTACGAATTTGGAAATGTTATGGTTCATAGTCAAACCATGTACTCGCATATATGGAGTAACGAGGGTTCTCGGAGGAGTCGAACAATTTAGTCGTGGGTTGTGCGAATTGTGGCTAATTGAGACCGCAATAGTGGGAACTACTGACTTGCTCTTAGGCATTTAGGCAACATGCCCCAGTGAATAGAGTTTTTGCTTTGGATCATAAAACCCTTTGTCAAAATATCTCAAAAATGATGCCACGATGTAGGCTATATCATAAGTGGGCACTTGAATCAGGAAGTTAAAGTTCTCCTCAATCGTGTTCCTGAGAATGGGACAAATTTAAATACGTGCTGGCTACTGCCAGCTTAACTTTTTTATCAGAAAAGTTCCTTCACCTAGTTGTCAGTGAAGGATCAGTCAATTTTTTCAAATAAAAGTCCAAAAGTTTTAGAGCTGGACTTCACAGATGACTTACTTACTTACTTACTTACTTTGATGGCGCTACAGTTCGGGGTGAACCAGGGCCTCAACCAACAAGCCTCTCCAGCCGGCCCGATCTTCGGCCAGCCGCTTCCAGTGCCGAACGCCCAGTTGGTTTAGGTCCCCTTCCACCTGTGCGCGCCACCTTAAATGCGGTCGTCCTCCGCTGCGTCGTCCCTCGGGGTCGGAGTCGAAGACTCTTCGGGCCGCAGCGTTGATGTCCATTCGCTCTACATGGCCTAGCCATCTAAGACGTTGGATCCGAAGGCGTCTAACCAGGCCGATGTCGCTGTACAGCCCGAACAGTTCTTGGTTGAATCTCCTCCTCCATTCTCCGTTTACACAAACGGGACCAAAGACTGCACGCAGAATTTTCCTCTCGAAACGTCCAAGAGCCTCTTCATCCGCTTTTGACAACGTCCAGGCCTCAGCGCCGTAGAGGAGGACCGGGATGATTAAGGTTTTGTAGAGGGAAACCTTAGTTTTTCGAGAGAGGGCTCTACTACTCAATTGCCTCTTGAGCCTGAAGAAGCAGCGATTGGCAAGAGTTATTCTGCGTTTTATCTCAGCGCTGGTGTCGTTGCTGCTTGTCACTATCGAGCCAAGGTAGACGAAGTCCCTGACTACTTCAAAAATATAACTGCCGAAGGTGACGTTCTGACCAAGACGTCGGGGTTGTACGTCTTTCTTGGATGACAGCTTATATTTGGTCTTGTCCCCATTTACCCTTAGACCCACATTCGCCGCTTCTGCTTCAATGCTTGCGAACGCCTTATTGACGTCTCGCTTTGTTCGTCCAATAACGTCAGTGTCATCTGCGCAGGCAAGCAACTGTGTGGACTTGAAGTAGATCGTACCTCTTGTATTGGCCGCAGAGTCCCGCACGATCTTTTCAAGAATAATGTTGAAGAAATCACATGACAGTGCGTCACCCTGTCTAAAAACTTTTTTAACATCAGAGGGGTCGGTTAGTTCACCTCCGACCTTAATGGAGCAGCGAGAGTTCTCCATAGTCATCCTGCACAGTCTGACGAGTTTGGCAGGAATATTAAGACATGACATGGCTCTGTATAGCTCGTCTCTATGAACACTGACAAACGCGGCTTTAAAGTCGACGAAAAGATGGTGCGTGTCGACCTGGAATTCATGGGTCTTCTCCAAGATCCGCCGTAGTGTAAATATTTGGTCTATCGTGGATTTTCCTGGCCTGAAACCACACTGGTAGGAACCTATCAAATAGTCCACGAACGGTTTCAGGTACTTACACAGTACGGCAGAGAGGATCTTGTATGCGATGTTCAGGAGGCTTATCCCTCTGTAATTGGCGCAGTCATAGGGGTCTCCTTTCTTATGGACCGGGCAAACGATACTGAGATTCCATTCATCGGGCACTCGTTTCTCCGACCATATCTTGCAGATGAGTTGGTGCATGTTCCTAACCAGCTCCGCGGGGAGTCCGTCTGCTCCAGCAGCTCTATAAGACTTAAGTTTCGATATCGCTATCTTAACATCGTCTAGGTCGGGTGGACGGGATTCTCCTTCGTCTTCGTCCTTTGTAAATGGTTCGCTCTGCCTGACGGCGGCATTTTGACTATTATCGCCGTCTCAAACTATTATCCACAAATAGCTCGTTACGTCAACTACATATATTGGAAGGGCCTGAGGACGTTAAAACAGTTCAACAATCGCCGCCTTCTGACTATTAAATGCGCTTAAATCTGCGTCAGCGGCTTAGTTTTTAAACTGGCAACTCTGTTACTACATACTGTCAATTTGATAGTCAAAAGTTGACTTGTTGCTAACACGTTGTGCAATTTTACGATGAGAGGAGAGGGAGCGAGCAAACAGAGCATAGAAGCTGATCGCATCTTACATGGCAACGATCTCTGTCCCTTCTCAATTCAAGCTGGCACACAGCCTCCGCGTGGCCTTCCCTAGTTAGCTGGCCCCGGCATCCGTCGGGTAGTGAACCAAAGTGTGCAGCGACCCAGCCACTTGTTCCTGGTGTAAGAGTAACCTGGCCCACCAGGTTGGGTGTTGTGCTTAGGGGTAACATTCCTATCACCGAAAAAATAAATTGTTGCGAGGCAACCACAAGCCTCGGATATGGACGAATACAAAACTGACGACCCCTGCAAACTATTAAATGATTTGCGAATCTGCACCTGGAATATGCGGTTTCTTAACAAACCGGGCGCAGGCAATCTATTGGAGCAAATACTCAACGCACTCCAAGAAGTGCGATGGGATGGACCAGGCAAAAGACAGATGAAAAACTGCGACATCTACTTCGGAAATTGCTTATATTGATGCGGGTTCGTTATTCGAGGAAGACTCTGACAAAAAGTCCTATACTTTCTGGATATAAGCGAACGCCTCATAACCATCCGCATCACTTGGGAAACATAAGTTTGATATGCGCTCACGCCCCAACTGAAGAAAAGGACAATCGACACAGAGATTACTTCTACGATCTCATAGACAGAACCTAAGCCCAATGTCGCGCGAGATCGAGGAGATGGAGAGATGTTACTGCAGGGACGACGTTCGAAAATTTTACCAAAAAGTAAAACGAACATGCCAAGGCTATGAAGCCAGAGCAGAAGCCTGCAGGGATGAGCATGGACAACTAATACTGTCACAGTCGATGCTGAGATTGTGGAAGGACCACTTCTGCAGACTGTATAAGGGCGAACATAGTCAAAATGCCGCCGTCATGCAGAGCGAACCATTCACAATGGACGAAGACGAAAATGAATCCCGTCCGCTCAACCTAGACGAGCGATATCAAAACTTAAGTCATATTAAGCTGCTGGAGCAGACGGACTTCCCGCTGAACTATTTAAAGCAGCTGGCGATGAGCTGGTCAGCAACATGCACCAACTCATCTGCAAGATATGGGCGGAGAAGTGCAAGCCCGATGAATGAATGAATCTCAGCATCGTTTGCCCGGTCCATAAGAAAGGAGACCCATATGACTGCGCCAGATACAGAGGGATAAGTCTCTTGAACATTGCGTACAAGATCCTCTCTGTAAACGCCTGAAACCGTTCGTGGGTGGTTTCAGGCCAGGAAAATCCACGATACACCAAATATTAACACTACGGCAGATCTTGGAGAAGACCCATGAATTCCAGGTCGACACGCACCATCTTTTCGTCGACTTTAAAGCCGCGTATGACAGTGTTTATAGAGACAGAGCCATGTGATGTTTTAACATTCCTGCCAAACTCGTCAGACTACGCAGGATGACTATGGAGAACTCTCGCTGCTCCATTAAGGTCGGAGGTGAACCACTGTCATGTGATTTCTTTAATATCTTGAAAAGATCGTGCGGGACTCTGCGGCCAATACAAGAGGTATGATCTACTTCAATTGCTTGCCTACGCAGATGACATTGCCGGCTAAAGGGGGTCTTAGGGTAAATGGGGACAAGACCAAATAAATGCTGACATCAACGAAAGACACACAACACCGACGTCTTGGTCAGTACGTCACATTTGTGCAAACGGGTAGCGGAGGAGAAGATTCAACCAAGAACTGTACGGGCTGTACGGGCTGTCTTCGGATCCAACGTCTAAGATGGCTGGGCCATGTAGAGCGAATGGACATCAGCACTCCGGCGCGAAGAGTCTTCGATTCCAACCCCGGGGGACGACGCAGCAGAGAACGACCGCATCTAAGGTGTCGCGCACAGGTGGAAAGGGACCTCAACCAACTGGACATGCGGCACTGGAAGCGGCTGCCAAGGGTCGTGCCTCCTGGAGAGACTTGTTGGTTGAGACCCTGGTTCACCCCGAACTGTAGCGCCGTCAAAGTAAGTTAGTAGGGGATTTTAATGCGAAATTGGGCAAAGAGGACATATTTAAGTCGATCACGGGGAAATATAGCCTACACGACACCACGTCCGAAAACGGACATCGGCTACTTGACTTCCTGGCGGGGCGCAATTTCCTTCTGGCTCCTTCTGGAACCTGCCAGCACCTGATCAGTCCACCACCAATCAGATTAATCATGTTGCGATCGACGCCAGCACTCTTCCAGCACCCTAGATGTACGAACCTTCCGAGGAGCCAACATCGACTCGGATCACCACCTTGTTGTAGCCAAGGTACCAATGAAGATATCAAGGATGCCACGGAGTCGAGCTGGACAACGAAATTTAGACGTCGGAAAGCTACAATCGCAGGAGACCGCTAGGACCCTTGTCGATCGAGTTTCCCTCAACATCTCGCAAATCCCAATGACCCTGGAACAATCCACGGAACAACAGTGGGAGTATTGCCAGCGTGCCATCAGAGACGCTGCCTCTGATGTGTTGGGTTTTAAACCACCGCCAACAAGAAGCACTTGGTTTGATGAGCAATGCGGGCAAGCCCATGTAGTAAAGCAAACCGCATACATAGCCATACTACAGAGACGGACGAGAGCCGCTCGTGAACATTACGAGCAGAAACGGAGAGAGGAACAGACGCTTTTAAGAGAGAAAAAGAAAGAGAGCATGAAAAACGTGAGATCGAGGAGATGGAGAGATGCTATCAGAGGAATAATGATCGCAAGTTCTACGAAAAAGTAAAACGAACATGCCAGGGCTATAAAACCAGAGCGGAAGCCTGAATGGATGAAGATGGACAACTAGTAGTAGAGTCACAGTCGATGCTGAGAGTATGGAAGGAACACTTCTGTATACTGTTTAACGGCGCTGATAGATCCGATACCGCTATCAGACAGAGTGATCCAAGAGAGTTCCGTCCACCCGACCTAGGCGAAATCAAGCTAGTAATTTCAAAGATCAAGAATAATAAAGCCGCGGACAGACGGGCTATCTGCCGAGCTATTCAAAGTGGCTGGAGGTGATCTGTTAGGGCACATACACCAGCTCATCTATAAAATATGGTCGGAGGAAAACATGCCCGACGAATGGAATCTCAGCATTGTTTGCCCAGACCACAAGAAAGGAGACCCTTATAACTGCGCCAACTACAGGGAAATAAGTCTCCTTAATATCGCATCCAAGGTATTCTCTTCCGCACGACTGAAACCCATTGTGGATAATCTGATAGGCTCGTATCAGTGTGGTTTCAGGCCGGATAAATCTACAATAGACCAAATACACACGGCGGCAGATCTTGGAGAAGACCCAAGAATACCAAATCGATACCCATCACCTTTTCGATAGACGAGCTATACCGCGCCATGTCTAGTTTTGACATCCCTGCCAAACTCGTCAGATTGTGCACAATGACAATGGAGATCTCGAACTCTCGCTGGTCCATTATAGTCAGTAGCGAATCAACCGAGAACTTCTATTTAAAAAAGGATTTAGACAACGTGACGCACTGTCATGTAGATTTTTCAACTTCGGACTTGAAAAGATCATACGAGACTCACCTACCAACACAAGAGGTACGATCGATGACATTGACGTAATTAGCAGAACACAGCCAGACGTTAATGAGGCGTTCGAAAGCATTGAAGCAGAAGCGGTTAAGATGGGTCTTTCGGTAAATGAGGGCAACACAAAATATATGATGTCATCCAAAAAAGTCGCACAGCACCGACATCTTGGCCAGAACGTCACAATTGGCGGCTACAATTTCGAAGTTGCCAAAGATTTCGTCTACCTTGGCTCACTAGGGACGAGCGACAGCAACAACAGCGCTGAGATCAAACGCAGAGTTACTCTTGCCAACCGCAGCTTCATTGGCCTCAAGGGCAATTGAGTAGTAGAGCCCTCTCTCGAAAGGCCAATGTTGCTCTATACAAAACCTTGGTCACCCCGGTCCTTCTCAAGGACAGAGAGGCCTAGACTTTACCGAAAGCAGATGAGGAAGCCCTTTGTCGCTTTGCGAGGAAAATACTGCGTTCGGTCTAGGGTCCCGTTTGTATAAACGGAGAGTGCAGGAGAAGGGACGAATTGTACGGGCTGTATAGCGACATTGGCCTCGTACGACGTCCTCGGATACAAGGTCTAAGATGTAGAGCAAATGGACAACAGAGCTCCGACCCGAAGCTTCTTCGAGTCCAAGCCCGAGGGTAGACTATGCAGAGGACGATCGAATCTGAGGTGGTGCACACATGTGGAAGGGGACCTTAACCAACTGGCCAGAATGTCACAGTCAATGGAGAGCGCTATAAAAACATGACAAGCGCCTTTTGAGGTAAATTTTTCCACAGCAATTCGTTCTATGGATTCATAAGAACCTCCCAAACAAACTCGAGGAGCTTCTGACGAGTCACTATAGATATGCCTAACAGAACATTAGACTTCTCCTATTTATCTTCTGGACGATTGCTTCTTTCAGATGGTCCAATTTATTGTTGATTGTAAAAGGACCGAATTAAGAGTTCCACTGGTTTCACCAAACACACAGGGAACCATTACTTACTGCCAATCCCGCCTCATTATAATTTGGCTTTCACGTGGTTCTCGCTTGAGGTTGTCATAAGTGATCCACTATCCAATACCACTCACCACCCGCTTCAGAAAGCGGAGCAGTCTTTTGAGTTTGTTAATTAGTCAGAGGTCGTACGGTGCTAAATCAGGTGAACACGAGGGTTCTGGAACGATATGGGTTACGAAGAATTAATGCAGTAAGGGGCGGTAAAATGTGTCAAACCTGGTGTAAACAGAGGCTGCCCGCAAGATGGCGTTCTGTCTCCGCTGCTATGTTGCATGGTGGTCGATTCTCAGCTCGATGCTCTTAATGTCTCTGGAATGTAGTCTGGTGGAAGAGGCTAACACGCAGACACTTCGTATCGTGTCACCCAACTCCAAAGAACGGTCTGTCTCAGCTGTACGGAGCTTTTCCCAGCATACCGGGCTCTACTCTAGATGCTATGATGAACCTTCCTTCTTTTTCTTCTTTGATGCCGTTATGGTCCATGAAGGACCAGAGCCAAACTTTTCTCAATCACCCATGTTGTGTGCGATTTATTTTTCACACAGGTTAAAGGGACCTAGAGTTGTGTTGTGCAGCATAAGTGGAAGAGTAAAAGCATATGCGCCTGCCAAGCTGCAGCCAAAGCTATGCCAAATCCGTTAACCAGCTTTAAGTGAGTGTCTAAGACTAAACTCGATAGGGCTTGCTTGGGTCCCAGATCATTCTGAGATCTCAGGAAATGAGATCTCTGATGAACTGGGCTAAGAGAAGAGTTTTTCAGATAGGTCCTTTGTGTTGCTACGCGGGGAACAACCTCCTATTCAAAGAACCATTTTGCGCTTCTTACAAAATTAAGAAGATCAGTTATCCTTATCTGCTGAACGTCAGTCAGGAAGTAGGATCCTAGGTATCGTTTCCTTCTATCACAGAGGGCCGGACAGGTACAGAGCAGGTGTTCAATGGATTCGACCTCCTCTTCGTCGAGCTGTACACTCCTGCAGAAGTCGTTCGAAACTTGTACTCTTTGTACATGAATACCGTATTGGTATGACAGTGACCAGTGATGACACCAACGATTATGCTTGTCTTGGAGTCGTGCTTGTCGAGACCATTTTTGTCTTTCGACTTTTTCTCAAAGACCGTGGTGGGCTCAATGTAGTCGGAGATCTCTGCCAAAGTTGTCCTGTCGGTCAGGATAGAAGCGAGACCGACGACACAGCTCGTTCATTTTGAGCCGGCCTTTAATTTCGCAGCCCTGTATGTGGCATATCGAGTGTGATTAGGTGGAGTAGCATGTTGATCGTCGACGTTGGAGTAGACCTCAGGGTCCCGGTGATACACATGCCTGCTAATCTCTGTACTTTCTCGACTTGTTTGCGGTATGCTGTTTCCTCGGTGGAAGCTGATGGTCGTCAGGGACGTTCTTCGTTTCGACACGTTCTCGGGCTTCTTGGAACTCTTTATACCACCTATGGACCAAAGGCTTTCTGCACCATCCTCAATGAATCAGCAGTAGGAAATTCATTACGCAAACAAATTTAATGGAAATCCTTTGCTCAACAAATTTAGAAAAATAAAAAAAAAATCATCTTTATCAGCTCACAAAACGAAGCTAATCCCAAACTCTGATGGATATGTCAAAGACAGTCCTGCCAACCTCAAAATAGTGAGGTTGGTCACCTTATTTTTCGGACACAGTAGTATTTATGTTTTCTGCCGCCTAACTTCGGAACAGGGATCGACTAATACAAACATTTACAAATACATACATACATTTTCAGTGGCCCGCATGTTCCACTAAAAGAGTCGCGGAGGTAATGCGCGCACGCGGGATCTCCAGGCCACTCGATCCTACGCCATCCACTCTAACTCATCCCAAGCGAACCCTGGCGAGTTTTTGGACTTGGTCCAACCACCTCGTCCTGGGTCTACCAAGCGGTCACCTGCCTGATGGTATCGCATCCAAGGCACGCTTCGGAAGTCGTGATGATGGCGACATTTGCCTCACGTGACCAAACCATCGAAGCATAGCCCTTTCCGTTTGGAGAAGTAGCTGCTTGACATTGAGCTCCCCGCGCACTGTCGTGTTTCTCACCCGGCGAGTAACTCTCACAACAGCACGAAGAAATCTCATTTCTTGTATTCGCGATCTTATTCTTTGTGTCAACACCCACATCTCAATACCATAGGTGAGAGTTGGAACAAATACTGAGTTGAAACCGCTAACTTGGCTTTGACACCAAGCTCGGTCTTCCTGATTACAGATCTTCCAAGCTGTTTCAAAATTGACCCAGCTTGGACAATCCTGCAGGAAAGCTCAGTGTTACTCCTCCCATCACTCGTGAAGAAGACCCCGAGATACCTATACTTCTCCACCTGCTTCAATGGGACTCCAATAACATGTAGAGTGCATTGGATAGATTTTCCTCGGATTTGTCCACGTTAACCCTAATTCCAGCATCAGCACATACGGCCACAAACCTATCTAGCGCGCGCTGAAGTTCCGTCTGGGAGGATGTGAGGACAACTAAGTCGTCTGCAAAAAAAAAATGGCTTATCCTCAACTCTCCCAATGTAAAACACTCCTCGCCTCGACTACACTGCAACATCCAGTCGATATATGTATATAATGAAAAGTAGAGGTGACAAGACACACCCTTGGCGAAGTCCAACGACCACGGTGAAAGGTGTTTGTGTATAGAGACTGAATGGCCCTCAACAGAGGACCATCAATCCCATACTCCTGCAGAACACTCCAGAGTTTACCTCGAGGAATTCGGTCATACGCCTTTTCCAAATCTACAAAGCAGCTGTAGATCGGTTTGGCGTACTCCCAAGCCTTCTCGAGTACCATTCTTAGAGTGAAAAGCTGGTCGGTTGTACTTCTGCCGTGACAAAACCCGCACTGTTCATTCCATATCCTGGATTCGACCATAGCTCTAGAACGCGCCTCCAGCACCTTAACGCCCCTATAGTTGAAGCACTCTTTTTTATCCCCCTTTCTGAAAAGAGGGGTAATCACCCCAACCTGGCAATCGCTAGGTATCTCACCGCACACTTAATGACACTAGAGAGTCATATTACTCTCTCTTTACCCATTGCCTTAAGCAATTCTGGCTGAACTTCATCCACACCGGCGGATTTGCCAACTCTTAGCGATTCAGTCGCTAAAATGACTTCCTCCACCGTTGGACTATTCTCCGCCCCATTCAGGACAATAGGTCTGTTCCCCTCAATGCCCTATTCGGGATTGAGCAGCTCCGAAAAGTTCTCTCCCCATCTGCGTAAGATGTCCATCTCAATGGAAAGCAACACACCATCTTTGGATTTAACTCCTTCGATTATGTTGGATTTCCTTCCTCTGAGCTGGCGAATGGTTTGCCAGAACACCTTTTTTCGTAGATCTATCTATCCAACTTCTCGCCGAACTCCTTCCAGGACTGCTCTCTAGCTGCTCGCACAGCCAATTTGCAAGTTCTTCGCGCCACAGTGTATCGGTCACGAGAAGCAGAGTCCCCCAAGAGAATCCAGTTCCTGTATGCCTTCTTTTTCTCCCTGATGGCTTCTTGAACTCCGGGTGTTTTAAACCACGCAGTTCTTTTCTCTCCACCAGCCGCCACACCAAGCCGCCTTCCACAAACATCTGGTGCAGAGGCAATGACAGCTGTTGAAAATAGTCGCCATTCTTCCTCTACATGCGATGGAACAGTTGGAATTTGCTCAAACCTTTCGTATGTGTATGATTATAGTCTAAAACATAAGGCATGGGACCGAGTGGACAGACGAGTGTGAAAGAAAATTCCCAATGCCGCATCCCTAAAGAAACGAAGAAAGCTCCCTCCTAATTCGAAAATCGCATTAATTTCATTCAGTGAACGACCGTTTAACTACACTTTATCACTATCTCCCCATTGACCGCAGATTTGTCAGCACCGGCTTTGATTTTTATTATCCATACCCAATCCCAGAACATCCAAGGACTAAGAGAAACCCTCACACATGGTCTACAATAAACCCAACCATCCAATTTCAAGTAGATGTAAGTGTCCACTATCGCAAAGGTTCAAGAAAAAAACATTTCTCTTTTTCACTTGTGTCCTTTACGCCTCAATGGCCGGAAATAATTTATGCAATTACCTCCCAGGATCGCCACTCCCAGGAACCACAAAGGAAAAACAACACGAAAACGACTAACTCAATAGGCGATAAACTTTGAAGCCGCACACATTCGATCCGAGATAAATTGTTATTGTCCAGGACATTCTGAGTTCTATTGCCGAAAATCCTTTTATTTATCGCCGGAAAGGGGAGCCGAGAAGGTGGGAACTAGGAGGCAACGACTATAGGTACCAGAATTGGCATAAATTATAGTCCACTGATTCGATAGCTAAAACAGAGCAGAAAGGATCCTAACAAGAAGGGGAGAGGGAGGACAATGGTCTAATGTGAACACCACCGCACACAGGAAATGAAGGGCCATAACGATAGCGAGACCAGTTTTATGCGGTGGAATGTCCTCTATTTGGACGTAGGCAATTCATTATGAGATGTAGATGCCGGAATTCGTTGCCAAATACACTTCTTCACTTACCCGTGATGTGGTGGTGGTATGACTTAATTAAATCCTTGAAATGGAGGGACAGAGGAAGGAGCTGGTGTGGTAATTAATCTGTTTCGAAGACTTTTCAGTCTAATGGAGCGTTTAGTTGGGTTAATGGATTCCATCGGAAAGGTTGGTGGTTTGATCGCATATCTTTCGGACGTAATGGAGGAATTTTTTCGGCCATTCCGGAAGGATTGTGATGGGTGAGATACATGTGAGACATAAATTCTTTCATTATGATCAGGCTAAAGCGAGCTCGATGGCGATGGAGCGAATGGGATTCATTTCCTGAGAAATTCCTTTCTATAATGTCCCTTTCATCCCGTTCGGGGTATATTTTCATTAAATTTCTTATCACTTCATTCGCTTTAAGATACGGCATGGCATAGTCACTCGGAAAGACATTTCACTACCCTGGATGGTTGCTGCAGACTAAGCCACGTTGCAACTCATTCCTTTTTTTTTGCTCATTTTTTCACTGCAGAGCTTCACCCACACCTCAGTTAGTCCGTTCGTTCTCGTTGCATCTCCACTCTCAACATCTTCCATATCTACTTACCTCGTCGTCGTCGTCGTTGTCGTTGCCGTTGTCGTCGTCCATTGTTTTGGCATCATTCTGCCAAACTTATATAGCAATTCTTTAATCCATACACTTTCTAGCCACTGGGATCCTCTTTCACAAACTGACTACACAAGACTCTCGACTTTTGACTATCTGTACTAATCCACATGGTTAGTGCATTGAGTCCCGGTGCAGATGAAACTTATCCACGAATTATATTCCCTCGAGCTGTACTGTAAAACATTCCCGTCTCCTGGTTAAAGGTGGTTAGCTGGTGAGCAAAAGCAGACCTTCAACAAAAGTCACTTGGAGAACCAAAAATCCACCAAAAAAGGAATGAGGAACGAAAACAATAAATGAGAAGAATCCCCATCCAGGAAGCAACTATTCCAAGAAAAAGCGGAAGTGAGCGACGAGAAAAAAAAAAAAAACTGAAGAACGCTTCTGGCCAACATGAGAGGAGGCGCGCACACATAGAATCAATTCCCTCCTCCAACTCAACGGCCAACAATACAACATGACGATTCTCATGCAATTTCGGGATTCGAGAATTCCAAAAAATCGCCTGCCTTAAGAGATTATACCAAAGAATAAGGGCGTACATCCTCCTCTGTTCGTGTCTCCTTCGTGGCTCCTTCGTGTAGTGATTTCTCATCCTGAAAATAGCAAACAATGGTCATCGTCGTCGTCGTCATCATGAGCTATTCGCAGGAACCCTTAATTAAAAATGACGACCATGGATACCTACCTATACACAAATTGAAAATTCCTTTGTTGGGCCAACCCCTCTGGTTCTTTGTGTTCCGGGTGCTTTTTCTTTACTTCGTGTTGGTGGGAGTGGACTACTGGTGGCATGTGGGCGGAACAGTCTGACCATAAGTATTCGTACTCTTACCTTCAAGTTTTTTTTCGTGATTTCTTGATTCCTTTTCACGAGGCTGTTTTTCTTCCTTCGCTGCGATACCATTCAGTTTATTATTGATAGGCGGCAGGAAGATGTCAGGACCGGGCTGAGAGCAATGGCTGACCTTAAGGGGCCTCGGATATCATCAATAAGTGAGTCTATAAGGGCTGTATTGAAAAGCGTCTTTTATTGAATTTCTTCATTTCTGTGCATTCATTCCTATGGCACCCAAACATCAAGCTTCGATGAGTGGCCTATTCTTTTAGATAATCTCAAGCTAGCATGTGGTTGACCTTTAGTACCTTTCCTATCCCTTGGTTTCCTTTACCAGTCAGTGCAAGGTACATCGTTGCTTACGGAACGGAATCGAACAAACCACCTTTGGATCCAGCGTTCAATCACAGCATTCTCCTCGTACACGTCACACATTTTTTGACATAAAAGGCTGAAGCAATTAGGTTAGGTTAGGTTAAGTTAGGCTAGTTCGGTGCCCTATCGACATGAGGTCAAGGCTCACTTAAACCACGAGGAGTCCATTGTGCCCAGTCTGAAATCTAACCCGAGAATATTAGCAGTTTGTTCAGCTTAATGTCTCTTGCTTCCTCTAGACCCGAAAATAAGTAGTTTCCGAGGAACGTAAATCTCCTCGGGCCAGTGCAGGGCATTTACACAGTAGGTGACGAATGGATTCTGTTTCCCCATCGTCCCAACAGCTTCTGCAAAAATCGTTGTAGGGCTGGCCTAGTCTAGCTGTATGTATGTATGTTGGCGTTACAGTCCATGAAGAACCTGAGCCGAGCTTCTCTCAATCACCCATGTTGTGTGTGATTTCATTTTCACATAGGTGAAAGGGACCTACAGTTTATTGCCGGTTCCGAACGGCGAATTTCGAGAAGCTTTTCATGACAATTTCACTACAGGGGGTTTTGTCAGAACCCCGCTGAGGAGAAACACCGTGAAAAACACGTTCGATGACATGGCTGTGTCGGGATTCGATCCCGAGTCATCGGCGTCAGAGGCCAACACACTACCCACTGCGCCACGGTGCTCTCGATAGTCTAGCTGCATAATATTATATATGGTGCCCAGTGAGGGCACCGACTTACTTAATTACTTTGATGGCGCTACAATTCGGGGTGAACCAGAGCCTCAACCAACAAGCCTCTCCAGCCGGCCCGATCTTTGGCCAGCCGCTTCCAGTGCCGCATACCTAGTTGGTTGAGGTCCCTTTCCACCTGTGCGGTGGATGCGGTCGTCCTCTGCTGCGTCGTCACCAGGGGTTGGAGTCGAAGACTCCTCGGGCGGGAGCGGTGATGTCCATTGAACGCCTCATTGACGTCTCGCTTTGTCCGTCCAATAACGTCAATGTCATCTGCGTAGGCAAGCAATTCTGTGGACTTGAAGTAGATCGTACCTCTTGTATTGGCCGCAGAGTCCCGCACGATATTTTCAAGAATAATGTTAAAGAAATCACATGACAATACCCTGTCTAAAACCTTTTTTAACATCAAAGGGGTCGGTTAGTCGTCTTGCACAGTCTGACAGTTTGGCAGGAATGTTAAAACATGCCATGGCTCTGAATAGCTCGTCTCTTTAAACACTGTCATATGCGTCTTTAAAGTCGACAAAAAGAGGGTGCGTGTCGATCTGGGATTCTTGGGTATTTTTCAAGATCTGCCGTAGTGTAAATATTTGGTCAATGGTGGATTTTCCTGGCCTGAAACCACCCCCGAACGGTTTCAGGCCTTTGCAGAGAGGATCTTGTACGCAATGTTCAGGAGACTTATCCCTCATAGGGGTCTCCTTTCTGATAGACTGGGCAAACGGTGCTGAGATTCCATTCATCGGGCCATATCTTGCAGATGAGTTGGTGCATGTTCCTGACCAGCACATCGCCAACTGCTTTAAATAGTTCAGCGGGAAGTCCGTCTGCTCCTGCAGCTTTATAAGACTAGGATGGGTGGATGGATTCTCTTTCGTCTTCGTTACGAATGGTTCATTCTGCCTGACGGCGGAATCTTGACTATCATCGCCGTTAGACAGTCTGCAGAAGTGGTCCTTCCAAAAACTCGTCATCGATTGTGGCTCCACTACTAGTCGTACTCGTCCCTGCAGGCTTCTGCCCTGGCTTTATAGCCTAGGCATGTTCGTTTTACTTTTTGATAGAACTTTCGAATGTCGTTCCTGCAATAGCATCTCTCAATCTCTTTGATCTTGCGCTTCTCCTGCTCCTTCTTGTTTCTTCTCAGAAGCGCATGCTCCTCCCTCCCTTCCTGTTGATAGAGCTCGCGGGCAGGTCTCGTCCGTCAATGCAGTGTAGCCGTGTATGCATTCAGTTACTCTATATGGGTCTGGCTGCACTCGTCATCAAAACAGGGGTTTCTCGAAGGTGGTGGCTTGAAACCGGCCTCTCTGATGGCATTCTGACAGCGACTGTTCTATGGCTTGTGAAGATTTCATCGGGACTTGAGAGAGTTAGAGGGAGACTTGATCGGCGAAAGTCTTGGCGGTCTCTTCCGATTGGAGCGTTCCGCCCTCAAGTTTTGGTGTTCTTACTCGACTTCGTCGATTCCGAGAAATTCGCATTCGTACCTTGGCTGCAACAAGGTAATGATCCGCGCCGATGTTGGCTCCTCGAAAGGTTCGGACATCAAGGATGCTGGAGGAGTGTCTGCCCTCGATCGCAATGTGATAAATTCATCGGGGGACCGCCAGGTCCCTTATGGATGTGTGCTTGCTACACGATCGCCATAAAGTCCACTGGCCTTAGTCCGTTTTCTTACGTGGTGTTGTGTAGGATGTGCTTTCCTATGACTCGTTCAAAGATTGATTTCTTACCCAGCTTCGCATTGAAATCTCCCAAAACGATTTTGGTGTCATAGCTGGGACATTAGGCATATGTTCTGCCTAGGAGATCAAAGAAGTCGTCCTTATATCGGTCGTCTTTCTCCTCTGTGGGGGCGTGGACAACTGTTAAGCTTATATTGCCGAGATTGACCTTAATGCGGATAGTTATGAGGCGTTCGCTTATATATTGGAAGGTTAAGGCTAGTTTCCTGATATCACAGTTTTTTATCCGTTTTTTTCCTGGCCCATCCCATCGCCTTTCTTCTAGCGCGGTAATGTCTGCCTTATAGCAGTCTAAAGAGTTGACCAGTTGTCCGGCCGCACCTGGTCTGTTGAGGGACCTAACGTTCCAGGTGCAGATCCGGAATTCGTTTCCTTTTAGACGTTAGCGGGGGTCTTCTACATATAGGTAGGTAGGTAGGATCGTAGCCTTCCCAGAATTGAGAAGAATACATATAGGCCAGGGAGGCCCGTTTTGCAGCTACGAGGGTGTTTTGCCCCCTATTTGTGGAACCATTTTGTGCTTCTTAAGAAGTTAAGCAGATCAGGTATCCCTACTTTCTGAACATCTGTCAGATCGTTAAGGAAGTAAGAGCCTAGGTATCGTTTCCTGATATTGCAGAATACTGGGCAGACGCAGAGAAGGTGGTGAATGGATTCGACTTCCTCCTCGTCCTGACAACTTCTGCAGAAATCGTTCGCAACTATTCCTAGTTTTTGTGCGTGACTGCCAATGAGGCAGTTTCCTGTGATGACACCGATGACTCTGTAGATGTCTGTTCTTTTTAGGGAGATTGTACTCCTTGTCCGTTGACTGTCAAGCCGAGGCGAAATTTGCCAGGTGATGAGGCAGGTACGTCCCTGGGTCCATCTCAGGTTCGTCTCGGCCCTGGCGGGATTGGTCAGATTATATTTAATGGTTGTAAGTGGTACTCCCTCACAAGCCACGATTGATTGTAGCGTCGTTCCTTGTTTGGCGAGTGTGTCGGCTTTTTCGTTTCCTGGAATGTCGCTGTGTCCCGGTACCGAGATAAGCTGTATGTTGAACTGTTTGTTGTTGACTTTAAGGCTGCTTGACTATCCGTGAGAATGCGGATATCCGTGGTGGATATTACGTTCCACTTCAGCCAAGACAAGGCCACTTTTATTGCCAACAGTTCCGACTGGAAAACGCTGCAGTGATCCGGTAATTTTAGAGCTTTATGCAGCTTAAGTTGTTTGCAGAATACTCAACTGCCCACCCCGTCTTTGGTTATAGACCCGTCAGTGTAAAAGTACACGCAGTTTCTGCGGGGTTGAGTTTGGCGAGTCCAGTTTTGTCTTCAACATGTAATCCGTCCGTATCAGAGGCTGTTGGTTGTCTCTGACCAAGTATTTGTTTCACGCAATAGGGATGTTAACCCTAAGCGCAGCCCCCAACCTGAAGGACCAGGTTCTTTTTTACCCAAAGAACAAAGGGCCGACTGTGCCGTTCTTTATCGGCCTGAGCCCGAAATAAGGTGTTCACCAGGTACTTCTTCCCGAGCGAACCGTGGACGCCGCCGTTGACTCCATCTTGGGAATTCTTCCGCCGCCGTTCCGAAGAAGGAGCTGAGCCCTGGTAGCGGCTCAGATTCCCCCCTCTCTCGTTTGCTGCCCCCAACCACCTTACGAAGGGGTCTACCCGATCTGTAGTTGAGGTGCTAGGCACCCAGGATCCACCTCGTGGAGGTGAGAGTAGGAGTTGGCAGACAGAAGCTAGAGTGTCATTGCTTGTGCCTTCATATGTTCGCTTATAGTTTGATGAATAGGTCCTTGAAAAATTGGAGTCATTGCGCTCTGAACACAGATGTCAGAGGTAAGAGTGAAACCTTTTGTACTCCGACAAGAAACTTAAGATTTTCTCGAACACTTTTAACGATCCGGCAGCAATGCACACCAAATCCGCTCCTGGAATAAGAAGATAAAGTCATCGTTGCCACCCGTCCTCGTACTTCATGTCGTCGTCTTGTCGAACGCGAACCATCCGTGTGTTAGATGAAAAGATTTATTTGCTCTGCCCCCTCCAAGCCACTACATCTATCTCCGCTATCTGTCTGTGAAATTCTGATTACCTCTGCCACCCACCCAACAGCCAGTAGTAGAAGTTCATCCTGCGCCACATGCTCACTATTTCCATCCATCTTCTGTTCCCCATTCCTTCCACTCTCCATTTGCTTCTAAGTGATTTAGTTGAATGAAAGACATTTACTCGGTACCTTGAATTGAAATCGAGAACTTCGTCCTTTTTGCCATTCTCCGTTCTTGGCGAAGAAGTGCCTAAGAACCGTCTAAGGACATTATCGAAAGGAATTTGTAACTTTTTAATTAGTACAAATTAAAATGGGAGTAGCACTTGGGATTAACGGTTCTAAATGAGAAAATTGAAAGAATTTCCATCCATCCACCCAGCTTGTTCCTTTGTCCAGGTGCATTCAATCAGGCGTCGAGCCTTTGTCTGTCTGATTACTGATGTCTGATATCTAACTGCTGACTGGATGCCTGTGAGGATGTATGATCAAGGCAGATACATACTTTAGTCGATGTACAAGTATGTCACTACCATACAAGTGGATAATAAATTGTGTTCCTCGGCAGGTCTTCCTTATGGCAATATTCCTTGATGTACACTACACTTTGTCGTCAGGCTACGAGTAGCTAAACGAGCTCGGAGGGGTGTTGCTAGAGTGTTATTGCCAAGATGTTGTGCTCTAGTTTGGGAACAGGAATGAGGAGGAATGGAGTGGCTTCAAATCGGCAAATGATTGTTGCAATTAGGATGAATGAGGATGCGTTGGAGGTAGGTTGCCATAGCAACTGGCCGTTCGATGTTCAGTTAATTTTTTTTTTTGTTTGTTTCTCCTGATACTCCTGGTACGCTTGATGTGAGGAGTGACATGTTCAGGAGGATGACACGATTAATGGCACTTGTGTGTACTTCTTGACATTTGTGCCGTTTAGATGGATATGGTGACGATTTTTTCGATTGTCGACGTCCGGACTGATGCATGCAAGCAATTAATCATTCTGGTCAAGTTCCACTGGAGTTTAATTGCATATGGAATTGCGTTGGACATCTGAACTTGATCACTTGAATGCTACCTATATCATGGCAAGACAAATGAATGGAAATCATTCTCTGGCAGAAAGTAATTAAGTCTCCATCCTTCAATCCACCGTGCCTACTTCCCATCTAACTAAGTTTCACATTGAATTGTCACGGAGCGTGGACGTAAAACAAATTTTCGAGTAATTGCACGACGCGTCCGCTCACAAATCACGCCTCTTCCGCTTTTAATAGACCACAATCTCAAGAATCCTCTACTCCCCGCTGGATGATGACTAGACTAACAAATAAACAAACAAAGCGGAGTCCTCCTCCAGCAATTAGTGGAATCATTGCCATGCGGACTATCATTCCTCATCAGCGACATTAAAATAAATGACCGCCTCTCGAGTTTCTACCGGAGAACAACAAACGACCACGACAATGGCGATGGTATCTGGAGATTGTTTGGATCCTGATCGCAACAGAGCGTGTCTGTCCCCTGATTTTCCCGCCCGCGCTGTATTGTAATTCGATTTTTATTCGTTTGTTTGCCTTCAGTTCTGGCACTGCCATTACTACTGCTTCCGGGTATTCCACAGCAACCGCTTGTCCATTAGTCCTTGAACCCGGTATAGCCTCGAGTCCTCGTTTAATTTCTTAAATAAAAACCATGACATGCACCCTCCTCTATTCATGCAGCTATGCGATTGAGCTTTATTGCCAATGCGTGTTCTTAACATTTTCACTCAACCCTCTATGCTCTGCCCGCCATCGCATCGGCTCATGGCCCGTGGGCCGTGTATCCGGCAATCACTAGAATTGTGTCAATATCAATAAAATTCGATTACAATCAATGCCCAAGTACACAGCAGTTCAGATAAATCCATTGTGGCATTGAATCGCACCGGGATAACATCTTTTCCAGCTCCCGGGACGACGCACTTCCTTTCTTCTTCATTCTTCCATCATTCACACAGCCTGACTGGTTCACAGCGTCGCCGTCCTTGCCGTCGTAGTTGTCCTTGCCATATCGTCATGGACTATTACCAAGTTGAACCAATTCTGTTTCCTTTTCTCGTATTCAGTTCGTCCTTTCTGGCGTTTTTCCGCTTTTGTTACGTTCCCTTCCATTTTATGGCTGAACCATTTCCTTTCTATTCATTGGCTTTTAAAGCACCCACCGACGGATGAGTCCTTTCTCTCAACGAATAAATGAATGAATGGTTGAATGGATGGATGGTCGGTTGGTGGAGAGGAAGCGTCTAGGTTTGGAGAAAGTTTTTTGTCTTCCTGTGAGTGGGTAGACTGTTGTTGTGCGTTTCCATTCTCCATCTCCTTCCTCGTCCTTGCTTATTTGATTCTTTATGTAAAAATCATCTCGAAGCGAAAGGAATGAGACCCAAGTTGACTGTGAATGAACATCAATCGAAATGTGAATGTGTCAGTCGAACTGGGACTGGGATTGTGTGCCATGAATGGAATTAGGGCAATCCTTACTAATTCACAGTTAATTTTTCTAATGGAAAAGTTTATTTACATGGAATGGATGTGGGAAAGCTAGCTCGTTGGCCATGTGGCCAGAGGAGGACTATAAAGCTAGGGAGTGTGTAATAAATCGTCACGAATGTGTTGTGGGTAGCCATACGACAAGCTTTAAATCAAGATGTTCGAATGACAAGTGAATCTGTGCCAATATGAGATTCGTATATATACAGGGTCAAGCTAAATCGGACATTTCGAGATAAATTCGCCGCATAAGAGATGGACGTACCTTAATGGCTATTCATAGACGATTTTGGGCGTTAAGATCTAAGTGAGCCGTTCTAGTTTTGGTTAATTTCTGACTGCAGCACGTTAACAACTAAAATCCTTTTCGAACGTTGCGATCTAAGTACTTCTTCTTCTTCTTCTTAACGCGCGCTACAGTTCGGGGTGAACCTGGGCCTCAGCCAACATGCCTCTCCAACTAGCACGATCTTTTGGTAGCCTTTTCCATTGCCGCACACCCAGTTGGCTGAGGTCCCCTTCCACCTGTGTGCGCCATCTTAAGTGCGGCCGTCTTCTGCATCATCGTCCCTCGGAGTTGGTTCCAAAGACTCTCCGGGATGGAGCTGTGGTAGGCGTTGAATCCGTAGACGCCTGACTAGACTCATGTCGCTGTACCGCTCGTAAAGTTCGTGGCTCAACTTTTTTCCTCCATCCCCCGTCTGCGTTTATAGGCCCGAAAGTCACGTGCAAAATCTTTCTCTCGAACCGACCAAGGGTCTCCTCCACCGCTTTGGATAGTGTCCATGCTTCTGCGCCGTACAACAGGACCGGGATGATAAGGGTCTTATATAGAGTCAACTTTGTCGTTCGGGAGAGGGCTCTATTACTCAGTTGCCTCCTGAGCCCAAAGAAACAGCGATTGGCAAGAGTGATTCTGCGTTTGATTTCGGAACTGATGTCGTTGTTCCAAGTCACTGCGGAGCCACGGTAGACGAAGTCCTTAACTACCTCGAACTTATATCTGCCAATACAAAAGTTCTGGCCAAGACGTCGGTGGTGAGTGTCCTTTTTTGGTGACAGCATATATTTAGTTTTGCCCTTGTTTACCGCCGGACCAACTTTCGCCGCCTCGAACTCAATACGCCTCATTGACATCTCGCTGTGATCTACCTATTATGTCAATATCGTCGGCGTATGCAAGGAGTTGCGAGGATTTGAAATAGATTGTGCCTCTTGTATTGGCCAGTGATTTTTGCACAATTATTTCCAATATGATGTTGAAGAAATCACACGACAGCGCATCGCCCTGCCTAAATCCTTTCTTGACATTAAAACTATCGGTGAGGTGTTCACCGATTCGGATGGAGCAGCGAGCATTCTCCAAAGTCATCCTGCATAGTCTGACGAGTTTAGCAGGTATGTCAAAGGTAGACATAGTGTTGAATAGCTCGTCTCTAATAAAGCTGTCGTATGCGGCTTTAAAATCGACAAAAAGGTGGTAAGTGTCGACTTGAAATTCATTGGTTTTTTCCAGGATCTCGCCGTAGTGTGAAGATCTTGTAGGCGATTTAAATAGACTTATTCCTCTGTAGTTGGCGCAGTCAGAGGGGTCTCCTTTCTTGTGGATCGGGCATACGATGCTGAGACTCCATTCCTCGGGCATGCTTTCCCCTGACCATATCTTACAGATGAGCTGGTGCATGCTCCTAACCCGGTCATCCCCAGCTGCCTTGAAGAGCTCAGCAGACAGTCCGTCTGCGCCAGCAGCTTTATTCGACTTGAGTTTCGATATGGCAATCTTAACTTCGTCGCGTGTATAGAAACGAGCTATACAAAGCCATGTCTAGTTTGAACACACCTGCTAAGCTCGTCCGACTGTGCAGGATGACTAATGAGAATTCTCGCTGCTCCATTATGGTCGGTACGAAGCAAACCGAAACCTCTGATGTTAAAAAAGGATTTAGGCAAGGTGACGCGCTGTCACGCAACTTTTTCAACATCATGCTTGAAAAGATCGTGCAAGAGTCACTGGCCAACACAAGAGGTACGATTTATTTCAAGTCTACGCAATTGCTTGCGTGCGCCGACGACATTGACGTGACTGGACGGACACAGCGAGACGTCAATGAGGCCTTTGTAAGCATTGAGGTAGAAGCGGCTAAGATGGGTCTCAAGGTTAATGAGGGTAAAACCAAATATCTGCTTTCATCCGAAAGAGACGGTCAACACCGATGTATTGGCCAGAACGTCACCATGGGCGGATATAACTTTGAAGTGGTCAAGGAATTCGTCTACCTTGGCTCACTAATGACCAGCGACAACAACACCAGCGCTGAGATAAGACGCACAATCACTCTTGCCAACCGCTGTTTCTTTGGGCTCAAGAGGCAATTGAGAAGTAGAGCCCTCTCTCGGAAAACCAAGGTGACACTATATAAGACCTTAATCATCCCAGTCCTCCTTTACGGCGCAGAGGCTTGGACCTTAACAAAAGCGGATGATGATGCCCTTGGTCGTTTCGAGAGGAAAATTCTACACACTATCTACGGTCCCGTTTGTTCAAACGGTGTATGGAGGAGAAGATATAACGAAGAACTGTACGGGTTGTACAGCGACGTCGGCCTGGTTAGACGCCTTCGGATCCAACGTCTGAGATGGCTAGGCCATGTAGAGCGAATGGACATCAACGCTCCGGCCCGAAGAGTCTTCGACTCCAACCCCGAGGGACGACGCAGCAGAGGACGACCGCATTTAAGGTGGCGCGCACAGGTGGAAGGGGACCTCAACCAACTGGGCGTGCGGCACTGGAAGCGGCTGGCCAGAGATTGGGCCGGCTGGAGAGGCTTGTTGGTTGAGGCCCTGGTTCACCCCGAGTTGTAGCGCCATCAAAGAAGAACAAAGAAGTGCTACCCAGTATATGGGCATCAACACCATCTAGTGACAAAAAATCAGGAAGTTTTCCTTGCAACAAGGCTAAGACGGGTCATGTTGTGTAAGGTGTGCCCTCGCATTATTAAAGTCATATATCTTACACACGTACGTAAAAGTAAGGTCCAAAAAGTAAGGTCTCATAGCATTTATTTTAAAAAGGTATTTTTTTATCTTCCAAATCTATCTGGTTGCCTTCCTAAAACCATTTGGGCTCAAGGATATCGAGGAGTCTAGGGACAAGCATATAATACGGGCCTTTTATAAGAAAGCAAAAAGCTTTCGGCAAGGAGATACGTGACTTCTTCAATTTGGTGCTGGAACAGATAGTGCAACGGGCAGGTGTAAGCAGGAAAGGCACTATCTTCTATAAATCTGTCCAGCAGCTAAGATACACGGATGATATTGACATCATCGCCCGGTCTCAACCTCCCGTGAAATGAAAGTAATATCGACCTTATCACTAATGCAAATCAGACCTAAGCTAAGCCTAGGACGAACCAGGGACCTAGTGGCAACTAAAAGGCTAACCTTAAGATCTCTAGTGGGCGTCATTACAGGTCACTGAACCATTGGAAAACACGCCGCCAGAATAGGGCTAACCCCCAATGACTTCTGCCGCAGCTGCATGGATGAGGAGGAAGAAGAATCGATGCATGACTTCCTCTGCTCATGCCCTTCTTTTGCGAATCGCAGGAGGATCTATCTCGGCGCGTCCTTCTATGAAAACTTTAGTGAGCTAGCAGACCTAAAAACAGCTCAACTCCATCGCTTCATCAGAAGCGCCGGCTGGTTCTCAGGTAACGGATCAAGGTAATATGATCCATGTGGTGTCACAATGGGCCGACTTCGGCCTACGTGGTGGCTTATGCCAACCACTTTAACCTAACCTAACCTTGTGCTGGCCAGCTGGTGTAGTAGTTGACGGCAGTCCCATACCTGTTTGGAGGTGATTTCTTAGCTCTTTAGGGCCAGAGGTGCAGCCTTACTGCAAATATCTCTGCATAAAACACGGAGTTATACCTATCCGTGCTGTAATATGTAGATGTGTGTTCCGGTATTAGCTCCGTATACTCCAGCCTCAACGCCTTCGTCCGTTTTGGAGCCGTCTGTGTACCACACGTAGGGGTCGCGATTGATGGAAGGTCTATCCTGCTCCCAGGTGTGTCGAGTGGGAATTGCGACAGTTTTGGCTGAAGTTGTAATTGGGGAGACAATTGTCTTTAGGATTTCATGCTTCTTTAGTTCAGTAAGAATGTCAGAATGAAAGAGCCTACAAGTAGAGTCATCCGCCGCGACGAGTATGTAGGCGAAGATCATGGCTTCTTTCTTCAGTTGGGGGTGAAGAGGTGATAGGTCTGTGATGACTTCTAGTGCTGCTGTGAGGGTGGTTCACATAGCCCCTGTAATACTTACTTACTTACTTATCAGGCCTGCGATCCATGGAGGATCTGAGCCTGTGCTATAGCTGCTTTCATCCTTGACGGTCCCGGGCACGCTGCTTCCAGTCTTTATACCGGAGGTTCGGTCTTCATCTTCTTCTCGAACCAGGAGGCTCGGAGTCGAAGACCCTCTTAGCTGGTGCGTTGATGTCCATGCGCTCGATGTGGCCGAGCCAGTGTAGTCAACGGATCCTTGCCTTCCGGACTACATCCACATCTTGGTACGACCAACTCGTTTCGCCTGTTCTTCAATCGCCGTGAATGCTTCCACAATGTCACGGCGAGAACACGCGATGGTGTCGATATCATCCGCGTATTCTAGCAGCTGGACGGACTTGTAGAAGATAGTGCCTTCCCTGTTGACGCCTGCCCGTCGCACTATCTGCTCCAGCACCAGGTTGAAGAAGTCACATGACAGCGCATCTCCTTGCCGAAATCCGGTGCATGTTTCGAATAGTTCCGAGGTCCTAGAACCGAGTTGCACGGTGCATCGCGTGATTTTTAGCGTGGCGCGACACAATTGGATCAGTTTTACCGGGATCCCGAATTCGGCCATCGCCCCAAACAGTGTTTCACGATAAATGCTGTCGTATGCGGCTTTGAAATCGATGAAAAGATGGTGTCTATCGATTCGAAACTCGTTGGTCTTTTCCAGGATTTGTCGAAGTGTGAAAATTTGGTCTATAGTTGATTTGCCGGGCCGGAAGCCGCACTGGTAGCTGCCGATTAGTGCTGTGCAAAATGGTTTTAGACGTTCACACAATACGCTGGACAGGATCTTGTATGCGACATTAAGCAGGGATATACCTCTATAGTTCTTGCAAGAGGTAGGATCGCCTTTTTTGTGGATGGGGCATATAGAGCTGGTACTCCAGTCGTCGGGCATGCTTTCATCTTCCCAAATTCTGCAGATTATCTGGTGCATGCTCCCTACCAGAACATCGCCGCCAGCCTTGAAGAGCTCTGATGGCAAGCCATCTGAGCCTGCAGCCTTGTTGTTCTTCAGCTTCTGAATAGCTGTGCCGACTTCTTCTATGCTGGGTGGGAGGACTACTTCAGCGGCTGGAGTTGGGATTTCCTCGGTCCATACCACTCTTTCTTGGTCATGCTCGTTAAGTAGCTGCTGGAAGTGCTGCTTAAATACATCCACTATTCCCTGCGGGTCGGTGACAAGATTATCCTCGCAGTTTCGAAGAGCCAGGGTGCCCTTTTTGAAGCCTCCTGCAAGGCCCTTGGCTTTCTTGTAAAAGGCTCGTATTTTATGTTTATCCCTAGACTCCTCGATATCCTTGAGCTGGGAGGCTGCGAAGTTGTTTTCTTTTGTCGCAGTAGTTTCTCCTCCTCCCTTTTTCTGGCTCGGTACTCTTCTTGCGCTGCCCTGGGTTTCCTCTGCAGCGCCTTTTGGTACGCCTCGTCGGTTGCTGCCTTTTTCTGCTCACACTCGCCATCATACCACGGGTTTCTTGTCAGGGGTGGTGGGTATCCTAAGGTGGTTTCGGCTACTTCCTGAATGGCTGAGCGGCAATGCAGCCACATATTATTGGCATTTGTGTTCGACGTAGGCATACCGTAGAGTCTTTCGCTCAGCTGCCCCTGTAATGCAGACACAAACTAGTCTTTGCAGTTTGTTGAGCGTGGCTTGTACCTATATTCGTTTCGTTTTGTACCACTAGACGAGCGCAGCGTATGTAAGAATTGGTCTGGTGATGGCTGTATATTGCCAGCGGGATATTATGGGATTTGTGTCCCGAATTTCGACAGCGAGATTTTTGCTGGTCCATGAGAGATCCTGGCTTTCTCAATGATCTTTGTAATGTGAGAGTTCCAAGTGAACTTTTCTTCTAGACTTACCCCCAGGTGTTTGACTTCTTTTGAGAACTTTATCGCTTCACCAAAGAGAGTGGTTTTGGTGAGCTTATGCCTGTTCCTTCTTTTGGTGTAGGCGACTATAGTGCTTTTTTTTGGGTTGACATTTAGTGCAACCTTTATGCACCAGTTCGCAGCAAGATTGAGTGCTCTTTGGAGGAGTTCCGAGATCTTGTCTTCGAATTTACCTCTAATTAGGGTCACTATGTCGTCAGCATAGCATTGGACATAGAAACCATTGTCGTTGATACAAACCAGCGCATAGCAACTCGCGACATCGCGACATTCTTTTATCTTATCGACACGAACTCCTTGACTGGCTCGCAGTCTAATTTTATTTATTGTTCCATCGATACCAATATTCATTTTGCTTTTATGGAGAAGCAGCACTAATCACTTCGAGTTCGAAGTCCTTCCGCACATAACTCTTAGAGCAACACAAGTATGCGTAAACGCTTGAGACACTATCCAGTTTTGATTAACTTCATCACTGTCACACGATCATGATAAAGTAACAATTGTGGTACTTACATTCAGATACTCTTAAACATACTTGTCACCGGAGTAGATTTCTTAGGAACTCTATGATCGATGAGCGACACCATAGTGCTGCTTATCTTACGTGCCGCCTCCGGTGCCTTTACCGCGCGATAATCGCACGACTTACTATACAAACTACATTTTTATCTATTTATAGAAGCAGCTCAACCTATTTATATTGTAAATGGATCACATAATCTACCCTACAACCATACCAGTGTGACTTGCAATCCAGTCCAGAAATTCAGTAATCCTCGTGAAGGCCGTCGGGAATCCCTTTTGGCAACCATGCGTGCTTCCGAATGACGTCAATCCAACTAAATACCGAGTGTCATCGGCCGCTTGATAGACTAATGGCCCACCTGAGTCACCAAGGCACGTTCCTTTAAAATGGCTGCCATCGGTGCAGATATTTCTCACAGTGACAATGCCCGCGTCATATTGTTTTGCACAAATTTCTTGATTCAAAATCGTAACGTCAACATAGTGAAGTTCGGTTGTGATACCCGTGGTGTTGTCGCCACTCTTGCCCCAGCCTGCTGCCACGGCCGTTTGTCCTTGGAGAAAGTCTTGATCCATGTAGCGAGGTGCAAGTTGAATGAGTTGAATGTCGTCTGTCAATGTGACGTTTAAGGGCAAATGAATCAGTGCAATATCGTTGTCTGTCAGTAGAGGATTATATTGCTCATGGATGGTGATGCCACTAGGATGTACGTCAATAAGGTCACCGTGAATATGAACCTCCTGCCGATGGTGTGTTCCGAGTTTTACCTTTACGTCCAGAGCAGGCCTAATATGTCAGAAAAAAGTAGATCAACGTACTCGTATGTTGATGTGTCAACTTAATTCTCACCCTGAAAGACAATGTGCAGCTGTGAGGATGAAATCCGGTGCGATCAGTGATCCTCCACACCAATAGGTGCCATTCTTCTTCGGTTCCTTGGTTATACTCAATCCGGCTAGGAATGGAAAACTATGTTCCGGCGCCAAAAACCCACCCACAATCCGGCCCTCATACGATGGTGCTGCTTCCACCGAGCTCACAATGTACGCCAAACCTACGAATACGAAGTGGGGTGCTACCATGTTGACTACTTCATAACTCCAGGAATTTGCAACCCTATTTATATGATAGTTCGTCTAGTTCGAAACTGGTTCACTGATACGCTATCTGTGATATCATCTTGGGACATCGGCCACTTGATCACTCTGGATTATCATCGTGAAGGGGGTAAGTTACCTGATTCCAGTCCCATCTGGTCTAAAGTGGTTTTGAGAGATTTTCTAATGTCTAATCCACTCGAGATCCGGATTACTGCGCATTTATCAGATCAAGTGGTCTGTCTTATCTGTGATTGAAACCAGGACACATTATCTCTTTAGTGGAGGGCACGTAACAGTACCCATGATATCTATTTCCTGTCAATTCCAGTTCCGTTTCACTCAAGTCACTACTGACCATCGATAGCAGTGATTTTGACAACAAACGACGCGTCATCACAATGACCGATTGCTTTTGACAGCTGTAACGCCGTGGATTCATATTCAAGATTCGACTAATCTTGTTCGAAATTCCCACTTGACATTTCGGTTGTATTGCTCGCGATGAGGATTTTAATACATCCATAGGTAGGTAGGTAGGTAGGTAGGGTCGTAGCCTTCCCAGAATTGGGAAGAACGCACTTAGGCCAAGGAGGCCCGTTGTGCAGCTACGAGGGGGTTTTACCCCCCTATTCGTTGAACCATCTAGTGCTTCTTAAGAAGTTAAGAAGATTAAGTATCCCTACTTTCTGAACATCTGTCAGATCGTTAAGGAAGTAAGAGCCTAGGTAACGCTTCCTTATATTGCAGAAAGCTGAACAGGCACAGAGAAGGTGGTGAATGGATTCGACCTCCCCCTCGTCTTGACAGCTACTGCAGAAATCATTCGGAACTATACCTAGTCTTTGTGCGTGACTGCCAATGAGGCAGTGACCTGTGATGACACCAATGACTTTGTAGATGTCGGTTCTTTTTAGGGAGGTTATACTCCTTGTGCGTTGACTGTCAAGCCGAGGCCAGATTTGCCTGGTGATGACGCAGGTATGTCCCTGGGTCCATCTCAGGTTCGTCTCGGCCCTGGCGAGATTGATCAGATTATGTTTAATGGTTGTAAGGGGTACTCCCTCACAAGCCACGATTGATCGTAGCGTCGTTCCTTATTTGGCGAGTGTGTCGGCTTTCTCATTACCTGTAATGCCGCTGTGTCCCGGTACCCAGATAAGCTGTATATTGAACTGTTCTGCCATCTCGTTAAGAGATCTGCGACAGTCGAGACTGGATTTTGATGAGTACACATAGGACTCCAACGACTTTAAGGCTGCTTGACTGTCTGTAAAGATGCGAATATCCGTGGTGGATATTACGTTCCACTTCAGCCAAGACAAAGCCACTTTTATTGCCAACCGTTCCGCCTGGAAAACGATGCAGTGATCTGATAATTTTAGAGCTTTAGTTGTTTGCAGAAAACTCCGTCTTTGGTTTTAGACCCGCCGGTGTAGAAATCCACACAGTTTCTGCGGGGTTGAGTTTGGCGAGTCCAGTTCTTCCTGTCCGGATAGATCGTCGTGAATTTTTTGTCCAAGACTATGGTGGGTTCTGTGTGGTCCAAGTTTTCTGCCATAGTTATCCTGTTTTGCAGTATGGAGGAGTGGCCAGTGACGTCGCCCATTTCGAGTTGGCTTTAGTCTTATGGCCGTGTGTGTGGCAATTTGCTTACCGAAAATATCGAGTGGTGTAAGGTCTAGTATCATGTTAAGCGCAGCCGATGGTGTGGACCTGAGGGCCCCGGTAATGCATATACATGCCATCCTTTGTACCTTCTCGAGTTGTTTGTGGTATGTTGTCTTGTCTAGTGCAGTCCACCAGACTATCACTCCATACAGTAGTATGGGTCTGACGACCGTAGTGCAGAGCCATAGGGTGATTTTGGGGTTAAATCCCCATTTTTTTCCTAGAGCTTTTTTGCATGTGTAGAGAGCTGTTGTTGCTTTTTAATAAAAGCATATGTGTATGTATTTGCCGCATAATTGTTATTCCGGTCAGTCTACGGGGATCAAGCCTGGCTGGCATCCAAAACCTTGCCTGCGTACTGCTGTTAATGTTGGAATTATTGCTCAAGTCCAGAGCGGGACCTGTCAAGCGGATTATTGGCGGTGAATGGGCCCTGAGTAATGGCTTTCCTTACCAAGTCGGATTGTATATCACGAAAAATGGATACCACAAAGGGACGTTTTGGTGCAGCGGATCACTGATTTATCCTGACTACCGCGCACTGCTTTTATGGGTATGTATTCGAATTTCGAGATACTGTGGCGCAGTGGATAGTATGTTGGCCTCTGACGCCGATGACACAGCCATGTCATCGAACGTGTTTTTCACGGCGTTTCTCCTCAGCGGGGCTCTGACAAAGCCCCCTGTAGAAAAATTGTCATGAAAAGCTTCTCGAAATTCGCCGTTCGGAACCGGCAATAAACTGTAGGTACCTTTCATCCATGGGAAAATGAAATCACACACAACATGGGTGATTGAGAGAAGCTCGGCTTAGGTCCTTCTTGGACTGTAACGCCAACATACATACATACATTCGAATTTCGAACTCAGCACAACTGTCAAAATGACATTCGTCTTAATTAAGAGGCATGGTATCTGCATTGGTGCTTGTTGGAACGACGAACATTAACGACGTTCCATCCAATGACAGAATTACGATTTCCGCTTCAGGTATTACCATAAATCCGGACTTTATTCCGTCTGTCACCAGGAATGACATTGCACTCATAAAACTCCCAAAAAAGCTCACACTATCATCTGCCAATCAAACGATTCAACTCGCAGCGACGACGTTAACGCAATCTGTTCTGCAAGGACAATCTGTCACGGCATCGGGCTGGGGTGACACTACCACCTCATCTGCGACAATTACAAACCTATTGTCTTACGTCAACTTGACCGTCATCAGCGTGGTGCATTGCGCGGCCTTTTTTACTTCCGGTATCATTCAGTCAACAAACATCTGCACCAGCGGCTTAGCCTTGACAGGACCTTGCAATGGTGGCTCTGGTGAACCATTAACATATCTTTCAAGTTCAGGATCGCTTTACCTCGTCGGTATCACGTCACTTGGCAACACCGCCAGCTGTCAATCGGGCTACCCGAATGCATATACTCGCGTTACATCTAACCTAGACTGGATTGCCACTACCGAATGAATCCAGGACGAGTTAATTGAATTAAGAGAGGACAACAAAGTGTGTAATTGTAATTAATCGCCGAGACAATCTCAATTCCACCGTCGGCGGAGGTATTATTTACACAAGGATGTGCGAAGGAAGACGATCATTTAGTGCCTGAAAGCAGGTCATGGGAAACAGATCCCCCGAGGAGACCACCCTCTATTTGCTTACTTGATAGTGTGGCCCCAGATTGATGGCAAGCATCCCCGTTCAGCTTTGTACTTTGTTTGATAGAATTTAATCAGAAGGACATAATTGTATTACGTGTGAATGATGTAAGAAGGTCCTGCCAACTAAGCAGAATCCTTCGAAGAACTGCAAAATTCTCTGCAGTAAGAGAGGTCCTTTTTTTCTGTTTTTATTTCGTGGGAGAAGACGACGTCAACATAAAGAATTCATTCGAGAAAGCAAACCCCTCAAGTTAACACACAACTAAACTGGGAAAAGGATAATGGCATCAACAGTCATGCCGTACGTTAAGGATAGGGTGCAGGATTGGTAACAAGCCACCGCTGCAGAGAGCCAGTATTTGATTCGAGTCACGTAATATGATTTGATATCAATTTCCGGATTAGGGAATCTCATGGTAAGCAGGTTTGAGCGGAAGTGACCATGAAGTGACGGAATGTCACACGCTAAGTTTGCCCATTTGTTCGAGAAGGAGTTATGTTTTTCTTGGCAGATTACTTACAATTGGCTCTTCACTTTCGAGGCAGTTCATGTCACTATATAGTCACGTAAGTATTACTCCCGATGGATGAAGACGCAAATGGCCACGAAAGATAGCGAACAACCCTATCGAAGTGTGCCCATAGCCTGAAACTGGGTGATAAAATGATTGGCATCCTTTTAGGAAGACCTTTAGGTAGTTTTTACGAAGTTGTAATATACCATCATCGACTGTAGTGTTGCCTTTCCGTGAGTGCGTTAAACATGAAACGACATAAAGCCTTTATTGATACTTGACTGACTGGGAAGGATAACGCAAAAGAAGCGGTGACCTTGTGATGAAGACATTGAACTTCATGTAACGTTTATTGAACGAATGGAGTGTGGGATGGTGCCTTGTATAGCTGCTCTCTGACGTTTCCTGGTCAGGAAAATGTTGGCGAAGACTAAGGAGGGGCGCTGTCAACAAGCCATCAGAAGCGCTGCTTTTAACATTCTGGGTTTCAAAACGAGTCCATAAAAAACACCTTAATTGGCAGCCAAGTTGAGTACAAACAAGGCCACTGCCATACGTGCGTTTTACAAACAATAAAAATAACGGTCGAACTTGAAAAAAGATGGACTGTCCCAAAGCCGCGTAGACCTAAAGGGGTAGACTATGCGAACATATGTATGAAGGAACAAGCGCCGACACTCCAGCCTCTGCCTGCCAACTCCTACTCTCACCTCCACGAGGTGGCACCTGGTTGCTTAGTACCTCAACTGCAGATCGGGTAGACCCTTTCGTAAGGTTGTTGGGGCGGCAAACGAGTGAGAAGGGGGGGGGGGGGGGGTCTGAGCCAGCTCCTATGGCCTACTACACCATATTTGGAGCTCAGGTCGATAAGGAAGGGCACAGCAGACCATTTGTTCTTTGGGTAAATAAGAACCTGGTCCTCCAGGTTGGGGGGTTGCGCTTAGGGTTAACATCCCTATCGCGTAAAACAAATATTTGTTCAGAGACAACTACAAGCCTCGGATTTAACGGACGGACATGTTGACGACCCCCACAAACGTCTAAAAGGAAACGAATTCTGGATCTGCACCTGGAACCTTAGGTCCCTCAACAGACCAGGTGCGGCCGGACAACTGGTCAACTCATTAGACCGCTATATGGCAGACATTACCACGCTCCAAGAAGTACAATGGTATGGGCCAGGCAAAAAGCGGATGAAAAACGTGATATCAGGAAATCAGTCTTAAGCTTCCAGTATGTAAGCGAGCGCCTCATAACTACCCGCAGTAAGGTCAATCTCGGCAATATAAGCTTAATATGCGTCCACGTCCCCACAGAGGAGAAAGACGACCGACATAAACATGACTTCTATGATCTCCTAAGCCCCAGCTATTACTCCAAAATCGTTCTAGGAGTTCGTTCTGGGTTAGGAAGCTATCTTTGAACGAGTCATAGGAAAGCACAGCCTAAACAACACCACGTCAGAGAGCGGACTAAAGCGAGTGGACTTTATGGCGGGACATAATCTCGTGGTAGCCACCACCTCAACATCCATAAGGGGACCTGGCGGTCTTTCGATCAATCGACAATCAGTCAAATTGATCACATTGCAATCGACGGCAGACACTCCTCCAGCATCCTAGATGTTGCAGCCAAGGTACGATGCGAATTTCAAGCCACCACCTTCTCAAAACCCCTGGTTTGATGACGGGTGCATACAGGCACCCTATGAACAGGAAAGGAGGGAGGAGCATGCGCTTCTGAGAAGAAACAAGAAGGAGCACGAGGAGCGCCAGATCGAGGAGATGAAGAGATGCTATTGCAGGAACGATGTTCGAAAGTTCTTCTTCTTAACGGGCGCTACAGTTCGGGGTGAACCTGGGCCTCAACCAACATGCCTCCCGATCTAGCACGACCTTTTGATAGCCGTTTCCATTGCCGCACACCCAGTTGGCTGAAGTCCCCTTCCACCTGTGTGCGCCATCTTAAGTGCGGCCGTCTTCTGCTTCTTCGTCTCTCGGGGTTGGATTCAAAGACTCTCCGGGCTGGAGCTGTGGTGTCCATTTCCTCTACATGGCCCAGCCATCTTAAACGTTGCATCTGTAGGCGCCTGACTATACTCATGTCGCTGTACAGCCCGTAAAGTTCGTGGTTGAATCATTTCCTCCATCCCCCGTCTGCGTTTATAGGCCCGAAAATCACGCGCAAAATCTTTCTCTTGAACCGACCAAGAGCCTCCTCATCCGCTTTTGATAGTGTCCATGCTTCTTATTGACATCTCGCTGTGATCTACCTATTACATATGTCAATATCATCGGCGTATGCAAGGAGTTACGAGGATTTGAAATAGATTGTGCCTCTCGTACTGGCCAGTGATTTGGGCACAATCATTTCTAATATGATGTTGACGAAATCACAGGACAACGCAACGCCCAGCCTAAATCCTTTTTTGACATCAAATATGAAGTACCGAGCATTCTCCAAAGTTATCCTGCATAGTCTGACGAGCTTAGCAAAGGATGTCAAGGGTAGACATGGCGTTGTATAGCCTGTCTCTAATTACGCTGTCGTACACGGCTTTGAGGTCGACAAATAGGTGGTGAGTGTCAACCTGAAATTCCTTGTTTTTTTCAGGATCTGCTGTAGTGTGAAGATTTGGTCGATGGTGGACTTCCCTGGCCTGAAACCACACTGATAAGGACCTATCAGCTTATTTACAAAAGGCTTCAGGTGCTCACACAAAACGGCAGAGAGGATTTTGTAGGCGATGTTAAAAAGACTTATTCCTCTGTAGTTGGCGCTGTCAGAGGGGTCTCCCTTCTTGTGGATCGGGCATACCATGCTGAGACTCCATTCCACGGGCATGGTTTCCTCTGACCATGTCTTACAGATGAGCTGGTGCAGGCTCCTAACGCAGACAGTCCGTCTGCGCCAGCAGCTTTATTCGACTTGAGTTTCGATATGGCAATCTTAACTTCGTCGAGGTCAGGGAGACGGAGTTCTCTGCGGTCTTCGTCGATTAGAAATGGATCATTCTGCGTGATAACGGTATATTGAGTAACATCGCCGTTACACAGTCTGCAGAAGTGATTTTTCCATATTCTCAAAATCGACTGAGATTCTACTATTAGGTGTCCGTTCTCATCCCTGCAGGCTTCCGGTTCTGGCTTTATAACCTTGGCATGTTCGTTTATCAGTAACACCTCTCCAAATCCCCCATCGCGCGCTTCTCGTGCTCTTTCTTCTTTCTCCTGAGAAGCTTATGTTCCTCCCTTCTTTTCAACTCGTAGAGCTCACGAGCTGCTCTTGTTCTTTTATGCAGCGAGGCTTTATATGCATTCTGCTTCGCTGTGTGAATCCTCCTGTACTCGTCATCGAACCAGGTGTTTCTTCGTGGTGAAGCCTTGAAGCACAAAACTTCGGATGCAGAGCTTTTCAGGGCTTGTTTGCAAAGGTTTCACTGCTGTTCTATTGATAATGTGGAGGGTTGAGATGTATTGGAGAGCTGAAGGGAGACACGATCGGTAAAAGCACGAGCGGTTTCTGGCGATACATAGTAGCTCTCCGACGTCATAACTTTGTATTCTTTCTCTACTCCGCTGCGTTCGTGATATCCGTATGCACATCTTGGCTACTACAAGATAGTGGTCCGAGTTGATGTTAGCCCCTCGGAAAGTTCGAACATCAAGAATAGTGGAGGAGTGTCTGACGTCGATCGCGATGTGATCAATCTGGTTGGTGGTCGATTGATCAAAAGACCGCCATGTGTCTTTGTGTATATCGAGGTGCGGGAAGCGCGTACTGGCTGGAAGGGGTTTCCGAACCGTAGCAATATCAATCAGCCTGTGTTCGTTATCGCATGTGGTGTCGTGTAAGCTATGTCTGCCGATGACTCGTTCAAAGATGATTTCCTTACCCAGCTTAGCAATGAAGTCTCCTAGAACAATTTTGATGTCATAGCTGGGACATTGGGCATACGTTCTGTCTAGGAGATCGTAGAACTCATCTTTGACGGAGTCATCCTTGTCTTCCGTGGGGACGTGGACGTGGACGCAGATCAGGCTGATATTAAAAATTGTTGCCTTGATACGGATCATTATGAGGTGTTCGCTCACATGCCGGAAGCTTAGAACTTTTTGCCTTATTCCACCTCAAACAGCAAATCCGCATCCGAACAATCGTTGTCCTCTCCCCCTATAGCATTCACCGTAGTAAATATCGCACTTTTTCATCCGCTTTATACCCGGTCCATTCCATCGCATTTCCTGGATGGCGGTTATGTCCGCTTTATAGCGGTCTAGGGCATCCGCAAGTTGTTCGGCTGCACGGGGCCTGTTTAGGGACCTAACATTCCACGTACAGAGCCGAAGATCATTGTCCTTTTTCGTTTTTAGGCCGTAGCCCAACCGACTAATCCTGTTTTTTGGCGTATATAGGGGTTTAAAATTAGGTTTTCCATAACTGCGAGGATTCACCTAAACATAGGGATAAAGTGAGGATTTTCCAGAGAGGGAGAGAGAGGGTTGAGGAGCATTTTTTTAGGAATATGGCGGTCTCTCTGCCTGTCGGGTCCAGGAGTGAATTCATCATTAGGATGATTTAATTTGTTTTCGATGACACAGGGGTCGACTGTACGAGGAAGAAAAGGTCCAAGATAGAAATTCGGTAAATAATCGAAGTAAGCGAGGTCCGGAACAAAGGAGTCGTCGGCGAAAGATAGTTAAAAATAGGTGGCAAAAAGGTTGGCGATAATGTTGGGGTCTTTTGAGGTTTGATCATTGAACGAGAGAGGAAGGACTTAGAATCACTTATAAGATTGGCTTGCGTTTCAGCTAAATAGCGTTGACAGAGAGAGTTGTGAAGGGCGGTAAAGTGAAGTTAGCTAGCCATGTAGCAGCTACTGCATAGCCCAGATATTGCACCTGTGTTCCGGTCTCTGCAAAACTTGGGCCGTTCGAACAGCCACTAAAAAGCGCAATATTGCCAGAATTTCATAACCAATTCAACTTGGAGTACACCAGTAATCAAAGTCAACGAACGAAACACCCAATAAGCAATCCCCAAAAGCCTAATCAACTCCAGCTCAACATGACTGCAACACAACCTTCAAAAGCCATCATCTCCATCCAGCCATTCACATCTCCACAAAACCTTTCTCCCTGATTGAAAGTGTCTATCTGACGATCCAACAAGCAATTCTCAGTTCCCTATCCGCATATTCTCAAACTCCCTTCAATCCAGCTTCAAACGAACACTACATCGCCTTCACTGACTGCCTCACGCACTTATTAAAATTTCCAATAGAATTGAATCCTTTCAAATTCCAACACAATAAACTCCGCTGCGACGCCGTCAAAAAGAAATCACATTTCATCCAACATCACCTCTCGGCAAAGTGTCCTCCATTTCCATGGAGCCTCCGCTCCGTGTAGAATCCCATCCATTTACAGGCGCGAGAGAGTGTTCCTTTTTGCCATTTTTCTTCGCTCCCATCGCGGGGATGCTATCCGACGACGATGACAGAAAATCCCTCATTATCCTCGTTCGGCGTTAGAACTGTTGTCAGGACGAAATGACAAAATCATTTCGAGCTCACACAGTAACCATGGAACTTTCACGCATCACACCTCGCAATATGGCATTTAGCAGTCGTTCGGGATGTTGACGCGATGGTGTAGCTCAGGCAATAGCAACTCCGAGCTCATTTCATGCCCAATAAATAAGAGCAGATGACGACGATGATTTTGTGAAAGGATAATCTCACACTCCCATCATCCGTCGTACGGCGTACACGCAGGAATTACCCAAATAACGAAATAGCGAAAGCTAAGAGCAAAGCAACGCAGCATGAAAATCTCAACGACAATACCACGTCACGACGACACCCCATGGATCGACCAAGCAGCTTTGTCGGATCAGGACACCTTGCAACTTTATTGTTCCTCCGGGAGCAAAGGAAGCCATTACACGAGATACACAGCATGGAATTCCATTACATCTCTCCGAGTCGCACGTTATGAGTCGCAGAGAAACTTAAACACGACAGCGATGATGAGGGCGAAACGGAACAAAAACACAAAAACGAGATGAGGATGAGGAGCTCATTTGCAAGTCTGGAAAACAGCTCGGCATCACTTAGGTGACCCGTTTTCCCATTCACCTCGGCAACGCATTCATAAATTGATCCTCAATCCTTTGTCCACGCAACGAGGCAACTAAAACAAAAAGCGAACATCAAGTGGCAAGACAAATTACTCGAGGCGAGAAGTGGAAGTGGCCAACCCCTGAACTGTGTCCAGATTAACTCACTCGCTCGGTTTGTGATGGAGCAGCCAAGAGCGACGAAGGAGTGTTCGTAACGCTCAAGGAAACAAACGTCCGATTTTGAAGATTTATCGCTGGCTATTATGTGTCGGGAGGAGCGGTGGGTTAATGTTCCTTTTGCTTGATTTTGAATATGCGGGTCACGTATTGCCCAAGGAGCATGTCGATGGGTTGTAAAATCTAACCTTGGACCTATCACGGTGCCGTGGTTTGGGGGTTTTGTTTGTTTTCGAAGGCGATGGTCTTCCGGGTTTGGCGGATAAGCACTAAGCAATGTTCTGGAATTGAGGGTTTTCCAAAGGATTACGTGTGGGTTCTTACTATTTTTCTTTTTAATTTTTCGCAACATTAACGTGAATCGCTTGCTCAATGCCTAATGTAACGGTGTAGGAGGAACAATGGCTGTTGTTACTGTGTTGAAGGCAGATAAGCGTGCTGTTGGTGCGCCAAATGAAAATGTACAGATAACACTTCAGGACAAAAACGATTTGAACAACTTCTTGAATTCAAACATCTTTGCCAAAAAACCGTTTACAAGATTCGGGAAAATGTTCGCTGAAGGGAGCGAAGTCATCCCGAATGCGACTGAAGGGCCATTTGAACTATATCGCTAAGTTCTGAAGTGGTTCACCAGTTCAAAGGACAGTTGCCTTAAGACCTACACAATCACTTTCTTAATAGCTGCTCATTGAGTTGATCAGGAAGTACTCTGGAGTACGGCTTAGAGAGGAGCTTGAGATATCTACTCAGGCTCTACCTCTTAGAACGAAACAATTGGTAGAGAACGTCGTTCATAACCTGAATAGCGTCATCATCAATTGTTTTGAACTCGCTTGTCCTGTCAGCAAACCTCTCTGCAGGAAATTGGTTCCCTGGTGGAATGCCGAGCTTCAAAGTCTTCGCAGGTAAGCCAGAAGTCTTCTGAATAGATCGCTCAAATCGAATTCGGAAGATGACTGGAACAAGTACCGGTCAAAGCAGACCGACTAGCAAGTTTATTAAAGTCCTTAAACGGGGAAAACCGATAAAGCTGGATGTAGTCAAAAAATCTGATGGCTCCTTTACGGAGTCTTTGAAGTTATGCTAAACCTCCCACCCTTAGGCATACATATATTGCGAGAGCGTCACGGCCAGAACTCCGCTAAGACTACAATAATCCGGTCTCTGGACAGAGAGTCTTCACGGCCACGCATCAGTCTTGGATCGATGGGCCATGTCGAGAATCTGAACCGAAACGGACCATGTCACCCGACTTCCTTACTGTGAGAGGAGATTCTCTATTAGAATTCCCTCCGGCGATAAAGCACGCACGGAAAATGAACTGGTAATCTACACCGACGGATCGAAAATGGATGTCGGCACAGGTGCCGGAGTCTATTTCGAGTCTCGGGATATACATCGCTCCTATAGACTCTATGATGGATGCAGCGTTTTCCAAGCTGAGATCTTCGCAATCAAGCAGGCGGCAGACCTGATTAGCAGAGAGAATCTCTCAGGAAAAAGGATCAACATCTATGTTGATAGCCAGGCAGTCATTAAGGCTCTGCAGGCAACATGGATAAGATCCAAACTCATCAAACTCTGCAAAGGAAGGTTAGAAGAGATATCGAATGTAAACGAGGTGGCCCTCTGCTGGGTACTTGATCATGTGAATATCTCTGGAAACGAGAGGGCAGACGAGCTGGCTAGGCTGGGATCAGGTGCAGACTTCGCGCAGATCGCAACTGAAGATAAAACACCACTCAGTGCGCTCTACAGAGAGATAGAGACGAAGCTATTAGTGAAAGCCAATAAGCGATGGTGTCATTTAGATACAACGGCGAGATCGACTTGGCCCGTCTATAATAAGAAAAGGACAGAAAATCTGCTGAAGTTCAATCGTGGAAGTCGGGGCCCTCACAGGGCACAGCATGCTATCTTACCATGCAGCTCAACTGGTCCAGCCCTACAATGACTTCTGCAGAAGCTGCAGGGACGAAGAGGAAATTGAATCCATTCATCACCTGTTGTGCGAATGCCTGGCGCTAGCCCAAAAAAGGAACGTATTCCTAGGAAGACACATCCTTTCGGCACTAGAGGACGTAAGTAACATTGGGCTGAACAGAATACGAGGATTCTTATCCTCGTCTGGATGGTTCAGCGGTCTAGGTCTCAACGGGTTAACATTTAATTGCGCACAATGGACTCCACATAGTCTAGGTGAGCCTTGACTTTTCGTCAGTCGGGCACCCACTTACCTTCCCTAACCTTTACGGAGTCTAAAGCGGATACTCTCCAGTTACTTTCTCTGAGCCATTTCCCAGGAAATAAGACTGTCATCGGCTCATTGCATACGGCTTCAACGGTAACTGCGTCGCGCGTAACAACGACTTAGGTCATTGAATGTGCTGTGGCATCCTTTGATGGTTTTAAATCAAGAGGCACCGACGAGATACATATATCCTGTAATGCTGCAAAAAGGTATAAGCCGCTTCCTACCTTCAAAAGAATTTTCACTGCTAGCCTGACAATGCCTTAATATGTACCTGTACCATGGCGCACGAAGAAAGTAGTCTTTATTCCCAAAAGAGGGAGAGGATTACTCACTCGCCAAGAGTTTTATACCAATTAGTCTAACATCCTTCCTACAGACGAAGCATGGAGAGTACAGTAGAGCTGCAAGTTGCCCTTCAAATGCATCCTCTTTCGGAGATGCAACATGCTTATCAGCGGGAGGATAGAATGCACACTCGAAAGGAAAGCTGGGCATTTTCGTCGACACTGACTGCCCGCAGGGCGGCGTCCTGTCTCTGCTGTTATGGTGCATGGTGGTCGACTCTCTACTTGATGCTCTCAATGACTCTGGGATCTATGCTCAGGCCTATTCGGATGATGTCGCCATCCTTAGCGACTGTCCGTCTCATAGCACAGGCGGCGCTAAATGTGATCGATAAGTGCTCCACGAGAAATGGGCTGTGAGTTAAACCTCTCAAGATGATGTCGTTCTCTTCACGAGAAGGAGGAAAATGCTGGCAAGACTTAGCTGGTGCCTTAAAGGCACTCTCATCCCTGTATCCAAGAAAGCTAAGTAAGGAAGTTATCTTAGACAGCAAGCTTCTTTGGTCAAGGCATGTTGAGTCAAAAACCACCAAAGCGCTGTCAGCTTTCTGGCAATGCAAAGGAGATTTGGCAAAACATGGGGCTTATCGCCCGCAGAGGTCCTCTGGATCTACACGGCAATGATAAGACCTCATATGTATCGGTTGTCTGGTGGAACAGACTAACACGCAAACAAGTCATCGCCTCTATCACCAAACTCCAAAGAACGGATTGTCTCAGCTGTACAGAGGCTTTTCCCAGAACCTTCCACCTCATGGTATATTTATCAGAGGGTGTGCTCTGAAAGCCATGTCTCGTCTTTTGATACCCGTATGTTAATAGAGTGTTTGTTCAGGGGGCGTATAAGTCGTTTCGATTGGCGAAGCCCCCGAACGCTGTTCTAAAAGGACAGGTCTAAGAAGAAAGGTTCTGGACCTATATATTTGTTGCTGGAACCTTTCCTGGCAAGTTGATCGGCAATTTCATTGCCCTGGAAAGGATGGTCTTCGCATTTCCACAGATGGCTTCAGGTCTGAGCGGGGGTCCAGAGCTGGTGTCTTCCATGAGCGCGAAAAAATTCGACTGCTCTTCCCGTTAGGAAAATGCGCGTTTGTCTTTCAGTCAGAGATATATCCTAATGGCCATGCACTATGTTGTGAAGCATAGGTTACTTACTTACTTAGATGGTACTACAGTTAGGGTTGAACCAGGGCCTCAACCAACAAGACTCTCCAGCCGGCACGATCTTTGGCCAGCCTCTTCCAGTGCCGCACCAACCAACCAACTGGGGTTAAGGTCCCTTTCCACCTTTGCGTGCCACCTTGCGATGCGGTCGTCCTCTGCTGCGTCGACCCTCGGGGTTGTGGTCAAAGAATCTTCGGGCCGGAGAGGTGATGTCCATTCGCTCTACATCGCCCAACCATCTTAGACGTTGGATCCGCAGACGTCTAACTAGGCCGATGTCGCTGTTCAGCCCGTACAGTTCTTGGTTGAATCCCCTCCTCCAATCTCCGTTTACACTAACGGGACCAAAGATTGCACGCAGAATTTTCCTCTCGAAACGCCCAAGAGCCTCTTCATCCGCTTTTGATAAAGTCCAAGCCTCAGCGCCGTAGAGGAGGACCGGGATAATTAGGATTTTGTAGAGGGATACCTTAGTTTTTCGAGAGAGGGCTCTACTACTCAGTTGCCTCTTGAGCCCAAAGAAGCAACGATTGGCAATAGTTATTCTGTGTTTTATCTCAGTGCTGCTGGTGTCATTGCTGCTTGTCACTATCGAGCCAAGGTAGACGAAGTCCTTGATTACTTCAAAAATATAGCCGCCGAAGGTAACGTTCTGACTATTGGTCGGTGTTGGGCGTCTTTCTTTGATGACAGCATATGTATATATTTGGTCTTGTCCCCATTTACTCTTGGACCCACTTAATGCACTTCTGCATCAATGCTTGCGAACGCTTCATTGACGTCTCGCTTTGTCCGTCCAATAAGGTCAAAGTCATCTGCCGAGGCAAGCAATTGCGTAGACTTAAAGTAGATCGTACCTCTTGCATTGGCCGCAGAGTCCCGCACGATCTTTTCAAGTATGATGTTAAAGGAATCACATGACAGTGCGTCACCCTGTCTAAAACCTTTTTTAACATCAAAGGTCTCGGTTAGTTCATCTCCGACCTTAATGGAGCAACGGGAATTCTCAATAGTCCTATAGCCCTGCACAGTCTGACTAGTTTGGCAGGAATGTTAAAACATGACATGGCTCTGTATAGCTCGTCTCTATAAACACTGTCATAAGCGGCCTTAAAGTCGACAAAAAGATGGTGCGTGTCGACCTGGAATTCATGGGTCTTCTTCAAGATCTGCCGTAGTGTAAATATCTGGTCTATCGTCTGGCCTGAAACTACACTGGTAGGAACCTATCAGATTGTCCATGAACGGTTTCAGGCGCTTACAAAGTACGGTAGAGAGGATCTTCAGGATGACTAAGCGCGTATGCCCTGATATCTGAGAGAAATCTGCAGCATTCCTCCTGTCGTTAAGGAGAATTGACTGCTGAAGACTTATGGGACCATTACACTTTTGCTAAACATCTCTGCGTGCTTGGCATCAGTGAGACGCCTACTTGTGCTGCATGTTGCGAGGAGGATGACACGGTAGAACATTTTCTTTGCAACTGTCCCGCCTTTGCTCGCGCACGTTGGCACACCCTGGGGGCCAGCGTGGTGTGTGCCCAGCCTCTTAGCTCTACATCACTGAAGCTCCTTCTTATTTTACAGTAAAAATACTGTAAAGGTAGGTGTCTGAGTGCTCCAACTGATAGCAGAAGCCTCCGACCAGAAACAAAAATCCGTTTGGTGACCACCCTGTGTGCTCTACCCAAAGGGTCTATGTAGGCTTCCTTGCAAACGTTTTTTGAAGCACCTTGGTTTGCTTTCTTTAATGGCTTTTCCCAGCTCGCCTCTCGTTAGCTTGAATTGGAGAAGCCGTCCCTGGAAGTCTGGCCTATTTCCGGATCGTTGGGATTTTCTTCGTGCTGTGAGACAGTTCGCTCTTAGCCTCCGGAAATCCTCGTTCCAACAGTAACACGGGGAGCCCCTTTTGCTGGGTTTCCTCCTGGGCATTGCTGCGTTGCATGTTGTAGTTGGCGTTTGTATCAGTTGCTTGGATATTGTTTCTGCGGATAAACGTTGATGTCATTACGGGTCACTGTCTTATTGGCAGTCATGCACAAAGACTAGGGTAAGTTTTGAACGACTTCTGTAGGAGCTGTGAAGATGAAGAGGAGGATGAATCCATTCAACAATTGCTCTGCGCCTGTGCTGCCCTTTGTCATAGTAGGAAACGATACCAAGGATCCTTCTTCCTTAACGACCTGACTGACGTTCAGCGGATAAGGATAACTGACCTTCTTACATACGTAGGAAGCGCAAAGTGGTACATGAATACGGAGTCGATCCGCCTCGTAGAAAAACAAATGGCCTCTCTGGCCTAAGTTCCAAAGCCAGAAGAGCACAAAGCTCCTTGTGGACGGGGCTAATGAAATTTATTTTCTAATCTGTTGCTCTGTAAATGGCGCAGACAGAGGGGTCTCCTTTTTTTGTGGATCGGGCAAACGATACTACGATTCCATTCATCGGGCTTTCAATCCTCTGACCATATCTTACAGATGAGCTGGTGCATACCCCCAACCAGGTCATCTCCGGCTGCCTTAAAGTGGTCGGCAGGTAGTCTGTCTGCTCCAGCAGCTTTGTTGGACTTGAGCTTAGAAAAAGCATTCCTAATTTCGTCCAGGTCAGGCGGACGGAACTCTCTGCTATCATCGTCCGCTGTGAATGGGTTATTCTGCCTGACAGCGGGATCTGTTTTTCATCGCCGTTATACGGTCTGCAGAAGAAGTCTTTCCAGATTCTTAAGACCGACTCTGAATCGTCCCTGCGGGCTTCCGTTCTGGGCTTATATCTCTGGCGTGCTTGTTTTATTCGTTGATAAAACCTCCGAACGTCATTCTTGTGATAGCATCCCTCCATTTCTACGATCACGAGCTCGACCCCTGTTTTTTGTTTTGAGAAGCCTATGCTCCTCCCTCCTTTTCTGCTAATAGTGCTCACGAGCAACTCTCGTCCTTCTGTGCAGCGCCTCTTGATGGGCTTGCTGCTTGGCTGCGTGTGCCCTCCTACACTCGTCGTCAAATCGTGGATTTTTTGTTGGGAGCTTTTTGAAACCCAGTACCTCAGAACCAGCACTCTCTAAGGCTTGTTGGCAACGGGTCCATTGGTGTTGTATGGCCTGAGCAGGTGTTGGGAGGGTTTTCCGAGAGCTTGAGGGAGACGCGATTGGCATAGGCTCTGGCGGTCTCCTGCGATTGTAGCATTGCGACGTTTTATGCCGCTGGTCTTACTCGATTTTTCTGCGCCAGGCATATTCCTAGTCGCAATCTGGCTGTCACAAGATAGTGGTCCGAGTCGATTTTGGCTCCTCTAAAAGTTCGTACATCCAGAACATAGGATGCGTGCCTACCATCAATCGCAATGTGGTCAATCTGGTTGACGGTTGATTGACCCGGAGATCGCCAAGTCCCTTTGTGGATGTTGAGAAGTGGGAAACGCGTGCTAGCAACTAGAAGCTAGCCCCGCCGTGAAGTCGATCAGTCTAAGTCCACTTTTGGATGTGGTGTTGTGTAGGCTGTGCTTGCCAATGACTCTATCAAAAGGGACTTCCTTGCCCAGTTTTGCGTTAAAGTTTCCCAGTACCATTTTAACATCGTAATTGGGACTTTGGGCATATATCCCATCTAGGAGGTCGTAGAAGTCGTCTTTTGTAGCGTCATCCTTGTCCTCGGTAGAGGCGTGAGTGCAAATTAAGCTGATGTTGGCGAATTTAGCCTTGATGCGATTGTTATGAGGCGTTCGCTTACATGTCGGAAGTTCAAGACTTTTTGCCTAAGTCTAATAACAAACAACGAATCCGCATCCGAATAAGCGTTGCCTTCTCTCCTTGTAGCAGTCGCCGTAACAGACTTTAATGCCGCATACGATAGCCATGTCTAGTTTTGATATCCCTGCCAAGCTCGTTAGATTGTGCAGGATGACATTGGAGAATTCTCACTGCTCCATCAGGGTCGAAGCGACTTGACCGATACCTTTTATGTCAAAAAAGGTTTTGGACACGCTGTGTTGAGACTTTTTCAACATCGTCCTTGAAAGGATCGTGCAAAACTCACTGGTCAATACGAGGGGCCCCATCTTCTTCAAGTCCGTACAACTACTCGCATATGACGATGACTTTGACACAATTGGACGAAGTAAGCGAGTCATTGAGACCTTTACGAGCACTGAAACGGAAGGGGCTGAAATGGGCCTGACGGTAAATGAGGGCAAAACGAAATATATGCAGTCATTGAAAAAGGACACGAACCACCGGCGTCTTGGTGCGCATATTGACAGGTACGATTCGGAGGTAGTCAAGGACTTCATCTACTTAGGCTCCGCATTGACAATGACGTCAGTGCCGAAATCAAACGCAGAGTAACTCTTGCCAACCGCTGTTTCTTTGGGCTCGAGAGGCAACTGAGAAGCAGAACCTTCTCTCGGAAAACCAAGGTGATCATATGTTTACAAGACCCTTATCATCCTTCATCCTTCAAGATGGAGACAGGTGTAGGTAGTGGAGTCTTCTCCTCTCATTTAGACTCCCAAACCACTGCAGTGTGTACCAAGCGAAAATAACACCGATAACGGAGGGCCTCATATGGGTGAGAATCAGTGATAATCAATCTGCGGTAAAATCGCTGGCAGCAGTAGCCCACAGATCAAAGACATCTCTCGGTTGCCGCCTATCTCTAGACTCGGGGCTACGAGGTCATCGGATATGAAAGTGCGAAACCACTGCCTGTGAGCGCATGCAGCTTGCGCTCCAATTTTGCTCTGACTGATGTGGCAGAGAGGGCTTATCGATTAACCCAAAAAAGACAATCTTAGTCCCGTCTACAAAGAGGATCAATCAATCAATTGGCACACGCATAGGATTTTCAGGAAGTAAAGTAGACCGCAGACTCAACAATATGAAAACAAAATTTATAAAAGCGACTAAGGCCATGTGGGCCTGTCGACGCAGTTACGGTAAAACCTGGGGACTTAAACATATGGTAGTCCACTGGTTATACATCACGATAGTAAGACCTATCGTCACCTACGGGTCCACCGCATGGTGGACAAAAGTTGAGCAAAAAACTACAATTGTTAAGCTTCAACGCCTTCAGAGACTAGCGTGTCTCGGCATTACAGGCGCTATGCCAACCTGCCCCACGGCAGTCCAAGAAGCACTCATTGGGCTCACTTGACTGCACCTTTTTATCAAAAAGGTGGCATTACGCAGTGCAATCAGAATACTTTGTTCGGGAACATATATGCCATGTAGACCCGAGGGTCAGATGTCCATATTACAACACCTTCCCGAGCTGGATATGATTACCACGGTCTCGGACGAATTGCCACACACCTTTACTTTTGACAAGAGATTTGAGATATTGATCCCAAATCGCTCAGTAGGGGAAAACAGTGATCCCTTGCTTAATGTCAAAGGCCTTACGTGGTATACAAATAGCTCCAAGATGGCTTCAGACGTTGGCGCCGGCATCGGGGACTCCGTCAATCGAAACGACTTATGCGACCCCTGAACAAGCACTCTATTGACATACTCAAACTCAATAGGGTGGGTATCAGAAGACTATTCACCTATCCGACAGGACACTGCGGACTTAACAAAATTAGCCTCTCGTTGACTCTGTCTCGAGGACGAAGAGACGGCGGAACACATATTGTGTGAGTGTGCTGCTCTCTGCCATCTTAGGAAGCGTATCCTTCTCAGCGAAGTTACGACTCCTGAGGAGATCACCTTGGCTCCTACGAGAAGCATTTTCAACTTCATTATGGAAGTGGAGAAGCTCCTCGGCTAATCGGCTGGCAGGCACAATAGATCTGCAAAGTCGCAGTGTCAAATGCTTAATGGTAGCCTAGCCCCATGAAAAAAAAAAACTGGAAACTGCGCGGTCCATGTACTCGTACGTACAGTCTTCCAACCTTGAGGTATTTAAAAACAGCAATAAGCTCAGCAAACCAAATGATAAAACTTCGAACCATAGAGGCTACCTTCAATGGAACAAAAGTAGCATCTTCCCTATGCTAAACTTAGGGCACATTAATGGGTGTCATTACAGGTCACTGCACCTTTGGATTACCGTCAAATTAGGGCTACCTGCCAATGACTTCTGTCGCGGCTGCATGGAGCACCTCCTCTGCTCGTGCCCTTTTTTGGGAATCGCTGGAGGATCTACCTCGGCGCGCTCTTCTACGATAACTTAAATGAACTAGCAGATATAAAAATAGCTCAACTCTATCGCTTCAACACTCTTGTGGTATCACAATGGGCCGACTTCGGCCTACGTGTGAGGTATGCCAACCACTTCAACCTAACCTAACCTAACTTGTATAAATGGGGAGTGGAGGAGAAGACTTAATAACGAATTGTACGGGCTGTACAGCGACATGAACCTAACGGATTTAACGCCTAAGATGGCTAGGTCATGTAGAGCGCATGGAAATCACAGCTCCGGCCCGGAAGGTCGATGAATCCAACCCTGAGGGACGACGAGGTCGAGGACGGTCAACTTTAAGGTGGCACACGCTAGTGGAAGATGACCTCAAGCAACTAGGCGCGCAGCATTGGAGACTGTTGGCGAAAAACCTTGCCAGTTGAAGAGGTTTTTTTTAAAGGATAGTGTTATCTATCAATAGTTTGGATAACACACCTGGCGGGATGTGGGTGTGTTATCCAAGTATTTTTTAGCAGAACAAGTTTTCATGGCAAATTGAAGGAAATACTGTTCCCGACTGAAACGAATAGCAATAAGAATCACAGAAGTTCTCGGGAAAGTATCAGTTCTGGACTGGACTGACTTGACTAGTTTAGCGAAACAGTCGTTAGGAATTATTCAAACTTATACCAATAAGAACGAATTATACCAATGAATCGACCTCCAACTGACAGCTAACAACCCTGTACACTGCATAACTCCCAACTGACATCTGTCATGTGCAGTCACTCGTACTCGCCACCAGCTCACCACAGTCGCATCCATCCCGAGGATACATGAGGAAATAAACGAGAAAAACCCGAAAAAACACAAAACGATTTGAAGCAACTGTCAACAAAGCAAAGTGAAAATGAAAATATAAGATGGAACGCATCGTTCTTGGTATTTCGGCAATCAATTTCAACAATAGCAACGAGTTTTTAAGTGAAAAACCGTAAGTCAACTCCGTCGCACTCTCACTTGAGCCCATTCGATGTAGTTGTATTCCAATTTCCTATGATTTCTTTCAGTGCAATACCTAACGTTGGAAGCTTTGCCACCGAATCATTTCCTTGCACAATGGCCACAATTGACGTATGCGAAACCATCAACGAGGACGAGACGGGTCAGGCTTCGACGATTCCCTTTCGTCGTAGTTTACCATCTCGCCTGGCCAAATGCAAGGAAAACTCACTGCTCCGAATCAAACGTCGCTCGATTATGAAACCGAAAAGGGACCATTCGGCGAGCATGAGCGATGCGGCGATACGACCGGCCAACATACGCAAACTGTACCTGGAGAATAAAATCAAAGGAAACTTTCGTCCATCGAATCTGGAGACAATCTACGAGGAGCCAACACCCGATAAGAATAAACAATTGTGCTTTATTGGCGCAAAGAAGATTCGCCGTAGTCTATCGTGTTCGGATGGTCTGAATGTCACCAAATCCACCGTCAAATCGCGACGAATGAAGGTACGCAAGACCTTCGGGCGGCGATTTGCTTTAAAGAAGATCTCGTTAGAGGAGTTCATCGATCGTTTAAATGCCAGTTTCGAGGAGAGCCCCATTGAGTCTGAGAGCATAATTCCCACCGAGCAATCAGAGGCTAAGACTGACACTGAGGACCCGGCCGAATGCGAAATGGAGTGCGTGGACGAGACGTTGCTGTTAACCTAGATCCTAGACAATGTTGTGTGCCTCGTCGCTTCCTACTTTTGCTCCGAGAATGTAATAAACTATTCGTTTCCTTTCTATCTTCCTTCTTGTGGGGCGAATGAAGTGGAACTGTTGGTGTCTAAGTTGTCGAATGCATGCTTCCCCGTTCCCTGGATCTATATATTATAGAATTTCTTTACTTGCAAGCGCTCGTCCCTCTGATTTATTTTGAATATACCATTGTTTATAAGATTTATAAAGGACTCGTGGCTTTTTATGATGATTGCGTTGTGGGCTGTGGTGTGAGACAGGATGGGCTTAGCCTGGGAACAACATTGGTCATCGTGTGGTTCGTTTGCATTCAATTGAGTTGGTCTTGTTACGCAATCACCAGTTGAACCTTGGAGACCCAGACGGGAGACTATAATTAAATGTAAGTCCGCCAATGGTCTTTGGCGGACTTTACCTTGAACAGGTTGTCTGAAGAGGACTGTACCACTTATGGAGTCTGCTCCAGCCACCAAAAACGTTGATGTTGTCGGACAACGTCTTCTGAACGTACTGCTGAACCTGAACATAGCACAGAGCACGACATCAGGTTGGTAAAGGAGCCATCGTATGGAACGATCGTTCATGGTAGATTAGCAGTACTGTCAATCTATCCTCGAACAGCCCACAGTGGCCCGAATAGAGGAATGCTTCTGGCGGGACAAAGCTGTTTAGTCGCACTCTCCCATGGTACATGTTATGACCGTCGTCATTGCCCTTACAACGTGACCTCGAATCAACCTTATCAGAAAGTTGTTTATCCGTAAAATCCTTGCCCGGAACCTTCGTGAAAATTGCCCATCCTCACCTGTTCCACTCCCCTAACTCCAAAGTGGAACAGCATACGCCGATTGATGCATGGCTAAGAGGGTGCTTCGGGCGACCTCCGACATCATTCTGGCCTTCCTACAGCGTATCGGGTTCCGCTGTAGGTGACCGTACTTTCCCGTGTAATCGTGGGGACAAACATTCTCAAATGCCATCTCCTGTGAGCCCTAGAAGCGATGTCGGTATCCATTACCGACATTGCAGCCAGACAGAAATCAGACAATGTCTTCAAAGCAATGTCTTCAAAGCAATGTCTTCACCCTCCGATTCCGATACCACGGTCGGTGGGGATTCTCTATCATCTGGTGGTATGGTTAAACTAAACTGACCAGCGACGCCTTAAGGCTGCCATCAAGCAGGGCAAACTAGAGACGAGACTCTAGTACATGCACAATCTGCACCAAGTATCCGGAACTGAATATACTCCGCCGAATCCTGCTGCCAAACGCAGCAAGACCGGCAACCCCCAAGTCGACAAAGAGAACTACAGCGACGTATACCATGTCAGCATCGTTCCTAAGGATCTGGGCGCAAACCCCCTTACCACAACACGGACGGCAGCCATTCATGAGGCTGTAATTGACACCTCCATCGAATTGCTGGGTAAGGCGCCCAAACCTTACTTTAAGGCATCGACATACGGGTCTCAGGTTAGCTCTACTTTGTATGTTCCGACGCCATCACGGCCGATTAGATGAGGACACATTTCACGGCCATAAAGGATAAGAGTGGACTTGATGTCATACAGGTGGAAGAAGACGCCTTCCCGAATCTTCACGTCGTTTGGAGCTACTTCCCACAGAGTACTGGCTTACCCATCATCAAGGATTTGGCAAGGATTTCTATGCACAGCACTAGCGAGTCATGCAGAGCACGCCAGATAAGGAAAAAGACCTCCTGCATTTGGTTCTGGCAATTCTTCTTTCTCTTTTTGTTGTGGACTTCTGTTGGAGCACTCAGACGCAAATACTGGTCCATTGTACCGCCAGACAGACACCTACCTTCCGGTGCAAAACGAGAAGGAGCTTCAGTGATGTAGATCTAAGAGATTCGGCACAGACCACGTCGGCCCCAAGGGTGCGCCACTGTGCGCGAGTAAAGGCGGGACAGTCACAGAGGAAATGCTCTGCAGTGTCATGCAGCACAGATAGGCGTCTCACTGATGCCGAGCATGCTGAGATGCTTAGCAAAAGTGTAATGGCCCGTAACGACTCCTACAAGTCTCCCCCAGTCGATTCTCCTTAAAGACAGGAGGAATGCTGCGGGTTTCTTGCAGACATCAGAGCATAGTCATCCTGCAACCTGGATAATTCCTCCATCTACGGTTGTATGCATTAAAGACCCAATCATTGATGATGGTGTTGACCATGGAAGCAGGTAGACTCATGGCGGGTTCAGGTCCTGAGAAACTCTCCTCTGAGCCCATTCTGGCGAGTCTATCAGAGATCTCGTTTCCTGGGATACCAGCAAGCCCTTGTGAGTTTAACCTACCGACTTTGTTAGAAAGGCCTTAAGGGCATACACTAACTTGGAGTTGGTTAAAGGGTTTGGCACAGCTCTGAGTGCAGCTTGGCAAACGGATATGCTTTTACTCTTCCACCTATGCTGCACAACATAGTGTGGTCATACACTATTAGGATTGCGTATATCTCTGATTGAAAGGCAGACGCATATTTTCCTAACGAGAAGTGCAGTCGGATGTTGTCGCACTCAAAGAAGACCCCCAGCTCCGGACCCCCGTCCATACTTGGAGCCATCAGTGAAAATGCGAAGACTATCCTTTCCAGGTTTAATATCCAGCCAGGGCCAGTCCTGACGCCATGGGAATTTAACCATGAAATTACAGCGCAGTAGGATAAAGAGTATCAATGCGTCAGAAGGCATGTCCACGAGACAGACCTCGCATGACATTTCTTGAGCAAGAGCACTGATATTCCGGCGCGAATTATACCAAAAGCCATATCTCTTGAGACGAGACATGGCTTTCAGAGCACGCCCTCTGATAAATCTACCATGAGATGGAAGGTTCTGGAGAAAGCCCCTGTACAGCTGAGCTGAACGAGGCTACGACGTGTTTGGGTATTAGCCTGTTCCACCAGACAGGCGATTCTTATGAGACTATCAGTCGTGTAGATCCACAGGACCTTTGTCGGCGATAAGCCCCATGTTTTGCCAAAAGTACCATTGAATTGCTAGAATACTGACAGCGCTTTGGTGGTTTTTGACTCAGCATGCTTTAGACCAAAGAAGCCTGCTGCCAGGTACTTAGCTTCCTTGGATATCGAGATGGGAATGCCTTTTAGTACCAGCTGAGTGATGCCAGTATGTTTCCTCCTTCTTGTGAAGAGAACGGTATTGGTTTTAAGAGTATTAATCGACCGCCCATTTCTTGGACACCAATCATCCATTACATTTAGCGCCGGCTGCGCTTTAACACGGACAGTCGCTAAGCATGAGTTGACAGAGAGCATGGCGACATCATCCGCATGGGCCCTGGCATAGATTCCAGAGGCATTGAGAACATCAAGCAGGGAGTCGATCACCTGGTACCATAACAGCTGAGACAAGACGCCGCCTTGCGGTCAAACCCTGTTTACGCCGGACTTGACACGTTTGTCGAGGTCTCAATCAGCGGTCAATGTCCTGTGCACAAGCATTGCTTTAATCCACTAGACCAGTGCTAGATCTACGCCATGCCCTCTGGCAGCATCACACATACTGTCGAAAGCTCCTTCAATGTCGACGAAAATGCCCACCGCGTACTCTTTCCTTTCGAGAGCGCATTCAATTCTCCAAACTGGATTTTGGAACGCAGTCTCGCGAATTTTCCGCGTTGATAAGCATGTTGCATCTCCGAACGAGGATGCATTTGAAGGGCAACTTTCAGCTCTACTGTTCTCCATGCTTTTCAGCAAGAAGGATGTTAGGTGAAGTGGTCTAAAACTCTTTGCGAGTGAGTAAGCCTCTTTCGCTATTTTGGGAATGAAGACTACTTTCAGCGTGCGACATGGAATACATAGGTATATAGGCAGTGGCAGGCTAGCAGTGAAAATTCTTTTGAAGGTAGGAAGCAGCTGCCTTATACCTTTTTGCGGCATAACAGGGTATATCCCGTCGGTGTCTGGCGACTTAAAGCCATAGAAAGATGTCGCAGCTCATTCAGTGGCTTAAGTTGTTGCCACGCGCAAAGCAGTTGCCCCTGAAGGCGTATGCAACGACCCAATGACAGTCTGATTTCCCGGGAAATGGGTCTGAATCAGTAAACTGAGGGTTTTCGCTTTAGACTCAGCAAAGGTACCATCAGAGTTTCTGAGTTCATCCAGCTTTGTCGGGTTTCCCTGTTTAACGACATTAACCAACTTGCTAGTCGGTCTACTTCGCCCGATACTTGTTCCAGTCACCTTCCGAGTTCGATTTGAGCGATCTATTCAGGAGACTTCTGGCTTCCCTACGAAGAATTTGGAGCTCGGCATTCCACCAGGGAACCAATTTCCTGCAGGGAGGTTTGCTGACAGGACAAGCGAGTTCAAAACAGTTGGTGATGACTCTACTCGGATTGTGAACAGCTTCCTCTACCAATTGTTTCCTTCTTAGTTTAGGAGTGGAGTTTGAGTGTAATAATGGCCCTCACATATCTATAGAAAGAGTTAGGTTAATCACCTCCTCTTTTCTCGCCGTAACAAATCTTGGTTGGAAGCCAACATTGTTGATGGTAAGGTCAGGCGAAAGAGCGAAGTGTAAAAGACGGTCCCCTCTTAGATTGCATTTGCTGCTGCCCCACACAGTGATTTGAGCATTGGCATCGTGGCATAAGATGCGACCAATCTTTCTGACTTCACAGTACTCTCGAGTTCAGAAACTGCCTTCGGTGGTGGAGGCAGCAACACCAACGCAGCGACGAAGTGTTCAATTTCTCCGTGCGCTTCGTAGCTTACTCTGGCAGTCACCAAGTCTTTTGGTTGTCGATAGTGAGTTTTATGTGATGAGGGAGACCCTGGACCTTTCGGATCGCTCATCATAAAGAATCATAGCATCACGTATACGGTATACCCCCAAGGCCCTGCAGGAGCTTATTCCACACCCATGGTTCCTAAATGGATACAACGTGACGCCTTACAGTGCTGTAGATTAATTTGAGTACAAATCAAGGGTTTATAGATACTGTAGTGCAGGTTCCATCCTTCGACTAAATGACATTTAAATGGAATAGAATCCTACCAAGCCCGAAGTAGGGACGTGGGTCGTACGCAGATTTTAGAGTCACGACAGAGTCGTTATCCATCCCTACAACCAGAGTAGAGCCCTTTCTTCTTCAGACAGCCCTTACTCTCCTTATAGGAATAGATAATCCAAGCCCTCGTGTTAAGCCCTGGATTCAGCGAACGTAAACGCGTCAGCATATCCGGCACATCCGGCAGATGGCGCGCGTTAGTTTAGGAAGACTGATTACCGGATAGGTAGTAGCTGCCAGAGGCGGGATTTTCGGCATCAAGCTTCTGATCCAGGCCGATGTCCGCTTAGAGGAACAAATCACCACGAAGGTGCCATTCACCAGAGCCCGTTGCTGAAGCTAGCTCCTGTAGATAATCCTCGCCGTATTTACAGTCTGCGCTGGTTATTCTACTGTCACTGCCAGCTTTCCCTATCCTCGCCTTTTCTTCTTGTAAGAAGGCTGCTTTTCTCTGCTCCTTACGGTCATAAGTATTTCTTTTCCAAAGTAAAGGCTTTCTCTGTGTGAAGTGCCCGCCTCCGACGAGCAGGTTTTGGTTTTCTTCGTCTTCCGGCTTATGCATTGATCTTCATGGATCGCCAGATCTGCCTTCACACTCCGATTTACCGCCGCCACGTCAGAGAAGGAGACATCACCCACTCATCACCCGCTGTTCTTGGCGCTCGTCTTCCGTTCGCCGGTGCTCTTATCTTTTTCGGTTTGAGTTCCTGCTGCCTTCGGACGCATTCGTTGGAACCCGGAATGGCTTTGCCCTCTACGTTCAGAGACTGCCTGTCAGCAACGCCACTTTTCTCGGCGGCAGCGCAAGCCATGGCAGGACCCTCAACGCTTCCGGCTCCGCCAGTTCGGGGGCTGGTCCCTCGCGGTAAGAGGAAGAGAGTTTGAGGCGTATGCCCAACGTGCTGGTATGCGTGTGCCCCCTACAGCAGTCTTCACTACCCGCCGACGTTTGCTGCACTGCGCACCGCCGAGAATGGGGGAGACCTCAGATGAGAGGGTCGGGTCGACTTCGGTAGGGGATACCTCCATCGAGCTAACCCTCTTACCAGATTCCTCCAGAGGTTTGACCTGATCTATCGTGCTGATGCACAATTCCCGGGCGCGCTTCTTTTCCCTTCTCTATTGGAACTTAGCGGCACACCCAGCAGTACGACCCAACTCTAGTGGGAAACCTTATCGGTTTCCCGTGACACACCATCATCGATGTCGCGTCTGCTGGATATACCACTCAAGCTCAGTCCAACCAGGTGGTCAGATAGTGAGCCGCAGGAGTCGGTGTCGTTCCGAACGGCCGATGCATTGTCAATGAATGGTGCTGGTAAACCTAATGGGAAAACTGCTGCACTCTATTTGTGGAAGTAGACAAAGCTACGCTAAAGGCCGGAACGCTAAACCTTATCGTAAGTCTTCGTATTGGGTTGTCAATGAGGCGCCTGCGTACGCATCAAATCGCTCAGCCTTGTTGAGGTAATGGAGTTGTTATTCAGTGCAACTGATCAACCATTCCAAACTGATCTAATAGAAGGCTCTTTGCAACGGCATGGCCTTAGTTAAATACTACATTCATCCCAAACCAATAAACCTATTATTCCGCTCCTCCATGCTTACCTACAATACTTAGACAACACCGTTTCCAAACCCGTACGAAAGCCATCTTTCTCCGACTCATTTTGGAAAACAAGTTTATTAACTCATTCCCTCCGGCTCAACCATAAATGAGACCGTATTTCGTCGTACCATCATCCCTCTCCGCGCTTTCACCCCATCCACATCCGTTTTCTCGGTCGAGGTCACATCCTCCAAATCAATGCCAGTCTCGTCCAAAATCCAATCCAAATATGATGCCACTTTCGTGTATGCCGCCGGATATCCCTTATCACACCCGAACACGCTCCCGAACGATGTAATCCCCACCAGCACTCGCATTTTCGACATTCTCTTCCGCACCACCAACGGTCCACCCGAATCACCCTGGCAAGTGCTCCTCGCCTGTCCACCACTCGTACAGATATTCGTCGAACGATACGTCAACGGAAAACTCCTCGAGCAAGTACCGCCATCGATAATCTTCAGCTTAACGTAGCGCAAAGCATTGCTAATGGCATGCACCCCAGTGGCATATCGTCCCCATCCCGATGCAATAGCCAATTTCTCGCTCAGATTCTTGTACTCAAAGCTACGCTGTGGCAATGCTATAGGCTGAATCTGATCTAAAATAGGAGCAGCCATTAACGCACCAGAGTTGCAATGTGTACGTACTCACCTGAAAACTTAATCGGAACCGGAAGCCGCACCAGCGCTATATCATTCACTAATCGCCTCGCATTCCATTCCGGATGTATCACAAGGTTGTCCTTCTTAATTTCGATGCGTAGCTGACCCTTCTCGTTCATATTCCGAATCTCGTATGCTCCGAGAAAGACCAATCCTCTCCTAACCCTACGATGCAAGTCCTTTCGTAATCCCATTCCGCAAGAGCACTTTGCATATATGTATGTACGTACCTATCCACGCAATGAGCCGCTGTTAGAATGTATTCATCGGAAATGAGTGAACCACCACACCAGTAGAGTCCTTCGACACGTTGCAACATCAATCCGGCTTGGTAGGGGAACTTTTTCGGTCCGGCAACCATTCCGCCAAATATCCTTTCCATTGCAGCAGCACCGTCCGGCAGCATCTCCATGCGGATGGCTTCCGTTTCTAGATTAAACACAGACGGTTGACCATTAACGGAGTACATGGCCACCATGTGCATCGGCTTCACTTTCGTCCAATTGATGCCGTGAGTGGCTCTGATTACGACGCACCAGAGCGTGAGATGGACTGACGTAACTGTCATTACTTGTGTTGTTACTACGGTTGGTTGCTGGTTGTTGGTCGCAGACGCGCGCGTGGTTTCGGGCAAACTGAGTCCACCGGGTGATTAAGGGACGCCTTTATAGGTTGTGGTGGATGGTGTACGCCGAGACATTCGGGTAATTGGAAAAGTGAACAGTTTTCCAGATGAAGGCATTTTTCCTGGGTGGTGAGGCCTTCGCGCTTTTATTGTTTCATTGCTTGTTGCGAAATGAGACACGTTGTTGCAATTACTTGTAAGGCAAGCGGGGGACGATGGAGGTGGAGGGAATTGGGGTGAATGACAGTGTTGTCTTGAGCCAATCGAGCGTGTGAACGGAGATGCAAGGGTAACTGACGTGATTTTGTAACAAGGTCGCTGCGGCTGACCTGTGGATCTGATATGCTATCAGAACGAGGATTGTCATGGCGTTTCTAGATCATGCGACAGAAGTAGCCAACGTCTACGCCTGTGTACAATTTGAAGCCACCGGACTCTATGAGCCAGAAACTACATACATAAGTCTGGATGGTTGACGAAACATCATAGCTTGCGGCTATGGAGATGCTCCTTAAGAGTGACTGGTCGTCTTGTCCCATTTTTTGAGAAGCACAAATGAACTTGTTTTGAAGGTTTAGATGGAGTAGGGACAGGATTGTTATCACTGACAAACCACTGAAAAGAGCTACGGCACTGGAACAGCTTCAGAATGTTACTATGAGCTAATAAGGCGAACAACCTCAAACACAATTGCCACAGAAAACTTCTCAAAGGGGACCAGTATAAGCCCAAGATACCGCCTCTAAAAGTAGAAGCAAGCAACCAGGAATCTTCTTCTTCTTTGGTGGCGTTACAGCCCATGAAGGACCAGAGCCAAGCTTCTCTCAATCACCCATGTTGTGTGTGATTTATTCTTCACACAGGTGAAAGGGACCTACAGTTTTAATGCCGATTCCGAACGGCGTGAGTCGAGAAGCTTTTTCCAGGCAAGTTATACTACGGGGGGTTTTGCCAGTACCCCGCCGAGGAGGGACGCCGCGAAATAAACATTCGATGGCGATGGTGTTATCGGGATCCGAACTCGCTCATCGTGCGCCAGAGTCCAACACACTAACCACTGCGCCACGGCGCCCTCAGGCGCAACCAGGAATAGACAATCAAATTTCCATCATGAACCCTGAGTAGATGCATAGCCCAGAGATCAAAGGCTGGTCCAAAGGAACCTCACTGGACATAGGCAAAAAGTCCTAGGCTTCCAGCATGTGAGCGAACGCCTCCAATCGCATCAAAGCTATCTTCGGATACATCAGCTTAATATGCGTTCACGCTCCCTTACTTACTTACTTATGTACGAAGCTGTCGCTACAGTCCGTGGTGAATCTGGGCCTCTACCAACAAGTGTCTCCAGCTGGCACGGTCTTTGACCAACTGTTTTCAGTGTCCCACGCCCAATTGGTTAAGGTCCTCTTCCACCTGCGTGCGCCACCGTAGATGAAGCCGTCCTCTGCCGCGCCTTCCTTCCGGGGTGGATTCGTAGACTCTTTGGCTCCGAGCTGTATTTTCCATGCGCTCTACATGGCCTAGCCACCTTAGACACTGTATCCGTAAACGTCGTACCAGGCCGATGTAGCTGTACAACCCGTACAGCTCTTCGTTAAATCTTCTCCTCCATACACCGTTTGACCAAACGGGACCGTAGATAGTGCGCAAAATTTTCCTCTCGAGACGATCAAGGGCATCTTCATCCGCTTTTGTTAAGGTCCAAGCCTCTACGCCGTAAAGGAGGACTGGGATGATCAAGGTCTTATATACTGTCACCTTGGTTTTCCGAAAGAGGGCTCTACTTCTCAATTGCCTCTTGAGCCCGAAGAAACAGCGGTTGGCAAGAGTGATTCTGCGTTTTATCTCAACGCTGGTGTTGTTGTCGCCGGTCATCAGTGAGCCAGGGTTGACGAATTCCTTGACCACTTCAAAATTATATCGGCCCATGGTGACGTTCTGGACAATACGTCTCCTTTTGATGAAAGCAGATATTTGGTTTGGTCTATTGTGGATTTACCTAGCCTGAAACCACACTGATAAGAGCTGATCGGATTATACACAAACGGTTTCAAGCGCTTACACAGTACGACAGAGAGGATCTTGTACGCAATGTTCAGGAGACTTATCCCACTGTAATTGACGCAGTCTTTGGGGTCTCCTTTCTTATGCACCGGGCAAACGATGCTGCGATTCCATTCGTAGGGCATGCTTTCCTCCAACCATACCTTGCAGATGAGATGATGCATGCACCTTACGAGCTTATCTCCAGCCCCCTTAAAAAGCTTAGCATTATAGCAGTCTGCGCCCGCGGCTTTATTAGACTTAAGTCCTGATATCGCTATTTTGACTTCGTCTAGGTCGGGTGGAAGGAATTCTCTTACGTCGTCGTCCATTACGAATAGACCGTTCTGCCTGACAGCGGTATCTTGTCTGTCATCGCCGTTATACAGTCTGCAGAAGTGGTCTTGCCTAATCCTCAGCATCGACCGTGATTCCACTACCAGTTCTCCACCTTCATCCCTGAAGGCCTCCGTTCTGGCTTTGTCATGGCGTCATTCCTGCGAAAGCATCTCTCCATCTCCTCGATCTCACGCTTTTTGTGTTCTTTCTTCTGAGAAGCGGGTGTTCCTCTCTTCTCTTCTGCTCATAGATTTCGCGAGCAGCTCTCGTCCGTCGTTGCAGGGTGTCTTATTGGCACAGTTCATCGAACCAGAGGTTTCTAGGTGGTGGCGGTTTAAAGCCCAGAATCTTAGAGGTGGCGTCTCTGATGGCACTCTGGCAATGCGCCCATTCCTGCTCTATTGTTTACGCCGCCGCTGTGGGCGGATTTTAAGAGAGCTTGAAGGAGACACGATCGGCAAAGATTCTGGCAGTCTCTTGTGATTGTAGCTTTCCGACTTCAAACTTACGTTGTCCTACTCGACTCCTAAGTATTCTTAATACTTCATTCGTTCCTTGGCTACAACAGTCGATGTTGGCTCCTCGGAAGGTTCGTACGTCGAGAATGCTGGAGGTGTGTCTGGCGTCCATCGCAATGTAATTAAATTATCTGTTAACCAAATATTGCGGTCGACGCCAGATACCCCTCCAGCATCACGGATGTCTGAAATTTCCAAGCAACCAGTTTTGACTCGGATCATTACCTTAATGCAGCCAAGGTACATATACGGATATCGCGAACACGGCGGAGTAAAGTAGGACCATCAAATTCGACGTCGGGAAACTGCAATCGCCAGAGACCGCCACAACCTTCACGGATCCAAACTGCATAAACCGTAGAACAGTAATGGAGACATTGTCAAAGCGCCATCGGGAATGCTGCCTTTGATGTATTAGGTCTTCAGCCACCACTTAGGGGAAACCCTTGGCTTGATGACGAGTGCAGACAGAATGCATAAATGGCCACGTTGCATCGACGTACGAGAGCTGCTCGAGGAACATACGCTTTTAAGAAGGAGAAAGAAAAAGCATGAGAAGCGCGCGATCGAGGAGATGGAGAGATGTTATCGCAGGAATGAAGTTCGAAAGTCTTACCGAAGCCCGCAGGGATGAACACGGACACCTCGTAGTTGAATCACAGTCGATACCGAGAATATGGAAAGTCCACCCGGGTTAGACGAGGTTAAGATAGCGATATCAAAACTGAAGTCTAATAAGGCAGCTGGAGATGGGTTAGTTAATGACATGCACTAGCTCATCTGTAAGATATGGTCAGAGGAATGCAAGCCCGATGAATGGAATCGTAGTATCGTTTGCCCGATCCACATTGTCTGCATCCACATCTTTTCTGCTACACTGTGGAAACGCCCGAAACCGTTCGTTAATAAACTGATTGGTTCAATCAGTGTAGTTTCAGGCCCGGGAAGCTTACTATCGATCAAGTATTCCTATTACGGTAGATCCTGGAAAAAACCAACGAGTTCCAGATCAACACCCACCATCTGTTTGTGGACTTTAAGGCCGCATACGGTAGCATACATAGAGACGAGCTATACAATGCCATACCTAGTTTGGACATCCCTGCCAAGTCCGTCAGGTTGTGCAGGATGACATTGGAGAGCTCTCGCTGCTCCATCAGGGTCGGAAGCGACCTGACCGATACCTTTTATGTCAAAAAAGGTTTTAGACAGGGTGACAAACTATCTTGTGACTTTTTCAACATCGCTCGGGTTCGGGAGGCGGTTGAGAAGCAGAGCCTTCTTTCAGAAAACCAAGGTGATCATATACAAGACCCTATCATTCCGGTCCTGACTTATGGCGCAGAGACCTGAACTTTATCGAAAGCGGATGATGAGGCCCTTGGTCGTTTTGAGAGCAAAATTTTGCGTATGATTTTCGGCCCGTACTTCTACACAAAGGCCATACTGGTATTCTTAACCCCTTCGAAGTACCAATAGACATGGACATGCGGGATGATGCAAAATGTGTTCACTAAGAGCTTCGAAACTGTGTTTCCATCCCGGGAGGAATGAGAAGGACTCGATTTCCCTCTATACCGATGGGTCCAAGATGGAGACGGATGTAGGTAGTGGGATCTCCTCTTATTTAGACTCCCAAGCCACTGCAGTTTATACCAAGTGGAAATAACACCGATAACGGAGGGCTTCACATGACTCAGAATCAATGATAACCAGTCTGCGATAAAATCCCTGGCAACGGCCACAAATCAAAGACATCTCTCAACTGCCGCCTATCTCTAGACGAGGTGGCTAAACAGTTCAATATAAAACTACTGTGGGTTCTCGGGAATAGGGATATTCCAGGAAGCTGCGCGGTCGACGAATTCTCAAGGTTAAGGTCAAGCACACTCAATATTCCAAACTTGAGGTATTTAAAAACACTAATAAGCTCGGTAAAGCAAATGATAAAACTTCCAACCATAGAGGCTACCAACTTCCAATGGAACGAAAGTAACATCGGATTTATCACTCAACAAATCTGGCCTAAGCTAAACCGAACCAGAGACCTTGTGGGAGCCAAAAGGGAAACCTTAAGCACATTAGTGGGTGTCATTACAGTTACAATTACTTCTGCTGCGACTGCATGGATGAGGGGGAATAGGAATCAATGCACCATCTCCTCTGCACATGTCCTTCTTTTGGGAATCGCAAGAGGGTCTACCTCGGCTCGCCCTTCTACGATAACTTAAGTGAGCTTGCTTGCTTTGGTGGCGTCACAGCCCATGAAGGGCCAGAGCAAAGCTTCTCTCTTTTTTTACACAGGTGAAAGGGACCTACAGTTCAATGCCGATTCCGAACGGCTTGAGTGGAGAAGCTTTTTCATGGCAAGTATACTACGGAGAGTTTTACCAGTACCCCGCCGAGGAGGGACGCCGCGAAATAAACTTTCGATGGCGTTGGTGTTATCGGGATCCGAACTCGCTCATCGTGCGCCAGAGTCTAACACACTAACCACTGCGCCACCACTTAAGTGAGCTGGCAGATATAAAAATAGCTCAACTCCATCGCTTCATCAGAAGCACTGATTGGTTTCAAGGTGGCGGTTGTAGGTAATATGATCCATGTGGTATCACAATGGGCCGACTTCGGCCTACGTGTGACGTATGCCAACCACTACAACCTATCCTAACCTGTATAAATGGGGAGTGGAGGAGAAGACTTCATAGCGATTTGTACGGGCTATATAGGATTAAACGCCCAAGAAGGCTAGGTCATGTAGAGTGCATGGAAAATACAGCTCCCGCCCGGAAGGTGTTTGGACCCAACCCTGAGGGACGGCGCGATCGAGGACGGCCAAGTTTAAGGTGACGCCAGCAAGAAGACCTCAATCAACTGGGCTTGTAGTACTGGAAACTGCTGGCGAAAGACCGTGCCAGTTGGGTAGGTTTTTTTAAAGGAGGCCCAGGTTCGTCATGAACTGTAGAGCCGAAAGAGAAGGAGAAGGAGACGAAGATGTGGTTTATGTTAGATGGCGCAAATCATGAATTGCCAAATAAAGTCCAATACCTGAATCACGTCTCACTTGCAGCCTATAGCGTCGATAGGTGTCTTACAGACATTTGACTTGAGCATCGAAAGACTTGACCTTCTAAAGATACATCAGTCTGCGGTTGGTGACCCTGTAATTCCCATAAATATGTTCATAAATGCATTGGAGACTTCAGATCAATCGCCTGATTAGATGGTCAAAACTCGCTGTTCTTGGACCTAAGACCTCGATATTCGACGATTTGTCGCCTTACCCAATGCTTCTCTAACTTATTTTCTTTTGAATTCAACTACACCACAACAATAGGCTTACAATCTGACGATACACAAATCACGAGTTTTACTCGCGCTTGGTTAGACTACCGACTATAAGGCTAAGCGCAGTAGACAATGCTTTTGGAAACTATGCCAAAGACGATTGCTGCTACCTTTAAAGCCCTCATCGCTATGTGGAACACGTTCTCTCCGCTAATCAATTAGCCAACTCACAGCAGTGAAGCGACGAGAAGAAACCAAATGTTATGCAGTGAAAGTGAGAATCAGTCGAGAACAGCATGTGGCTGCAATCGGTGCCTCTCGTGCTTTTACTCTGTCTGACTCGAACGAGTATTGCCACTTCAGCAGACGTAAATTTGAAAATCATCGGAGGTACTGAAGCCAGTCCTCATGCATTTCCCTACCAAGTAGGAATAGCTATAAGGGAACCATCGGAACGATCGGGATGGTGTGGAGGTGCTCTTATATCATCACAGACTGTCGTCACTGCCGCACATTGCTTAAAGGGGTAAGTATTCACATGGATCTTCTGATTGCAGTGATGATAGTCTGGTTTAGAGTTCGACGAGCGACAGTCTTTATAGGAGCTCATGACGTCCGGAACTTATCGTCAACATCCAACGCAATGCTGATTGACGTGACTCCAAGCCATATGCTCCTTCATTCCGGATGGTCATCCAGATACGTGGTAAACGACATTGCTCTTATTCAATTACCTGCAAGTGTTCCATTCAGTGGTGACTACGCTCCATTACGTGAAATGATGACAATTTGTCTAGGTTGACCTCTCTCTCTTGCAGATACTATCCAACCAATCCCTCTGGCAACCACAGAGACAACAATTGTTCCGCAACAAACACTCGTCGTCACTGGATGGGGGCGCACGTCTAAAAACAGCACAATCGCACGGCCTTCCAAACTGCATTTCATCGCTCTCAGCGTTGAACCTGACTACAAGTGCCAAGAGCTTTTCTTCTATTACAATTCGACCGTCAATATTTGCCTAGCAGGTGATGCCACCAAGACCACTTGTCGTGGTGATTCTGGTGGACCGATTGTTGCCACTGATGAACAGACTGGCAAGCTGGTCCTAGTCGGAATCACCTCGTATGGCAGAAAGTGCGAAAATGTATCCGTCCTGACCAGAGTTTCTTCGTACCTTGATTGGATCTCGGTAAACAGTAATGTAAATAAAAGATAGAAAGTTCATCTGTGAGTTAATCCGCGTTAGATGTGTCGTTATCTGTCGCCCGTAAATCTCCCATTTACGAGTATTGGTTACTATCAACAGATTTTGGACTCCAGTTGATACACTCTTGAAATAAACAACAGAATTGACGCTGTTAGCCAGAGATTTTGGCTTACTGCTCATCTTGTAATGCAAACAACCATCCATCCGGCTCGGGGATATCTACTCTATCCTGGCAAAAGCACGAGGACATCTGTATTATTAAAAATCGACAATCATCCGCGTAAAGATTACTTTATGGCTCCGCCGGATATCACCACACGAAGAAGGAACGAACGAAGGACATAATTTCATATCTTGGAATTCATATCACAGAATCCTTACCATCTCCCCCCGCACCGCATATCGCCGACCAAACCACATTGCTTGCTCAAGATGTTGTGGCATCTCTAATTTGTCCTCCGAGCTCACTTTGTCCGCCCACTCCTACCGGATACGGCCGCATCACACCGGTTCGGGATGGCAAATGAGTTTCTTGTGTTTTTCATTAAAAACGGATGGATTGTCCTTGGGGCATAATATCGAGAGACGACATTGAAATGAGCAGAAAGGACAGCATGGGGGGGACGAAAATCGAAAAAGGAAGCAAAACAGCAAAGCGAACTCAAAACAGTTCCTTGGAATTGCTGCTGCTTTGTGCCAAAGGATATTTTTTGTTTTGTCTCTCGTTGATGTTTGAGCGACGTATAGACTAAGATGGAATTTGATGGTAAACTGGGAAAACGAGGAAGGCTGTTGGGGTGAGTGGGACGCTATCTATACAAGGACCGAATCAAAGTACTCAATCGAAAGAAGGTTGAGTAGGTTAGATAGAATGCAAAATTGGCAAAATGGCTCATCCGGACGGGATGGGATTCTGGAGTTTTTTTTTTTTGGTTGTATCCTTACTTCATGACGGAAAATAACTTTTTTTAAATGTCCTTGAAAGAAGTTTTAAGATTTCCGGCAGATGAAAGTCCAGTTCAACCAGGAACTTCTTGTGCCATTTAAAGAGAAGATAAAAATCAATTCGTCCAATTTAGCCACTTTTGAGGGATGAGGATAACCAGGATAACCACTTTCTCTTCGAGGATCGATTGTAACTCCTTGGGCTCACTATCTCTTCTGTAAGTTAGTCAATCAAACGTCTATTACTGTTCAGTTCCTGCAGCAAACATTACATTCAAGTGATTTGCTTAGCGTGGGACTTAAGTGTTGGAGGCGTCCAAATGTCGAATTTTGCACGAATTATACTTCAACTTTTGGACAACGGAAAGGAAGGAAGGAAGTATCGTTATCATGCTAGGCGACAAAAGCTTTTTTAAAACGCAATTTGTACATGTTCGAGCGTCATACTCTTATTGTGTTTGTCACACAACCTGGGCGGGGTGCAGATGGTTTGGGTCGTAGTTGTTCGTCCACTGCTCTCCAGGGGTGGTTGTTCTAGACAGGATTCGGGAGGAACTGGACTGAATTTTTTGAAGGTTCCATGCCAGTTATATTAGAACTGCATACACAGAGTATGAATTTGGGGTGAACATTTACTGCGAGCGTTATGCCTCATTTACAGTCGATGCTGAAAATATGGAAATGCTTCTTCGGCGAACTGTATAACTGTGAAGATGGCCAAGATTCCGCTGTCATGCAGAGCGCACCATTCACACTGGACGAAGATGAGCGAGAGTTCTAGCCATCCGACTTAGACGAGGTTAAGCTAGCGATATCAAAACTGAAGTCTATAAAGCTGCTGGCCCTGGCGACCTGCCTACTTAGCACCACCGCATCTGTAAGGCATGGTCGGAAGAAAGCGTGCCCGATGAATAGAATCTCAGCATCGTTTGTCCGGTCCATAAAAAAGGAGACCCCTATAACTGCCCCAATTATCGAAGAATAAGTCACCTTAACATCGAGTAAAGGATTTTCTCTGCCGTGCTGTGTGAACGCCTCAATCCATTCGTGGACAATTTGATAAGTTCCAATCAATGCCCATTGTGATACCAGGTGGATCATATTACCTTGAGAACTAACCGGTGCTTCTGATGGAGCGATGGAGTTCAGCTATTTTCAGGTCTGCTAGCTCACTTAAGTTTTCATAGATCCTCCTGCATTTCGGAAAAGAAGGGCATAATCAGAGGAGGTTATGTATCGATTCCTCTTCATCCTCATCCATGCAGCCGCGGCAGAAGTCATTGGAGGGTAGCCCTAGTCTGGTGGCGTGTTTTCCAATGTTTTCCAATGCAGTGACCTGTAATGACACCCACTAGAGTGCTTAAGGTTGCCCTTTTGGTTGCCACTAGGTCCTCGGTTCGTCCTAGGTTTAGCTTAGGCCAGACCTGTTTAGTGATAATGCCGATATTACTTTCATTCTATGGGAGGCTGGTAAGCTCTATGGTTCGAAGTTTTATCATGTGTTTTACCGTATTTATTGGGGTTTCCAGGTACCCAAGATGTGCTTGACCCTAACCTTGCGAGTTCGTCGGCCGCGCAGTTTCCTGGAATATCCCTATGCCGGGGAACCCACAGTACTTTAATGTTGAACTGTTCAGCCATCTCGTCTAGAGATAGGCGGCATGTGTTCGATTTGTGGGTTACCGCGGCAAGGGATTTTATCCCAGATTGGCTGTCCGTGCAAATGGTAATATCCTTAGCGGATATTACATTGATTCCGAGCCCTACAAGGGTCTCCGTTAACGCTGTTATTTCTGCTTGATACACACTGCAGTGATTTAGGAGTCTGAATGATAGGTTGAGGTAAAGTTCCTTAGAGAAGACTCCACTGCCTACATCCGTCTCCATCTTGGAGCCATTGCTGTAGAGGCAAATCGAGTCCTTCGGTATGACTTTCCCTTCATCCCATTCCTCCTTGGATGGAAAGACAACTTCGAAGTTCCTAGTGAACACATTCTGCGGGATGATATAGTCTGTGTCCATGGGTACTTTGAAGTGTTTAAGAATGGTAGTATGGCCTTTATGTGATATGGGCCATTTTCCTATGCCCCTAATCCGTAGGGCCACGCAGGCGTCAACCTGCTTGCTGAAGAGGTCCAACGGTGGAAAATGTAATAGAACATTTAAGGCCTCCTTGGGGGTTGATCTGATGGTTCTGCTTATATTTGTATAAGCTGGCCGATCTTTGTACTTTCCCCGGAAGGTTTCGATAAATGCATTGTCCAGAGCAGTCCACCCCACTTTTTGCCCACCTCTTTCTTACAGCTGTAGAGGGCAATGGTTGCTTTCTTGACACGATCAAGAATGTTGGGTTTCCAATTTAGCCTCCTCTCAAGGACTAGGCCAAGGTATTTAGCCTGATCTTTGATTATTAGTTGGGTTCCAACCAACCTCGGTGGGTTGAAGGGCGGAATCTTATATTTATTGGTAAACAGTACTAGGTCGGTCTCCTAGCGATTGCACCCCGCATTACATTTCCCAGTGGAAATTTACCTGTGGTGGCAAAGGCAATAGCAATGTCATCTGCATAGGCGGTCACAGTGTACCCTTCCTGTTCCAGCAACAGTACTAGTTCATTGACCTCAACGTTCCAGAGGAGAGGGGAGAGCACTCCACCCTGTGGTGTGCCTCTGCTGACCATTCTAGTTGAGACGGCAACAGCGAAGTTGGCTTTGACGACTCTTTTTGTTAGCAGTTGTCGTACCAGTTCTATCACTGATCCCGTAGCACCCAGATCAGACAGCGCTTTGGTGACGGCCCATGGTTCAACATTGCTAAAGGCGCTCTCAATATCGAGAAAGGCCACTAGGGTATATTCCTTGTGTCCCAGTGACCTTTCTATTATGCTGATCAGTGAGTGGAGTGCTGTTTCCATCAATTTGCCTTTGTTGTAGGCATGTTGGTTATCCGACAGCCTTCCTGAGATATAGCTGTAACTTATATGTGCGTCTAAAATCTTCTCTAGAGTTTTTAGTAGAAAAGAAGTAAGACTTATAGGCCTCAAGTTATTTGCATACGTGTGGGAGCCTTTGCCTGCCTTGGGTATGAAAATGACTTTGATCACCTTCCACTTGCTGGGGATGTAGGATAAGGAGAGGCACCTCTTATATATTACCACAAGCCAGGGAAGTATGAGATCCGGTCCTGGAGACTTGTAAGGTTCAAAGCTTTTTAAAGATCAGAGGACAATGTTGTTGTTTACCAGGTTGGGAGCACGCTCGAAGGAGGATGTTCTCGGCTGGATGACTTGAGGACATGTCATAGCCGAGTCACTACTGTCCGAAAAGTGTGCGTTCAGAAGAAGTTCCAGGACTTCCGTGCTGGAGGTCGTCCAGGAACCATCATTTCGCATTAGGTGACTTGGGTTGTATGATGCCGAAGCCAGTATCTTCCTGATTTTTGAAGCTTCGGAGACCGCCTTGATGTTTTCGCAGTAGTTCCTCCATGATTGCCTTTTGGCCTTCCTGGTCGCTGCTTTGAATGATTTAAGTGCCTCCTTATAGAGGTCCCAATCATCTTGCAAGCGGCTAAATATTGCTTTGTTAAGGAGCTTTCTACTCTCTTTCCTAATGGGGACTATCTCTTTATTCCACCAGCGCAGAATAGCTCTTGCCAACCGCTGTTTCTTCGGGCTAAAGAGGTTTGAGTACTGGAACCCTCTCTCAAAAAACTAAGGTGACCCTCTATAAACCCTAATCATTCCGGTCTTCCTCTACGGCACAGGGGCTTGGACTTTATCAAAAATGGATGAAGAAGCCCTTGGTCGTTTCGAGAGGAAAATTCCGAGTACAATCCTCGGTCCGGTTTGTGTTGACATAGAGTGGACGAAAAGATTCAACCAAGAACTGTACGGGCTCTACACGGAAATTGATCTACAGATTCAACGTCTGAGATGGCTAAGCTATTTAGAGCGAATGGACAGCACGGTTTAGGCCCGAAGAGTCGTCGACTCCAACCCCGTGGGAGCTGATCTTCTCGCGGTGGGGGTCGACTAGCAGGTTTGGGGTGTGCGAATCGATTTTCGTATAGCCCAAACCTGGCTAACGAAGCGGAAACCCCCTATGGATGACAAAAAGGAGACCTGCCTACCATGGTTGGCCAGGACCCCATTCGGAGCCAAGCCTAAATGGTGGCAGTATGCGAGCGTCTGGTTGCCGGTCTGTCCCGCTCGGCAGCCGGTCGGGCTTAGCCGGAAGAAATCAAGAGCAACTCGGCGGTGGCCCTGTGAGCCATTACGGAGGTGGAAGGGGATGCACGCACCAGTGCACTAACCAGTGCGTGCGGGGAGTAAAAGTTAACAGACACCGGCGTCGACTTAGGATGGGCACATGGAACGTCTCATCGCCCACAGGAAAGCATCTCGAGCTGGTTGGGGAAGCTGCCAGGTATCGGTTAGATATCGTAGGTATCTCTTCGACAAAGCAAAGAGGATATAGAACTGAGACAATTCGGACGGGTGGAAACTCTTTCGTCGGGAGTTGCAACTCAAATATCGGCCAAGGCGGGAGTGGGGATAGTCATAAGTCCCATGCTGGCAGACAGGGTATTGGAGTGGATACCATTAGGAGGGAGAGTCGCGATCTTAAAACGCAAGATTGAAAGATCAACTTTCGCTCTGGTGCAGGTGTATGCACTGAATCTAGAGTCAAATTATGCGACTTTGAGATGGATTCCTATATCCTAACGATACGAGGGAGTGCGTTTGGGAAGAACCGTGATCCTCATCAAAACGCGTACGGAGAGAGGTTGTTGGATTTTTGCAATGCAAATGGCATATCCATTATGAACACCTTCTTTCCGCACAAAGTCATTCATAAATATACGTGGTATCGTCGGAGTCTCCAACAGAAATCGTTGATAGATTTCTTTGTGGTACCGTCGTGTGTGAAACGAATGGTTTGTGACGTTCGTGTGTTGAGAGGAGCTGATCATCACCTGGTGCTTTGTAAGCCGTATCTTACTGATCTTGTCTGCCAAGCCGGAAACCAAGAGTGGTTACACGCATACGGTGGGAGAAACTACAGAGCAGTGAGGTGCAGAACACTTCGCAAGGCTTGAGCCAACAGTTTTTCCATCGCATGTAGAAGAAGAATGGCGGCTATTTTCCACAGCTGTCATTGCCTCTGCACGTGATGTTTGTGGAGAGAAGCTGCTTGGTGTGACGGCTGGTGGTGAGAAAAGAACTGAGTTCAAGAAGCCATCAGAAAGAAGAAGAAGGCCTACAGGGACTGGATTCACTTGGGAGACTCTGCTTCCCATGACCAGTACACTGTGGCGCGGAGGCAAATTGCTTGAGCGAGCAGCTTAAAAGCAGTCCTGGAAGGAGTTCGGTGAGAAATTGGAAAGCGACCATAGATCTGCGAAAAAGGTGTTCTGGCAAACCATTCGCCGGCTCAGAGGAAGGAAATTCAACATTATCGAATGAGTTAAATCCAAAGATGGCGTGTTGCTTTCCAATGAGATGGACATCTTACGCAAATGGAGCGAGCACTTTTCGGAGCTGATCAATCCTGAACAGGGCGCTGAGGGGGACAGACATATAGTCTTGAGTGGGTCGGAGAATAGTCCAACGGTGGAGGAAGTCATTTTAGCGATTGAATCGCTAAAAGTTGGCAAATCCGCCGGTCTGGCTGAAGTTCGGCCAGAAATGCTTAAGGCAATGGGTAAAGAGGGAGTATTATAGCTCTCTCGTGTCACTAAGGTGACCTGGGAATGCGATGAGACACCTAGCGATTGGCAGACCGGGGCGATTGCTCCTCTTTTCAAAAAGGGGGATGAAAAAGAGTGCTCCAACTATAGGGGCATATCTCTTTTAAGTGTCCCCGGTCAAGTCTACGTTAAGGTGCTGGAGGCGCGTTCTACAGCTATGATCGAATCCAAGATAGGGGATGAACAGTGAGGGTTTTGTCACGGCAGAAGTACAACCGACCAGCTTTTCACTCTTAAGAATGGTACTCGAGAAGGCTGGGAGTATGCCAAACCGATCTTCAGCTGCTTTGTAGATTTGGAAAATGCGTATGACCAAGTTCCTCGAGGTAAACTCTGGAGTGTTCTGCAGGTCCCCTTATGTGGGCCATTCAGCCGTTTACACAAACTATAGCAGCTGCGTTCGGGTTAACGGTAGTAAATCAACACCTTTCACCGTGGGCGTTGGACTTCGCCAACGGTGCGTCTTTTCACCTCTCCTTTTCATTATATATATGGACTGGATGTTGCAGCGCAGTAGAGGCGAGGAGTGTTTTACATTGGGAGAGTTGTGGGTAAGCCATCTTCTTTTTGCAGATGACTTAGTTTCCTCACATCCTCCCAGACGGAACTCAAGCGCGCGCTAGATAGTTTTGTGGCCGTATGTCCTGATGCTGGAATGAGGGTTAACGTGGACAAATCCGAGGTTATGGCTATTTCCAGAATACCTATCCAATGCACGCTACATGTTAGTAGAGTCCCATTGAAGCAGGTGGAGAAATGTAAGTATCTCGGGGTCTTCTTCACGAGTGATGGGAGGAGTAATACTGAGCTTTCCTGCAGGATTGGCAAAGCTGGGTCAATTCGGAAACAGCTTGGAAGATCTGAATTCAGGAAGACCGAGCTTGGTGTCAAAGTCAAGTTAGCGGTTTTTAACTCAGTATTTGTTCCAACTCTCACCTATGGTCATGAAATGTGGGTATTGACCGAAAGAATAAGATCGCGAATACAAACGGCCGTAATGAGATTTCTTCGTGTTGTTGTGGGAGTTCCTCGCCGGGATAGGGTGAGAAACACAACGCGCGAGGAGTTCAACGTGGAGCAGCTGCTTCTCCGAACGGAAAGGGCTATGCTTCGATGGTTTGGTCACGTGAGACGAATGTCGCAATCATCACGACTTCCGAAACATGCCTTAGATGCAATGCCATGCGGCAGGTGACCGCTTGGCAAACCCAGGACGAGGTGGTTGGACCAAGTCCAAAAACTCGCCTGGGTGTGCTTGGGCATAGCTCCTGATGAGTTAGAATCGATGGCGGAGGATCGAGTGGCCTGGAGATCCCGCGTACCCCCGCGATCCGTTTAGTGGAACATGCGGGCCATTGAAAATGTATGTATGTATGTATGTTGTAAACGAAGTGTGTACTCCTATCGCTGGAGGCCAGTGGGTGCCAGGTCATTGCGTATGCAGATGATATTTCACCAGCATTTTTCTTTACTTTTTTATAGTTGGCACAGGTTAGAGAGTTATACTTTTATGGTATTTGTTACACAATCTGAACGGAGTGCAGTGGTTTGGATCTTAGATGTTCGTTCCCTACTTTCCAGGGGTGGTTGTCTTAGATAGGATTCGAGAGGAACCGACCGAATTTTCACGTTGGTTGTAGTTCTCAGCAACTGTTCCACGCACTTGTGGTCTTATATTATAATTGGACACACGGAGTATGGATTTAAAGTGACCATATACTGTGAGTGTTACGCCTTCATTAGTATGTTTGATCACATTCACAACAGCGGTGTTGCATAGTTTTTTTCCGTAAAGGAATTGTTTTTTCTTGGCTACGAAATTACTTTGAACTACAGACCTTCTGCTAGACGGTCGGTGATGTTTAGCACTGCACCACGGCTACCACCATCAGATGGGGTATCAAACCCCATATCACACAATGGCTGTATACCGCGGTTGTTAGGCCTATTTTAACGTACGGCTGCTTAGTCTGGTGGGAGGCACTGTGAAGATCTAAAGGTCAAACTTCTAAGTAGAGTAGAAAGGATAGCATGCATCGCTACAACCAGGGAACTGCGAACAACACCCACTGAAGCCCTCGAAACGATGCTTCACCTACTACCCTTGGATCTTTTTGACAAGGAAAAGACAAAGAAATCGGCGTTGCGACTTAAGGAATCAAGACATAGGAAGTTCTCCGAAATAGGGCACGCTAGTATTCCATGCCAAAACAGTGATTTAAGTGAAGTCGCGGACATACTTAATCCCGAGCCTGGACTTCAATGGAAGGGGGGATGAATTCCCAAGCAAAGGCACTGCACTGGAAATATACACGGACAGGTACAGGAAAGACAATCATGTGGATGCCGGTGTCTATGCGTCGGCCCTAAAAATCATCCAATTCTTTAAACTACCGAACCATTGTAGTGTATTCCAACCTGAATTAACGGCAACTCGTGAGACCGCCCACTGTTTGTCTTTGAGATCGATGGACTACAGTGACATTGTCACCTACGCAGACAGCCAAGCAGCAATAAAACCACTCGAGTCACCACTCTTTTATATTCCCCAAGATGAAGTCTCAAAGGAACTCATCATGGCGGTGTAGGGAAGGTCGAAGAGATTGTAACCATGGTTCTGAACAAGTTAGCTACGGAAGATTATCAAGGGTGGTTCCAATCGTGGAAGCAATGTTGGAATCATTGTCTAGAGTTAGAGGGGAACTACTGTGGCGATCGATAGCACGATTTTGCACCACACTCTTTACAGATTCCCGGAACTTAATTGCCAAACCTCACGTACCAAAAGTGAATAATATGAAATGGCTGACGGTCCTTATGAAAAGTATTTCATCACTCAAAGCCCCTGCACGCGTCTGCAAAAAAAGAAAAAAAACTTAAGCTCGCGTAATAAGACTTGAGAGCGTTTGCACCCTCAACGACACAGTCAACAACGATATTCTTGAACTACGCACTTGTGTCTATGCAAGTAATCGCTGTCGCACTTAGCTGCAAATCAATCAGAAGAGGCCACTTCTCCGGTATCACCAAAAATCATTGCCTTATCACTGACTGCGACTACTATAAAAACTCCTTGTTAGCACCTACAAGTCATCAGTGTTAGCAAGTCTCCCTTACAACAATGAAATTCTTACTATTAGCAATCGCACTCTGTGTCGCATCCGTGTCCACTATGGGCATTAACTGGGATGAGGTTGTTTCAATGAACGCCGATTCTCAGATCGAGGAATTTGCCGAAAGATCCACCGGTGAGGGTCGCATTACCAACGGGCAAGTCGCCAGGCCAAAGCAATTCCCCTATCAAGCCGGTTTGATGCTCCACCTAGCCAAGGGCTCAGGTTGGTGCGGTGGCACTTTGATATCTAACCAATGGATCCTCACCGCTGCTCACTGTACAGATTCGTGAGTGTTGTGCTTCATAAAATTCTCGAATAACTTGATGACCTTTTTGGGGTTTTCAGAGTCAACTCGGTTGATGTATACCTGGGAGCACTCGATCGTACCAATCCAAAGGAACCTGGCCAGAAGATTATCCGTGTGCAGAAGAATAACGTCATCGTTCATGAGCACTGGAACCCGAGTACCTTGCAAAACGACATCTCATTGATCAAACTGCCATCGCCTGTTGCATTGAATGGTGAGTAGTGCTTCTTAGATGCATACCTACTGGATTGTGTAATATTTTCTGTTTCAAGACTACATTCGTCCGGCTAAATTGCCAAAGAAGAGTGGCAGCTACTCCACCTATGCCGGTGCCAAAGCTATCGCCTCTGGCTGGGGCAAGATCACCGACTGTAAGTAGGACTCACTCTAATGCATCTATTCGTGGTATCTGAAAAACTTCTTGTATACTCTAGCCGCAACCGCCGCCACTGACAAGCTCCGCTGGGTTGAGGTACCTATCCTGGCTAACTCCGCATGCAGTCCCTACTACGGCGGAAATGTGAAACAGGATCACATTTGCATCAGTACCAAGGGAGCCAAGTCAACCTGCAACGGCGATTCCGGTGGTCCACTTGTTTTGGCTGATGGTAGCAACACTGTAATCGGTGCAACCTCGTTCGGTATTGCCTTGGGATGCGAGAAGGGATGGCCTGGTGTATTCACTCGTGTGACTTCCTACTTGGACTGGATCGCCCAGCACAGCGGTGTTGTCAACACGTGAATAAAGGGCTGTAAACAAGCTTCAGTTGTAAATATAAGCCTTTGAGAGCAGTAATAGAATTTGTTGTAGTTTTAATGGCACACTATTTGACAGCGTTGGTTGACGCCATTAATCCGTTTCTCTCTGTGGATGATTAGAGGCAGTATCATACGAACGCGCTACAGTCTGTGCACATGTTAGCTCGCCACTAGCAATACGTCATCGGTTATCTAGTTGCGAACGCAAGTGGTGATGACACGTTACACAAAATCACTTATGGCTGAATCGCCGTACTTTTGCAGTTAATACGACCGCCCCCTCAACGGAAATGGAGCAAGTGTCAACCGAAGAAGAGGCAATCAAACATGGCTTTACTTGAAGTTACTGTATTTATGGAACAACACCCACTGCAGCCCTCGAAACGATGCCTCACCTACTCTCCTTGGATCTTTTTGGCAAGGAAAACGCAAAGAATCAGCTCATTGACAGTTCTCCGAAATAGGGCACGCTGGTAAGTGAAATCACGGATTACTTAATCCCGAGCCCGGACTTCAAGATTATATATAAAACAACGGTTCCCAACCGACGACAAAGGCGCGTGATGAATTCCCAAGCAAAGGCACTGCATTGGAAATATAGACGGAGGGATCCAGGAATCCTTTAGACTACCGAACCACTGTAGTGTATTCCAAGCTGAATTAAGGGCAACTCGTGAGACCGCCCACTGTTTGTCTTTGAGATCGATGAACTACAGTGACATTGTCACCTACGCAGACAGCCAAGCGGCAATAAAACCACTCGAGTCACCACTCTTTTATATTGCCTAAGATGAAGTCTCAAATGAACTCATCATGGCGATGTAGAGAAGGTCGAAGAGACTGTAACCATGGTTCTGAACAAGTTAGCTTCGGAAGATTATCAAGGGTGGTTCCAATCGTGGGAGCAATGTTGGAATCAGTGTGTAGAGTTAGAGGGGGCTACTGTGGCGATCGATAGCACGATTTTGCACCAGACTCTTTACAGATTCCCGGAACTTAATTGCCAAACCTCACGTACCAAAAGTGGATAATATGAGATGGCTGACGGTCCTTATGAAAAGTATTTCATCACTCAAGGCCCCTGCACGCCTTTGCAAAAAAAAGAAAAAAAAAAACTTAAGCTCGCGTAATAAGACTTGAGAGCGTTTGCACCCTCAACGACATAGTCAACAACGATCTTCTTGAACTACGCACTTGTGTCTGTATAAGAGGCCACTTCTCCGGTATCACCACAAATCATTGCCTTATCACTGACTGCGACTACTATAAAAACTCTTTGTTAATACTTACAAGTCATCAGTTTAAGCAAGTCTCACCTACAGCAATGAAGTTCTTACTATTAGCAATCGTACTCTGTGTCGCCTCCGTGGCCGCTATGGGCATTAACTGGGATGAGGTTGTTTCAATGAACGCCGATTCCCAGATCGAGGAATTTGGCGAAAGGTCCATCCAGGGTCGCATTACCAACGGGCAAGTCGCCAGGCCAAAGCAATTCCCCTATCAAGCCGGTTTGGAGCTCCACCTAGCCAAGGGCTCAGGTTGGTGCGGTGGCACTTTAATATCTAACCAATGGATCCTCACTGCTGCTCACTGTACTGATTCGTAAGTGTTGTGCATCATAAAAGACTCGAATAATTTGATGGTCTTTTTGGGGTTTTCAGAGTCAAGTCGGTTGATGTGTACCTGGGAGCACTTGATCCTAACAATCCACAGGAACCTGGCTGGAAGATTATCCGTGTGCGGAAGAATAACGTCATCGTTCATGAGCACTGGAACCCGAGTACCCACCAAAACGACATCTCATTGATCAAACTGCCATCGCCTGTTGCATTGAATGGTGAGTAGTGCTTCTTAGATGCATACCTACTGGATTGTGTAATATTTTCTGTTTGAAGACTACATTCGTCCGGCTAAATTGCCAAAGAAGAGTGGCAGCTACTCCACCTATGCTGGTGCCAAAGCTATCGCCTCTGGCTGGGGCAAGATCACCGACTGTAAGTAGGACTCACTCTAATGCTTCAATTCGTGGTTTTTTGGAGAACTCTGTGTATACTCTAGCCGCAACCGCAACCACTGACAAGCTCCGCTGGGTTGAGGTACCTATCCTGGCTAACTCCGCATGCAGTCCCTACTACGGCGGAACTGTGAAACAAGATCACATTTGCATCAGTACCAAGGGAGCCAGGTCAACCTGCAATTGCGATTCCGGTGGTCCACTTGTTTTGGCTGATGGTAGCAACACTGTAATCGGAGCTACTTCGTTCGGTATTGCCTTGGGATGCGAGAAGGGATGGCCTGGTGTATTCACTCGGGTTACTTCCTACTTGGACTGGATCGCCCAGCACAGCGGTGTTGTCAACACGTGAATAAAGGGCTGTAAACAAGCTTCAGTTGAAAATATAAGCCTTTGAGCGCGGTAATAGAATTTGTTGTAGTTTTAATGGAACACTATTTGACAGCGCTGGTTAACGCCATTAATCCCTTTCTCTCTGTGGATAACTGGAGGCAGTATCATACGGACGCGCTACAGTGTTTACTCGCCACTAGCAATACGTCATCGGCTATCTAGTTGCGAACGCAAGTGGTGATGACACATTACACAAAAGCACTTACGGCTGAATCGCCGTACTTCTGCAGATAATACGCCCGTCCCCTCGACAGAAATGTACTAAATGTCAACTGAAGAAGACGCAATCAAACTTGGCTTTACTTGGAGTTTCTGTATTTATGGAACAACGCCTGTATGCTCCTGAATCCATGAGAGAAATGATGTAACTCTTGCGAAGCCAACTGGCCAACCCACTTCACAGCCATTAGTAATACCAAACGATGCAATTCCGATTAGAATATTTGTTCCCTGGAGTACAAGGGGGCCGCCTGAGTCACTACTGCATGTTGATTTATAAGACGCCTTGTTGCCAACACACAAGTTCGAGGTCGGAAGCCGTCCATAGTAAATGGCACAAGCTGCATTACTAATCACCGGTACTTCGGCGTGTTGAAGGGTTTGAGAAAGCGACGTGGCAGCTATGGTTAAAGTCAGTTGTAAGCAGATTGTCACTGAGGAACTATGATACTTACCATCACTGACATGTCCCCATCCGGATGCAATTACTGTTTCCCCAGCATAGAGTGAAGCGGTTACATTGAACAATGGCAACGAAATTGCCTTGATATGGTCTAGAAATCGAAAAGTAAGAACCAAATGAACCATTTACGCCGTTCCTTCAAACGACTTACCTGTGAAGGTAATAGCTTTATGTAGACGAATTAGAGACACATCATTCTCCAGCGTCCAATCGTCATATTCCTCGTGCACAACCACACTGCTCTCAGTCGCTTCGACTTGAATCACAAGTTCTTTTACGGATCCAGTCGGATTACTCCGAAGACTGCCGAGAATCACCTTAATATTGGTGGCCCTAGACGGAAAGTAGGAATTCGTAAGCCCTGGAAGAGGTTCAAATTTCAAGAACATACCCCACAGTACAGTGAGCAGCAGTGAGAATCCATTGGTCCGAGATCAAAGCACCGCCGCACCAATAGCTGATATTTTCAAACTTAAGCAACAGTCCCACTTGGTATGGAAACTGTGCATCCCTGGCTTCTTTCACATTTGTGGTCCACTCTGCACTCGGTCGCCGTCCAATGGGCACCAATGGCAGTCTAGTATCAAAATGCCTCGGGCGAATGTTTACTTTATCGCCCAAACTAGCCACGCTGGCTGATATCAACAAGCGAATGACAATCGATAGCTTCATAGTCCGTCTATGGCTTTACGAAAACTGTAGCCCACGCGAACTTCTGTCTAGAAGTTCAAAAATTATTAAAGAGCTAATCAGTTGGAACGGATAACAGAATTTTAGATTTGATAAGACGCCCGAAAATTCTGGCCATGGGAAATTTCGGTGATAAGAAGGCGTTACGCGGTCTTGATGACTTTATGTGAATTAGGATTGCGCGAAAAGATTGGATGTAGTAGCCTGAAGTAATTAATTGTAGGTGACGTATTAGGCAGCAAGTCCAAGGTGATCTCATCAATTAACGTCGATTTCAGGAATTCCAGAGCCCCTACCTATAAGATCGATCGGGCTATAACAATACGCTTTAGTTCGGTTCAGATTCTTTTCCTAATTAAGGCATTCAATGTTCTGGGTATGCATATGTAGATGAAGTTTGGCCAGAACTAATAGGTTTTTATAGGTCGCACAAGTTCAAGAGTCATACTCTAATTATGATTGTCCAACAATCTGAACGGAGTGCAGATGGTTTGGACCGTAGATGTTCGTTAACTACTCTCCGTGGGTGATTGTCCCAGATAGGATTCGAGAGGAACTGGACTGGATTTTCACGTTGGTTCTAGTTCCCAGCAAATGTTCCAGGCCATACTTACTTACTTAGGTGGCGCTACAGTCCGTGGTGAACCTGGGCCTCAACCAACAAGCGTCTCCAGCCGGCACGGTCTTTGGCCAGCTGTTTCCAGTGCCGCACGCCCAGTTGGTTAAGGTCCCCTTCTACCTGCGTGCGCCACCGTTGATGCGGCCGTCCTCTGCCGCGCCTTCTTTCCGGGGTGGATTCGAAGACTCTTCGGGTTGGAGCTGTATTTTCCATGCGCTCTACATGGCCTAGCCACCCCAGACGCTGTATCCGTAGACGTCGTACCAGGTCGATGTCGCTGTACAACCCGTACAGTTCTTCGTTATATCTTCTCCTCCATACACCCTTTGAAGATACGGGACAGTAGATAGTGCGCAGAATTTTCCTCTCGAAACGACCAAGGCCATCTTCATCCGCTTTTGTTAAGGTCCAAGCCTCTGTGCCGTAAAGGAGGACTGGGATGATTAAGGTCTTATATAGTGTCACCTTGGTTTTCCGAGAGAGGGCTCTACTTCTCAAATGCCTCTTGAGCCCAAAGGAACAGCAGTTGGCAAGAGTGATTCTGCGTTTTAACTCAGCGCTGGTGTTGTTGTCGCTGGTCATCAGTGAGCCAAGGTAGACGAATTCCTGGACCACTTCAAAGTTATATCCGCCAATGGTGACGTTCTGGCCAATACGTCGGTGTTGTCCGTCTCTTTTAGATGAAAGCAGATATTTGGTTTTACCCTCATTGACCTTGAGACCCATCTTAGCCGCTTCTACCTCAATGCTTACAAAGGCCTCATTGACGTCTCGCCAATCACGTGAGTGTCATCGGCGTACGCAAGCAATTGCGTAGACTTGAAATAAATCGTACCTCTTGTGTTGGCCAGTGACTCTTGCACGATCTTTTCATGCACGATGTTGAAAAAGTTCCATGACAACGCGTCACCTTGCCTAAATCCTTTTTTAACATCAAAGGTCTCGGTTTGCTCATTACCGACCTTAATGGAGCAGCGAGAATTCTCCATTGTCATCCTGCACGATCGGACGAGTTTGGCAGGGATGTTAAAACTAGACATTAGACATGGCTTTGTACAGCTCGTCTCTATATACGCTGTCATACGCGGCCTTGAAATCGACGAAGAGGTGGTGAGTGTCGATTTGGTATTCCTGGGTCTTCTCCAAGATCTGCCGTAGCGTAAGTATTTGGTCTATTGGGGAATTACCTGGCCTGAAACCACACTGATAAGAGCCGATCAGGTTATCCACAAACGGTTTCAGGCGTTCACACAATACGGCATAGAAGATCTTATATGAGTTAACACGACAAAGTCTCAAATCCAAAGTAGGTCAAACCAGCACGCGCATCCGCTACAATGCACTCGCTGGGTAAACAACAGAGTACGTTGACCAATAACGCTGAATCGCCAATATCATCAACACCACACACCGGATGAGCAATGCTGACCCAACATCGCGAACACCGTCAACACCACACGCCGGATGAACAATGCTGACACCGCACCTGCTGCAGTTGAGGTATCAGGGTATAAATTAGCTTAAGGTAGTCGATAAGTTGTTCAGTTGTTTTTCCTCTTTCATTGTTATTTCATTATTGGTAATAAAGTGGGGGTTCGTCCCAATAAAGTGTAAAAATAGTTTTTTTTGAAAAATAAAGTAAGAAAAACTTTAACTGGCGCCCGAGCAGGGACAGGCAACCGCGGTATACAGTAAAGCCCTCAAGTAGTGCTAGTGCCGCGTAAATTTGAAGAAGTCACACAAGAAAGCCCTCAAGTAGTGCTAGTGCCGCACAAATTTGAAAGCCCTTAAGTAGTGCTTAGTGCCGTGAGAACATTTAAAAGAAGCCCTTAAGCAGTGCTCAGTGTTCCGCGAAAAACGCGCAGTGTTATTGACGAATCAAAGTTGCCTGTCCCGGAACCCTTAGGTTGCGAAGTCAAAGTAATTCTCGCAACCCGGTTTACCCACGAACAACTGTGACAGTTTACGTGGTTTAATAGTGAAAGTGCCCAAGGAGAAAATAAGGCCCCCGAGTAGCTGTCATCGTCACAACTGGCAGAGGAAAAGGAGGTGGAGGTTCCACCAGCCGCTCCGTGGGATGCATCGTATCTTAGCATTGTAAGCAATTAAGTTTATTCTAGAATTATAATAATTTTTATAGTTGAACATAAATCAAACAAACAATTAAGTTTACTTCAGAATTTCAATAATTTTTATTCAATTAATTATAATAATCAAAACGAATTTAACCTAGCAAAGTGAAAAAGAAATTATTAGAAATCATTACGTTATAAGTAAAATTTAGTGAATCAAGTAATCTAGTGATCAAGTAATCCATAAATCTGCGATTATGGCTAACCCAAACTTAATAAGACCCCCTGTCCTTAACGTTCCAAGCCCTTCCCAATCACCTCCACCCGTGAACGTCGGTGGAGTCATTACGAACGAAGCTTTAGACAATCTTGTAACTGGTATAGTCAACCGCGTCCTCAGAAATGAGGGAAAACAAATAGTTCAATCATTGATAAATCCATACTCGGACCACTTTGTCGGAGTAGACCAAACCATCAACCCTGAACTTCGCCAAAACATCAACGAATTGGATAAAATACCAGATGTAGTTCGCTGTTTGAAAGATTTCACTGGTCAGCCAGGAGAATTTAATTCCTGGAAGAAAAGTGTTGACCGAATCTTACAGCTCTACGACAGTACTAAAGGAACTCCAAGATATTTCGGTATATTGAGCGTCATACGCAACAAGATAGTCGGACAGGCTGACGTAGTGTTAGAATCATACAACACTCCGTTAGACTGGAAATGTATTTCCCGCTGTCTTACAATGCACTACGCCGATAAACGTGACTTATCCACCTTGGAATATCAAATGACTTCCTTGGTCCAAGGAAATCTCACCATTCAAGAATTCTACCATGCCGTATATTCCCACCTGTCCCTTATTTTAAACAAAATCGGTTGTATGGAAATCAGTAACGAGTCTCTGTCCATTCTTACGCAAACATATCGCGATAAAGCTCTGGATACTTTCATCAGAGGCCTACGAGGTGACTTACCACGCCTTCTTGGTATAAGGGAACCAACCGATTTACCACAGGCATTGCACTTATGCCTGAAATTAGAGAATCAGAATTTCAGAACCCAATATGCAATTTCCCATCAAGGTCCAGTTCGATCAGCTCAGGTCGCACCTCCACTCCCTCCTCGTAGAAACCTAGACCATCATGGATACCACTCGCCGGCTAAACCTCCCTTTTACCCTCAATTAGCCCACATACCACATCCTCAGGTCCATCCTAATCAATTTGCACATAGGCAACCATCAGTTAACCCGAACCATCAAGTTAACCGAATCCCATACAACTCATCCTTTCCACCAAGACCTTCAGCACCCAAACCACAACCTAAACCTGAGCCCATGGACATCAGTGTCCAAACGAAAGCAGTCAACTATATGAACAGGCCTCGACCTAACCGCTTCGCAGGGAAAAGACAAGCGCCCTCAACACAGCAAGCACAAGTGCCAAATAAATATCAAAGAAACTTTCATATTGAGCCCCAAGCAGATGATTTAACCGGCTATGAGCAAATAGTAGAAAACGAAGATGGAAACCATATCGAACCGCTCACACAATACATGGAATCTTACGAAGAACCAAGAAATGCACAAGAAGAACCTGTCGATTTCACTGACATCCATTTTTTAGGCTAAATTGCTCTTCGCTGCCATATTTCGAAGGCAGAACGAAGAGCGGTAGAATGCTTAAAATACTAATAGACACTGGTTCCAATAAGAACTACATTCGCACCGATCTCGTCCCGAACCCCAAACCAAACGAACAATCCTTCTACGCAAACTCAATTGGTGGTAGTATAAAAATTGATCAGCATACTATCGTAAATCTATTTGGTCTTGAAGATACTAATATAAAATTCTTCCTACTCCCCACACTTAAATCATTTGATGCCATCCTGGGGAATGATAGCCTTAAAGAACTTTCGGCTATAATTCACGCTAGGGACAATTATATGATTATAAAAGATAGGGTAAAAATCAAAATCAGACAACGCGCCTACACGGCAGTAAATAAAGTCGAAATAAATATGGAACATATGAACAATAGCCAAAAAACCAAATTGGAACGTCTGGTCCAACAATTTCCTAACCTATTTACAGAACCCAATGAGAAGCTCACATTTACAACCAATGTGAAAGGCGAAATTCGCACGACATCAGAAACACCGGTCTACTCAAAATTCTACCCATATCCTATGGCATTAAGAAATGAGGTAGACAAGCAGATTGAACAACTGCTTAATGATGGGATCATACGACCATCACGATCCCCATATAACTCACCAATATGGGTAGTGCCTAAAAAGCTCGACTCATCAGGGGAAAAAAAATATCGGATGGTCATCGACTATCGGAAACTGAATTCCATTACAGTTTCAGATAAGTACCCAATACCCCAGATTAATGATGTGTTGTCGCAATTGGGCCAAAATAGTTGGTTCTCGGTAATCGATCTCAAAAGTGGATTTCACCAAATCCCGCTTTGCGAATCGGATATCGAAAAAACAGCCTTTTCCGTGAATAACGGAAAATATGAGTTCACCAGGCTGCCTTTCGGCTTGAAAAATGCTCCCGCCATTTTTCAACGAGCTCTTGACGACATCCTGCGAGAGCACATTGGCGTCCGATGTTTCGTCTATATCGATGATATTATCATCATGGGCAAGGATGAAAAGTCACATTTCGATAACCTTCAAAAAGTTTTTCACACATTAGAAAGTGCGAACCTGAAAGTGCAACTAGATAAATGTTCATTCTTCAAGCACGAGGTGGAATTCTTGGGATTCATCATCTCGGCCAATGGAATTAAAACCAACCCAGCTAAAGTAAAAGCGATTGTGGATTTCCCAACCCCTAAAACACTGAAAGATCTCCGCTCCTTCTTGGGTCTTTCAGGGTATTATCGCCGATTCATTAAAGGATACGCGAATCTGGCGAAACCCCTTACAGCCCTTTTAAGGGGGGAAGGCGGGCGAATTTCAAAGAGTCTATCAAGTAAAACACAGATTCATTTTAACGCTGAAGCTAGTGAAGCATTTAAAAAAATTAAGAATTCATTGGTGTCAGACGATCTACTATTGATTTATCCCGACTTCTCCAAGGAATTCCAACTCACCACCGATGCCTCCAATTATGCTATTGGGGCAGTGTTAGCACAGAATGGCAGACCGATAACATTTATTTCCCGAACGTTAAACAAAACTGAAGAGCATTACGCTACAAATGAACGGGAAATGCTCGCCATCATCTGGGCGTTGAATTCTTTGAGGAACTACCTCTACGGTACAGCTAGAGTTCAAATATTCACGGACCACCAACCCCTTACATACGCTCTGAGTAGCAAAAACAATAATAGCAAATTAAAAAGGTGGAAGGCGATCCTTGAAGAGTATAATCATGAGCTCATATACAAACCGGGAAAAACGAATATAGTAGCGGATGCCCTTTCTAGACCACCTAAGACCCAAATTAATTCCCTAACTGGTACTCAACATAGCAGCGAAAGCTCTGATCACAACCTTATCCCAGCCACCGAAGTTCCAATAAACGTTTTTAAGAACCAGTTGATCATTAAAATAGGCAGTGTATCTAATTATCAATTCAGTATCCCTTTCCCTACATATCACAGACACATTATTACCCAACCTCAATACTCTACAGAAGACTTCATATCTATTTTCAAAAAATATCTAAACCCCACAGTAATTAACGGCCTACAAACTTCAGAAGAAATAATGGGTCGTATACAGGAAATATATCCAGTTCATTTCAAAACCCTTAAGATACGCTTCACGCAAAGAACAGTAGAAGATCTCACGAATGTCGCAAGACAAGACGAAGAAATCATAAAAGAGCATAGAAGAGCACATAGGAATGCACGTGAAAACAGGATGCAGTTACTGGAGAAATTCTACTTTCCAAAGATGAATGCCAAAATAAACAACATCATTAAGCAATGCACTACGTGTAAAGAACAGAAGTATGATAGGCATCCAAATAAACCGGAACTAAAAGCAACACCCATCCCTCAATATCCTGGGGAAATCGTTCACATAGACATCTATTCCACCGAACGAAATTATGTACTAACGGCATTGGATAAGTTTTCCAAATATGCTCAAGTCAAGATGCTCAAATCAAAGGCTATAGAAGACATCAGAGAGCCCCTTCGTGAACTTCTCTTCTCATTTGGTGTTCCAAGAATTATAGTAATAGATAACGAAAAATCCTTAAATTCATCATCAATAAATTTCATGGTCGAAGACCAACTCAATATCCAAATCTTCAAAACCCCTCCGTATACCAGCACTGTCAACGGGCAAGTAGAGAGGTTTCACTCTACCTTATCTGAGATAATGCGCTGCATCAAAGCGGATGGTATACAAAGAACATTTCCCGAACTTTTAGATAGAGCAGTCTATGAATACAATTATTCGGTACACTCGACCACAGGTAAGAAGCCACTCGAAGTATTCTTCGGAAGGAACATTAACATCGATCCGGAGAGCTACGAACGAGCCAGACAGGACAACATAACTAGGCTCAGAAAGAAACAGGAGGCTGATCTAAGTTACTCCAACAAGAATAGACAAGCTATAAAAGAATACAAACCAGGAGAAATTATTTATGTTAAAATTGATAAGCGGCTAGGATCAAAACTATCTTCTCGATATAGGAAAGAAATAGTAAAAGAAAATCATACGAAAACAATAGTAACCGAATCGGGCAAAACCGTCCATAAAAGTAACATTAAAAGTTAATTTCTTTTTTTCAGGCTACTCACTTGTTCCTGCATGGCAGAAGTACAAGTATTAGATTACTCTCAATCAAAGATAATATCACTAAATACCGGCACGGCCAAACTTCAGAGCGGAACTTTAAAACTAGTCCATATCCTTGATTTGAAATCATATGAAGAAACAGTTCAAGAACTAAAGCTAAAAGTTACGAAGGATGTGAAAACCGATCACCCCATGTATCCATTCCTAATCCACGAAATTTCCCAAATCCAACTCCTACTCTATAGACTAAAGCCGAAAAGAAAATTTCGTAGATCACTAAATTTTTTGGGTAGCGCATGGAAGTGGATAACTGGTAATCCCGACCATGACGACTACGTTATACTGAAATCTAAAATTAACGGAGCACTAAAAAATGAAAATAATCAAGTAATAATAAATAAATCAACCATAGATCAAATAAACGAATTAACTAACGTAACGAATAATATTTTGAAAAATTTTCAAACAGATCAAAATCTAAAAAACGGTATTGTCACTTACATTAAATATAAATTAGATATTGTAAAAGAAGAAATTATTAATGTAGAATACGCCTTGCAATGGGCTAAGGCAGGTATCATAAATTCATTTATATTATCCAATAGCGAAGTAGATCTAATTAAGGAACTTTTTATAAAAAACAATGTACCCTATTTAAATATTGATGAAGCGATGGAATTCGCACAAATAAAAATTGCAGCAAGTAATCAAACACTATTATACATTGTAAGCATACCTAATACAGAACAGTATATTTGTAAAACTAGGCTAATTAAACCTATAAAAAGAGGAGAAATTGTTACTAAGATATTATACGAAAATATACTAATATGTGAAAATAAAATATATGGAATAAAAAGCAAATGTCAATCAAACAATAAGCTAATGATATGTAATAGAGAACAGATCATAGATTTAAGCGAAACCCGTTGTATACCCAACCTACTCAGCAGCCGACCATCCAACTGCACGGAAACCAACAATCAGCACATACCAACCGTAGTGGAAGTCTTCCCCGGCACGTTACTTTTAAACCAATTCAATGGCTCAATTTGGATGGACAGCGACAAGATGAACTTAGACGGCACATTCATCATCCAGTATAATAACGCAACAATCAAGATCGGCGATCAAATATACACTTCCAAGGACTTGTCTAGCGCAAAGCCACTTCCACCTATAGTTCAACCCGACTCAACGCTTAGGAGCTTCGAAGAGTCTCTCACGTTGCAATCTATGAGACAACTTCATGTGAACAACACCGAGCATATTAAGTTAATTGAAGAGGAGTATCGAAGAAGTTCCCTAATCAATATTGGACAAACAGTAATTATACTCAGTCTTCTACTAATAGCTATTTTCGCCAGATGCCATAGAAACAATGCTGTAAACTTTACCGAGACAATCGAGTTGGTCGATACGCCAATAAAAACGACAACCAGCCCCAAAAGCCCCATCGTAAAATCGCCACTAGAAACAACCAGGATCAGCCAGATCCCATTCTTCTGAGAACGAGGACCTTCTCACTTAAGGAGGGAAGAGTTAACACGACAAAGTCTCAAATCCAAAGTAGGTCAAACCAGCACGCGCATCCGCTACAATGCACTCGCTGGGTAAACAACAGAGTACGTTGACCAATAACGCTGAATCGCCAATATCATCAACACCACACACCGGATGAGCAATGCTGACCCAACATCGCGAACACCGTCAACACCACACGCCGGATGAACAATGCTGACACCGCACCTGCTGCAGTTGAGGTATCAGGGTATAAATTAGCTTAAGGTAGTCGATAAGTTGTTCAGTTGTTTTTCCTCTTTCATTGTTATTTCATTATTGGTAATAAAGTGGGGGTTCGTCCCAATAAAGTGTAAAAATAGTTTTTTTTGAAAAATAAAGTAAGAAAAACTTTAACTTATGCGATGTTAAGGAGCCTTATTCCCCTATAGCTGGCGTAGTTATAGGGGTCTCCTTTCTTATGGACCGGGCAAACGATGCTGAGATTCCATTCGTCGGGCATGCTTTCCTCCGACCATACCTTGCAAATGGGATGGTGCATGCACCTTAACAGCTCATCTCCAGCCGCCTTAAAAAGCTCAGCCGTCTGCGCCCGCGGCTTTATTAGACTTAAGTCTTGATATCGCTATTTTGACTTCGTCTAGATCGGGTGGACTGAATTCTGTTACTTCGTCCTCCACTACGAATGGCTCGTTCTGCCTGACAGCAGCGGTATCTTGTCTATCATCGCCGTTATACAGTCTACAGAAGTGGTCTTTCCAAATCCTCAGCACCAGTTCTCCATTTTCATCCCTGCAGGCCGCCGCAGCTCTGGCTTTGTAGCCATGGTATGTTTGTTTTACTTTATTGTAAAACTTACGGGCGTTATTCCTGCGGAAGCATCTCTCCATCTCCTCGATCTCACGCTTTCCGTGCGCTCTCTTCTTTCTTCTGAAAAGCGTGTGTTCCTCTCTTCTCTTCTGCTCATAGATTTCGCGAGCAGCTCTCGTCCGTCGTTGCAGCATGGCTTTATATGCCTCTTGTTTTGCTGCATGGGCTTGTCCGCATTGTTCATCGAACCAGGGGTTTCTAAGTGATGGCGGTTTGAAACCCAGCACCTCTGAGGCAGCGTCTCTGACGGCACTCTGGCAATGCGCCCATTCCTGCTCTATTGTTTGTGCTGCTGTGGGCAGATGTTGAGAGAGCTTGGAGGAGACACGATCGGCAAAGATTCTGGCAGTCTCTTGCGCTTGTAGCTTTGTATCCTCATTCGTACCTTGGCTACAACAAGGTAGTGGTCCGAGTCGATGTTGGCCCCTCGGAAAGTTCGTACGTCGAGAATACAGGAGGAGTGTCTGGCGTCGATCGCAATGTGATCAATCTGGTTGGTGGTCGATTGATCAAAGGACCGCCAGGTGCCCTTGTGAAAGTTGAGATGGGGGAATCGCGTGCTTACTACAAGGAGGTTACGCCCCGCTAGGAAATCAATTAGCCTAAGTCCGTTGTCGGATGTGGTGTCATTAGGGCTATGCTTTCCTATGATCGACTCAAATATGTCCTCTTTGCCCAGTTTTGCATTAAAATCTCCTAGGACTATGTTTGTGTCGTAGCTGGGACATTGAGCATATGTTCTGTCTAGGAGATCGTAGAATTCTTCTTTGAGTCGATCGTCCTTTTCTTTCGTTGGGGCATGAGCGCATATTAAGCTAATGTTTAGCGTTGATGCGGATTGTTATGAGGCGTTCGCTTATATCCCGGAAGCTTAAGACTTTTTGTCGGAGTCTTCCTCGAATAACGAATCCGCACCCGAATAGGCGCTGTTTGTTCTCCTTGTAGCAGTTCCCGTAGTAGATGTCGCAGTTTTTCATCCGTCTTTTGCCTGGTCCATCCCATCGCACTTCTTGGTGTGCGGTTATATCTGCTTTATAGCAGTTGAGGGTTTGCTCCAATTGATCGCCTGCACCCGGTCTGTTAAGGGACCTCACATTCCAGGTGCAGACTCTCAGGTCCGTTAGTCGTTTGCAGGAGTCGTCAGCATTGTAACCGTCCGTATCCGAGGCTTGTTGTCGTTTCGGAACAAGTAAGTTTTTACGTGATAGGGATGTTACCCCTCAGCACAACCCCCAACCTGGAGGGCCTGGGTTCCAGGTGGCGCTACAATTCGGGTTGAACATCGGCCTCAAGCCTTTCTAGGTAGCACGATCTTTTGCAAGCTGTTTCCAGTGTCGCATGCCCAATTGGTTAAGGTCCCTTTCCATCTGTGTGCGCCACCTTAGATGCAAGCGTCCTCTGCAATGTCGTCCCTCGAGTTGTAGTCAAAGGCTCTTCGGGCCGGAGCTGTGCTGTACATTCGCTCTACATGGCCTGGCCATATCAACGTCTTAGATCCGTAGACGTCGTACTAGGCTGATGTCGCTGTTCAGCCCGTACAGTTCGTGGTGTACGCAGAGTTTTCTTCTCGAAACGGGCCTCTTCATCCACTTTTGACAAGGTCCAAGAGGAGGGCCGGAATGATTAAGGTTTTATAGAAGGTCACCTTAGTTTTCTGAGAGAGGGCTCTACTGATCAATTACCACTTGACGCCGAAGAAACAGCAGATGGTTATTCTGCGTCTAATCTCAGCGTCGATGTCGTTGCCGTTTGTTACCAGTGAGCCAAGGTAGGCAAAATCCTTGACTACATCAGAGTTATAACTGAAAGTAGTGACGTTCTGGCCAAGACGTCGGTGGTGTGTGTCTTTCTTTAATGACAGCATCTATCTGGTTTTGCCTTTGACCCATTTTAGCCGCTTCTGCTTCAATGCTCACAAAAGCTTCATTGAAGTCTCGCTGCGTCCTCCCAATCACCACAATGTCATCAGCGTATGCGAGGGATTGTGCAGACTTGAAGTAGATCGTGCCTCACACACAACAGTGCGTCGCCCTGTCTGAATCATTTTTTGACATCGAAGGTCTCGGTTAACTACATGCCGACCTTAATGGGGCAGCGGAAATCATCCATTGTCATCCTAAACAGCCTGACGAGCTTGGAAGGGATGTCGAAACACAACATTGCTTTATATAGCTCATCCCTATACACTCTGTCATATCTCTTCTTTGGTGGCGTTACAGCCCATGAAGGACCAGAGCCAAGCTTCTCTCAATCACCCATGTTGTGTGTGATTTATTTTTCACACAGGTGAAAGGGACCTACAGTTTAATGCCCGTTCCGAATGGCGTGAGTCGAGAAACTTTTTCAAGGCAAGTATACTACGGGGGGTTTCGCGAGTACCCCGCCATTCGATGGCGTTGAAGTTATCGGGAACCGAACTCCAACTCCAACATCTGCAGAAGACCATCTACACCAGCAGTTTAATTGGACTTCAGTTTTGATATCCCTATCTTAACCTCGTCTAAGTCGGGTGGACGGAATTCTTTCTCATCTTCGTCCGGTGTGAATGGTACGTTCTACTTGACAGCGGTAGTACGTTCTACCTGACAGGCGGTCCGCGGAAATAGTCTTTCCATATTCTCGGTGTCGACTGTGATTCAACTACGAGGTGTCCATGTCCATCCCTGCAGGCTTCGAATCTGACTTTTATAACCTTGGCGTCTTCGTATTAGTTGTTGTTGGCTTTCGAATGCGTTCCTGCGATAACATCTCCCCGACCGCGCGTTCGTTCTTTTTCCTTCCAAAAAGCGCATGCTTCTCCTTTTCCGCTCACGAGCTCACGAGCAACTCTCGTTCCTTGAGGCAACGTGGCCATCTATGGATTTCATTTTTCTGCATGTACCTGTCTGCACTCGTCATCAAGCCAATGGTTTCTCCTAGGCGGCAGCATCCTGATGGCGCTTTGACAACGTCCCCATTGCTGTTCTATGGTTAATTGGCATCGGCTGTTGAGAGAGCTGGAGGGAGACACGAACGGCGAAGTTCCTGGCGGTCTCTTGCGATTGCAGGTTCCCGACGTCAAATTTGATGGTCCTACTCCACTCCGCAGTATTCGCGATATCCACATACATACCTTGGCTGCAACAAGGTAACGATCGGAATCAACATTGGCTCCTCGGAAGGTTCGGAGATCAAAGATGCTTAAGGAGTATCTAGCGTCGATCGCAACGCGATCGAGTTGGTTAGCAAATAACTGATCAGGGGACTACGCCCCGTCACAAAGTCTGTTAGCCTGTAGGCTGTGCTTTCCTACGACTCGTTCAAAAATGTCCTCTTTACCCAGCTTTGGAATCAGGTATCATAGTTGAGCGTATGTTCTATTTAGGAGATCTGTCGTCTTTTTCTTCTGTTAGGACGTGGACGTGGACATGAGGACGCATATTAAGCTGAGGTTCTCGATTGATGCATTGATGCGGATTGTTATTAGGCGTTCGCTCACATGCTGGAAGCTTAGGACATTTTGCCTAAGACCACCTCGAACAACAAATCCACATCCAAATAGGCGCTTCCGTAGTAGGTCCATCCCATCGCACTTCTTGTGGTATGGCAATGTCTGCTTTAAACCAGCTTAGCGCTTTTTCTAACTGTTCGGTTGCATCCGGTCTGTTGAGGGACCTAACATTCCAGGTGCAGAACTGATACATGTCCGTCCGTTAAATCCGAGGATTGTAGTTGTCTCTGAGTTTCAAACCTGTTTTTTTGGCGATGAAAAATCGCGATTTGTCCTTCCCCGTCTGTAATTTTCTGAGGAAATCACCAGATGGCACCATGAGGAGGTGGGGATGGGACTTATTAACAGTGCCGCAAGGTGTTCGACTTCATTGGCTCTTCTCGCTTTTTAACAGGCCAGCATCCGACGGATAGTTGCTAACCCCACGAGACCTTCTTAAGTTATTTATTATCGTCCGGCCTCCACTGTATCGTCGACATAATAAGGCAGTAAGCCTAGAGTCAGCAAACCTCCCTGTAGGAAATTGGTCCCCTGGTGGAATGCAGAGCTCCAAAGTCTTCGCAGGGAAGCCAGTAGTCTTCTGAATAGATCGCCCAAATCGAACTCGGAAGATGACTGGAACAAGTATCGGTCGAAGCAGAAAGAATATAAGAAACTTATTCGTAAATCGAAGTACGATTCTTATAAGACCTTCTGGGAAGAGATCAAGTCTCTAAGTGCGACTAGTTAAAGTTGGTTAAAGTCCTCAAATGCGGAAAACCGTTAAAGCTGGATACACTCAGAAAATCTGATGGTACCTTTACTGAGTCTAAAGCGGAAGCTCTTAGGTTACTTACTGCGACGTAGCTGGTATATTGCGTCGCGCGTGGTTACGACTGAAGCCATTGAATTTGCTGTGGCATCCTTCGATGGCTAAAAATCGGCAGGCACCGACTGAATATATCCTGTTATCCTGCAAAAAGGTATAAGGCAGCTGCTTCCTACTCTGAAAAGAATTTTCACTGCTAGTCTAGCACTTGATCAAATACCCACTCCTTGGCGTACAGTGAAAGTGGTCTTCATTCCCAAAATAGGAAAAGAGGACAACTCACTTGCCAAGAGCTTCAGACCAATTAGTCTAACATCCTTCCTGCTATAAAGCATGGAGAGACTGGTAGAGTTCCAGGTGCGCAAAGTTGTCCTTCGAATGCTCCCTCCTTCGGAGATGCAACATGCTTACCAGCGCGGGAAATCCTGCGAGACAGCGCTTCAGAACCTGGTTGGGAGAATTGAATGCGCGCTCGAAAGGAAAGAGTACGCGCTGGGCATTTTCATCGACATTGAGGGGGCTTTTGATAACGAAACTTTTGACAGCATGTGCAACGCTGCCAGACATCATGGCGTATATGAAGCAATGGTCCTATGGATCAAAGCAATGCTCATGCACGGAACACTGACCGGAACAAGTATCGGTTCCGATACAGGGGCTGCCCTCAAGGTGGCGTCCTGTCTCCGCTGTTATGGTGCATGGTGGTCGATTCCCTGCTTGATGCTCTCAATGTCTCTGGAATCAACGCCCAGGCCTATGCGGATGACGTCGCCATTCTTTCTGTCGGCTCATGTTTGGAGACTGTCCGTCGCAAAGCACAGGCGGTGCTAAATGTGATCGATGATTGGTGTACCAGAAATGGGCTGTCAGTCAATCCTCTTAAGACCGATGTCGTTCTCTGCACGAGAAGGAGGAAAAATACTGACATGACTCAGCTGGTACTAAAAAGCACTTCCATCCCGATATCCAAGGAGACTAAGTATCTAGGAGTCATCTTAGATAGTAAGCTTCTCTGGTCAAAGCATGTTGAGTCAAAAACCACCAAAGCGCTGTCAGCTTTCTGTCAATGGAAAGGAGCCTTTGGCAAAACATGGGGTTTATCACCGGCAAAGGTCCTTTGGATCTACACGGCAATGATAAGACCTATAATCTCATATGCATCGGTTGCCTGGTGGAACAGACTAAAACGCAAACATGTCGTAGCCTCTTTCGACAAACTCCAAAGAATGGTTTGTGTCAGCTGCACGGGGGCCTTCCCGAGCACGCCGGGCGCTGCTCTAGATGCTATGATGAGCCTTCGACCTCTTGATATATTTATCAGAGGGTGTGCTTGAAAGCCATGTCTCGTCTGAAGAGAAATGGCTTTTGGTATAGCTCGCATAGGAATAACGGCGTGCTTGCGCAAGAATTGTCCTTCAACCCCTGTCTCATGCACATGCCTTCTGACGCACTGACGTTATCCTACTGCGGAAAGGATAGTGTTCGCATTTTCACGGAGGTTGCTGGGGTCTTCTTTGAGCGCAAGAACATCCGACTGCACTTCTCCTCAGGAAAATATGCGTCTGTCTTCAATCAGAGATATACGCAATCCTAATGGCCATGCACTATGTTGTGAAGCACAGGTGGAAGAGGGAAAGCATATGCGTGTGTAGTGACAGCCAAGTTGCACTAAAAGCTGTGTGTAATCCCTTAACTAGCTCCAAATTAGTGCTTGAACTCAAGTCCTTCCTGAACAAAGTCGGCAGACTAAATTCATTGAGGCTTGTATGGGTTACATTAACGATTGTGTATTTAATACACACATCCGTAGATGGAGGCATTGTCTAGGTTGCAGGATCACTAAGCGCGTATGCCCTGATGTCTGCAAAAAATCTGCAGCATTCCTCCTGTCTTTAAGGAGAGTCGACTGCAGAAAGCTTGTGGGAGTTACGTGCTCGGCATCAGGGAGACGCCTAACTGTGCTGCATGTGGCGAAGAGGAGGATGACACTGCAGAGCATTTCCTCTGTAATTTTCCCGCCTGTGCTCGCGCACAGTTGCGCACCCTTGGAGCCGACGTGGTGTGTGCCAAATCCCTTAGCTCTACATCACTGAAGCTCCTTCAAATTTTTCTCCGGAAAACGAGGAAAATACAGTAATGTAAGGTGTCTGTCTGGAGTACAATGGACCAGTGTTTGCGTCTAATTGCTTCAGCGGATAGCAGAAGCCTTCAATAAAAAAAAGGGCTTAAGTACGCGACACGAAACAGCGTGCGGATAGATTTTGGCTCGCCAAACTTTGGTACATCTCCCAAGGTCCTTTATTCTCTTCACATCACTTAGACAATCCTTTATATTACCACAACTGTCATCTAACCTGGCACTGATGTTGGACGCTATCTTACTTACTTTCTTACTTATCAGGCCAGCGATACATGGAGGATCTGAGCCTGAGCTATAGCTGCCTTCCATCCTTTACGGTTCCGGGCACGCTGTTTCCAGTTGTCAAGACCAAGATGTCTTACATCCGCGATTACTTGGTCTTTATACCGGAGGTTCGGTCTTCCTCTTCTTCTCGAACCAGGAGGCTCGGAGTCGAAAACCCTCTTAGCTGGAGCGTTAATGTCCATGCGCTCGATGTGGCCGAGCCAGTGTAGTCGACGGATCCTTGCCTTCCGGACTATATCCACTTCGTTGTACAGCTCGTATAGTTCGCGGTTCTGTCTTCTCCTCTATTCACCTTCCTCACGGATAGGACCAAATATCCGGCGTAGAACTTTTCTTTCGAAAGAATCCAAATCAGCTCTGCTGTCCTGCTTATCGTCCGACTTTCGGCTCCGTACAGCAAGACTGGCAGAATGAGCGTTTTGTAAAGCATGACTTTGGTCTTTCGAGTGGGGAGTTTTGACCCCAGTTGCTTGGACAAGCCGAAGTAGCACCGGTTGCCAAGGGCGATTCTATGCCGGATCTCCACTGTGGTATCATTTGTGGAATTTGCGTTTGCCCCGAGGTAGACAAATTCCTTAACTACCTCGAAACTGTGGCTGTTAATTGTCATATTTTGTCCCAGGTGGTGAGCGACGGATTGGTTTTTGCTTGACAGCATGTATTTCGTTTTGTCCTCATTGATCTTAAGACCAACTCGTTTCGCCTGTTCTTCAATCACCGTGAATGCTTCCACAATGCCACGGCGAGAACACGCGATTATGTCGATATCATCCGCGTATCCTAGCAGCTGGGTGGACTTGTAAAAGATAGTGCCTTCCCTGTTGACGCCTGCCCGTCGCACTATCTGCTCCAGCACCAGGTTGAAGAAGTCACATGACAGCGCATCTCCTTGCAGAAATCCGGTGCATGTTTCGAATGGTTCCGAGGTCCTAGAACCGAGTTGCACGGTGCATCGCGTGTTTTTTAGCGTGGCGCGACACAACTGGATCAGTTTTACCGGGATCCCGAATTCGGCAATCGCCCCAAACAGTGCTTCACGATGAATGCTGTAGTATGCGGCTTTGAAATCGATGAAAAGATGGTGTGTATCGATTCGAAACTCATTGGTCTTTTCCAGGATTTGTCGAAATGTGAAAATTTGGTCTATAGTTGATTTGCCGGGCCGGAAGCCGCACTGGTAGCTGCCGATTAGTGCGGTGCAAAATGGTTTTAGACGTTCACACGCTATCTACCAACCAAATTGTTGTCAGGAGCCAAAAGTATTGATTAGTCTGTTGCGTCGTCTGGGACGGTCTTAAACCATCTGTCATGAGTCAGTGCAACACAACTTATTCCAAAGGAGTTGAGATCTCTTCACGCAAATTCGTCCTTGTGCGTGACTTTTTGACCAAAAAACCCTAACAGTCTGACCAAGCAAGCTTCGTATTCTTCAGATATGGTATCATGTGATGTAAGTTTGCTCTTGGGGAAGGCAAACCTTGAATTCTGATTTTCTTCTTTGAGTGATTCGACGAATGACGTAATATTCCCAATACCCGCTCGATAGTTAATAGCCATCGACACAGTATCTGCCGGTATCTGAACAATCTATTGCGGTTCCAAAGCAATTTGCTTTGCGATTATTATGATTTACAAGGTTGGAAACTAATCCATCGAGTTTTACTGTGTCGCCAGTTAAGGGTTTGCTCCCCTCTTATCAGTTGCTTCCTGTCTTGAAATCCCGATTTTACAGGTGCGGTTTGTTCATATTTTAAGAAATGTATGCAAAAGAGAAGTACCCATCATCATGCGTCTTCTAGCATAAGGGTCAAGAAAAATCCTTCTACAACGCTCAGTCACGCAAAGTCATAAAAGTCAGATAAGTGGACTTTCTGTTCCTATAAACACTAACCCCTCGGATATCTTATCAGCTTTAGAGCCCTACTATCCACCGCTAGTTGATTAGCGATTACGCTTCGAATAAAACGTTATTATAAGCACATTATGGCATACGCGAGCTCCTAGTGTTCCATTAGCCTTTCGCGGATTATGAAGCTCTCGATTGTTATACTCTCGCTGCTAGTAGCCAGCGTTGCTGGTGTGGCGAATAGAACAAAAGTTCGACCATCACCGAGGCATGTCTATACCCGGCTACCGTTGGTACCCACTAGAAAACAATTAATCGAAGAACGAATCACAAACGGAAAGGAAGCCAGTCCCAAGCAATTTCCATATCAAGCTGGACTAAAGCTTCGATTCGTCAATGGCTTCCTCTGGTGCGGAGGCACTTTGATCTCGAATCAATGGGTTCTCACTGCTGCTCACTGCACTGACGGGTGTGTTGCTCAATATTGACCTTTTTTCTATTCCTAAATGTTGTGCTCTAGTGTGTTAAATATTGAAGTGATCCTGGGTGGTCTGCTGAGTAATCCAAATGGTGCTGAGGGTGAACTAGTGATTGAACTCATAGCAACCGAGAAAAATGTAATTGTGCACAAGAAGTACAACGACGAGAAGCTAGAGAACGATGTGTCCCTGATTCAGCTTCCTGAACCTATTACCTTCACGGGTAGGGAAGTAGAGGGCACAGTTTAAGGATTTCTTTAATTTTTTGCTTTTCGATTTTTAGACTATATTAAGGCAGCGTCGTTGCCAGCGTTTACGGGAACCGCTCCATTGTATACTGGCCGAACAGGAATCGCTTCCGGCTGGGGACTTGTCAGCGATAGTAAGTACAACTGCTAACTTGGCCTCCGTAACTATACTCGATTCCAATTATAGCTGCGGCGTCGCTTTCCGCAACCCTGCAGTACGCCGATGTTCCCGTAATCAGTAATGCAGCCTGTGCCGTTTGGTATGGACGACTTCCCACTTCGAATTTGTGCATTGAGACAAGGGAAACTTACAAATCGACTTGTAACGGAGATTCAGGCGGTCCACTTGTGCTCGAAGGAACCGATATGTTGATTGGCGTGACATCATTTGGTGTCTCGTATGGATGTGAAGTGGGATACCCAGCTGGCTTCTCGAGAGTCACCTCGTTCCTGTCTTGGATTCAGGAGAATTCAGGTGTAACTCCATAAACCAATAAATTACCAAGCGAATTCGAAAGTGTATTTATTCGCCTCTATGGACGATGTCCGGTTTTGATATAAGTTGATTTGTGTCTCCGCTAGTGGCATGACCAGTGTGGTTCGTGAATAGAATAAGCAGGGATGTTTGATGGTATAAGGGAACGTAAAATGTAATTTATTCGTTTTACAACATTGACTGCACGTTTAATTAAGAACTGGATCCACCAGTTTTCTCATTGATCCAATCCATATATGAGCTTATTCGAGTGAACACGCCGGGGAATTGTACCTCACACCCAAAGACGATTCCGAATGACGTGGCTCCAATTAGTGTTTCACTGCCATCGGCCAACACTAGAGGTCCACCCGAATCTCCATTGCATGTGGACTTCCTTCCCCTGGTATTTATACAGATGTGAGTGTCTCGAATTGATCCTAGGTAGTAGCGACTACATGCCCTGTTTGCCATAATTGGAACCTCAACATATCGAAGAACCTCCGAAGGCCCCTTAGCAGCTGGATCACAGAATAAGATTAGCTCTTACTGCTCATATTACGGAAAGACACTACTCACAGTCACTAGCACGACCCCATCCAGATGCAATGACCTTCTCGCCTACGTACATTGAGCTATCATCGGATTTAGGAAGCTTTGCTGGTTTAATGTATTCTGAAAAAGCTCGAATGAGACACAGGACCTTTAGAAGTCATTGGAAACATACCATTAAACTCAACAGGGTTTGGTAGCTTGAGGAGAGAAATGTCATTCAAGAGGTTCCCTGAATCCCACGCTTCGTGGACGAAGATGTTATCCTTCTCGACCTTAAAAATCTGTTGCCCCACTTCAGACCGGTCAGTCCGATTAGTCGCACCTAAATACACGTCTGCACCATTCACACTAACAAAACTCTTATTATTCAATAAGTCAGCTGAATAGACTTAAGAACTCACCCATCCGCGCAATGAGCAATGAGAAACGATCCATTGATTCGAAATTAGAGTTCCTCCACACCAAGCCTTGCCTTGTTCCAAATACAATAGCAGCCCCACTTGATAGGGAAACTGCCTAGGTTCGGCGACTTCGCCATTGGTAATTCGTCCATCCACTACTACTTCATTGGGATTCGCAAGCTCCTTGTCATCAATATCCCTCGGCTGAACCTGACTCCAGTCGATGTCTTCTGACGCCACCACTGAGTGGATTATCACGCTAATTGCTATGAGGAGACGCATGTTATTGCCGTTCACAGGTACTATGATTAATGGGGTTACAACGAATGGTATTTATAGTTAGGGAGGCGCCACATGCGCGCTGATACCCATCACGGTTAAGGTTAATTGCGATTATTCGCTGTTTTATATCGTCCCATGAATTATGATGAATACAGTGTCGTAAATGGTGAAGTGGTGAACTTTGGCGTTATCTCCTCCTACGACTAGACTTGAACTACCTGGAGAGTAGTATCGCAATTGGCAATATCTGGGGATTACGTGGAGTGCATTGAGGTTGTCTGGATTTGAATTGCAGGCAAGTCAAAGCGTTGTGCATGGAAATAGGGGCAACCTAGATAGCGTTTAAATCCGTGAACTGAATTATGAACATTGTTCACAGCAAGAACTGGTTTTAAGGTGAATTTTTGAAAAGGACAAACCAGTGCATGGTTCCATCTTATAATCACTGGTTCGTTCGGTAGGTATAAACTTCTTGACCCAAATAAGTCTGCCCTTGGCCTTGAAGACTCTTTATTTTTAGTATGTGGCTAAAGGATGATGTCATCTCAGTTCTACCTTGATATTTGTTGACTAAATCGAAGGCGTTCGGCCTCACTGCGCTTTAGATCACTGCTCCACAAAAAATCTCGGCAATGGAACCGTTGATCTATCCTCTATCAATCCGCGAGTTTCCAATTAAGATCAACAGGGCTGTACTTAAATTCTCTTTTCGATGAACTAGTAGGAAGCTAGATTTTCATTCAAGAGGTTCTCTGAACCTCTGGATAATCTGGTAGGTTCATATCAGTGTCGTTTCAGGTCAGTAAATCTACAAGACCCAAGGATTACAAGTGGATATCTATCACCTTTTCGAGAGCGCCGTGGCGCAGTGGGTAGTGTGTTGGCCTCTAACGCCGATGTCACGGGATCGAATCTCGACAACAGTCATGTCATCGAACGTGTTGTTCACGGTGCGTCTCCTCAGCGAGGTACTGACAAAACCCCCTGTAGTACAAGTGTCAAGAAAAGCTTCCCTTTCACCTATGGAAAAATAAAATCACACACAACATCGGCGATTGAGGCTTTGGTCCTTTATGGGCTGTAACGCGTCTTTTTTGGTTGAGAGCATATACATATATGGTTTTGCCCTCATTTACCGAAAGACCCATTATAGTCGCCTCTGCCTCAATTCTTTCGAGCACATTCGAAAGTCACAATTACGTACTTACTTATCAGACCAGCGATCCATGGAGGATTTGAGCCTGAGCTATAGCTGCCTTCCATCCATGACGCTCCCGGGCACGCTGCTTCCAGTTATCAAGACCAAGATGTCTTACATCCGCGGTCTTGGTCTTTATACCGGAGGTTCGGTCTTCCTCTTCGTCTCGAACCAGGAGGCTCGGAGTCGAAGACCCTCTTAGCTGGAGCGTTAATGTCCATGCGCTCGATGTGGCCGAGCCAGTGTAGTCGACGGATTCTTGCCTTCCGGACTACATCCACATCTTGGTACAGCTCGTAGAGTTCGCGGTTGTGTCTTCTTCTCCATTCACCTTCCTCACAGACAGGACCAAATATCCGGCGCAGATTTTTTTTCGAAAGAACCCAAAATCAGTTCCGCTGACCTGCTTATCGTCCAGCTTTCGGCTCCGTACAGCAAGACTGGCAGAATGAGCGTTTTGTAAAGCATGACTTTGGTCTTTCGAGTGAGGAATTTTGACCCCAGTTGTTTGGACAAGCCGAAGTAGCAGCGGTTGCCAAGGGCGATTCTATGCCGGATCTCCACTGTGGTGTCATTTGTGGAATTTACGTTTGCCCCGAGGTAGACAAACTCCTTGACTACCTCGAAATTGTAGCTGTCAATTGTTATACTCTGTCCCAGGTGGTGAGCGACGGATTGGTTTTTGCTTGACAGCATGTATTTCGTTTTGTCCTCATTGATCTTAAGGCCAATTCGTTTCGCCTGTTCTTCAATCGCCGTGAATGCTTCCACAATGCCACGGCGAGAACACGCGATGATGTCGATATCATCCGCGTATCCTAGCAGCTGGATGGACTTGTAAAAGATAGTGCCTTCCCTGTTGACGCCTGCCCGTCGCACTATCTGCTCCAGCACCAGGTTGAAGAAGTCACATGACAGCGCATCTCCTTGCCGAAATCCGGTGCATGTTTCGAATGGTTCCGAGGTCCTAGAACCGAGTTGCACGGTGCATCGCGTGTTTTTTAGCGTGGCGCGACACAACTGGATCAGTTTTACCGGGATCCCGAATTCGGCCATCGCCCCAAAAAGTTCTTCACGATGAATGCTGTCGTATGCGGCTTTGAAATCGATGAAAAGATGGTGTGTATCGATTCGAAACTCGTTGGTCTTTTCCAGGATTTGTGTGTGAAAATTTGGTCTATAGTTGATTTGCCGGGCCGGAAGCCGCACTGGTAGCTGCCGATTAGTGCGGTGCAAAATGGTTTTGGACGTTCACACAATACGCTGGACAGGATCTTGTATGCGACATTGAGCAGGGATATACCTCTATAGTTCTTGCAAGAGGTAGGATCGCGCTTTTTTTGTGGATAGGGCATATAGAGCTGGTATTCCAGTCGTCGGGTATGTTTCCATCTTCCCAAATTCTGCGGATGATCTGGTGCATGCTCCCTACCAGAACATCGCTCTGATGGCGAGCCATCTGAGCCTGCGGCCTTGTAATTCTTCAGCTTCTGAATAGCTCTGCCGATTTCTTCGATGCTGGGTGGGAGGACTACTTCAGCGGCTGTAGTTGAGATTTCCTCGGTCCCTACCACTTTCTCTTGGTCATGCTCGTTAAGCAGCGGCTGGAAATGCTGCTTTAATACATCCACTGTCACTGCGGGTCAGTGACAAGATTGCCCTCGCAGTTTCGAAAAGCCTGAGTGCCCTTTTTGAAGCCTCCTGCAAGGTCTTTGGCTCTCTTGTAAAAGGCTCGTGTTTTATGCTTATCCCTAGACTCCTCGGTATCCTTGAGCTGGGAGGCTGCGAAGATTCTTTTCTTTTTTCGCAGTAGTTTTTTCTCCTTCCTCCTTCTGGCTCAGTACTCTTCTTGCGCTGCCCTGGTTATTCTCTGCAGCGCCTTTTGATACGCCTCATCGGTTGTCGGTTGTTGCCATACCACGGGTTTTTTGTCGGGGGTGGTAGGTATCCTAAGGTGGTTGCGGCTACTTCCTGAATGGCTGAGCGGCAATGCAGCCACATATTATTGGCATTTGTGTTCGACGTAGGCGTACCGTCGAGTCTCTCGCTCAGCACAGACTCTGGTAATCTCCGGACAATTGCTTTGCTTTGTTATTGGACGGACAAAGCAAGACGTCAATGAGGCGTTCGCAAGCATTGAAGCAGAAGCGGCTAAAGTGAGTCCATGGGTAAGTGGGGGCAAGACCAAATATATGCTGTCATCACAGAAAGACGCGCAACACTGACATCTTGGTCAGAACGTCACCTTCGGCAGCTATATTTTTGAAGTAGTCAAGGACTTCGTCTACCTTGGCTCGATAGTGACAAGCAGCAACGACATCAGCGCTGAGACAAAACGCAGAATAACTGTTGCCTACCGCTGCTTCTTTGGGCTCAAGAGGCAACTGAGTAGTAGAGCCCTCTCTCGAAAAACTAAGGTATCCTCTACAAAACCTTAATCATCCCGGCTCTCTTCTATGGCGCTGAGGCTTGGACGTTATCAAAAGCGGATGAAGAGGCTCTTGGACGTTTCGACAGGAAAATTCTGCGTGCAATCTCTGGTCCCGTTTGTGTAAACGGAGAGTTGAGGAGGAGATTCAACGAAGAGCTGTACGGGCTGTACAGCGACATCGGCCTAGTTAGACGTGTTCGGATCCAGCGTGTAAGATAGCGGGGCCATGTAGAGCGAATGGACATCACCGCTCCGGCCCGAAGAGTCTTTGACTCCAACCCAACCCCGAGAGACAACCGCATTTAAGGTGGCGCGCACAGGTGGAAAGGGACCTCAACCAACTGGGCGTGCGACACTGGAAGCAGCTAGCCAAAGACCGTGCCGGCTGGTGAGGCTTGTTGATTGAGGCCTTGGTTCACCCTGAACTGAAGAGCCATCTTCAGGAATCATGCTCTTTTTATGTTTATGACACGACCTGGACGGAGTGTAGATGGTTTGGGTCGTAGACGTTCGTTCACTACTCTCCAGGGGTGGTTGTGCTAGATGGGATTCGAGAGGAACTCGACTGTAGTTCCCAGCAAATGTTCCATGCCATTATAGTGTTATATTCTATGCACGTAATTTGTGTCTTGCTCGGTATTGAGGGAGCTTTTGATAATACCGGCTACAACTCGATCACCACTGCACTATCCCGCAGAGGTGTAGACTAACCACTGCATTAGGGCGATGCAAGAAAACGTGTTATATCAGCTACATATATCCGGCGAGGTCTCGGTCACAGTATCGGCAGCTAGGGGATGTCCACAAGGTGTAGTCCTTTTACCCTTTCTTTGGTCGATAGTCATCAACTACCTACTCTTCAAGCTAACCAATCTCAGCTACGTAGTCATCGGATAAGCCGGTGACCTATTAGTTATTGTTACGGTCAGATGTGAAAATTCGGCCCAAACAAGACAATCTTAGTCCCGTTTATAAAGACGAGAAGGTTACAGCCCTGCTTCGTCTTTCTAAATGGTACACACATGGAATTTTCAGAAGGAGTTAAGTATCTAGGTACTGACCTTGATCGCGAACTTCATTGGAAGTCTAACATCAAAAATAAGCTCACAAAGGCGACTAAAGCACTGTGGCCTGTCGACGCACTGACGGTAGAACCTGGAGATTAAAACCGAAGGTGATCCACTGGCTATATATTTAGACCTACCATCACTTGTACGTCTGCGGTATTGTGGACAAGAGTTGATTACTGCTTTTTCAATAATCGTTTAACTTCAACGCCTCCAGAGACTACCGTGTCTGGGCATTATAGGCGCTATGCCAACCTTCGCCACGTCAATCCAGGAGGCATTAATTGGACTTACTCTACTGCTCCTATTTATTAAAATGGTTGCGATACGCAGTGCAATCAGAATTCTTCGCTTAGAAACAGGCCTACCTTGTAGACTATTGGGTCACATGTCCATTTTGTAACACCTTCCTGAGCTGCGTATGATTACCACGGTTTCGGACACATTGCCACACACGCTCACTTTTGGTAAGAGATTTGAGATACTGATCCCACACGGCACAGCTTGGGAAAGCGTCGATCCTCTGCTCAATGTCAAGGGCCTTAGGTGGTACACAGATGGCTCCAAGATGGATTTCGGCATTGGCGCTTGCATCTTTGGACCAGATTGGAAAATCTCGAAGACTCTGGCGTGCGTCTACCTAAATTTAGAGACTGCCAATAGAGGTGTTACCATCAACATACTCTCAGATAGTCAAGCTGTGCTCAAAGCGTTCAGTTCGTATAGCATGAACTCAGAGTCCGTCCATGATGCCCTACAGGACCTAGCCAAAAGAAATAAGGTCAAACTCTGGTGGGTGCCAGAGCACAAGGGTATTAACGGCCGTGAGATTGAGGACTGAATTCTGAAGCCATTGGAAACTAACTCAACAAGAAAATTTTGGAATTATACCCATCAATACGAGGTCCACCAAGTGACAATAGATGTAGTGCTATTACCATCAATCTACAGCGCTATCAATTCTGCTATCGGGATGATGTAGCTAGTTTTTGGAGGAGCTCTTCATCGATTTTTTTTTTCGTATCTTCCTTCTATTTCCAGCGGCATCAACGGTTGCTTGCGAGGAGCTTCTGTTACTTGCAGAGTACGCACACAAATAGGGCTTCCCTTGCGATTTTATCTTGACTTAGACCATAACTTAGGGCTAGAAAATCTAAGAGTGGAGAGGACTCTCACAGAGTTGATCAGCGAGGTACTCTGAGCACGCAAAATCCACTCTAAATGGGGAAGCAGAGCAACCACTAGAGCGGTTACCAGGGGCACCCCACAAGCGAGGGTCCTCTTGTCCCTTCCTTGAAATGTAGTTACAGATGAACTACTGACCAAACTGGAGAAAGAAGACCTCGACGTTACTGCCTACGCTGATGACGTTGCCATTACCATCTCGGGGAAATACCTACCCACACTGAATGCAAATGGCATTCTCCATACCAAGCAAATGGGCACAAACCAATGGGCTCAGGGTAAGTCACCAGAAGACAGAGCTTGTACTATTTACCAGAAAGCCCAAAATTCCGGAAACCTGCCCAACCACTTTACTTGGCAACAGGTTAACCTATTCCTCCCAGTGCCAAATAACTTGGCATTGTACTAGACAGGAAACTAACCTGGAAGAACAACACAACGAAGAGAGCAAAAAAAGAAACTATAGCCCTCTACACCTGCAAAAAAGCCTTAGGGAAAAAATGGGGATTCAATCCCAAGCTCACACTATGGCTCTACATTACGAATACTAATGTAAGGAGTGATAGTCTGGTGGACTGCACTGGACAAAACAACATACCATAAGCAATATAAGAAGGTACAAAGGCTGGCATGTACATATGCATCACCAGGGCCCTAAGGTCCACCCCAACGGCAGCGCTCAACACGATACTTCACCTTACACCACTCGATATACTTGGCAAGCAAATTGTCACATATACGGCAGTAAGAGTAAAAGCCAACTCCAAATGGACGAGCCATATTACTGGCCACTTCTCCATCCTGAACAACAGGATAACCATGGCAGAAAACTCAGACCACATAGAGCCACCACAGTCTTTGAGAAGAAATTCAAGATAATATACCCGGACAGACGGAACTGGACCCGCAAAACGCAACCTCGCAGGAACTGCGTGGATTTCTACATTGACGCGTCAAATACCAAAGACGGGGTGGGTAGTGGAGTATTCTGCAAACAACTAAACCTGAGCCAAGCTCTAAAACTACCAGCTTGTCTTGGCTTAAGTGGAACGTAATATATCTATATCACGTATATATCTCACGGACAATCAGCAGACTTGAAATCGCTAGAGTCCTATGTATATACCTCGAAAACAAGCCTCATCTGTCGCCTATCTCCTAACGAGATGGCTGAATAGTTTAACATACAACTCCTAAGGGTACCAGAACCCAGCGAAATCGTAGGCAATGAAAAGGCCGACACACTCGCCAGACAAGGAACGACGGACGGATTAATCAATCATGGCATACGAGCAAATACCTCTTGCAACCATTTAACTCAAACTCTTAAATCTCGCCAGGGCTTAGACGTGCCTGACATGGGCCCAGGGGCATACCTGCCTCATCATCAGGCAAATCTGACCTCGGCTCGATAGTCACCGCACTAGGAGAATAATCTCCCTAAAAAGAACTGACATCTATAAAATCATTAGTGTCATCACCGGTTACTGTCTCATTGGCAGTCATGCGCAAAAACTAGGGCAAGTTCCGAATGATTTCTGCAGAAGCTGCCTAGACGAAGAAGAGGTCGAATCCATCCACCACCTACTCCGCGCCTGCCCGGCCTTCTGCGCAATCACCAAACGCTACCTAGGATCCTACTTCCTAAACGACCTGACGGATGTTCACCAAGTAGGGATAACTGACTTTCTTAGTTTTTTAAGAAGCACTAAGTGGTTCCATGAAGAGGGAGATAAATCCCCCTCGTAGCTACACAACGGGTCTCTCTGGTCTAAGTGTATTCTTCCCATTCCGGGGAGGCTACGAACCTACCTAGATCATAACTTTTAGGCTGTATTGATACAGTTCGATGCGCTATAGATGATTACTCAGATTTTGCTGACACGAGAAAACTAATCTTTTCAGCAGTGACACGGGTGAGGAGCCAAGACCTTCCTTCTAACACCTTAACAAGTCTCGTTTAAATAAAAACCTTTTTTGAAAACTACAACAAAAAACATTTACTTCCCTTAACACCCAAGCAATCATTAGTGCCTAAACTATCTATCAACCTTCATTAAAGACTCCAGACGTTTTCTTTATCCAATCCAAGAACGCCGTGATCCTTGTAAACACGGCAGGGAATTCAACTTCACATCCTAGAATAACTCCGAACGAAGTCGCTCCAATTAGGGTATTACTGCCGTCAGCTAAAACCAACGGACCACCAGAGTCACCATTGCATGTGGATTTACCGCCTGCAGTACTAATGCAAATGTGTGTCTGCTCCACCGATCCCCCGTAGTACTGATTACAGAGGTTATGGTCCATAACAGGAACTTCGACCCATCGAAGAACCTCCGAAGTGCGTGTCGCAGCTGAAACCGTCGGAGAAAAGTGTTTAAAATGCAAATTCAACAGCACACTCATGTCTTACTATCACTATCGAGACCCCACCCAGACGCTATGACCCTCTCGTCTACATAAGTCAAATTCTCCCCGATCTTTGGAAGCTTTGCAGGTCGAACATAATCTATAACAAGCTGGATATTAGAAGTCGGCCACTACGATTTATATCACTTACCATTGAGTCCAATAGGCATTGGGAGTTTCAGCAACGCGATATCGTTTAGCAGATTCTGCTCATCCCACTCTTCGTGTACATAAATGTACCTCTTCCCGACGTAGATGATCTGTTGTCCCTTCTCAGCCTTATCTGTTCGATTGGTTGCGCCCAAATATACTTCGACACCCCTTGCGCCATCCGTGCAATGAGCAGCTGTAACAATCCACCGATCAGAGATCAAGGTGCCACCACACCAAGCCCGGCCATTACTAAAATGAATTACTAATCCGACTTGATAGGGGAACTGTTTCGGTGCAGCGACTTCGCCATTTGTAATGCGACCTTCGGCTTGATATGGCGCTATATGGCGCGGTTGGACTATAGACCAGTCCACGTCTATAGCCACGACGCTGGCTAGCAATGCGAAGATGACGATTAAACACTTCATCGTGAGTTTCTGGGGCAAGTGGCAAAACTGTTTCGATGACTCTGTGGGAAGCTATTTATATAGGACAGATGGGTGAGACCAAGAGAGCCGAAGGGCATGCCATTATCGGGATTATCGGGAACTCTGATATGCGGGATGACGTGCTATTAATTTAAAGCCAACAATGCGGCTTATCAGTACAACGCGTTTTTGGGGTGTAAATCAAGTGATTCAATGGCAGCTGTCGGCGATTGCCTCAAGTAGTTGTATCGACATTGAAGATTAGGTAGTACTCGTAGACGACAGTTATGGTGCTACACTGAAAGAATAACGCAAGGGGCTTATGGACTTAGAGGTGCCACTGGGATGTGCGATGTCATGGATGGTTTTAAGTGCTGTTCGCCTTAATGATGCTGGGATGTATGTTCTGACGATGCCTTGGGATATCTTCTTTGATGGCGTTACAGCCCATGAAGGACCAGAGCCAAGCTTCTCTCAATCACCCATGTTGTGTGTGATTTATTTTTCACATAGGTGAAAGGAACCTACAGTTTAATGCCGATTCCGAAGGGCGTGAGTCGAGAAGCTTTTTCACGAGGGGTTTTGCCAGTACCCCGCCGAGGAGGAGTGCCGCGAAATACACATTCGATGGCGTCGGTGTTATCGGGATTCGAACTCGCTCATCGTGCGACAGAGTCCAACACACTAACCACTGCGCCACGGCGTCCTCAGGATATGTCGCAGTAATATTGATACCTGATTACGCCTGGATTTCCAGCAGATGGAGTTAGGATGGATTCCGTATTAAGTCTTGCAGATGGTCATCTTTTAATTGTTCGTCTCTGATGTTTTTTGGACTTAGTATGGTAGGCATGCTTATTGTGTTGATCCGTGATAAGGCATCTGCTACGACATTATCTTGACCCTTTACATGGACTATGTCTGTTGCAAATTGTGAGATATAGTCTAGCTGGCGGACTCTGCGATCAGGAGCCTCTTCGTGTTTTTGCTTGAATGCATATGTTAGTGGCTTGTGGCCAGTTTTTATTGTAAATTGTCGGCAGTCTAAAAGGTGGTGAATGAACTTGATGGAGGCGAATATGGCAAGTAGTTCGCGGTCGTATGTGCAGTAGCCCTGCTCAGAGGGAGTGAGCTTACGGGAGAAGAATCCACGCGGTTCCCAGGTATCACCAGTGAGTTGCTCCAGCTTAGCTCCAATGGCAGTAGATGAAGCGTCCGTCGTGAGATGCATCTTGGAATCTGGAGAAGGAAATGTGAGGAGTGTTGAGCTGGCTATTTGTTTTTTGCACTTCTGGAAGGCTTCTTCTGTCCAGTTGATTTGTGTTTTGTCCTTTTTTATTGAATGTTTTAGGTAGTTGTTGAGTGGAGCTTGTAATTCTGCTTTGGAATGCAGTGCCTGTAGTAGTTGATTACTACTAACTCTTCTATAGTCTCGGGTTTCTTGAAATCGAGGATGACATCGACTCGTTCACTGGATGGTGCATATCCCTGAGCGTTGATGGTGTAGCCGAGAAAGTTGATTTCTTCTTGGCCAAAAACGCACTTTTTGGTGTTGATGCTCAGTGAATATTTTTTTAACCTTTCGAAGACTATGCCGAGATGCCTCTGGTGCTGCACTTTGTCTTGTTACATGATTAGTATATCAATATACACAGAGACAAAATCTAGGTCTCGGAAGATGGAGTCCATAAATCTTTGAAAGGTTTGCGTGGCATTTCTGAGTCCAAATGGCATCACCATGTATTCAAATAGGCCCCAGGGTGTTATGATGGCCGTTTCGTGGATGTCGTCAGGATGCATTGGAATTTGGTAATATGCTCTGTCCAGATCAAGTTTGGTTAATACGCTGGCACCGTACAAGCGGGGAAAAAGGTCTTGAATGAGTGGGGGTGCATATTTGTCTGCTTCGGTGATTGAATTTAGTCTCCTGGTAGTCGCCGCAGAGACGCCATTCACCATTCTTCTTTTTTGTTAGGAGGATACGACTAGCGTAGGGGCTTCTGAAGGATCTGATGTTCCCTTCTTCAAGCATATCGGCTATTTGCTTTTTTGCTACGGAAGCCTTTTCTCCTGCGAGCTGTAGGAGCGTGCTGCGACTGGAGGACCTTTTGTGGTGATACGATGAGCGTAGTGCATATTGTCGGGGTTTGGTTTTATTGTGGGTTTGGTTATTTGGATGAACTCTTTTAAAAGTTTAGCGTATGTTTCTGGAACTGATATGTCAATTGTTGATATATTAAATGTAACCTTCGAGAGTATTTCGCCTTTAGTTGAAAGGGCTGTGAGGGGATCTATTAGTCGTTGTTTTTTTAGGTCTAACATCAGATTAAAGTTTGTGAGGAAAATATCGTTGGAGGTTGAAGTCAAGCTTGACTTTCTTGACGCCGTAGGTGTTGATTGTTGACGAATTCGCCGCGTAGAGTTGTAGTGGGTCCTTTTCCAGTTTAATCTTGAAAAGTGTCACTGGGACAATGGACGCAACGGAGCCTGAGTCTATTAACTCCATAGATGGTGCGCTGCTTTCCAATGAGATGGACATCTTACGCAGATGGAGCGAGCACTATTCGGAGCTGCTCAATCCCGAACAGAGCGCAGAGGGGGACAGACCTATATGTAGTCTTGAGTGGGGCGGAGAATAGTCCAACGGTGTCATATTAGCGATTGAATCGCTAAAAGTTGGCAAATCCGCCGATGTGGATGAAGTTCGGCCAGAAATGCTTAAAGCAATGGGTAAAGAGGCAGTATTATGGCTCTCTCGTGTCATTAAAGTTGAGGGTAAGCCTCCCAGACGGAACCCCAGCTCGCGCTAGATAGTCTTGTGGCCGTATGTGCTGATGCTGGAATGAGGGTGTGGAAACGTGGACATATCCACGTTTTATGGTTGTTTCCAGAACACCTGTCCAATGCACTCTACATGTTAGCGGAGTCCCAATGAAGCAGGTGGAGAAGTTTAAGTATCTCGAAGTCTTCTTAACGAGTGATGGGAGGGGTATTACTGAGTTTTCCTGCAGGATTGGCCAAGCTGGGTTAATTTTGAAACAGCTTTGGAAGATGTGTAATCAGGAAGACTGAGCTTGGTGTCAAAGCCAAGTTAGCGGTTTTTAACTCAGTATTTGTCCCAACTCTCACCTATGGCCATGGGATGTGGGTGTTGGCGGTAAGAGAAAGATCGCGAATACAAGCGGCCGAAATGAGATTTCCTCGTGCTGTTGTGGAAGTTACTCGCCGGGATAGGGTGAGAAATACGGCTTTGCGCGGAGAACTCAATGTTGAGCAGCTGCTTATCCGAACGGAAAGGGCTATGCTTCGATGGTTTGGCCACGTGAGACGAATATCGCTATCATCACGACCTCCGAAGCGTGCCTTGAATGCACTACCATCAAGCAGGCAACCGCTTGACAGACCCAGAACGAGGTGGTTGGGCCAAGTACAATAACTCGCCTGGGTGCGTTTGGGCAGTTCCTGATGAGTTAAAATCGATGGTGGAGGATCGAGTGGCCTGGAGATCCCGCGTGCGAGCATTACCCCCGCGAACCCATTAGTGGAACATGCGGGCCATTGAAAATGTATGAACGTAGCAAAAGACATGGTCTCCAATAATGTCGCGTACTGTACTGTCAAACATTGGGTTTAAACTGCTTTCGCTCCATAATCAATAACCATATTAGCCTACCACCATCACGAAAATCCAGCTTCCTACTGAAAGATCGTCAGAAAGGGAATTTGTGTAAGTACAGGCCCATTGATTTCGATTAGAAAATTGCGAATTGATAGACAGATCAACGGTTCCACTGCCTTGATTTTTTGTAGAACAGGGATCTAAAGAACAGAGATGACATCATCCTTGAACCATATGCATAGTAAAAATAAAGAGTCTTCAAGGCCAAGAGCAGACTTATTTGGGTCAAGAAGGTTATACCTACCGAACGAACCAGTGATTACAAGATAGAACCATGCACTGGTTCGTCCTTTTAAAAAAATTCACTTAAGACTAGTTCTTGCTGTGAACAATGTTCATAATTCAGTTCACGGATTTCAACGCTATCTAGGTTGCCCCTATTTCCATGCACAACGCTTTGACTTGCCTACAATTCTAATCCAGACACCTTCAATGCACTCCACGTAATCCCCAGATATTACCAATGGCCATTCGACTCTCCAGGTAGTTCAAGTCTAGCCGCAGGAGGAGATAACGCCAAGGTTCACCGCTTCACCATTTACGACACTGCATTCATCATAATTCATGGGACGATATAAAACAGCGAATAATCGCAATTAACCTTCACCGTGATGTGTATCAGCGTCCATGTGGCGCCTCCGTAACTATAAATACCATTCGTTGTATCCTCATTAATCATAGTACCTGTGAACGGCAATAGCATGCGTCTCCTCATAGTAATTAGCGTGATAATCCACTCAGTGGTGGCGTCAGAAGACATCGACTGGAGTCAGGTTCAGCCGAGGGATATTGATGACAAGGAGCTTGCGAATCCCAATGAAGTAATAGTGGATGGACGAATTACCAATGGGGAAGTCGCCGAACCTAAGCAGTTTCCCTATCAAGTGGGGCTGTTATTGTATTTGGAACAAGGCAAGGCTTGGTGTGGAGGAACTCTAATTTCGGATCAATGGATCGTTTCTGCCGCTCATTGCGCGGATGGGTGAGTTCTTAAGTCTATTCAGCTGACTTATTGAATGATAAGAGTTTTGTTAGTGTGAATGGTGCAGACGTGTATTTAGGTGCGACTAATCGGACTGACCGGTCTGAAGTGGGGCAACAGATTTTCAAGGTCGAGAAGGAAAATATCTTCGTCCACGAAGCGTGGGATTCAGAGAACGTTTTGAATGACATTTCCCTACTCAAGCTACCAAATCCTGTTGAGTTTAATGGTATGTTTCCAAGGATTTCTAAAGGTCCTGTGTCTCATTCGAGCTTTTTCAGAATACATTAAACCAGCAAAGCTTCCTAAATCCGATGATAGCTCAACGTACGTAGGCGAGAAGGTCATTGCATCTGGATGGGGTCGTGCTAGTGACTGTGAGTAGTGTCATTCCGTCATATGAGTAGTAAGAGCTAATCTTATTCTGTGATCCAGCTGCTAAAGGGCCTTCGGAGGTTCTTCGATATGTTGAGGTTCCAATCATGGCAAACAGGGCATGTAGTCGCTACTACCTAGGATCAATTCGAGACACTCACATCTGTATAACTACCAGGGGAAGGAAGTCCACATGCAATGGAGATTCGGGTGGACCTCTAGTGTTGGCCGATGGCAGTGAAACACTGATTGGAGCCACGTCATTTGGAATCGTCTTTGGGTGTGAGGTACGATTCCCCGGCGTGTTCACTCGAATAAGCTCATACATGGATTGGATCAACGAGAAAACTGGTGGTTCCAGTTATTAACTAAACGTGCAGTCAATGTTGTAAAACGAATAAATTACATTTTACGTTCCCTTATACCATCAAACGTCCCTGCTTATTCTATTCACGGACCACACTGGTCATGCCACTAGCGGAGACACAAATCAACTTATATCAAAACCGGATATCGGCCATAGAGGCGAATAAGTACACTTTCGAATTCGCTTGGTAATTTATTGGCTTATGGAGTTACACCTGAATTCTCCTGAATCCAAGACAGGAACGAGGTGACTCTCTAGAAGCCAGCTGGGTATCCCACTTCACATCCATACGAGACACCAAATGATGTCACGCCAATCAACATATCGGTTCCTTCGAGCACAAGTGGACCGCCTGAGTCTCCGTTACAAGTCGACTTGTAAGTTTCCCTTGTCTCGATGCACAAATTCGAAGTGGGAAGTCGTCCATACCAAACGGCACAGGCTGCATTACTGATTACTGGAACATCGGCGTACTGCAGGGTTGCAGAAATCGACGCCGCAGCTATAATTGGAATCGAGTATAGTTACGGAGGCCAAGTTAGCAGTTGTACTTACTATCGCTGACAAGTCCCCAGCCGGAAGCGATTCCTATTCGGCCAGTATACAATGGAGCGGTTCCCGTAAACGCTGGCAACGACGCTGCCTTAATATAGTCTAAAAATCGAAAAGCAAATATAAAAGAAATCCTTCAACTACGAATTACGTCATCCTCCAGAATGTCTTCAATACGGACTCCTAAACTTTTCTGTCATCAGAGCAAATTGGGCAGAAGGAGGGTCATTGTCGGCCTATTCGGAATCCCTACACGCCAACAGGTTCAAAATGGAGCAAGCGCTTAATCTCAGATTACGTTTTGGACTACCACATCACAGCGATTAAGGGCGCCTTAGCATGACTTAGAATCAATGAAATATCCACGAGGGATACAGTGTTAGGCTCAAGTACAGTAACTTATCCTGCCCTAGATAGGACCTCCATCCCTATGACCTCAGCCAGGCAAGACCGAAGAATCTATGTCGTCAACTCAATCAACAAATTGTGCACTGAAGGTGTCACCGGCCAGATGACCATGCAGGGTTGCCCCTCACTCAATCTCAAACGAACAAAACGGACAAAAACCTTATAAACTGTCAAAGGAAGTAGGCTAGACTGCGTGTGGAGGAGGAGGCGGTTCTTGACTATGCTTCTCTTCAAACTTCTCTGAGCGAAGCTGAATCTGTTTTAAGTCTATGGTCTGGTCTGACTATGCTTAAGCAGCAACCAATTCATCTAAACCCATAAGCCCCTTGCGCTATTCTTTCACTGTAGCACCACAACTATCGTCTACGAGTATTACCCAATCTTCAATGTCGATACAACCACTTGAGGAAATCCCCGTCTGCTGCAATTAAAGCACTTGATTTACACCTTAAAAACGCATTGTACTGATAAGCCGCACTGTTGCCTTTAAATTGATAGCTCGTAATCCCGCATATCAGAGTTCCCGATAATCCTATCCTAAGACCCTATAATGGCTTGCCCTTCAGCTTTGTTGGCCTCACGCAGCTGTCCTATAAAAGTAGCTTCCCACACAGTCATCGAAACAGTTTTGCCACTTGCCCCAGAACCCTACGATGAAGTGTTTAATCGTCATCTTCGGATTGTTATCGAGCGTCGTGGCTATAGACATGGACTGGTCTATGGTGCAACCGCGCCATATAGACGATCAGTTGAAGGTTGCACCGAAGGGTTACCAAGCCGAAGGTCGCATTACAAATGGCGAAGTCGCTGCACCGAAACAGTTCCCCTATCAAGTCGGATTACTACTTCATTTTAGTAATGGCCGGGCTTGGTGTGGTGGCACTTTGATCTCTGATCGGTGGATTGTTACTGCTGCTCATTGCACGGATGGCGCAACGGGTGTCGAAGTATATTTGGGCGCAACCAATCGAACAGATACGACTGAGAAGGGACAACAGATCATCTACGTCGGGAAGAGGTACATTTATGTACACGAAGAGTGGGATGAGCGGAATCTGCTAAACGACATCTCGTTGCTGAAACTCCCAATGCCTATTGGACTCAATGGTAAGTGATATAAATCGTAGTGGCCGACTTCTAATGGCCAGCTGGTTATAGATTATATTCGACCTGCAAGGCTTCCAAAGATCGGCGAGAATTCGACCTATGTAGACGAGAGGGTTATAGCCTCTGGGTGGGGTCGCGATAGTGATGGTAATAGTGATGAGTTTCCTGTTGAATTTGCATTTTAAGCACTTTCTTCGACGGTTGCAGCTGCGGCAGGCGCTTCGCAGATTTTTCGATGGATCGAAGTTCCTGTTATGGAAAATAACGTCTGTAATCGGTACTACATGGGATCGGTAAGGGAGACACACGTTTGCATTAGTACTAAAGGCAAGAAATCCACATGCAATGGTGACTCTGGTGGCCCGTTGGTTTTAGCTGACGGCAGTGATACCCTGATTGGAGCGACCTCGTTTGGAGTTACTCTGGGATGTGAAGTTGAATTCCCTGCCGTGTTTACAAGGATTACGTCGTTCTTGGATTGGATAAGGGACAAGTCTGGAGTGGTTAATTAAGGTTGAGAGAGAAGTAAATATTTTTGATTTTAATTTCCAAAAAATGGATTTTCTTAAACGAGGACTAAGGTGTTTGAAGACGAGCCATTGCTCCTCACCCGTGTCACTGCTGAAGAGACTAGTTTTCTCTTGTCGGCAAAATCTGGGTAATCGTCTATAGCTCATCGCACTGTATCAACACAGCCTAAACCTTATGATCTAAGTCAGGATATAATCACAAGGGAGTCCTGTTTGTGTGCGTACTCTGTAAGTAGTAGAAGGCCTTCGCAAGCTACCGTTGATGGCGCTGGAATCAGAAGAAAGGAACGGAAGAAAATCGATGAAGCGCTCCTCCAAAAGCCAGCTACATCATCCCGATAGCGCTCTCCATTGATGGTAATAGCACGACCATCGTAGTTTGAGAAGAAGTACGTATCGATAAATCGCCGGTTTACAATCCTTGCCAAACATGACTTTCCGTGGGTCTATTGTCGCTTGGTGGACCTCGTATTGATGAGTATAGTCCCATCGGAGTTCATTTCCAATGGCTTCAGAACCCAGCCCTCAATCTCACGGCGATGTCTATAGTCGTTTTTCTTCGGTTCCTGAATTCATTGAGTCAGTCTGTGAACCTGAATTTCAACCAGCAAACTTCTCCAGCTCGCACGATCTTTTGCCATCTCTTTCCAGCCCCGCAGCCCCAGTTGGTTAAGGTTTCCTTCCACCTGTGTTAGATTGAACGAAGTATTTTCTTCTCGAAACGATGCTTTCGTTAAAGTCTCTCGTTAAAGGTCTATGCGTCGTAGAGAAGGATCGGGATGAATAAGATTTTGTATTGCGCAACCTTGGTCTTTCGAGAGAGGGCTCTGCGTTTCAGTTGCCTCCCGAGACCAAAGAAACAGCGGTAGGCAAAGTAATTTTGCTTTTTGCTGCCAGACATCATGGAGAAGATGAAACACTTGTCTTGTGGATCAAAGCAATGCTTGTGCACAAGATATTGACCGCTGATGCAGGCCTCGACCAATTTGTCAGATTCGGCGTAAACAGGGGCTGCCCGCAAGGTGGCGTCCTGTCTCCGCTGTTATGGTACATGGTGGTCGACTCTGCTTCATGCTCTCAATGCCTCTGGAATCTATGCCCAGGCCTATGCGGATGATGTCGCCGTTCTTTCTATCGGCTCATGCTTAGCGGCTGTCCGTCTCAAAGCACAGGCGGCTCTAAATGTGATCGATGATTGGTGTATCAGGAATGGGCTGTCGGTAAGTCCTCTTAAGACCGATGTCGTGCTCTTCACGAGAAGGAAGAAAAATACTGACATTACTCAGCTGGTACTAAAAGGCACTTTCATCCCGATATCCAAGGAGGCTAAGTATCTGGGAGTCATCTTAGATAGCAAGCTTCTCTGGTCAAAGCATGTTTAGTCAAAAACCACCCGCTTTTGGTAAAACGGGGGGTTTATTGCCGGTAAAGGTCCTCTGGATCTACACGGCAATGATAAGGCCTATTATCTCATATGCATCGGTTGTCTGGTGGAACATACTAATAGGCAATCACGTCGTAGCCTCTTTCAACAAACTCGAAGGAACGGTTTGTCTCAGCTGTACGGGGGCTCTCCAGCACGCCGGGCGCTGCTCTAGATATGTCTGAAGAGAAATGGCTTTGGGTACAACTCGCATAGGAATAACAGTGTGCTCGCGCAAGAACTGTCCTACGACCCCTGTCTCATGGACATGCCCTCTGATGCATTGGCGCCCGTTATCCTATTGCGTTGCAATTTCACAGTCGAGTTTCCATGGCGCCAGGATTGCCTCTCGCCGGATACTGAACCTGGACAGGATAGTCTTCGTATTTTCACGGATGGTTCCAGTTCTGGGCGGGGGTCCGCTGCTGGGGTCTTCTATGAGGCCGAAAACATCCGACTGCCACTTCTCGTTAGGAAAATATGCGTCTGTCTTCCAATCAGAGATATACGCAGGTTCGGGGTGAATCTGGGCCTCAACCAACAGGCCTCTCCAACTAGCACGAGCTTTTGCTATCCTTTTTCATTGTCGCACACCTAGTTGGCTGACGTCCCCTTCCGCCTGTGTGCGCCATCTTAAGTGCGGCCGTCCTCTGCTTCTTCGTCCCTCGGGGTTGGGTTCAAAGACTCTCCGGGCTGGAGCTGTGGTATCCATTCGCCCTACATGGCCCAGCCATCTTAAGCGTTGAATCCGTAGACACCTGACTAGACTCATGTCGCTGTACAGCCCGTAAAGTTCGTGGTTTGATCGTTTCCTCCATCCCCCGTCTGCATTTATAGGCCCGAAAATCACGCGCAAAATCTTTCTCTCCAACCGACCAAGGGCCTCTTCATCCGCTTTTGATAGTGTCCATGCTTCTGCGCCGTACAACAGGACCGGGATTATAAGGGTCTTATATAGAGGCAACTTTGTCATTCGGGCTCTATTAATCAGACGTGATTCTGCGTTTGATTTCGGAACCGATGTCGTTGTTTCAGGTCACTGCAGAGCCAAGGTAGATCCTTAACTACCTCGAACTTATATCTGCCAATACAAACATTCTGGCCAAGACCTCGGTTTTGAGCATCCTTTTTTGATGACAGCATATATTTAGTTTTGCCCTCGTTTACCGCCAAACCAATTTACGCCGCCTCCGCCTCCTGAACGCCTCATTGACATCTCGCTGGGATCTAGCAATTATGTCAATATCGTCGGCGTATGCAAGGAGTTGCGAGGATTTGGAAGAGATTGTGCCTCTTGTATTGGCGTGTGATTTTTGCATAGTCATTTCTAATATGATGTTGAAGAAATCACAGGACAGCGCATCGCCCTGCCTAAATCCTTTTTTGACATCAAACATCAAGCAGCGAGTCATCCTGCATAGTCTGGCGAGTTTAGCAGGGATGTCTAAGGTAGTCATGGCGTTGTATAGCTAGTCTCTAATTACGCTGTCGTATGCGGCTTTGAAGTCGACAAATAGGTGGTGAGTGTCGACTTGAAATTCATTGGTTTTTTCCAGGATCCGCCGTAGTGTCTAGGTCTAGGTCAATACTTACATACTTTACTTCCTCTGAAAATCCTATGCGTGTGCCATTTAGAAAGATTGGGCAGGGCTGTACCTTTCTCCTCTTTGTAAATGGGACTAAGGTCGTCTTATTTGGGTTGATCGATAAACCCTCTCTGCCACACCAGTCAGAGACAAATTGGAGCGCAAGCTGCACGCGCTCACAGCAGTGGTTTCGCACTTGCCCGTAACAATGACTACTAGGTCATCAGCATATTCGACGACCTCGTAGCCTCGAGTGGTTAGTTTGCGTAGTAGGTCATCGATGACTATCGACCAAAGTAGTGGTGAAAGGACTCCCTCTTGTGGGCATACTGTCGCCGATACTGTCACTGAGACCTCTCCGTATGTGGCTGATATGATACGGCTATTTAGCATCGCCCTAATCCAGTGATCAGTGGGATGGTCCACACTTCTGTAGGACCGTGGAGTGGTGATCGAATCATAGCCAGTATTATCGAAGGCTCCCTCTATATCGAGGAAGGCGCAAATTGCAATCTCTTTGTGTGTAAAGCTGTTTTCAATACACGTCACCAGACGGTGTAGCGCATTCGCAGTAGATCGCTCTTTGCGGTATGCATACTGATTGGTATGCATCAGGATTTAGGCTAGTCACTTGGCTTCTCAATCTTGGGGATGAAGACAAGATTGACCTCTCTCCAAATTTGGGGTATGTATCCCAGGTTTAAGCAGGACCTAAAAATAACTATCAGTGGTGGTAAAATTGTGTCCAAACGTTTCTGTAAGATCGCAGGAAAGACACCGTCTTTGCCTGGAGCCTTGTAGGGTTTAAATGAACCGATTGCCCATTTAACCCTATCAGGGCTGAAAAGTCTACCAGAAAGGCTATTTGTTCTACTGTCGATGCTATTTGTGACGTTCATTTGGTCGTCAGAGGACGTCGAGTGAGGAGTAGAACCAGGGAAGTACACCTCGAGCAAAGTCTCCAGGATTTCCCTGCGATTGACTGTAAAGGTATGGTCTGATTTGCGAAGCAGCCCGAGCCCATTTGCGTGCTCTCGAGATAGCGCTTTATGGAGTTGAGCCGCAGTTGGAGGCGAGTCAATGTTCTCGCAGTGTTTCCTCCAAGACATTCTCTTGGATTTCCTCAGTTCGAGGTTGTATTTAGTTAGAGCCAATCTATAATCATTCCAACTATTATACCGTTTAGCTCTGTTAAACAGTGAGCTCACCTGTTTCCTTAGGGATTCAAGCTAAGTATTCCACCAGGGCACACAACGCTTGTGTGTACTTGACCTGGGTGTACAGCTGTCCCCAAGTATTGAGCTGATAACCCGCTTCATCGACATCATCTGTCGATTCAATCGACTTGAGAAGGATGTCCTCTTTAGCGGCGAGTTGAGCCTGGAACAGAGCCCAATTCGTTCGTTTGGGCTGATATCCAGGCTCAGCCTGTTTTGCCTCACCGGAGATGTTGAATCTGATATGCTGGTGATCAGATAGTGAGGCTTCATTGGAGACGTGCCAGTCACCAATCGCATTTGAAATAAATGGGCTGGAGATAGTGAGGTCAAGCACCTCTTCTCTGACCGCATTTATAAATGTAGGTTTGTTGCCTCTATTGACAACGGTGAGTTCCTTACTTATGAAAATTCAAAGAGTGACTCACCTCGATTATTTGTATTGCTGCTGCCCCATTCCATATGATGCGCGTTAGCATTGCATCCAATTACCAGGTGATGTTTTTTCTGGTTGCTATACCTAACCAGATCCTGCACTTCGGTGGGAGGGATTTGTTACAGAGCCACCAACTTCGAGAAACCCCTGGTTTGATGATGTATGCAGACAGGCCCATGTAGAGAAACGAAATGCACACATGGCTTCACTGCATCGACGGATGAGAGCGGACCGCTCTATGAACAGAAAAGGAGGGAGGAGCATGTGCTTCTGAGAAGAAAAAAGAAGGAGCACAAGGAGCGCGAGCTCGAGGAGATGGAGAAATGCTATTGCAGGAACGACGTTCGAAAGTTCTACCAAAAAGTAAGACGAACACGCCAAGGCTATAAAGCCAGAGCAGAAGCCTGCAGGGATGAGCACGGACAACTAGTAATGGAGTCACAGTCGACGCTGAGATTGTGGAAGGACCACTTCTGCAGACTGTATAATGGCGATGATAGTCAAAATGCCGCTCAGGCAAAACGAACCATTCACAATGGACGAGGACGAAAGAGAATCCCGTCCACCTGACCTAGACGATGTTAAGATAGCGGTATCGAAACTTAAGTCTTATAAAGCTGCTGGAGCAGATGAACTGGTTAGGAACACGCACCAACTCATCTGCAAGATATGGTCGGAAGAACGCATGCCCGATGAATGGAATCTCAGTATCGTTTGCCCGGTCCGTAAGAAAGGAGACCCCTATGACTGAGCCAATAACAGAGGGATAAGCCTCCTGAGCATCGCGTACAAGATCCTCTCTGCCGTACTGTGTAAGCACCTGAAACCGTTCGTGGACAATCTGATAGGTTCCTACCAGTGCGGTTTCAGGCCAGGATAATCCACGATGGACCAAATATTTACACTGCGACAGATCCTAGAGAAGACCCATGAGTTCCAGGTCGACACGCACTATCTTTTTGTCGACTTTAAGGCCGTATATGACAGTGTTTATAGAGACGAGCTATACAGGGCCATTTAACATTCCTGCCAAACTCGTCAGACTGTGCAGGATGACTATGAATTCGCTCGGACAGTCGAGCTCTGAATCTTGCCGCTACGAGGAAGTGATCGGAGTCGACATTTGCCCCTCTGAATGTTCGCACATCCAGGATGTTTGACGAGTGCCTTGCGTCAATGAGCACATGGTCGATTTGGTTGGCGGTTCGACCGTCCGGAGATCGCCAGGTTGCTGTGTGAATTCGCTTGCGAGGGAATCTTGTGCTACTTATCACCGCATTACGAGCAGTCGCAAAGTCAGTGAGTCGGAAGCCGTTATCTGTTGGTGTATCGTGGAGGCTGTACTTTCCGATCACTCCGCCAAGGGTGTTCTCCTTACCGATTTTGGCGTTGAAGTCCCCGAACACGATTTTTGCATCGTACTCCGGACAAGCTCCGTAGGCGTTGTCCAAGAGGTCATAGAAGTCCTCCTTGACAGGGTCTTCAGCCTCGTCGGTAGGGGTAGGTGCACATGTAAGGCTGATGTTATAAAATCTGCCTCTGATGCGGATCACAGCCAGGCGATCACTTATAGGTTTAAAGTCGATGACCTTCGACCTTAACCGCTTTCCAACGACAAATCCGCATCCCAGTAAGTGCAATCTTTTGTGACAACTGTAATAAATGTCGCAATTTTTCTTCCTCATCATGCCGCTTCCTATCCAGCGTATTTCCTGGACCGCAGTAATATCCGCCTTGTACTGCGTGAGGATTCTTTCTAGTTTATGAGCAGCTCCGGGAGTGTACAAGGTTCTGCCATTCCAGGAGCATACTCGCAAATCGTGTTCCTTTTTCGTGCGTTGTCGTCGTCGAGTATCCGTCCGTGTATCTGAGGCACCGTGCTTATTCATAACTTTTATGTTTTTTTTACGTGGGCGGATTGTTAGCCCGCCGCACAACCGCCATTCTGGTTGGGGTTTTGTCGCTGCATACGAGGAGATTCAAGCAAGAACTGTACGGGTTGTACAGCGACATCGGCCTAGTTAGACGTCTTCGGATCCAACGTCTAAGATGGCTAGGCCATGTAGAGCGAATGGACATCACAGCTCCGGCCCGAAGAGTCTTCGACACCAATCCCGAGGGACGACAAAGCAGAGGACGACCGCATCTAAGGTGGCGCGCCAACTGGTCAACTGGGCGTGCGGCTGGCCAAGGATCGGACCGGCTGGAGAGGCTTGCTGGTTAAGGCCCTGGTTCACCCCGGACTGCAGCGCCATCAAAGTAAGTAAGTAAGGCTGAACCCACATCGAGGTCGACAAAACGTCGTGTTGCGAACACGTGCCGCTGTCGAAAAGTACACACTACCTTAGCCGTCAACCCATACCGGACGAAATAAACAGAGCACGACACGACAAGGCAAGAAACACATGTCGAAATCTGTTCGCCGGTTTTTTGTCTTACTGCGACAAAATCGATGCAGCGAATTTGTGAAGCGAAGATAGAAGTTGACGCGGAGAAGCTACTAATTTTGATTGAGCAAAGGAGCGCCAAGTATACTACGGGGCAATATCTCCCGTAGTATACTTGCCATGAAAAAGCTTCTGGACTCAAGCCGTTGGGAATCGGCATTAAACTGTAGGTCCCCTTCACCTGTGTAAAAAATAAATCACTCACAGCGTGGTGAGTTCGGGGAGAAGTTTGAAGGCGACCATAGATCTGCGAAAAAGGTGTCCTGGCAAACCAATCGCCGATTCAGAAGAAGGAAATTCAACATAATCGAAGGAGTTAAATCCACAGATCGTGTGTTGCTTTCCAATGAGATGGACAGCATCAGGGATAAAGAATGAGATACCAATCTTTCGTACGTCTGCCCGTTGATTCGCGCAGGGGTTGGTTGTTGCTTTTGTAATTAAAGCGGCCCCTAGACGCCTAATAGTATTGTCCAATATTTGATATTGCACAATATTATTGTTCCTTGTTGTAGACCATTTTTGATATCAAATGTTTGAGAAGAAGTCACGTTGGCAATTTTTGCAACGAACTTTCTTCCCATTAACATATAGATCATATACAGCAGTGGTTTACTTATGCCTAGCTGGTTAAGCCTGCAGTAAAGTCCCTCTAACCATACGATGCCGAAGGCTTTTTCCAAGTCAACCAGGCAGGCACCTATGCATTGGTTCTTGCATCTGTTCCATTGGATATCCGACACGAGTTTCGACGCTGCATGAATAGTACCATGCCCCGCCCTGAAACCGAATTGGTTATCCGGAATGATGTCTTTGTCCTCAACCCATTTTGAAAGGGCTCTGTGAATCATCTTCTCGAATACCTTGCTGGTGCTCGGAAGGAGACTTATCGACCGGAGATTTGCCGGGTTGGACGAATCTTTTCCTTTCTTGGGGATGGGCTGCACCACCGCTGTTTTCCAACGCACCGGATAATATGCATTATTCAGCGCGTTGTTAAACAGGATAGTGTATGCCTCTATAGCCATCGGTGGAAGGTGTCTAAGTACAATATTAGAGATTCCGTCGATGCCTGCGGATTTCTTCTTTCTCAGAGATTCGAAGATCGTTTGAAGCTCTACCGTCGATACAAAAGGGGGGTTAAACCCATCGTTGGCGATGACATTGTTTGGCGTGAAATCATCCCTGAACCTTGTGAAACCATTGTTCTCGGCTCGCCAATGTTCGATGTCATTTCGGAGATCAAAGTGGTGGAGCAGAGCCCTGTTCTCCAGGTCGTAATTCGGGCGAATGTTCTCATTCACCTTATACACTTCCTGAAAGACAGCCCCCACTGTTGCCACTTTCTCCTGTGGATCTTCGATCACAAAGAAGTCGTCATCCAGAACAGCATCTTCTGGATCTATGCTCTTACTTACTTATCAGGATCTGAGCCTGAGCTATAGCTGCCTTCCATCCTTGACGGTCCCGGGCACGCTGCTTCCAGTTGTCAAGACCAAGATGTCCTACATCCGCGATTACTTGGTCTTTATACCGGAGGTTCGGTCTTCCTCTTCTTCTCGAATCAGGAGGCTCGGAGTCGAAGACCCTCTTAGCTGGAGCGTTGATGTCCATGCGCTCGATGCGGCCGAGCCAGTGTAGTCGACGGATCCTTGCCTTCCGGACTACATCCACATCTTGGTACAGCTCGTAGAGTTCGCGGTTGTGTCTTCTTCTCCATTCACCTTCCTCACAGACAGGACCAAATATCCGGCGCAGAATTTTTCTTTCGAAAGAACCCAAAATCAGCTCCGCTGTCCTGCTTTCGGCTCCGTACAGCAAGACTGGCAGAATGAGCGTTTTGTAAAGCATGACTTTGGTCCTTCGAGTGAGGAGTTTTGAACCCAGTTGTTTGGACAAGCCGAAGTAGCAGCGGTTGCCAAGGGCGATTCTACGCCGGATCTCCACTGTGGTGTCATTTGTGGAATTTACGTTTGCCCCGAGGTAGACAAACTCCTTAACTACCTCGAAATTGTAGCTGTCAATTGTTACGTTTTGTCCCAGGTGGTGAGCGACGGATTGGTTTTTGCTTGACAGCATGTATTTCGTTTTGTCCTCATTGATCTTAAGGCCAATTCGTTTCGCCTGTTCTTCAATCGCCGTGAATGCTTCCACAATGCCACGGCGAGAACACGCGATGATGTCGATATCATCCGCGTATCCTAGCAGCTGGATGGACTTGTAAAAGATAGTGCCTTCCCTGTTGACGCCTGCCCGTCGCACTATCTGCTCCAGCACCAGGTTGAAGAAGTCACTTGACAGCGCATCTCCTTGCCGAAATCCGGTGCATGTTTCGAATGGTTCCGAGGTCCTAGAACCGAGTTGCACGGTGCATCGCGTGTTTTTTAGCGTGGCGCGACACAACTGGATCAGTTTTACCGGGATCCCGAATTCGGCCATCGCCCCAAAAAGTTCTTCACGATGAATGCTGTCGTATGCGGCTTTGAAATCGATGAAAAGATGGTGTGTATCGATTCGAAACTCGTTGGTCTTTTCCAGGATTTGTCGAAGTGTGAAAATTTGGTCTATAGTTGATTTGCCGGGCCGGAAGCCGCACTGGTAGCTGCCGATTAGTGCGGTGCAAATGGTTTTAGACGTTCACACAATACGCTGGACAGGATCTTGTATGCGACATTGAGCAGGGATATACCTCTATAGTTCTTACAAGAGGTAGGATCGCCTTTTTTGAGGATGGGGCATATAGAGCTGGTATTCCAGTCGTCGGGCATGCTCTCATCTTCCCAAATTCTGCAGATGATCTGGTGCATGCTCCCTACCAGAACATCGCCGCCAGCCTTGAAGAGCTCTGATGGCAAGCCATCTGAGCCTGCGGCCTTGTTGTTCTTCAGCTTCTGAATAGCTGTGCCGACTTCTTCTATGCTGGGTGGGAGGACTACTTCAGCGACTGAAGTTGGGATTTCCTCGGTCCCTACCACTCTCTCTTGGTCATGCTCGTTAAGCAGCTGCTGTAAGTGCTGCTTAAATACATCCACTATTCCCTGCGGGTCGGTGACAAGATTACCCTCGCAGTTTCGAAGAGCCAGGGTGCCCTTTTTGAAGCCTCCTGCAAGGCCTTTGGCTTTCTTGTAAAAGGCTCGTATTTTATGTTTATCCCTAGACTCCTCGATATCCTTGAGCTGGGAGGCTGCGAAGATTCTTTTCTTTTGTCGCAGTAGTTTCTTCTCCTCCCTTCTTCTGGCTCGGTACTCTTCTCGCGCTGCCCTGGTTTTCCTCTGCAGCGCATTTTGGTACGCCTCGTCGGTTGCTGCCTTTTTCTGCTCACACTCGCCATCATACCACGGGTTTCTTGTCGGGGGTGGTAGGTATCCTAATGTGGTTTCGGCTACTTCCTGAATGGCTGAGCGGCAATGCAGCCACATATTATTGGCATTTGTGTTCGACGTAGGCATACCGTAGAGTCTTTCGCTCAGCTGCTCCCTGTAGACTCTGGCAACCTCCGGTGTGCTCAGGCGCCCAATGTCGAACCTCCTCCTGATGGGCTGGTGCAGCTTTCTGACATTGGACAGTCGAGCTCTGAATCTTGCTGCTACGAGGAAGTGGTCAGAGTCGACATTCGCCCCTCTGAATGTTCGCACATCCAGGATGTTTGACGCGTGCCTTGCGTCAATGAGCACATGGTCGATTTGGTTGGCGGTTCGAGCGTCCGGAGATCGCCAGGTTGCTGTGTGGATTCGCTTGCGAGGGAATCTTGTGCTAATTATCACCGCATTACGAGCTGTCGCAAAGTCAGCGAGTCGGAAGCCGTTATCTGTTGTTGTATCGTGGAGGCTGTGCTTTCCGATCACTCCGCCAAGGGTGTTTTCCTTTCCGATTTTGGCATTGAAGTCCCCGAGCACGATTTTTACATCGTACTCCGGACAAGCTCCGTAGGCGTTGTCCAGGAGGTCATAGAAGTCCTCCTTGATAGGGTCTTCAGCCTCGTCGGTAGGGGCGTGTGCACATATAAGGCTGATGTTATAAAATCTGCCTCTGATGCGGATCACAGCCAGGCGATCACTTATAGGTTTAAAGTCGATGACCTTCGACCTTAACCATTTTCCCACGACAAATCCGCATCGCAGTAAATGCAACCTTTTGTGACAGCTGTAATAAATGTCGCAATTTTTCTTCCTCATCATGCCGCTTCCTATCCAGCGTATTTCCTGGACCGCAGTAATATCCGCCTTATACTGCGTGAGGGTTCCTTCTAGTTTATGAGCAGCTCCGGGAGTGTACAGGGTTCTGACATTCCAGGAGCATACTCGCAAATCGTGTTCCTTTTTCGTGCGTTGTCGTCGTCGAGTATCCGAGGCATCTTGCTCATTCATAACTTTGGGTTTTTTTACGTGGGCGGATTGTTAGCCCGCCGCACAACCGCCATTCTGGTCGGGTTTTTTTTCGCTGCATACGTTTGTTCACCTCCCAACGGTTGTTGAAGAGGCTATCCAGAGGGCGCCGCGAGGAGGCCGTATGTCAACTTGACCCGGGCATTTAAACAGGGATCGTTGCTGGCATCTCGCCAGGTTGAGAGCAATCAACAACCCCGATCTATGCTCACGGTTCGTAAAATTCGTTCATTGTCTGGCGTCCTCAGAAGCTTCAAATTTTGTATGTCGTTTTGATTATTTCTCCGAAAAATTTGATTTATTTGCGGGAACATATTCGGGTTGTTGGACTTCACATCCCGAATTTTGTTGTTCCAGTACGAACTTACAGAAATTCTGTAATTCTCTGTAATCAATTGCTGGAGGTTTTCAATCAAAGATTTCAGTGTCCTGATCTCTGGATCATGTCTATCAGTAAGTTTACTGTCACCACACCAATCCGATCGCCGATGATCAAGCAAACACCCGATGATTATCGTTTAATTGTTTTTTTGCTTTTTTATTTTTGAATTTCCTTTTTTCTGATTTTTTTTGCTTTTGTATAATAGTAATTATAATAATGAATAATAATCGTAATTTCTTTCCTTTTTTGTTTTGTTGTTTTCCTTTAGAAGGACTTAGTCTAGTTGTCTATTATCTATTTAAAAAACAAAAAAAAAAAAACGAAGTTTCATCGTGTGACCCTAGGAAACAAAACAAATCGTTAAAACAGACTTTACGTAAGGTGTGTTGTGTCTCTTTTCGGTTAACAGATAGCTACTAAACGACCTGTATTACAATAAACTCGTTCATATTGTCCGTAGAAAAAACAGAAAATAATATTAATGACTACACCATCTGGCTGGAGAGTTTGTCGCTAGTTGTGTCACTCGTCGTGTCCATCTCCTTGCCATATACTCCACGTCTTCCAATAACGATCGAGAAATGGATTGCGCAAGGACAGGACATTTAAACCAACTCGACTCGTATGTATTGTTGTTCGCTTCGTTAGACTATACATAAGATGAGCAAGTGATTCTACTAGGGTGTCCGTTGTTGTGATTCGCCCGCGCACGTACACTGTTGTTTCGTCAAATCAAATTAACCAGTAGTTAGATGTACATGTATATTTGCAGTTTGTTTTCTTGTAGAAAATTGAGTTAATAATATATTTTCGCGTTTTTTTGTTTTATTTTTCCACTTTCCATCGTTTTGTTTTAGTTTGTTCGCTTGCCCTTCTGTCGGTGTTCGAAATTGTTGTCAGTTGTCCCGATAAATGTTGGTTGGGTACTACATACATATATCGTTTAGGATCGATGCAATAACAGGCGGAAGAAGAGTTGAAAGAAACCAAGGGAACGAAGATGAGAAGGAGAAAAAGGAAAAACAATTGCTTGTGAGGAAGAAGGAAGTGAGTGTGGTTGTGTTGTTGAAGGATATAGATTTGGGATGATTCAGTTTCACGCGGTAGTCGGCGAGGGTGGCGGTGAGGATGACGAGTTCTTCGAATGCCTTAACTGTTGTAGATAGTGTCGCTGTGTCGGTTTGTGTAGGGCCAATTGGATTAATGCATCGTCAACGGAGAACCATTGGCGTTTACGGCCAATAGTTCGTGAATCTTCCCATTCTTCGAGTTCTTTTGTTACGGTCATGACGAACACTTCGGTGCGATGCATGTGTTCCCGGTTCTAAGATAGTGAAATGTGTGAATTTTCGAAGATTTATGCGAATTTGGTTAAGAATTTACCTCGAAGACGCCTAGACAGCGACCGAGTTTGCCGATGACACCGGCTTCTTCGAGTACTTCGCGGACTGCGGTCACGGATGGTTCTTCGTCGGGCTCGACACCACCGCCGGGCACGATCCAAAGCTCCGGTCTTCGAGACGAAGTCACTAGAAGTACCTGCAACGAGAAATGAAGCGGTGTTAAATGGTAAAGTTCTACAGAAAGAGTCCAGGTGAATGTAGCCGGTTAGTGATTGAGAAATTCGATTACCGGTACATGAGCATGAGTAAGCAAAGAAACGAAAATCATCATCTCAAGCAATCGAAATGCGACAAGAAAGTCTGAGCCCTCTATCTCAGACTGTTGCGTTCCCTCCTATTTCACTTCGACGAAAAGGAGTTGAACCAGAAAAGCCACCATGTGCACCTGATACACATGCCGGCATTTCGCATTCCGCGCAACCAGAAAGCTGTCATCATCACCTGTCAACAGCGGCATTGACAATTGAATAATTCGCAGATTATCCACACGAAATTCCGTATTATTTTCCAAGAATTTTTCATTATCCTACGCTAACTCGTTATCCAATCGATTCAAATGTGTCAAAATCTACTTCTCCCGTCCCCGATTTAAGGAAGAAAATTGAGTTTTTCGTTTGATTTTGACATTTCACCACATAACCACACCAGCCGCACTAATCAAAATGGCAATCGCACCTGTCAAAATTGCGAGCAAAACCGAGAAAAGAATAAGAAAAACGTTCTGGAACCAAGAAAATTATCCTTTTTTTTACACCCCCTCCTCCCCCCCGCAGAAATAGCATACGTCGGCACACAATTAATCGGGTATACCAACCGGGTTGGCTATACTCACCTCCGTTTCGGCATCCGAACGAACGCATATGCATGCGGCACGCCTTCGGAATCCATCCTTGTCGTAAATCCTTGTGGAATTTGGCTTCTCCTTAACCATATTTCTTCTGTTTTCGTTCGGATTGAAAGATTTCCTATTGGCTTACTGCTCTTGATGGCGGGTGAGGTGATCACAAAATGAAAATGTTGCACAATCACAAGAGAAAACGACGACGACGACGTCGGAAGCGGCTACAATAATGACAATGTTGATGACGAGACCACGGTAGAGTGGCTGGCTTCTTCTTATTCCTGACACCAGTTCTTTCGCCTCCTGCTTCTGCTGTTCTGCTCGTGCCTAGGTGGTGATGATGATGATTATTGTTGTTGTTGTTATTGCTGTTCTTCTTCTTTAACTATTGCGGCAAATCGGAAAACATGTTGATTCGAGCAAACCAAAAAAAAACAAAAAAAAAAAAACCAAAAAAAGAGTAAAACGAAACGAATAAATGTAATTTCACGCCGAAAACTTATATAGAACGCACGCACCTAAACCAGAGGGATGCGTGTGGGAAAATGGAAATCAAAATTTGAACCGAAAACTCTGCGCGTTCCTTCCTTTACCCTTCTGAGCGACAGGAGGTGTTTGACAAGTGACATGAAAACGTAACCGAAAATCAAAAACAACCAAATACGCGTTCAAAGAGAGAAAAAAAACGGAAAATTCGTTAAAAAATATCTTTTATGCGTTTGTTTAGCTGCGATTTATAGACATTTTTGATCAAAATTTTCTTTTTGATTTTTTCTTCACTTTGCTTGTTGTTTGCACGACACCACCGCGGACGAGTCGGCCGCGTCAAACGTCACACGAAAATTCACCAATTCTCACTTACACCTCAATACCAGCTGAGTGCGGCACAAGTTGTCCTTTTCGCACACGTGCCAACGAATAGGCAATTTCCGAGCGAGCAAATTGTGAAAAAAACGGAAACAGCACGTTAAAGAAATATCTGTATATGCATACGTACGGTTGAATGAAAGCGCGCGGAGAAGAGTGAAGGAATATCGAGACCAAAAAAAAAAAAAAATGGCGAATTGAGACTTTATTTTTTTCCTCACCTCTTCCACTCCTTTACGGAACGACTTAATGTAGGATTCTTGGGGAATTCCGCAAAAAATCACACAAACACACACATATGTATGTACACACCAAGTGGTAAACTATTTGATTTATTGACTAACGATGATGGGTGGATTCTGTGTTCGTTGCCTTGGAAACTGTTGACACAATTAACTAGCTGATCGACGGGATTATATTGCGAGCATCCATTGCTGCAATATGTTCGCGTTTGCTTTTGTTTTGACGTGGAAAGAAAATGAAAAAACGAAATAAAAATTTGTTGGAGCGCCGTCGAGACTTTCCGCTTTGCTGCCGATGAAACGAACAACGAACAGGCGAATCGTGTTGATTGGTGTTTAGTTTCGGTGCGGTCCCAGGCGAATTTGATTTGAATGGTGGCGTTCAGGGATATTGTAGAGTGACAGATGGGAACTGTCAATGGGATGTGCTTAAGCAGAATGGTGTGTAGTTAATGCACGAACCATTGTAGGGCAGGAAGGCAATGGATTTAAAGCATTTCCGGTGGTTTCTCAATTACCCCGTTCGTATGCAGAGTCGAGTCGAGATCAAGTTAAGATTTCGACCCAGACACACTGCGTTGAGGAGTCGAGAAGTGAAAACGGGCTTGAACTGACAGCTATTCTCTTTTCGATTGGATTAGTGTTCGGTTCTGTTCCGCCTGTTGTGTTTTAAAAATGTCAACTAATCGTGAAAAAATTGTTTTATCTGCCGGCGTAAATTACGTGAATTTAATGCAAAAGCAATTTGTATCTCGTTTTTTAAAACATCAATTGCGTCGATTAAGGGTAAATTTTGAAATAAAAAAAAAAAAAAAAATGTGGCAGATGTGGTGGAAAATTATGTTTCCCATATTCCGCCGTTTTTCCAGGAAGAAAAAATGCCTTAAGCTTCCGGGATATAAGCGAACGCCTCATGACATATCGCGTCAAAGCTAAGTTTGAAAATATTAGCTTGATATTGCTGGATGGCAAAGGACTAACAAAGGCCTCGTAGAGGTAGCAGCTATCCGACGGATGCTGGCCTGCTAAAAAGCGAGAAGAGCCACCGCAGTCGACTATCTTGCGGCACCGTTAATAAGTCCCATCCCTTAGTCCCCCTCCTCGTGGTGTCAGAGGAGATTTCTTATAAAAATTGCAGACGAGGAAGGGCACCATTCGCCAGCCTCGCGGGAGAAAAAAACAGTCGGTTAGGCTACGGCCTAAAACCCAAATTCCGAACCAACCACAAGCCTCGGATAAAACGGGCCGGATTAACGTTGACGACCTCTGCAAAAAGCAAAATAAGGACAATGATCTTCGGCTCTGTACGTGAAAAGTTAGGTCCCTGAACAGGCCCCGTGCAGCCGAACAACTTGCAGACGCCATAGGCCGCTATAAAGCGGACATAACCGCCATCCAGGAAATGCGATGGAATTGCCCGGGTATAAAGCGGATGAAAAACTGCGATATTTACTACGGCGACTGCTATAGGGAGAGAGGACAACGATTGTTTGGATGCGGATTTGTTGTTCGAGATGGACTAAGGCAAAAAGTCCTAAGCTTTCGGCATGTGAGCGAACGCCTCATAACAATCCGTATCAAGGCTACATTTTTTACCATCAGCTTGATCTGCGTCCACGCCCCCACAGAAGACAAGGATGACTCCGCCAAAGATGAGTTATACGATCTCCTAGACAGAACGTATGCCCAATGTCCCAGCTATGACATCAAAATTGTACTAGGAGACTTCAATGCTAACCTGGGTAAGGAAAGCATCTTTGAACGAGTCATCAACAAACATAGGCTGATTGATCCTGCTACGGGACGAAATCTCCCTCTAGCCAGTACGCACTTCCCTCTGGCGGTCGCCAGATCAATCAATCACTAACCAGATTGATCACATCGCCATCGACGTCAGACAGTCCTCCACTATTCTTGATGTTCGAACTTTCCGAAGAGCTAACATCGACTCGGACCACTATCTTGTAGTAACGCAGCGGAGTAGAAGCCGGAAAGCTACTATCGCCAGAAACCGCTAGTGCCTTTACCGATCGCGTCGCCCTTAAGCTCTCCAATACACCTTAATCCTCCATCCTATTAATAGAACAGCAGTGGAGCCTTTGCAAACAAGCCCTGAAAAGCTCCGCATCCGAAGTTTTGGGTATCAAGGCTCCACCACGAAGAATGGTTCGATGACGAGTGCAGAAGTATTCACACAGCGAAGTAAGTTGCATATAAGGTCTCGTTGTATAAAAGAACAAGAGCAGCTCCTGAGCTCCATGAGTTAAAAAGAAGGGAGGAGCATAAGCTTCTTAGAAGAAAGAAGTAAGAGCACGAGAAGCGCGCTATTGAGGATTTGGAGAGGTGCTACTGCAGGCGTGACGTTCGAAAGTTTTATCAACAGATAAAGCGAACATGCCAAGGTTATAAAGCCAGAACGGAAGCCTGCAGGGATGAGAACGGACACCTAGTAGTAGAATCGCAGTCGATGCTGAGAATATGGAAAAACCACTTCTGCAGACTGTATAACGGCGATGTTAGTCAATATACCGCTGTCAGGCAGAATGATCCATTTCTAATTGACGGAGACCGCAGAGAATTCTGTCCTCCTGACCTCGACGAAGTTAAGATTGCCATATCGAAGCTCAAGTCGAATAAAGCTGCTAGCGCAGACGAACTGTCTGCTGAGCTCTTCAAGGCAGCTGGGGATGACATGGTTAGGAGCATGCACCAGCTCATCTGTAAGATATGGTCAGAGGAAACCATGCCCGAGGAATGGAGTCTAAGCCTCGTATGCCCGATCCACAAGAAAGGAGACCCCTCTGACTGCGCCAACTACAGAGGAATAAGTCATCTTAACATCGCCTACAAAATCTTCTCTGCCGTTTTGTGTGAGCGCCTGAAGCCTTTTTTAAATAAGCTGATAGGTCCTTATCAGTGCGGATTCAGGACAGGGAAGTCCACCATCGACCAAATCTTCACACTACGGCAGATCCTGGAAAAAACCAATGAATTTCAAGTCGACACTCACCACCTATTTGTCGACTTCAAAGCCGCATACGACAGCGTAATAAGACACGAGCTATACAACGCTATGTCTACCTTTGACATACCTGCTAGACTCGTCAGACTATACAGGATGACTTTGGAGAATGCTCGCTGCTCCATCCGAATCGGTGAACACCTTACCGATAGTTTTGATGTCAAAAAAGGAGTTAGGCAGGGCGATGCGCTGTCGTGTGTGCAAAAATCACTGGCCAATACAAGAGGCACAATCTATTTTAAGTCCTCGCAACTCCTTGCATACGCCAAGGATATTGACATAATAGGTAGATCGCAGCGAGATGTCAATGAGGCGTTTGCGAGTATTGAGATGGAGGCGGCGAAAATTGGTTTGGCAGGAAACGAGGGCAAAACTAAATATATGCTGTCATCAAAAAAGGATGCTCACCACCGACGTCTTGGCCAGAACGCTTGTATTGGCAGATATAAGTTCGAGGTAGTTAAGTACTTCGTCTACCTTGGCTCCGCAGTGACCTGGAACAACGACATCAGTTCGGAAATCCAACGCAGAATTACTCTTGCCAATCGCTGTTTCTTTGGGCTCAGGAGGCAACTGAGTAATAGAGCCCTCTCCCGAACGACAAAGTTGACTCTATATAAGACCCTTATCATCCCGGTCCTGTTGTACGGCGCAGACGCTTGGACAATATCGACAATGGAGAGTTCTCGCTGTTCCAGTAAGGTCGGTAGTGAGCAAACCGAAACATTTGATGTTAAAAAGGGATTTAGGCAAGGTGACGCGCTGTCATGCAACTTTTTCAACATCGTGCAAGACTCGCTCGCCAACACAAGAGGTACGATCTATTACAAGTCTACGCAATTGCTTGCGTACGCCGGCGACATTGTCGTGATTGGACGGACACAGCGAGACTACAGTGAGGTCTTTGTAAGCATTGAGGTAGAAGCGTCAAGGTTAATGAGGGTAAAACCAAATATCTGCTTTCATCAAAATAAGACGGTCAACAACTACGTATTGGCCAGAACGTCACCATGGGCAGATATAACTTTGAAGTGATCAAGGAATTCGTCTACCTTGGCTCACTGACGACCAGCGACAACAACACCAGCGCTGAGATAAAACGCAGTATAATCTTTGCCAACCGCTGTTTCTTTGGGATCAAGAGGCAATGGAGAAGTAGAGCCCTCTCTCGGAAAACCAAGGCGACACTATATAAGACCTTGATCATCCCAGTCCTCCTTTACGGCACAGAGGCTTGGACCTTAACAAAAGCGGATGAAGATGCCCTTTGTCGTTTCGAGAGGAAAAATTCTGGGCACTATCTACGGTCCCGTTTGTTCAAACGGAGTATGGAGGGTAAGATGGGACGACGTCTATGGATACACCGTCTAAAGTGGCCAGGCCATGTAGAGCGCATGGAAAATACAGCTCCGACCCGAAGAGTCTTTGAATCCACCCCGGAAGAAAGGCGCGGCAGAGGACGGTGGCGCACGCAGGTGGAAGGGGACCTTAACTTACTGGGCGTGCGGCGCTGGAAACAGCTGGCCAAGGACCACGCCAGCTTTAGACGCTTGTTGGTTGAAGCCCAGGTCCACCACGGTATGTAGCGCGGTATTGTTGCTACTTCTTACTATCGAGACAAGGTAGACGAAGTCCTTGACTACTTCAAAAATATAGCTGCCGAAGGTGACGTTCGCACTAAGACGTCGGTATTGCGCGTCTTTCTTGGATGACAGCATATATTTGGTCTTGTCCCCATTTACCTTTAGACCCATTTTAGCCGCTTTTGCTTTAATGCTTGTGAACGCCTCATTGACGTCTCCCTTTGCCCGTCCAATAACGTCAATGTCATCTGCGTAGGCAAGCATTTGTGTAGACTTGAAGTAGAACGTGCCTCTTGTATTGGTCGTAGAGCCACGCACGATCCACGATCTTTTCAATTGTGATGTTAAAGAAATCACATGACAGTAAAACCTATTTTAACATCTAAGGTCTTGGTTGGTTCACCTCCGTAATTAATGGAGCAGCGAGAATTCTTCGTAGTCATCCTGCACAGTCTGACTAGTTTGGCAGGAATGTTGAAACATGACATGACTCGCTATAGCTCGTCTCTATAAACATTGTCACGCACAAAAAGATGGTGCGTGTCGACCTGGAATTCATGGGTCTTCTCCAAGATCTGCCGTAGTATAAATATTTGGTCTATCATGGATTTTCCTGGCCTGGAACCATACTGGTAGGAACCTATCAGATTGTCCACGAACGGTTTCAGGTACTTACACACTACGGCAGAGAGGATCTTGTACGCGATGTTCAGGAGGCTTATCCCTCTGTAATTGGCGCAGTCATAGGGGTCTCCTTTCTTATGGACCAGGCAAACGATACAGAGATTCCATTCATCGGGCATGCGTTCTTCCGACCATATCTTGCAGATGACTTAGTGCATGTTCCTAACCAGCTCATCGCCAGCTGCTTTAAACAGCTCCGCGGGGAGTCCGTCTGTTCCAGCAGCTTTATAAGACTTAAGTTTCGATATCGCTATCTTAACATCGTCTAGGTCGGGTGGACGGGATTCTCCTTCGTCTTCGTCCATTGTGAATGGTTCGCTCTGCCTGACGGCGGCATTTTGTCTATCATCGCCGTTATACAGTCTGCAGAAGTGGTCCTTCCACAATCTCAGCATCGACTGTGACTCCACTACTAGTTGTCCGAGCTCATCCCTGCAGGCTTCTGCTCTGGCTTTATAGCCTTGGTTTTACTTTTTGGTAAAACTTTCGAAAGTCGTTCCTGCAATTACATTTCTCCATCTCTTCGATCTCGCGCTTCTCGTGCTCCTTCTTTTTCCTTCTCAGAAGCGCATGCTCCTCTCTCCTTTTCTGTTCATAGAGCTCGCGGGCAGCTTTCGTCTGTCGATGCAGTGTAGCCATGTATGCATTCCGTTTCTCTACATGGGCCTGTCTACATTCGTCATCACACCAGGGGTTTATCGAAGGTAGTGGCTTGAAACCGAGTACATTTGAGGCGGCCTATCTGATGGCGTTCTGACAACGACTCCATTGGTTCCATGGTTTTTGCATATTGCATCGGAAGCCTGAGGGAGACCTGATCGGCGAAGGTCCTGGCGGTATCCTGCGATTGCAGCTTTCCGACGTTCAATTTTGGTGTTCTTACTCAACTCTGTTTATTCATCCGTACCTTGGTTGCAGTAAGGTAATGATCCGAGTCGATGTTGGCTCCTCGAAAGGTTCGGACATCTAGGATGCTGGAGGAGTGTCTGCCGCAGATCGCAATATGATCAATTTAATTGGTTCCCGATTGATCGAAAGACTGCCAGGTCTCCTTATGGATGTTAAGAGGTGGGAATCGTGTACTTACTACCACGAGATTATGTCCCGCCATAAAGTCCACTAGCCTTAGTCCGTTTTCTGACGTAGTGTTGTGTATGCTTTCCTATGACTCGTTCAAAGATAGCTTCCTTACCCAGCTTCGCAATGAAATCTCCTAGAACGATGTTGGTGTCATAGCTGGGACATTGGGCATATGTTCTGCCTAGGACATCATAGAAGTCGTTGTTATGTCGGTCATCTTTCTCATCTCTGAGAGCACCGTGGCGCAGTGGGTACTGTGTTGGCTTCTTACGCCGATGACACGGGATCGAATCCCGACACAGCCATGTCGTCGAACGTGTTTTCACAGTGTCTCTTCTCAGCGGGGTTCTGACAAAACCCCATGTAGTAAAATTGTCATGAAAAGCTTCTCGAAATTCGTCGTTCGGAACCGGCATTTAGGCTGTAGGTCACTTTCGCCTATGGGAAAATGAAATTACACACAACGTGGGTGATTGAGAGAAGCTCGGCTCAGGTCCTTCATGGACTGTAACGCCAACATACATACATACAGTTTTTCATCCGCTTTTTGCCTGGCCCATTCCATCGCACTTCTTGGAGCGCAGGTTCAAGAGTTTATATTCTCTTATGATGTGTTATATGTATACACACAACCTGAACGGAGTACTGTGGTTTGGGTCGTTGATGTTCGTTAACTCTCAGGGGTGATTGTCCTAGATAGGACGAGAGCCGACGAAATTCCACGTTGGTTATAGTCCGTAGTAATTCGTTCAAGCACTTTAATATTGCATACGCAGAGGATGAATTTTAGTTGACCGTATACTGTGAGTGTTATGCCTGCAGCAGTACGTCTGGTCACTTTCCATTCACAACTGCATTGCATACTTTTTGTCCGTATAGGAATTACTTTTTCTTGGCTATGAAGCGAATTTGAACTATAGACCTTACGCTCGGCGGTCGATGATGTTAACCACTGCACCACCGCCACCACTTATAGCAGTCTAAAGAATTGACCAGCTGTCCGGCCGCACCTGGTCTGTTGAAGGACCTAACGTTCCAGGTGTAGATCCGGAATTCGTATCCTATTAGACGTTTGTGCTTGTCGTCAACATGTAATTTGCCCGTATCCGCTGTTGTCTTTGAACAAATTTTTGTTTTAAGCGATAGGGATGTTACCCCTAAGCGCAACCCCCAACCTGCAGGGCCAGGTTCCTCTTTCCCCAGGAACAAGGGGTAGGGTCGCTGCGCACATTGATTCACTACCCGGTGGGTGCCAGGACAACTATCCAGGGGAGGTCACGCGGAGGCTATGTGTCAACTTGGATTGAACGCAATCAACTTCTTTGTTGTGTTTGCTCGCTCCCTCCTCCCCTCAAAGACAGACCTATCAGCCTAAAGATAAAATCATTTCCCTCAATCCATTTGCGCGCGTGGTTTGAATTTAAATGTCACCTAATTCGTTGAGTATAGTATGTAGTAAGCCGTAAGTGTCGTCTATTTTGACGCCGAATTTCAGCGCCATCTGTTAACTACTTTGTTGTCAGGAGAGAAAGATATTGGTCACTTTCAAGTGCTATCGCTGATTTCTGTTATCGAAAACGTGCTGAGCCAAGGCTTGATTGAAATTTTGGGGAAGACAAAGATTGAGTGCCGCAAAGCATTAAAATTGGGTCGTGACGTTGTTAAGAATTCGCCTCTTCTTAGATAGCATACAACGGCCGTTTCTGAAGACATCATCGACTGAGTGGAGAAGATGGTACCGGCAGATAGTGACTATAGATTGAAAAAGCTTTCACAAGAACTGCCTATCTCCCACTGATCAATTTGTGATGTTTATGCATAACACACGTCACAGCACGGCTTGTAAGCGACTTTGGGACGCAATCGATATGATCGAGCCGGATATTTACTAAGAATAAGAATAAGCACGGCTCCTAATGGAGCTTAGTTTTAAGCAAGCCAAACAAGTGTTTGATTGGTTTGTGCTGTTTTTATTGACTCGAGCAGTTATGTTTTCTAATGTTTGAGAGGTCACTATAGCGGACCGTTTGGATGACTTAGTCTCAGTTGATATACATAAAGTAAGTACATACTGTAGACGTCCTCTTTAGTAACAGATAAGTCAAGAGATGATGATTTTGATCTTTAAAATTGATCCATAGATATCCAGGGCAAGAGAGACTCCATCGGCATAAAGAAGACTATTTTCCCCCCGATTCTATCCGATACCGATGACATTTACCATTGCCATTAAGCCAAATCATCGATCAAGATGCATTCGATACCGTCAGGTAAAAAGCCTAGAAATCAAATGAAATTTCGTTAACCAAATAGCGGTTTGAGAGCGATACCAAAACGTTTAGCATAACCTCAAAGCGCACAACAACTTACTCAACTGAATTATTAGTTTCCCATTAGCGACCAAGCACCAAGACCGGGTTCCAACCCAAACCAGCATCATTGGAACCATATACCTTTTCCTCTAATTTATTATCCAAACACAACACTGGAAAACACTCAAGTTCGAATGACGATTAAATGGAAATGGCCAAAACGCATCAAGACGTTAACAACCGCTTGAACAGATCAGGGGAACGACAGACGAAATTACCATCCAATCAAGTCGATGAGCACTCTCCATTGATTTGTGATTAAACTCCTGACATTTCTAATGGCGCGACTAAATTGGAAAACGATCCATCGAATGAAGCGATAACTGACAAACGTATAGAAATGTCAAACAATTCACTGGCGGGTCAGTATCGGCCTAATCACATTGTTCGAATGAATGAACACGAGGCGCAATGTGACACAGAACAACGGTATTACTATAGGAGTTTCCTCAATCGTCGGGGGTGTGTCATTGGGACATCATATAGATTGGTTAGTCATCTATCCAAATCCGCCGGTTGTCGAGCGTTTTTTTTTTTTTTTTTTGTCCCACAGAAATCGAATTTCATGCTTCATTTAATGCCAGGCTCGAAAGAGCTGTCAAACTAGTGAAATTCGAAACCGAATGAATGCAATAATGTGATTTACCGGTAAGTAAGTGTCATCGGCATCTGACATCTTTCTCGATCAAGCTCGATTCATTGTTGACTGCGCAGTCAGACGACTCGGATTGATTCTTGATTATGGAAATGACCGTTGTATGTACCAAATCGCATTTGTACAATCGATTTTCGGTTATTTATTAAGTCATTCGCCGCGAGGGAACAGGTGTATTTAGCGGTAAAGGTAATAATTCTCAACAAGTTTATGCAAAGCCGGGATTAGAGTGTCTACGAACGACAATTGACCATGACTGCGGCCGGCGTTGGTGTTTATGTTCCTTACTGTCATAAGTTTGGGTTTCTATGGAATCTCTTGTTGTCACATGCATCGGATTATGGTCGTGCAGCTAGAGGGTGGGGTATTAAGTCTTTGGTGTCACATTTGATTGAGGCGCCTGACCGAGTTCGAATAAAATTTAATTTTTATAACCCCCAAGAGGCGATTGAATGAGAATTTTGTCCGACTCGGGCCACAACGTTCAGAAGTGGATTTATTTAATTAATTTAGTAGTAAAATGTGTTTTGGATTGTCGTTTTATGGGTATGTCATAAAACGATGTGGTGAATAATATACGGGCTTGAGGATTGAGGTGAGTTCTTTCCCACAAATCGGGCTTAGACTCACGGGCATTTGCATAAAGATCGGAGAATGTTGATGAGTTTCACTATCGTTTTGGTTTCACTAAAATCATCGTCGCTATTAATGTCGCTATTACGAATTTCTCTTATGTTAGTGTGATCGGAGGATGGATTTACAGGAATATCTGGCAAGTTATTTGGAACTATCGATGATCAATATCTTACCTTAAATAGTGATATTTAGAAACGATTTTCACATCACCTAGGTATCGGTGTTACTATAGCCGCCTCGGATAAGTACGATGACATGTTATGCGAACTTCGTCTATAGCATGGGGTCAACCCGCACCTAAGGCAGAACAATATGTTTCAATGAGTCTGGCAAAAAAAAAAGCAAACATACGTCATAGTATGTTATATCACTGCAAATGCTAGTGTGTTGAACAACACGCAGAATGATACACATAAGTGTGTAAGTTTTTTTAGAGGGCATGGGCTCGGACATACAGGGTAAAGTTGTTGATCGCTCTCAACTTGGCGAGATGCCAGCAACGATCCCTGATTGACATACGGCCTCCTCGCGGCGCCCTCTAGATAGCCTCTTCAACAACCGTCTGGAGGTGGACAAATGTATGCAGCGATAAAACCCCAACCAGAATGGCGGTTGTGCGGCGGGCTAACAATCCGCCCACGTAAAAAACATAAAAGTTATGAATGAGCAAGATGCCTCGGATACACGGACGGATACTCGACGACGACAACGCACGAACAAGGAACACGATTTGCGAGTAAGTTCCTGGAATGTCAGAACCCTGTGAACTCCCGGAGCTGCTCATAAACTAGAAAGAATCCTCACGCAGTATAAGGCGGATATTACTGCGGTCCAGGAAATACGCTGGATAGGAAGCGGCATGATGAGGAAGAAAAATTGCGACATTTATTACAGCTGTGACTAAAGGCTGCACTTACTGGGATGCGGATTTGTCGTGGGAAAGCGGTTAAGGTCGAAGGTCATCGACTTTAAACCTATAAGTGATCGCCTGGCTGTGATCCGCATCAGAGGCAGATTTCATAACATCAGCCTTATATGTGCACACACCCCTACCGACGAGGCTGAAGACCCTATCAAGGAGGACTTCTATGACCTCCTGGACAACGCCTACGGAGTTTGTCCGGAGTACGATGTAAATATCGTGTTCGGGGACTTCAACGCCAAAATCGGTAAGGAGAACACCCTTGGCGGAGTGACGGAAAGTACAGCCACCACGATACAACAACAGATATCGGCTTTCGACTCACGGACTTTGCGGCAGCTCGTAATGTGATGATAAGTAGCACAAGATTCCCTCGTAGGCGAATCCACACAGCAACCTGGCGATCTCCGGACGGTCGAACCGCCAACCAAATCGACCATGTGCTCATTGACGTAAGGCACTCGTCAAATATCCTGGATGTGCGATCATTCAGAGGGGCGAATGTCGACCCTGACCACCAGAGCTCGACTGTCCAATGTCAGATAGCTGCACCAGCCCACCAGGAGGAGGTTGGACATTGGGCGCCTGAGCACACCGGAGGTTACCAGAGTCTACAGGGAGCAGCTGAGCGAAAGACTCTAGGGTATGTCTACGTCGAACACAAATGCCAATAATATGTGGCTGCATTGCCGCTCAGCCATTCAGGAAGTAGCCGTAACCACCTTATGATACCTACCACCCCCGACAAAAAACCCGTGGTATGGCAACAACCGACGAGGCGTATCAAAAGGCGCTGCAAAGAACAACCAGAGCAGCGCAAGAAGAGTATCAAGCCAGAAGGAGGAAGGAGAAAAAACTTCTGGGAAAAAAGAAAAGAATCTTCGCAGCCTCCCAGCTCAAGGATATCGAGGAGTCTAGGGATAAGCATAAAACACGAGCCTTTTACAAGAAAGCCAAAGACCTTGCAGGAGGCTTCAAAAAGGGCACTCAGGCTTTTCGAAACTGCGAGGGCAATCTTGTCACTGACCCGCAGTGACAGTGGATGTATTTAAGCAGCATTTCCAGCAGCTGCTTAACGAGCGTAACCAAGAGAGAGTGGTAGGGACCGAGGAGATCCCAACTCCAGCCGCTGGAGTAGTCCTCCCACCCAGCATCGAAGAAGTCGGCACAGCTATTCAGAAGCTGAAGAATAACAAGGCCGCAGGTTCAGATGACTTGCCATTAGGGCTCTTCAGGGCTGGCGGCGATGTTCTAGTGGGGAGCATGCACCAGATCATCTGCAGAATTTGGGAAGATGAAAACATGCCCGACGACTGGAATACCAGCTCTATATGCCCCATCCACAAAAAAGGCGATCCTACCTCTTGTAAGAACTATAGAGGTATATTCCTGCTCAATGTCGCATACAGGATCCCGTCCAGCGTATTGTGTGAACGTCTAAGGCCATTTTGCACCGCACTAATCGGCAGCTACCAGTGCGGCTTCCGGCCCGGCAAATCGACAATCGACACTCCGACGAATCCGGGAAAAGAACAACGAGTTTCGAATCGATACACACCATCTTTTCATCGATTTCAAAGCCGCATACGACAGCATTCATCGTGAAGGACTGTTTGGTGCGATGGCCGAATTCGGATTCCCGGTAAAACTGATCCAGTTGTGTCGCGCCACACCAAAAACACGCGATGCACCGTGCAACTCGGTTCTAGGACCTCGGAACCATTCCAAACATGCACCGGATTTCGGCAAGGAGATGCGCTGTCATGTGACTTCTTCAACCTGGTGCTCGAGCAGATAGTGCAACGGGCAGGCATCAACAGGGAAGGCACTATCTTCTACAAGTCCGTCCAGCTGCTAGGATACGCGGATGATATCGATATCATCGCGTGTTCTCACTGTGGCATTGTGGAAGTATTCACGACGATTGAAGAACAGGCGAAACGAGTTGGTCTTAAGGTCAATGAGGACAAGACGAAGTACATGCTGTCAAGCAAAAACCAATCGGTCGTTCACCACCTGGGACAAAATATAACAATTGAAACGCCCTTAGCAATCGCTGCTACTTCGGCTAGTCCAAACAACTGGGGTCAAAACTCCTCACTCGAAAGACCGAATTCATGCCTTAAAAAAACGCTCATACTGCCAGTCTTGCTGTACGGAGCCGGCAGCTGGACGATAAGCAGGACAGCGGAGCTGATTTTGGGTTCTGTCGAGAGAAAAATTCTGCGCCGGATATTTGGTCCTGTCTGTGAGGAAGGTGAATGGTGAAGAAGACACAACCGCGATTTCTACGAGCTGTACAAAGATGTGGATGTAGTGCGGAAGGCAAAGATCGTGCGCATGGACATCAACGCTCCAGCTAAGAGGGTCTTCGACTCCGAGCCTCCTGGTTCGAGAAGAAGAGGAAGACCGAACCTCGGATATAAAGACTAAGTAATCGCGGATGTAAGAGATCTTGGTCTTGATAACTGGAAGCAGCGTGCCCGGGACCGTCAAGGATGGAAGGCAGCTTTAGCTCAGGCTCAGATCCTCCATGGATCGGTGGCGTTATAAGTGAGTAAGTAAGTGTGTAATTTGATATACAGAAGTGTGTAAATTTGATCTTTGAAATTAATACACTTATTCGTATTAAGACTATATCACGTTTTATGGTGTGTAAACTAACTCAACACTTACGTGTGTTGCAGTGACACATTAGGCTAGGTTAGTGGATGCCCTACTGACGAAATGTCAAGGCTCATCTAGACTAAAAGGAGTCCATTGTGCTCAGTTAATTTTTAACCCGTAGAAACCTAAACATTTACCGTTGAGCTGAATCATCCAGGAGTTAGTTAGAGTAAGAGAGGATTAAGGATAAGTGGGACAAAGTCGCCTGATCACTGCGGCCCGAGTGGGCCTATTCTGATGTCCCCCACTTACAGTTCACTGAAAAATCGTGAGTTCGTAATCAAACTTAGTACGCTTTTGAGTGAGTTAGCAGCAATTTCTTCTGCTTCAAGATAATACAGTTACAGTGGCACAGTATGTGCTCTGCTGTTTCTTCGTCCTCATTACACATTCTGCAAGTGTCATCTTGTACAATGCCCATTGATTTGAGATGTTTCTTGACTGGGTAGTGTCCAGTAAGGAAACCTGTGATTATGCGAATTTGACTCCTCGAAGGCCTGAGGAGTTGTTTCGTTCTCCTAAGAGATGAAGTTGGGAGGAACAACTTGGCTTGTCTGCTACCTTCCGCTTGTAACTAGTAGTGATCAGTCGTGTTCCTTAACCAATTGGTTATGCAGTATTTGGTGGTGCTGATGGGTATGCCACAGAAAGGCCATGGCATCATCAATGGTGATGCGGAGCCCTTCCTTGCTTGTAGGTCCGCCTTTTTGTTGCTTGTATGGCCGCTGTGTCCAGGTATCCAAATGAGGTGAACTCTGTTTATGCTGGCCAGCTGGTGAAGTAGTTGTAGGCAGTCCTATACTAGTTTGGAGGTGATTTCATAGCTCTATAGGGCCAGATCACGGGCGCAGTGCATGTGGGAATTGGTCTGTTGATTGCTGTATATATCCGGCGGGATATTTTGGGGTTTGTGCCCCAGTTTTTGCCAGTGAGACTTTTGCTGGTCCATAAAGAGATCCTGGCTTTCTCAATGGTCTTTGTAATGTGAGAGTTCCAAGTGAGCTTTTCGTCCAGAGTTACCCCTAGGTATTTGACTTCTTTTAAGAACTCTATCGTTTCACCAAAGAGGGTAAGTTAGGTGAGTTTATGCCTATTCCTCCTTTTGGTGAAGGCGACTATAGTGCTTTTTCTAGGTTTGACATTCAGTGCAACCTTTATGCACCAGTTTGCAACAAGGTTTAGTGCCCTTTCGAGGAATTCCGAGACTGTGTCTTCGAATTTGCCTCTGACTAGGATCACTATGTCATCGGCGTAGCCTTGGACATAGAAACCATTGTTGCTGAATATGTTAATGAGTTCATTTACTACGATGGACCTCAGGAGGGGTGAACGAACCCCGCCTTGAGGGTATCCTTTCGCAGCATTTACACTGATTTTATCATTGCCTATTACTAATCACGTCTTGGATCCAGTTGCATGTGGTGTTATCCACCTGAGGATGCAACGTTTTATTTGGGTATAGTCGGTATTATCGGAGGCGCCCTCAATATCGAGAAAGCAACCTATCGCAATTTCTTTGTCGCTCAGGTATTTGTTGATCCGGGCTGTTAGCTCCTGAAGAGCATGCGTGGTCGATTTCCCAGGCTGGTAGGCAAATTGGTTTTTGTGAAGTGGTGATCTTATCCATTGTTTTTAGGAAGAAGGAGGTAAGGCTTATCGGTCTGTAGGACTTAGGCAGGTCTGTAGGTCTACGGCCTGCGTTGGGAATACATTTTACCGTTACCTCTGCCCAGTTCGTCGGTATGTTTCCTCATGCATAGCTGGTTCTGAAGATGTTGATTAACATGGGGCTGATTTGCGGACTTCCTTTCTAAAGGAGGGCTGGGAAGATGCCATCCTCCCCCGGGGATTTGTTGGGTCTAGTTACACAGATCTGCGGAGGTTTATTAGAGAGAGTCGAGGGAATGATGTTGTAGTCTGGGAAGTGCGTACTGGTTAAAAGTTTTAGTACTTCTGGACAGTTTTCCGCGTAAGTACCATCTGCTCTCCTCAACAGTCCAATTTGTTTAGTGTGCTCTTTGGCGAGAACTCTGTGGGTACGACCACTGCTCTGAATGTCTGATAGACTACTGCAGAATTTCTTCCAGTATAAGAATCCTAGTATTCTGTTCAGCCCAATGTTACTTACCTCCTCTAGTCCCGAAAGGAAGTGTCTTCCTAGGAATACGTTCCTTTTTTGGGCTAGCGCCTAAGACCCTTATCATTCCGGTCCTGCTGTACGGCGCAAAAGCATAGACACTATCAAAAACGGATGAGGAGTCCCTTGGTCGGTTCGAGAGGAAGTTTTTTCGCGTAATTTTCGGGCCAATAAACGCAGACGGGGGATGGAGGAAAAGACACTACCACAAACTTTACGGGCGGTACAGCGACATGAGGCGTCAACTACAGATTTAATGCCTGAGATGGCTAGGCCATGAGGAGGCCCTTGGTCGGTTCGAGAGGAAGTTTTTTCGCGTAATTTTCGGGCCAATAAACGCAGACGGGGGATGGAGGAAAAGACACTACCACAAACTTTACGGGCGGTACAGCGACATGAGGCGTCAACTACAGATTTAATGCCTGAGATGGCTAGGCCATGAGGAGGCCCTTGGTCGGTTCGAGAGGAAGTTATTTCGCGTAATTTTCGGGCCAATAAACGCAGACGGGGGATGGGGACTCTACCACGAACTTTACGGGCCTTACAGCGACATGAGTCTAGTCAGGCGTCTACTACAGATTCAATGCCTGAGGCAGTTAGGCCATGTAGGCCTAGACAGCTCCAGCCCGGAATGTCTTTCAATTCAATCCCGAGGGACGAAGAAACAGAGGATGGCCGCACTTAAGATGGTGCACACAGGTGGAAGGGGACCTCAGTCAACAGAGTGTGCGTCAATGGAAAAGGCTAGCAAAAGATCGTGTTAGTTGGAGGGACATGTTTGTTGAGGCCCAGGTTCACCCCGAACTGTAGGGCCCGTTAAGAAGAAGAAGAATTTGACAGATGTAACTTCAACTGTCGGAAGTCCCTATTGAAAGACCTATACAAGTTGCATCGTAGAGTGAGCAGAAGGCCATCCCTTAAATCGACTTTAAGAAATTTGAAGGCGACGAAATTGGTTTGGAAGAGAAAGTAAACGCTATGTCACCTTACCTTTTGGACATAGTAGTACGACCCCATACCGTTAACTTCCCGAACCAAAAGTTTTTGAAAAATTGCATTCTGTGCCAAAATTACTTTTTGGGTCACCCGTTATCCCCGCTCGAATACTATGATTATTACCGTCATCTAAATTTGCATCCAAAACTGCACCTGCGCCATCCAATAGCGACTGTGTTATGCGCTCGTAAATAAAAATCCGTTTCACGAAACTTGCGCGTTAATTAAAAATAACGTGTAATTGCGGCTGCGCACATTTCACATTCCTCACCGAGTATGTTCGCCAGACAATTTGCTAAGGTCAAGTGCCTTACAAGACCCCTATTCGTCACTCCTTACCACTGGTCGGCCACCAACTGGATGTACAGCGTCCACCAAACACCAGCGATGACTACGCACTATTCAGACTACTGTTGCTCGCCTGCGGCCGCTATTAGGCCGCAAATTACCATCTCACTTCGCACATACAACTATTAATTACCAATGTGTACTTAATTAAAACGGTTTAAGATTACACCGCTTGATCAAGCAATTCAGTGATAAAAGCGAACTCCTTTTGGCAAGTGTGCACTTTGCTTCGGATTCCCGTAGTAGCGCTACACCGACCGCACCAAAGGTGTAGCTGGTTACATAGTCATCAGTAGCCAGTGGCAATGATAGTGATAGTACTGCTGCTTCTGGTGGTGGCGGTGATGTTGGTTAAATCTAGGTATCTCGCGAATAGTGTTACAGAGTGAGCCCGAACGACAGCGACCTTTGTGATAAGATCAAGCGGCGGCGCGTGAGGACGAACACCGAATGCGAACCCATTAATTAATTCCCATCTATCGGGCACTTACCCTCTACACACAGATAGCGGAGCAGCATACAGGGAGCGAGGGGGTGAAGCAAGATCAACAATCACCTTCAAGTATCTAGTGCGCGGTAGCTAAGCACACATCCACACAATGTGTCGATAAATACTTGCTAATATTCGAGAACACTGATTTCAGTTGCACTGCCTATCGGCAGGACGTATCTAATTCCTCTTTTCTCCTTCGGCCCGGTATTGCATTATTGTTAGCAAACGAATGCGGAATATAAATGAATGAAGTGTGGAAAGTGCCCTAGGTACGGCGGCGGCGGTTGCCATATACGAGTAAGACATGGTGCCAATGTGCATTAATGAGTAAGCAACCTGTCGGTATCGGTATTTGTTGGGGAGAAACGTGCCGTTTTCAGTTTGGCCTTATCGCGTTCCAAGATATCCTGCTCGTGTAAATCGGCTGGACGCACTGATAAGCCGGGTAATAGGCGGCAGCGTTTAATTACCACACTTTTCTGTCTAATCATGCCGAGCATTGCATTGCTTCGACGCAGGAACTTGGTGTGTGACAGTGAATAATGAGATCTGACACTCGATTCGGCATTTCGACAATTTTAACGATTTCATTAAACCACATCCAAACTCCTGCACCGCTACGTCGACAACTTTGTGCGAGAGCCGCGGTCGGAGCCAAACGCCCTCGTTTACAAACGCTCGATCGCTTCGTAAGTAATTAAAGTACAATTCCATTAACAAGTTGGCCTCCTTGTGTAAGGATACGCATAAGAAAGTCTCAAAACTACATTAAGGAATAACCATTTTTATGTTTCACACTTTCATTCGCATAGTTAGTTGAATGAAATAAATTATGTCGTGTGTGCAACAGAGGAAGAAATCGCGACGACTTCACTCCTTACTTCAAGGACATCTTGCAAGACAAAGGATACAGGGCGAATAAAGCCACTAAAACGGGTATGGAGCGCAAAAAGAATATACGCCGGGGGGTGAGGGATAGAGTAAGACAATATAAACGTCATAAAAGGTTTCGCCCCTTTGTCTGCCAATAAAGTACATAGTTGGCTGGGAAGGAAAGCTAAATCTGGTTGTTCCTTCGGATGCTTCCTGGTGGACATGGACATTTTCGGAATTCTCCGGCGGAAAATGTGCTTCAAATTATTTTATGTTCGTCGTGTTAGTTTTATGGAAGTTTTAGGGATACGATGGAGTTTACGAATATGATCCTCTTACCATGGTCTTCTTCTTCTTCTTAGTGGGCGCTACAGTTCGGGGTGAACCTGGGCCTCAACCAACATGCCCCTCCAACTAGCACGATCTTTCGCTAGCCTTTTCCATTGCCGCACACCCAGTTGGCTGAGGTCCCCTTCCACCTGTGTGCGCCATCTTAAGTGCGGCCGTCCTCTGCTTCTTCGTCCCTCGGGGTTGGATTCAAAGCCTCTCCGGGCTGGAGCTGTGGTGTCCATTCGCTCTACATGGCCCAGCCATCTTAGGCGTTGAATCCGTAGAAGCCTGACTAGGCTCATGTCGCTGTACAGCCCGTAAAGTTCGTGGTTGAATCTTCTCCTCCATCCCCCGTCTGCGTTTATAGGCCCAAAAATCACGCGCAAAATCTTTCTCTCGAACCGCCCAAGGGCCTCCTCATCCGCTTTTAATAGTGTCCATGCTTCTGCGCCGTACAACAGGACCGGGATGATAAGGGTCTTATATGAGTGAGTGATTCTGGGTTTGATTTCGGAACAGATGTCGTTATTCCAGGTCACTGCGGAGCCACCGAAGTCCTTAACTACCTCGAACTTATATCTGCCAATACAAACGTTCTGGCCAAGACGTCGGTGGTGAGCATCCTTTTCTGACGAAAGCATATATTTAGTTTTGCCCTCGCTTACCGTCAAACCAATTTTCGCCGCCTCCATCTCAATACTCGCAAACGCCTCATTGACATCTCGCTGTGATCTACCTATTATGTCAATATCCTTGGCGTATGCAAGGAGTTGCGAGGATTTAAAATAAATTGTGCCTCTTGTATTGGCCATTGATTTTTGCACAATCATTTCCAATATGATGTTGAAGAAATCACACAACAGCGCATCACCCTGCCTAAATCCTTTTTTGACATCAAAACTAACGGTAAGGTGTTCACCGATTCGGATGGAGCAGCGAACATTCTCCAAAGTCATCCTGCATAGTCTGACGAGCTTAGCAGGTATGTCAAAGGTAGACATAGCGTTGTATAGCTCGTCTCTAATTACGCTGTCGTATGCGGCTTTCAAGTCGACAAATAGGTGGTGAGTGTCGAGTTGAAATTCATTGGTTTTTTCCAGGATCTGCCGTAGTGTGAAGATTTGGTGGATGGTGGACTTCGCTGGCCTAAATCCGCACTGATAAGGACCTATCAGCTTATTTACAAAAGGCTTCAAGCGCTCACACAAAACGGCAGAGAAGATTTTGTAGGCGATGTTAAGAAGACTTATTCCTTTGTAGTTGGCGCAGTCAGAGGGGTCTCCTTTCTTGTGGATCGGGCATACGATGCTGAGACTCCATTCCTCGGACATGCTTTCCTCTAACCATATCTTGCGGATGAGCTGGTGCATGCTCCTCACCAGCTCACCCCCAAGCCGCTTTGAAGAGCTCAGCAGATGGTCCATCTGCGCCAGCAGCTTTATTCGACTTGAGCTTCGATATGGCAATCTTAACTTCGTCGAGGTCAGGGGGACAGAATTCTCCGCGGTCTCTGTCAATTAGAAATGGATCATTCTGACTGACAGCGGTATATTGACTAACATCGCCGTTATACAGCCTGTAAAAGTGGTTTTTCCATATTCTCAGCATCGACTGCGGTTCTACTACTAGATGTCCGTTCTCATCCCTGCAGGCTTCCGTTCTGGCTTTATAACCTTGGCATGTTCGCTTTATCTGTTGATAAAACTTTCGAACGTCACGCCTGCAGTAACACCTCACCAAATCCTCAATCGCGCGCTTCTCGTGCTCTTTCTTCTTTTTTCTAAGAAGCTTATGCTCCTCCCTTCTTTTTAACTCGTAGAGCTCACGAGCTGCTCTTGTTCTTGTTCTCCTGCACTCGTCATCGAACCAGGTGTTTCTTCGTGGTGGAGCCTTGAAACCCAAAACTGCCCCAGATCGTGTGGTGTGCGTTGGCATCACACCTTATAATAAGTCCGACACCTGCTTGCTCAGCATCCTTGACCAGATTCACCATGTTGGCCGAGGCAATCCAAAGCTTGAAGGAGTTGCCCCCGACACTAATAGCCGTAGTACCCTGGTCACTGTAGGATGAGAGTAGATGCGTTTTTATACATACATATGTGTTTTGGTTAAGATACAAGCTCTTGGCTTACCTTTTACCCCCACCGCTGTGACGTTGGCAGACTCTTCATCAGAATCCAGATCGAAGTCTGACATAGTCTCTCCAAGGTCTATCTCGGGAAGGTCCAGGTGGGACAGTAGATTGCTGTCTTCCCCGATAATCTCATTCACTTCCTTGGGGGCGGGCTCAACCGAGAGAGTCTCCTCAGTGATCATCGGCTCCAGGGTAGGGGGTTGCTCCGGGTTCGTCGACAACCTGTAATCGACTGATGCATCTCCAGAGGCTCTCTTAGTTGAGTCCTCCCCGTCTTTTTTTATATATTCTGAGCCTTGCTGAGTCAAAGCCCAGAGAGATCATATTGTTTGCCTCTGCTAGAGGTGCCAGGGAATCCTGATTGATTATTATAGTAATCTACCTCGAGGGTCCTCTCACATCCTCTATCAATTTTCCATTTCTTGGTGGGGATCTGCGGGTTGCAATTTTGCATAAGTGCCTAGGGCTGTAGCTCTAGGTCTATTTGGGATTTGGCTCAAGGATACAGCCTCAAGCTGAGCTCCCTCCCAGACTTCGCCGACTCTGATGAGTGCAAGCTTAAAACGGTCCAATGACCGGATCAGCTTGATCCTGCCTTGATAATACCCTGCATGATAGGTGATGGGAAGGGAAAAGGTACGAGATATTCATGGAGTAGCCAGAAGTAGTTTTTAAGTAGAACACTGCTAATTAAAAGCCACTTCGCCGGAAGGACGTTTCCATTCACATCGCTTCTATCAATAACAGCCATTGTGGTCGAGAACTTTAGCACGTCGCGATAGTTGAGTTGTGCTTGGGCATTGGGGGAGATTCTTTGTGACCGCGCTTTCTCTGAGGTGGAGGGAAGTTCCTCAGCCGACCTCTGGCGCTTGCCATCCTGCTCTTTGCCGGATGAGTTTCCAGAGCCTTCTAATCAAGAGCCTTCTTCCTCCTTTCCGGGAGCTAATCTCTTGGTACCTCCCGTAGCTTTTCCAGTAACTTGCCAGTAACTCAAGGCTGGATCTCGAGGAGTATTCCTCACCCCATTTTCACCTGATGGTATTGGATCAGGCTTTTGCTTAGAGGCCGCTGTCCTATCACCTTGCCGTTCGTCAGTACTTTGACCACTCCTTGAGGGTAATAATCCTGAGTGCGCCTGGTGCTCAGAATACTCCGTTAGCGACTGGGCTGTTTTTGAGATGGGCCCCCAGCCAGGCTGATCTTCGACACGGGTCGTGTAACACCTTGATCCGGCCCATTGACCACATCTTGGCTTCATGTCTCCTCTGGGGTTACCCCGAGAGTCATTGATTTTTACTGGGCCCTTGCACCGCGTCGAGGTGTGTAGTCACGCAAGGGTAGTGGAAGTAAGTCCGTGACAAACGTTGGTTTGGAGCCGATATTGTTGATAGTAAGGTCAGATGGGAGAGTGAAGTTTAAAAGACGGTCCCCATTTAGATACTCCTGATACTCACACACACTAAGGCTAAGGCTCAAAACATTCCTTAAAATGGTATTGGCCGGTCCTCCTGAAATGCCAACGTCAATAAGATGGTTGATGGTGTGCCTTCACTTAATCTTTGATTTTTTGGACCATGACACTCTTCGTCTTCGACACGTTCCCGCCCGTCTAGGAACTCTTCATTTCCCGAGTAAACATTTGTCTTCGTCAGAGTCATCATCCTCAACGAATCAATAGCAGAAAATCAATTTCGCGAACGAAATTTAATGCAAATTCTTTGCTCAGTTGCAGAGCCGCACCAATGTGCTATCCAAAAATCCCCGAATGCAGTACCTCGTCAAAGATTGCTTCTTATTCTTATGCAACTTCCTCCTCATTTAAGAGTATCTATACTTTCGACTGCGAAAAGCCTTGGCCAAGGATACCACACAATGCTTTTTGCGCTTCAACACATTTTGTCTTGTTCGCTGTCACCCTCGTCGCTCGGAGGAGGAGCAAAAAGGACTTTCTTCTGTTCCGTCGCCTCCTGGTACTTAACTTAATTTCATTTTGTTGGTCACAGATGACCTTTTTTCCCTCGGAATCTCTGCATCAAATTAACTGTATTACATTTAGATGTACCAGTACTCGTGGGAGTAGTAATGGAATCAATTTCCATTGATCTCTCATTTGCACGGGACACTAGGGGGCGCGTGAATCCTTCGCGTGACAAATGGATATATTCCATCAAGTCGTGCGTGAATCCCACTCTCTATCTCTCTCTCTCTCTCTCTCGTTTTATGGCTTGATAATTTACGCGTTTTATCAGCTCGAAGGAATCCGGATCTCAGCATCCCACACTTTCGCTGTTGCCTCTCGTTGCAGATTTATGGCCACGTCTCCGTTCAAGCCTCCGAAATCTCTGCGCTTAGCTGCTGTTGTGCGCGCGTAAAGTACTCTCCTTAGCGGTATCTATGTACCTGTGCCCCGGGTGCATATAAAAACCCGCTTAGGCTGGAATCCAGAATCGAGCAATCACAACCGCAGGCACCAACAAGCGCGAAATGCGAAACGTGCAAACAGAAGTCCAAACGTTCACATGGCCCGAGACCATGATCCCCGCCTATTTAGAGGGGGAAATTATGGCCAGATCGTTTTTGATAACGTGTCATTAAAACCGATCGATTTAACTGGATGAAGGATATTTATTGCAACGAACGACCAGGACTTGCATGGTAAGTCGTGTGGTGCTGCGTTGCGTTGTACGGATGTGTTGTCTGCGCATGTTATATGTACGAATTCGAATGCAGGTGGGTGCCGGTGTAGCAGCTAGCGTAGCAAAACAGATGCAAATCCGGAGGCGGCTTACCCGTTGTGGGCGGCAGAGAACCAACGACGACGATGATGATGATGATGTGGTAGTTACTCGGCTATATACTCAACTCTTAGCGAGGAAGGATCTGATAAAATTATACTCGTACCTCTGCAATCGGTTGAAAGTCCATAATGAATGGTTGCGTTGAGTGCTGTCTATCGGGAATCTTGTTTCCTCTGCTTCTCCAGGAATAGTGCACAGCGAAAATAGATTCACGACATACTAAACGCTGTCACAACTGACAGGTCCGCAAATGAACTCACCACTCCAATCACCAATCTCACTGCCCCAACATTCCATTCCATTCCATTCACAATGCGTCCCCGTTGCTTCAGCGCCACGCGACAGTAACCTGTTGATCATCGCGCTCAAGACCTGAAGGCACTGCCAAAGGGATACAGCTGCCGATACGGCCGTACCAATGTCGCCGCAGCCCATAAATAATAACCAGCAACATGTGAAAGGAAGAATTTTATGCTAATATTGGCACTTTGTGTGCCTGTCGATATGTCACTCGCTACACTGAGCAAATAAATTCTCTTCGATTGTGATTTATTAATTCGATCCAAGCCGAACCGGCGTGGGACCGCACCAAGGAAAGGTCTAGCGACACCGACAATGCCCAGAATTGGAGATTGAGCCGCCACTGGATTACCGGCTGTCAGTGGTAAGAGCGCGAATTATAATTTCATATCGATTCGCGTCGTTTCGTTTGTGACAGCTGGACCAGACGATACGCACGATTGTGAAATATGCGTGCGCCCGAGGCGATCAAGTTCGACAGTGACAGTAATTCATCATAAATTCAGTTTGTTTCATTCGAAAGCAACGCAACCGACGCGACGGGTCTGTGTTCATGTCAAGGCTGTCAGGCTTGAGGGACGAGACCTGTAATCGAGGCCAAGAATGTGTCGTCGATCAGCCGCTCATGCTAAGGGCTATTAACTAAACAATTACGGTAATTTCAACACCTCCACTAGAACATGATCGTCATCCTCATAACCATAACTGCTTTGCATACCACGCCACGCTGCTGTGGGTGGAAGAAAGTGCAACAAACCCACTTGGCCACGCTCATCCACACATGCCGGGACATTGTGGAGCGCGCGGAACACAATGTAATTTGTCATCGAGGCAAATGAGAGTCTCTCATACAAGACCTAAAATTATGAAGCGTTTCATGGTCTATTAAGATGATGCCATGGCTATTGTAGGCGTACGCGACAATGAATAATTCTTGGCGTTTACTCCTAGCCGATTAAGGTGCTGTTACACTCTGTTTTTCAGTTGGTGTGGTGGTGTTGCATGTGTGGTACGTTCGTCGTCGATTGAGTCGCTTTATGACTTTGTGACAGTGACAGTGGCGCGGATTGAGATGATACGGTGCGGGTTCTTAATGCGAGCTTGTCACATAAAGAGCGTAATGAATAATTTCACGCTAATCAACGTGCTTGACAGGAAATCGACTGAAGCATTAAGGAGGAAGAGAGCGTTTGAGTAATGCACGACTGTCATGTGAGCGACGGACGACGAGGAGTGGGTGAAGGTGCTTTAGTTGACAAGGGCATGTAGTGTCTGGGGAAGAAGTTAGCAGTGACAGATCATGTACGTGGGCTTTAGAGGTGATCGTAATGTGGCATGATCCAGATGTTACTTAATCTATGATTCCTTGAAGCTGATTTTCAGTGTGTGCCACTTCAGATGCGACCATCCTCTGCTACGTCGTCCTTCAACGATTTTGTGTCGGAATCGTGTTGTTTTTCTGGCTTCATATGGCTCAGCAATCTTAGTCGTTAGATACCTAAACTGTGACCAGGGCGATGTCGCTGTAAACACCGTGCGTCACTCGCAAAGATTGCCCGCAAAATTTTCTTTTCGTAACGGCCACGCACGGAAAAATAGAACAGTTCGTCGTTGCGTCTGCCCACTTGCGATGCGATGTTGCGATGCTAATGCCCAAAACACTGCTTGGGGCAGCAGCAAGTGTAGCACAAGAGGAGACCGTCTTTTAGACTTCATTCTCTCGTCTGACCTTACCATCAACAATGTTGGCTCTCAACCCACGTTTGTTACGACAAGACGACAGGAGGTGATTGACCTGACCCTGTTCAACAGATATGTGAAGGACATTACTAACTGGCGAGTCTTGCCTGATGCTACGCTGTCGGACCATAAATATATCGAATTCCGATTAGGTTGTGGGATCTCTTCCTTGAACGACGGACTAGGTACAGTTTAGAGAGGAGCTTGAGAAATCCACTCAGGCCCTACCTAAACTTAGAACAAAACAATTGGTAGAGAATGCTGTTCATAACCTGAATAGCGTCATCACCAGTTGTTTTGAACTCGCAGGTCCTGTCAGCAAACCTCCCTGCAGGAAATTGGTCCCCTGGTGGAATGCCGAGCTCCAAAGTCTTCGCAGGGAAGCCAGAAGTCTCCTGAATAGATCGCTCAAATCGAATCCGAAAGATGACTGGAACAAGTATCGGTCGAAGCAGAAAGAATATAAGAAACTTATTCATAAATCGAAGAACGATTCTTATAGGACCTTCTGCAAAGAGATCAAGTCTCTAAGTGCGACTAGCAAGTTGGTTAAAGTCCTCAAACGGGGAAAACCAACAAAGCTGGATGCACTCAAAATATCTGATTGTACCTTTACTGAGTCTAAAGCGGAAACTCTTAGGTTACTGCTTGAGGCTCATTTCCCGGGAAATCAGATCGACATCGGCTCGTTGCACACTCCTTCAAGGGAAACTGCAACTGAAACGATGAAAACAACTCGGCGTAACTTGTACATTGCGTCGCGCGTGGTTACGACTGAAGCTATTGAATTTGCTGTGACATCCTTCGATGGCTTCAAATCGCCGGGCACCGATGGGATATATCCTGTTATGCTGCAAAAAGGTATAAGGCAGCTGCCTCCTACTTTGAAAAGAAGCGCACAGTAAAAGTAGTCTTTATTCCCAAAATAGGGAGAGAGGACTACTCACTTGCCAAGAATTTTAGACAAATTAGTCTAACATCCTTCCTGCTGAAAGCATGGAGAGACTGGTAGAGTTGCGCTTGCGCAAAGTTGCCCTTCGAATGCATCCTCTTTCGGATATGCGACATGCTTATCAGCGAGGAAGATCGTGCGAAACTGGGCTTCAAAACCTAGTCGGCAGAATTGAATGCGCGCTCGAGGGGAAAGGGTACGCGCTGGGCATCTTTATCGACATTAAGGGAGCTTTTGATAACGCAACATTCGACAGCATGTGCAACGCTGCCAGACATCATGGCGTAGATGAAACACTTGTCTTGTGGATCAAAGCAATGCTTGTGCACAGGACATTGACCGCTGATGCAGGCCTCGACCAGTGCGTCAAATTCGGCGTAAAGAGGGGCTGCCCGGTGGTCGACTCCCTGCCTAATGCCCAAGCCCAAGCTTATGCGGATGATGTCGCCGTACTTTCTGTCGGTTCATTCTTAGCGACTGTCCGTCTCAAAGCACAGGCGGCGCTAAATGTGATCGGTGATCGGTGTACCAGAAATGGGCTGTGAGTCAATCCTCTTAAGACCGATGTCGTTCTCTTTACGAGAAGGAGGAAAAATACTGACATGACTCAGCTGGTACTAAAAGGCACTTCCATCCCGATATCTGGGAGTCATCTTAGATAGCAGGCTTCTATGGTCAAAGCATGTTGAGTCAAAAACCACCAAAGCGTTGTCAGCTTTCTGGCAATGCAAAGGAGCTTTTGGCAAAACATGGCGTTTATCGCCGGCAATAAGAAGACCTATAATCTCATATGCATCGGTTGTCTGGTGGAACAGACTAAAACGCAAACACGTCGTAGCCTCTTTCACCAAACTTCAAAGATGCTAAGATGCTCCAGATGCTCTGGATGCTATGATGAACATTCTACCTCTTGATATATTTATCAGAGAGTGTGCTCTGAAAGCCATGTCTCGTCTGAAGAGAAATGGCTTTTGGTATAACTCGCATAGGAATAACGACGTGCTTGCGCAAGAATTGTCCTGCGACCCCTGTCTCATGGATATGCCTTCTGACGCACTGATGCCCGTTATCCTACTGCGCCGTAGTTTCACAGTCGAGGTTCCATGGCGTCAGGATTGACTATGGCTGGATACTGAACTTGGAAAGGATAGTCTCCGCATGTTCACGGATGGCTCCAGGTCTGGGCGGGGGTCCGGTGCTGGGGTCTTCTTTGAGCGCGAAAACATACGACTGCACTTCTCGTTAGGAAAATATGCGTCTGTCTTCCAATCAGAGATATACGCAATTCTAATGGCCATGCACTATGTTGCGACGCACAGGTGGAAGAGGGGAAGCATATGCGTCTGTAGTGCACTAAAAGCTGTGTGTCAACAATAAGCTCTAATTCCTCGAAAGATGACTCCACTGGCTGAGTGGTAGGCCAACACCCGTACGTCGACGCAGCGCAAGATTTGCCGACAACATCGCTACTGTCCGTGAGAGTGTGCAGGACAACCCGAGGCAGTCGACTCCGAGTTGCTTACAAAAACTCGGCCTTTCGCAGACCACAACTTGGTGAATTTTGCGTCGTGAGTTGGGCCTGCATCCGTACAAAATTCAATTGACCCAGGAGCTGAAGGCAAACGCCTATAGATAACGACGTGTGTTCGCTGAATGGGCTCTGGAGCAGTTCGAAACTGACTGATTTTTCATCGAAAAGTCATCTTCAGCGATGAGACCCATTTGTGGATGAATGGGTAAGTCAAGAAATAAAATTATCGAATTCGGAACGATATAAATCCACATGAGAACCAAGAGCGTCCAACGCATCCCCAAAAAGGTCACGTCATCGGTCAATCTTTCTTTGAGAACGACGTTTGCCAGGCAATCACCGTTAACGACGAGCGTTGCAGGTCGATGACTACCAACTTCTTTTGATCTAAATTGGATGATATGGATATCAACGATATGTTGTTTCAACAAGATGAGCGATTTAAAGGCATGGTCCTCTCATGTGGAAGTGATGTGAGCTGGCCACCGAGATTGTGCGACTTTTTTGTGTGGGGTTTTCTGAGGTTGCAGGTCTATGCGAATAAGTCGCAAACCATAGTGGCCTTTAAAGCTAACATAGCCTATATCGAATTCAACCTGGTTTATGAGCCAGAGTCATGGAAAATTGGACATTTCGGATGCGCGCCACGCAGAGAACCCGCGTCAGACATTTAAACAATCCTATATGTATTCAGTATATAATGGCATCGGTAGACCTTACACACGAATAAAAAAATTCGAGGATTACTAGCATACACTTCGTCTTAAGTGAATTTAAAAATAGGAAGCCCTTAATGAAACACTCTGTAATTTCAAGTTTTCAGGTGTTCAACAGCCTACCCGGTAGGTATACCCAAATTTTGAAAGCTGTTTGCCAGTAGCCCGTTGTAGCTAAATGCATGGACGGATTGAAAAAGTATCACGACTTACATTATAAGCAACTGTTAGGAACCAATTTTCCGTGAAATCTAGTGAAAAGCTCAGAAATCCTCCGAAAATTGCAGGTTGTGTACGGAGTGTGTGTGTGGGTGGAGGACGTCAAAGTTATGACAAGTTGATCGTTGTTTTTTTCAATATCCGCGGCATCGTTCATCGACCAGACAGTGACTGAGCAGTTCTATGTCGACATTCTGAAGAGACTACACCTGTTTTCCGTGTGTGATGCAAACTCGTCAAGAAGGGTTAGATCTTGCACCACGACAATGTTCAAGAGGTTTTAGCGAAGAAAAATATTCCAACATTGACGCATCCACCCCAAAAGCTCGATATTGCCCCTGCGACTTTTTTTTTATTCCCAAGATAAAGTCGCACCTCAAGAGAGCTCAACATGGCCGTGTAAAGAAGGTCAGACAGGCTGTAACCATGGTTCTGAACGATTTAACTTAGGAGGATTATCAAGGGTGCTTCGAATAGTGGGAGCAACTTTGGTATTATTGTGTAAAATTAGAGAGGGACTTTTGTGAAGGTCAGTAACAAAATGTTGCGACAATTTTCCTTGCTTGCTTGCTTTGGTGACGTTACGGCCTGAAGGGCTAGAGCCAAGCTTCTCTCAATGAACCATGTTGCGATTGATTTACTTTTTACACAGGTGAAAGGGACCTACATTTTAATGCCGATTCTGAACGGCTTAAGTTGAGAAGCTACTTCATGGCAAGTATATTACGGAGCCCAGCCGAGGAGGGACGCCGCAAAATAAACATTCGATGGCGTTGGTGTTGTCGGTGGTATTACGGTGCGTCAGAGTCCAACGCACTAACCAATGCGTCACGGCGCCCTTACTCCTTAATTTGTTTGTGTTTTTTAAAAATAAAATCCCGGAAATTAATTTCCACACCATTTATGCCACTCAGTTAGATAGTCGAAAGCTTCAGGTGTTTGCATACATATGACCATCGACTGCCATTTTTTATGGAACAGTCATATACATACATGCGAACGCCTCATAACAATCCGTATCAAGGAAAAATTTTTTAACATCAGCCTGATCTGCGTCCACGCCCCCAGGGAAGACAAGGATGACTCAGCCAAAGATGAGTTCTACGATCTCCTAGACAGAACGTATGCCCAATGTCCCAGCTATGACATCAAAATTGTACTAGGAGACTTCAATGCTAAGCTGGGTAAGGAAAGCATATTTGAACGAGTCATCGGCAAACATAGCCTACACGACACCACCTCCGATAACGGACACAGGCTGATTGATCTTCCTACGGGGCGAAATCTCCTTCTAGCCAGTACGCGCTTCCCGCACCTCGATATACACAAAGGCACCTGGCGGTCTTTTGATCAATCGACTACCAACCAGATTGATCACATCGCGATCGACGTCAGACACTCCTCCACTATTCTTGACGTTCGAACTTTCCGAGGGGCTAACATCGACTCGGATCACTATCTTGTAGTAGCCAAGATGCGCTTACGGATATCACGAACGCAACGGAGTAGAGTAAGAATACAAAGTTACGACGTCGGAAAGCTACTATCGCCAGAAACCGCTCGTGCTTTTTCCGATCGCGTCTCCCTTAAGCTCTCAAATACACCTCAATCCTCCACGCTATCAATAGAACAGCAGTGGAGCCTTTGCAAACAGGCCCTGAAAAGCTCTGCATCAGAAGTTTTGGGTTTCAAGGCTCCACCACGAAGAAACACCTGGTTCGATGACGAGTGCAGGAGGATACATACAGCGAAGCAGGATGCATATAAGGCCTCGCTGCATAAAAGAACAAGAGCAGCTCGTGAGCTCTACGAGTTAAAAAGAAGGGAGGAGCATAAGCTTCTTAGAAGAAAGAAGAAAGAGCACGAGAAGCGGCGATTGAGGATTTGGAGAGGTGTTACTGCAGGCGTGACGTTCGAAAGTTTTATCAACAGATAAAGCGTAAATGCCAAGGTTATAAAGCCAGAATGAAAGCCTGCAGGGATGAGAACGGACACCTAGTAGTAGAACCGCAGTCGATGCTGAGAATATGGAAAAACCACTTCTGCAGACTGTATAACGGCGATGTTAGTCAATATACCGCTGTCAGGCAGAATGATCCATTTCTAATTGACGGAGACCGCAGAGAATCCTGTCCCCCTGACCTCGACGAAGTTAAGATTGCCATATCGAAGCTCAAGTCGAATAAAACTGCGTGCGCAGACGGACTGTCTGCTGAGCTCTTCAAGGCAGCTGGGGATGACCTGGTTGGGAGCATGCACTAGCTCATCCGTAAGATACGGTTAGAGGAAAGCATGCCCGAGGAATGGAGTCTCAGCATCGTATGCCCGATCCACAAGAAAGGAGACCCCTCTGATTGCGCCAACTATAGAGGAATAAGTCTCCTTAACATCGCCTACAAGATCTTCTCTGCCGTTTTGTGTGAACGCCTGAAGGTCCTTACCAGTGCGGATTCAGGCCAGGGAAGTCCACCATCGACCAAATCTTCACATTACGGCAGATCCTGGAAAAAGCCAATGAATTTCAAGTCGACACTCACCACCTATTTGTCGACTTTAAAGCCGCATACGACAGCGTAATTAGAGACGAGCTATACAACGCTATGTCTACCTTTGACATACCTGCTAAACTCGTCAGACTATGCAGAATGACTTTGGAGAACGCTCGCTGCTCCATCCGAATCGGTGAACACCTTACCGATAGTTTTGATGTCAAAAAAGGATTTAGGCAGGACGATGCGCTGTCCTGTGATTTCTTCAACATCATATGTATTAGAAATGACTGTGCAAAAATCACACGCCAATACAAGAGGCACAATCTCTTTCAAATCCTCGCAACTCCTTGGACACGCCGACGATATTGACATAATAGGTAGATCACAGCAAGATGTCAATGAGGAGTTTGCGAGTATTGAGGTGGAGGCGGCGAAAGTTGGTCTGACGGTAAACGAGGGCAAAACTAAATATATGCTTTCGTCAAAAAATGATGCTCACCACCGACGTCTTGGCCAGCACGTTTGTATTGGCAGATATAAGTTCGAGGTAGTTAAGGACTTCGTCTACCTTGGCTCCGCAGTGACCTGGAACAACGACATCAGTTCCGAAATCAAACGCAGAATAACTCTTGCCAATCGCTGTTTCTTTGGGCTCAGGAGGCAACTGAGTAATAGAGCCCTCTCCCGAACGACAAAGTTGAATCTATATAAGACCCTTATCATCCCGATCCTGTTGTACGGCGCAGAAGCATGGACACTATTAAAAGCGGATGAGGAGGCCCTTGGGCGGCGGTTCGAGAGAAAGATTTTGCGCTTGATTTTTGGGCCTATAAACGCAGACGAGGGATGGAGGAGAAGATTCAACCACGAACTTTACGGGCTGTACAGCGACATGTGCCTAGTCAGGCGTCTACGGATTCAACGCCTAAGATGGCTGGGCCATGTAGAGCGAATGGACACCACAGCTCCAGCTCGGAGAGTCTCTGAATCCAGCCCCGAGGGACGAAGAAGCAGAGGACGGCCGCCCTTAAGATGGCGGACACAGGTGGAAGGGGACCTCAGCCAACTGGGTGTGCGGCAATGGAAAAGGCTGGCGAAAGATCGTGCTAGATGGAGGGGCATGTTGGTTGAGGCCCATGTTCACCCCGAACTGTAGCGCCCACTAAGAAGAAGAAGTCATATACATGCAGGCAAATCGCATCCTAACCTTAGAAAGATTTTGTTCGGGCTCGTTACTGACCCTGATAGATACAGAAGCAAGCACACTACGCACTAGTCAAATCCGAGTAAAACCATGGTGAGCTCGCCTGGGTCGATGCTTCCAATACCCATCTACAAATATTGCAAAAGGCTTTAAAATCACTGCAAATGCTAGCGTGTTAAACGTAACGTGTGTCGTTTGACACACTTTAAGATTATGTAAGTGTGTCACTTGACACGCTTGATTATTGAAAGTGTGACGCTTAGTTGTTTTAAAACTATACATGTTCTATTGCGTGTCATGGATAAAAATTCTAATGGCACCTTAAGTGTATTGCAATGACACAGTTGTTTATGATTAACACACTTTAGATCAATCATTCAAACAATCAAACAAAATGGAAATCTCCCAACTGCATGCATACATATGTATGTATATGCATCCCTGCCAGAAAGTAATTTAAGAGTCGGATCGGTGGTGTAATAGTTAACACACTAGACTCTTAACCCAGTGATCCGAGTTCCAATTTCAAGGTTTGCAGTCATCAAAAACTAAAGGCACTCATCTATTCCCTTTCCCATTCTACATGTTCCTTAGAGACAGATCTCATTATCATCATGATGTTGCCTCAAAACCAATAGAAATAATTAATTCAACCAAACAAAAAACAAAGAACAATGTTGCCGACTAGATTCATTTTCCATTTTTTTCCTGTTCGCTTCGAAATGTGTTCACAGGAACCCTGAGATTTGAACAAGGATCACTGGGTTGAGAGTCTAGTGTGTTATCTATTACAACATGGGTCCGGGTCGCAATATGCCTTCGGGCAAGGTTGCATATAGTTGGGAAATTTTCCCTTTTGTCTGTTTTCATAATAACACACTTAAAATTGCGTTTAAAATTACTACAATGAGAACACACCTTTTGGTGTGTTACAGTAACACACCTACCATTTGTAGTGATATCTTCCTCAAAAAGCTAAATGGAGAAATCCATCGGGTCGGCTCATGTTTGGCGACTGTCCGTCGCAAAGCACAGGCGGCGCTAAATGTGATCGATGATTGGTGTACCATAAATGGGTTGTCAGTCAATCCTCTTAAGACCGATGTCGTACTCTTAACGAGAAGGAGGAAAAATACTGACATGACTCAGCTGGTACTAAAAGGCACTTTCATCCCGATATCCAAGGAGGCTATAGTAAGCTTCTCTGGTCAAAACATGTTGAATCAAAAACCACCAAAGCGCTGTCAGCTTTCTGGCAATGCAAAGGAGCTTTTGGCCAAACATGGGGCTTATCGCCAGCAAAGGTCCTTTGGATCTACACGGCAATGATAAGACCTACATATAATCTCATATGCATCGGTTGTCTGGTGGAACAGACTAAAACGCAAACACGTCGTAGCCTCTTTCACCAAACTTCAAAGAACGGTTTGTCTCAGCTGCACGGGGGCTTTCCCCAGCACGCCGGGCGCTGCTCTAGATGTTATGATGAACCTTCCACCTCTTGATATATTTATCAGAGGGTGTGCTCTGAAAGCCATGTCTCGTCTGAAGAGAAATGGCTTTTGGTACAACTCGCATAGGAATAACGGTGTGCTTGCGCAAGAATTGTCCTGCGACCCCTGTCTCATGGACATGCCTTCTGACGCACTGACGCCCGTTATCCTATTGCGTCGTAATTTCACAGTCGAGTTTCCATGGCGTCAGGACTGGCTATGGCTGGATACTGAACCTGGAAAGGATAGTCTTCGCAAGGGATGGCTCCAGATCTGGGCGGGGGTCCGGTGCTGGGGTCTTCTTTGAGCGCGAAAACATCCGACTGCACTTCTCCTTAGGAAAATATGCGTCTGGCTTCCAATCAGAGATCTACGCAATCCTAATGGCCATGCACTATGTTGTGAAGCACAGGTGGAAGGGGGAAAGCATATGCGTATGTAGTGACAGCCAAGCTGCACTAAAAGCTGTGTGTAACCCCTTAACTAGCTCCAAATTAGTGCTTGAACTCAAGTCCTTCTTGAACAGAGTCGGCAGACTAAATTCATTAAGGCTTGTATGGGTTTCAGGCCACTCTGGGATCCCAGGAAATGAGACCTCTGATGAACTCGCTAGAATGGGTTCAGAGGAGAGCTTCTCAGGACCTGAACCCGCTCTAGGTCTACCTGCGTCCACGGTAAATTCCTACATTAACGTTTGTGTATTTAACACACACAACCGTAGATGGAGGGATTGCCCGGGTTGCAGGATGACTAAGCGCGTATGCGCTGATGTCTGCAAAAAATCTGCAGCATTCGTCCTGTCTTTAAGGAGAATCGACTGCAAAGGCTTGTGGCAGTTATCAAGGGCCATTACACTTTTGCCAAGCATCTCTACGTGCTCGGCATCAGTGAGACGCCTACCTGTGCTGCATGTGGCGAAGAGGAGGATGATAATGCAGAGCATTTCCTCTGTTATTGTCCCGCCTTTGCTCACATACGGTGGCGCACCCTTAGAGCCGACGTGGTGTGTGCCGAATCCCTTAGCTCTACATCACTGAAGCTCCTCCAAATTTTTCTTCGGAAAACGGAGAAAATACAGTAATGTAAGGTGTCTGTCTGGAGTACAATGGACCAGTGATTGCGTCTGAGTGCTCCAGCGGATAGCAGAAGCCTTCAACAAACAAAAAAAAAAAAAAAATCGGGTGGACGAGCCTCAAAGTTGTTTGGTCATAAAGATATTTTGAAAGTGATTCTAACTCTAGAATGTTAAGACAAATTATGGTTGCTCGGGTTTGATCACGAGGTCAGCAGTAGAAGGCGTGCTCAAGGTATGCTGCACATTCCCATATTCAATTGTTCACTTGTGGTTGGTCCCCAAAGCTCTCACTACCTAAACGACGTGAACCTTCAACTGGTCATGTAACTTGTCAGGTTTGCTTTGGAACTCTTATTGAGTGTGGAGATGGACATTAAAATCCTGTCGTCCTCTGGCAGGCATTTCAGCACAAGTTCGCATCTCGCCCCTCTACCAGCAACCAACGTCTCCTAATTTACTCGCCCAGAAACGAAACGATTAATTCGATGTCATATTCCTCTTTCGCGTCATTGAATAAATCGTGTTGAAAGTCCTCAAGGACACCCCAAACGACACAGAAATAACAAAAAACTCATTTGAGCTCATTTAGCAAAAGCGTCCTTCGACCAGCTATAATTACATGCAAAGGAAATGACAAACGATGGCGTCGGTGGCGCCGCCGCCGTCACCATTGCGACCGTAAAATAATTAGATTTATGCCCGCTTCCAACTGACTACATGCAGTAGTCCACAGTTATGTAATGAACCTTCAGCGGAACAAAAACCGACCATTACCGGGATAAAGTACAATCCTATCCGATTCCGAGGGGATACACCCATCGCATGTACGACTATGTATGGAAGTGGGTACAAGGAATGAGTCCATTTTTGGCGTTGCCTCGAGAAGTGTGTGCACATTGAGTAGACAAATTAAAATGACCACAATGAAATCCGCCCAAGTTACACAATATCCACGACTAGGTCCTTCACGACCTATGAATAGACTATGTATGTTGTATACGGTGGAAGGAAGTGCAAGTTGCAGTATGTTACCAGCACTTGTTCGTGCGCGGGTTGAATGGATACAAATCTCTCCACAAAACGAGACCGGGTGCCAAAAATATTTCTTTTTTTCTCGTACATACATCTCTGGTCCTTTTCGTTATCCTTTCTTCCACCACCACGTAGGGCGGGGAGAGAGAGAGAGAGAGAGTTCATGATTTCGCTAGTTCCGTTCCGTTGGTCCACAATATTTGCCAAAAGTGGCTACATAGTTACCTACAACTTTCAATTGTAAGGCCGAGGCAGGATCAGGCGTGGACAATGGAACGGATGACGGGGACATTCATTCGATTCGCCTCATTCTTTTTTATCCTTGTTTGGGAGTTTTTTAAATTTCCAGACTTTTTGACAACGATTGAGGCGGCCGACTCCTTCCAGTTGTCTTTGCTGCCCTTAGCCTCCTCTCATTTTTTTCTTTTCAGTTTCTCTTGTTTAAGGACCTTCAATGGTAGATTTCATTTCAAATCCCTTTATGAGACGATAGTTTGGGCATTTGGATGTCCTTAAGGGATATATTACACTTGGATTGTCTGTATTTACTTTGATCCCTTTTTTTCCCATTGTCGTTGTCCTTTGGCTTATGGGGATTCATGGTTTTTTTTTTTTTTCTTTCCGTGATTTTAATATGCAAAAGGGAAAGGGATTCAAAGGCGTTCGGGTGACAGACGGACGTTGGAGTTTAGTGTCTGCATTCTTGGCACTCGACAGGATGTCATTCGAGTTGTAGAAGACAATAAACTGCACACAATTTGGCTACTTAAGATTGCAAATCCAAATGCTCGATATCCTGACGCATCTCAATTGGAGGGAGGTGACATTTCGGATCACAGTTTTGTGTATCATTGGGTGTGTGGAATGTATTTGTTTAGATTTCATAACAGATACCGATGATTGGGATACGAATTAGATACTTAAGACACAGGAGAATGCAGATTTTCGAGCATTTCTAGTTCCGAAATTGAAAAGTTCACTCTGAAGATCACAATCGCTTCCAAGGTAATGGTCCGACAGGCTCCCTCCGAGACCCCCATACTCTACCATACACAGTCGCTTCGAACTGGATAGTGTAATGTTTGGCGCTGTTCTTGCCACCATTGCAGCCGGACAATGCGCCGGCTCTTTGAACACTCCACAACCAACCAGTCGAGATACCTACCCGTCGCACGTCCGCACAACCACAATAGACGAATAAATTTGCTTTTATGTGCACTTGTTGTTTGCCACTCTGTCTCTCGGGCTCAAAGCCGAGCTTCAAGTGTTGCCGGATAGAGATGCAGTCGCGCAGCCACTTGCCATGCCACCAATGAATGGAAAGGCCGTTCGCTGGCCTCACATTGATGCTGTTAGCGATAGCGATGGCTATGTCGTGCCTGTCTGTTTGGACGCCCGGCCGGCTGTGGCGATAGTGTGGCTTAGCTGCACACGGTACGCATTTCGACAGCGGCCGATATTTACGATCAGCGGTTCGTTTATGACAAAATGACTTATGTTTCGTTACATATTTGCTGCGCGGTGCGGTCCCGTTGCTGCGCCTTTCATAACAATAAAATAATGTATGTACGTGCGTGTGTGTTTGTTTTATTGTAGTAATAGCCGCGGCGAATGGCAGTTGGCTTGACGGCAGCGGGTGAATAGGGCGTCGCGCTTAGTGAGTGGATACTGTCGTTGTATGTTGTGTTACACTTCTGGATTGTCTCGTGGGATTTACGAGATGACGCGTTGCTAATCGCCTGGTTTCGTCCACGTTCGAATGGGTTAAGGCGTAAGAGGCTAGATTACTGGTTTCAAGAGACACTTTCGACTGAAACTTCCTTATGTCGGAAGGTATGCTGGTTTACCAAGCAAATTGTTCCATACCAAATGAGAAGCACAAAGAGTTAGGTGATGAGGGTGATATCCATAAGTGTTCGAATTTCGCTGTCAAAGTTTGGAATGCTCTGATGAGCCTGAAGAGGAAATGATGGTAACTTTCAGCAGCATACTGCTGAATATCAATGCCAGAGCGTTCTAGAGACTTCTGAAGGGGAATGTCTGACGGGGAACATTCCCCGTCATGAGAGCATTCAGTTTTCGGGATTCAGTAACGAGTAATCAGTCAGTATTCAGTTTGAAAGCAATCAAGCGGTTTTGTGGTTGCGATCGTTTGATGCTTCCAAATTTTTACTTACTTGCAAGTGACATGACATGCGGACGCCTCGCTGCAGTGGTTAGTGTGCTGGACTCTAACGCACGATGAGCGAGTTCGGATCCCAATAACACCAACGCCATCGAATGTTTATTTTGTGGCATCCCTCCTTGGCGGGGTACGGCAAGTAGCCGTGAAAAAAGTTACTCGACTCACGACGTTCGGAATCAGCATTAAGTGTAGGTCCCTTTCATCGGTGTGAAAAATAAATCATACACAACTTGGGTGTTTGAGAAAAGCTTGGCTCTGGCCCTTCACGGGCTGTAACGCCATCAACGCAAAAGCATGCCTTAAGCTCCAGTAACAACAATACTAGCTGTGCTCAGATTAAGGCGAAAAAGATATGGAGGCGTAGTTGAATGAGGGGTTTTTCCTCGCTAGTTTAACAGATGGTAGTTATAATGGCTAGCAAAAGGAAGCTGGAAAACGCACCAATTTTGGTAGACTGTTCTTTCAGTTAATTGGTAGATCATTCGTAAGTATGTATATGTAGTCACTTACTTAGGTGGCGCTACAGATCGGGGGAAGTCATCTCTGCGTGATCGTCCCTTTCTTCAGTTCGGGCCTGAGCGCATATCAAGCTTATGTTCCCGAAATTAGCTTTGATGCGCATTGTTATGTTCGACCTACAAGCCGAAAGCTTAAGACTTTTTGTCAGATTCATCCTCGAATAACGAATCCGTATCCGAATAAGCGTTGCTTGTTCTCCTTGTAGCAATTCCCAGTTGTAGATGTCGCAGTTTTACATCCATCTTTTGCCTGGTCCATCAGATCGCACTTCTTGGAGTGCGATTATATGTATCTTCTTTATAGAAGCTGAGGGTTTGCTCCAATTGGTCGCCTACACCCGGCCTGTTAAGGGATCTCACATTCCAGGTGCAGACTCTCAAGTCCTTTAGTCGTTTGCAGGGGCCATCAACCTTGAATACGTCCGTATCCGAGGCTTATGGTTGTTTCGTAACAATTGATTTTTTTCCGTGATGGGGATGTTACTTCTCAACACAAACCCCACCTGGTGGCCCAGGTGTCTTTTTCCACGGGAACAACTGGTCGGGTCGCTGCACACATTGGTTCACTACCTGGCTGGTGCCAGGGCAGCTATCCAGGAGGCCACACGGAGGCTATGTTTCAAATTAGATTAAGTAGGGACAAAGATCGAAGCTAGCGTTTGCCATGTTAAACGCGATCAAGTTCTTTGCTCTGTTTGCTAGCTCCGGCCCCCTATCTGCGCCAATTGCAGAGATATATGCCTCCTGAACACCACTTAAAAAATCTTCTCTGTTGCACTGTGTGAACGCCTGAAACTGTTCGATAATAAACTGATTGGTCTATGTCAGTGTGGTTTCAGGCCCGGAAAATCCACTATGGATCAATTATTCACACAGTGGCAGATCCTGGAAAAAAACAACGAACTCCAGATCGATACCCACCATCATCTGTTTGTCGACTTTAAGGCCGCATACGATAGCGTGAATAGAGACGAGCTATAGAACGCCATGTCTACTTTTGCCATCCCTGCCAAACTTGTCAGATTGTGCAGGATGACAATGGAAATCTCTCACTGCCATCCGATTCCCATCAGGGTCGAAAGTGACTTGACCGATAACTTTTATATCAAAAAAGGTTTTAGACAGGGCGACACGCTATTGTGTGACTTTTTCAACATCGTCCTTGAAAGGATCGTGCAAAACTCAGTGTTCAATACGAGGGGCACCATCTTTTTCAAGTCCGTACAACTGCTCGCATATGCCGGTGACATTGACATAATTGGAGCATTGAGGCAGAAGCGACTAAAATGGGACTGGCAAGGCGAAATATATGCTGTCGTCGAAAAAGGACACTAACCCACGGCGTCTTGGTCAGGGTGCACATTACGGCAGGTGGTCGTTTTGAGAGAAAAATGTTGCGTACGATTTTCAGCCCGACCAGCATAAATGGGAAGTGGAAGAGAGGATTTATTAGTGAACTGTACGGGCTATAAAACGACATGATGGTAGCACGGCGCCTATGGGCCCAACGCCTAAGACGGTTAGGTCATATAGAGCGCATGGAAATCACAGCTCCGCACCGGAAGTACTTTGAATCCAACCCTGAGGGACGACGCTGTCGAGGATTGCTAAATTTAAGCTGGCACACACAAGTGGAAAAGGGCCTCAACTTACTAGGCGTGCGGCAGTGGAGACTGCTGGAGAAAGACCAGGCCAGTTGGAGAGCTTTTTTTAAAGGAGGCCATGTTCGCCATGAAATGTAACGCCGAACAAGAAGGAAAAGAAGCATTAGGATTCCGCGGCGCAGTGGTTAGTGTATTCGATTCTGACGCACGATGAGCGAGTTCGAATCCCGATAACACCAACGTCATCGAACAACAAATTCGCGGCGTACTCACGTCGTTCGGAATCGGCCTTAAGCTGTAGGCCCCTTTCACCTGTGTGAAAAATAAATCGCACATAACATTGTTGATTGAGAGAAGCTTGACTCTGTCCCTGTAACGCCACCATGGAAGAAGCGAAGCATGACTAATTGGTAACGAAATCTAGAAACTACTACCAAAGGAACTTTGCCTAATTCCTGCACACCGCTAACATGATTTCCAAATACGCCTGTGAAGACAGTCCTACTACATATCTACCTGTCTACTACCTGTCTAACTGACTAAGCCAATTCCCAGAGTCCTTGATCTCTCCTCCCCCCCCCCCCCCCCCTCTCTCTCTCCTATCCTAAAAGAATCCTTGTTAAACTTAAACTTTACTTTGAATTTGAGCACAACCATTTGGTTCCATTAAAATCGGCTTGTCGTCCTCGCTGCTTGTCGACTCGGGAATTACCCGTGCCTCCTTCGATCTCCATTTTTCTCATCCCGCCTCCCCATTCGTAGTGTGTGAATTTGAAAAAAAAGGGAGTTACGGCGCAATGGATGAATAAGAATAAGTTGAATATCCACTGTGGCAGGATACGTGCCTCAATATAAATCAATTTTATTCCACAAAACTAACCTTCTGTGCATACGAAAATACGAGTAAGGATATGTGGAAGATTGCTTTGGCAAATATTGCATATGTCCTGACCCCGGCTAGTAACTCGACTGACTGGTTGACTTGGCTGTATGCATTGTGGTTGTTTGAGTGCGAGGTGGAAGCGGGTGTTTGGGAATTTCTGTCTTAGTTGGCAATTGAAAGGAATATAAGTCATGCCCACATCCGTTTACGGTCGAAATAGCTTACAACACGTTTTACGAGGACGATTCCTCCTTACGTACATGGATACGTAGTTGTATTGTATATTTTGTGGGCAATTTTGGAGAAAGAAAAAATTCAAATTGATTCCGAGCACGAATCGGTTTGGGAAGAGAAGACCGTTAACATACTGTCCGAGAAAGGAAGGCACGAGGGAATCAGGAGCTGTACGCAGCGGGTGAGTTTCATTCTGTTTGATTTACAGACAGAGAGCTAGTTCACTAGACCACGGCAATGGGCATATAGTCTATAGTCTGATCCCAACATAACAATATAATTCAGGAATCGTGGACTTTTTTGATGATGACATCATCAGGGACAACGTTACGTCGGAAAAACCTAGTTTAAAGTCTAGATGTCGGAGGCATGATCAGTTTTTGACCTATTTATGTATAAATGTCTTCGCGTCAAGTTTTTAGATTGGGTCTGAATCTGAATGGATCCTCATCGATAACAAGTGGCCGATTTACAGGAATTATAAGATTTATAGCGTTTCATCTCTGCTAGGGATGTGCTCTGTCTCAGCTTATTACATATTGAATTCATTCTCGATCTGTACTTGTTCTCTATCTTTGCTCGATCCGTACTTTACCTTGCCCAATATCTGCTCGATCCGTTCAAGATTCTCGATCTCTGCGCGGTTCGTATCCTATTCATTCTCTAACCAAGCTCTATTTGTGCTCGTTCTCCGCTCAAGCCGTGTTCGATCTTCGTTTGATTTGTGTCCGATCTCTGCTCTATCTGTGCCTGATCTCTGCTTGATCTTTACTCGATCTCTTCTCCTGCTCGATCTCCGCCTGATGTGTGTTCGATCTCTGCTCTATTTCTGCTCTGTCTGTGCTCGATCTCTGCGCTATTTCAAATTTCTCTGTGCTAGATCTCTGCTTGATCCGTGCTTCATCTTTGCTTGATCCCTACTGGATCTCTGCTCTGTTTCTGCTCGATCCCCGCTCAAGCCGTGTTCGACCTTCGCTTGATTTGTGTCCGATCTCTGCTCTTTCTGTGCTTAATCCATTCTCGATTTCTGCTCGGTTCATGTTCTGTTCATCCTCTACCTGTGCTCGATCCTTACTTTACCTTTGCCCGATCCATGCTCGGTCTCTGCCCGATCTGTGCTCGATCTCTTCTCTATTTCTGCTCGATCACCGCTTGATCTGTGTTCGATCTCTGCTCTGTCTGTGCTCGGTCTCTGCTCCATTTCTACTTTCCTTGTGCTCGATGTCTGATTGATCTGTGCTTCATCTTTGCTTGATCCCTACTCGATCTCTGCACTGTTTCTGCTCGATCGTCGCTCGATCTCTGCTCTATCTGTGCTCAATCCATTATCGATTTCTGCCTGGTTTATGTTTTGTTCATCCTCTATCCAAGTTCTACCTGTGCTCGATCCTTACTTTACCTTTGCCCGATCCATGCTCGGTCTCTGCTCGATCTCTACTCGGTCTCTTCCCTATTTCTGCTCGATCTCCGGTTGATCTGTGTCCGATCTCTGCTCTGCCTGTGCTCGGTCTCTGCTCTATTTCTACTTTCTGTGTGGTCGATCTCTGCTTGATCCGTATTCGATTTTCGCTTGACCCCTCCATAATCTCTGTTCGATCTCTTCCGTATTTATGGTAAATCTCTACTCTATTTGCTCTCGATATCTGTTCGATCTGTACCCGATCCCTGCTCAATTTGTGCTCAATCTTAACTCGGTCTGTGCTTGTCCTCTGCCCTATTTCTCTTTTATTCGTGGTCGATCTGTGCTCAGTCAATTGTGATCTTTTGCGAACAATGCTGTCATAAGTGATTTATCCATTATTGCCCGTAAATGGTTCAAAAATGGTTTTAGTTGTTTTTATGATGAACGTATATCCTTAGACTGCTAAGGATACAACCGTCATCATCAGGACGTTCTTCTAGGTTGAAATTGAGCTGCAACAGTGATGTTCATTCACTCTATATGGCCCAATTTTTTAAACACATGTTGGACCTTACTTCTTTCCTTAACTTCCTTTCAAAACATTACTACGGAAGCGCCAGTTACTTCTACGGCATAGAGGTTAGAGGTGGACCCTGTTGATCAACCATTTGACGGTCATCATATTCGACTTTATAAGCAAGCAATTCAAGCGACCAAACTTCCCACCAAGTCAACATCAGGACAGCGAACCGTATGCGTGGAGTGTGTACTGAGCGACGTATTACTTCGTTATCCACCAGTGTTAGGAAAAACCGTGATTTGTCCACTTGTCGCCATTCCCTGCAACTTGGGACTGTTTTATTTGACCATGTACAAAATTGCTAGCAAAGGGTCTTCTCCGCAAGGGGTTTGGACTAAAACCTTGAATGGAAAAAAATCAAGAGTCATCCTCTTATTATGTTTGCCACACAACCTGGGCGGAGTGCAAATGGTTTGGGTCATAAATGTTCGCTCACTACTCTCCAGGGGTGGTTGTCCTAGATGGGATTCCAGAGGAAGACGACTGAATTTTCACATTGGTTGTAGTTCTCAGAAAATGTTCCATTCCATTATGGCGTTATATTAGAACTGGACAGAAGAGTATGAATTTGAGGCGACCATGTACTGTCACCAGTATTTTGATGTGTTGAACTACAGACCTTCCGCTCCACAGTCGGTGATGTTTACCACTGCACTATACCAATACGCAAAGCTAGCATATTTGATCCTGTCCGGTCCGTAGTTACTTCAAAGTCGATTGTGAGAACACTCCACTATCAATCAATGGTTTTGAACTCTCTTACCCCGAAATATACGTGCTAAACATGACGTGTGGTTCCAGCAAGACGACGCTGCATTTCACACAACACACGATTCGTTGGACCAATTAGGAAATGAGTTCGATGATTTTTTTTTTTTTTTTTGGTTGCGCCAAACGAATGTGGAATCTTCAAAATATACCAGTAGCCCGGGCTACTGGCATGTACGATTCGCAAGCCTGAATAATCGATGCCAGGAATACGCCTACGTACTAAACCACACCCTGCACCCTTCAACCACTCTCCCCGCGGGACTGCCGTTAGGTATTACTTCGCGGGGCTGGTTTGCACTTTATGCCCTTCTTTCACTAATTGGAGTTTCCTGTTCCAAGGGAGCTGCCGTTTGGTTTTGGTTGCTCTCCCTGTTTCTCTCCAGACGCCGGAGTTCCTTCATGATTCTCGCTGCGGTTTCTTTCACAGCGTCCCACATTTCTCTCGATGACAGCATATGCTTTATGATGTTCTCGGGAGTCGGCGTTTCTCCAATTTTATCTTCAAGATGTTTATTTTCTGCCTCGAAATGTGAGCATTGAAAAAATACGTGTTCTGCATCTTCTCTAGCCTCTCCACAGTTTGCACAGATAGGAGATGAAAATCTTTTTCTCCGTGATGCCGGTTTATCCAACTTTGTATATCCGGTATAAGTCGATGGGTCCATCTTCCCTTTGTTGACTGATCCCATCTCTCCTGCCATATTTCAATGCTACGCCGTCTTTCTCCCAGTTTAATATCTCTGCCTGAGGCAAGGGGTTCCTGAATTTTGGCGTCGTAGGACCTTTGCAACTCGATGGCCAAGATATCGGCTGGTAGCATTCCAGCAATTACACATATAGCATCATCCGATACCGTCCGAAAAGCGCTGCACGCTCTTAGTGCGGATAGTCGGTTGGTGGAATTTACTCCTCTTGCGTGGGACTTAATTTTCATCGCCTTTGCCCATATTGGTGCTGCGTACATAATTATTGACTACGCCACTCTTGACGAAACTAGTCTTATTTGCTGCCTGGGTCCTCCGATATTTGTCATTATTCTGGCTAAGGCAGCACATACCTGAGCTGCTTCCTTGCACTTTATTTCAAGGTGTTCCTTGTAGCTGAGCCTAGCGTCAATCATCACACCTTAGTATCTTATAAACGGTTTCGACGTTATATTTTGAGCACCTACCCTGATGGTTATTGTTTCCCTTTTCTTGCGGCTGCTTACTAGTACTGCTTCTGTTTTGTGATCGGCGAGCTCTAACCCGACTGTTGACATCCAGCGTCTCACTTTCCTGATACGTTCGTTCCCTATGTCCTCTATTTCTTCCAGGTGTTTCGCTGCTACTACGATTGCAATATCATCAGCGAAGCCTATGATTTTTGCCTCATTGGGAATTTCTAGCCTCAGAACTCCGTCATACATTAGGTTCCACAGAATAGGACCTAGCACCGATCCTTGTGGTACTCCGCCAGATATGTGGTACTGCACTACCCCGTCGTTGGTATCGTAGAAAAGATACCGTTTCTCGAAATAGCTTTCAATTATTTTACTGAGAAATCCTGGCACCATCTTTTCTCTAAGTGAGCGTACAATTTGTCCCCAATTTGCAGAGTTTAACGCATTTTTGACGTCCAGTGTTGTTACGGCACCGTATTTCTTTGCGCCTCCTGCCCATCTCTTGCCCTGAATAGCTTCTTCCAGAACTGTGGTTACCCTCCGTATAGCATCGATTGTAGAACGGGCTTGCCTGAATCCGTACTGTTCGTCTGAAAGCCCCCGGCTTCATTTATTGCCACCTCGAGTCTGTTGGCTATCATTTTCTCCAGTATCTTGCCCATTGTATCTAATAGGCAAATCGGCCGGTATGAAGACGGCTCATCTGGTTGTTTTTTTCCCTTTAGGCAGCAGCACCAAGCGTTGTTTCTTCCATAGGTCTGGAAAGACCCCTTCGATTAGGCCTATTGTACATTTCTAGGAGTGGTCCCGTGTTTGCTTTAATGGCTAGTTTAAGGGCCTTATTTGGGATGCCATCCAGCCCAGGTGACTTATTGTCCTCGAAATGTTTGCACACCATTAGAAGTTCGGTTTCCGTGATAGTTGTCACTTCCTGTTCATCATGGGGTGCTTCTATACGCTCTATCGTTCTTTGCGGTGGAAATAGTCCCGACACTATTTTTTTCATTAGGAGAGGGTATGAGGGCGAGGGCCCTGGTGGTGCCTTTGAGTTTTGCCATGACAGTCCTGTAAGCGGTGCCCCAAGGATGAGTTCGATGAGTAATTTATCTTACGTTTTGGGCCGGTAAATTGGCCGGTTAGATCCAGCGATCCAACGTCGCTAGAATATTTGCCTATGCCGATAAACCAGCGTCAATTGTGTAAATTGTGAATCGAAATAAAGCTCTTAGTATGGGCCACTGAAAGCATAGTAGTGGTTAACATTGATCCAACATGGTACATGAAGGGTCAATGGCAAACCTTGGTCTATCAACCTAGGTAAAAGCTATGTCCCTTTTGTAATACTTATGTAGTCTTTGGAGAAATAAAAACCAAATGCCTAAAAAAACACTGGATACAAAATTACATTGTACATATGCCGGCATTTACCATTTTGTGTCTGATCTTGGTGGTACCACCTCTCACGACCATCTCACAGTTGACCTAGACCTCTTGCAGTTCTATTTCGTATTCGAATCAGATCATTGTCATTCGTAAGCAAGAAATGTGCAGACTCGAAGGAGTGCATGCCTTTTGCACTGGCAAGTCATTTACCAAGATTTTATCCAAAAAGAGGTTCACGTCGGAATGCCTCCGAGTCTTTATTGACTTAAATAGTCTCGACTACACAGCCTAAAAACATGACGATGACAAGGGCAGACAGGCTCATGTTGAAATACAAAATGCATACATAGCCATGTTGCGTTGACGGACAAGAGCGACTCCTGAGCTCTATACTGCAAATCCTAGTGTGTTAACCAACACGTAGCAAGTGTGTCATTCGAAACATTTTAAAATTAAGTGTGTCACTTAACAGGTTAGATCTTGAGACACTTATCCGTGTTTAAACTATAACCCTTTTTAATCGGTGTCATGTATAATAAGTCTAGTGACACCTTAAGTGTGTTGCAGTGACACAGGTATTCATAATTAACACACTTTGGAACAATAAATCAAATAAAAGGGAAATTTCCCAACTATGTATATGCAACCTTGTCAGAAAGTAATTTGCGAGTCTTGTCCATGGCGTAATAGTTAACACACTGGACTCTAAACCCTGTGATCCCAGTTCAAAACTCAATGTCCGCAGCCACCAAAAAGCAAAGACACTCAACCTCTCCTTTCCCATTCTAGATGGGTCCTTCGAGTCGGATGGCATCAAGATGTTGCTTCACAACAAAAAGAGATAATCAACTCAATGAAAAACAAAAAACAAAGAACAGTGTTTCGGGCTGATCAGCCTCGAAGCGACAAATGATTGAAGAGCGAGGACTAGATGCAAAAATGTTCACAGGAACCTTATGATTTGAATACAGGATCACTGCGTCGCAATTTGCTTTCTGGTAAGGTTGATTATACATAGTTGCGAATTTCCCTTTTGCGTGCTTTTATAGTGGCATACTTTAAAATTGCATAAAATATAACTACAATGTAAACACACACTTTAGTGTGTAACGGCAACACACTTACCATTTGCAGTGTATGAACAGAAATGAAGGGGGAGCACGCACTTCTTAGAGCCTTCTTAACATCGGCTATAATATCTTCTATACCGTGCTGTGTGAACGCCTGAAACCATTCGTGAGCAATGCGATAGGTTCCCATCAATGGGGTTTCCACGGTAGACCAGATATTCACACTGCGATAGATCCTGGAGAAGAAGAAGAAGACCCGCGGATTTCAGGTTGATACGCGCCATATGACAGTGTTTGTAGGAAGGAGCTATACAAAGCCATGTCGCGCTTCGACATCGCTCGCCACCGGGATCTTTGATGTCAAAAAAGGGTTTGGGGCAGACCATTGACGCATTGTCATGTGACATTTTCAACAACATTCTGGAAAAGACTGTGCGGAGCTTACTGGTCAAAACAAGAGGGACAATTTATTTAAAGTCTGATGTAATTGGGAGAGCACAGTGAGACTTAAATGAAGCTTTTGTGAGCATTGAAGCAGAAGCAACTAAAGTGTGTCCGTAACCGAGGGCAAAGCTAAATATAGCTAAGTATATCAAAGAAAGACGCACAAGATTGACGTCTTGGCCAGAACGTCACTATTGGCAAATACAACTTTGATGTAGTCAAGGCTTTCGTCCACCTTGGCTCAACCGCTGTTTCTTCGGGCTCAAGAGGCAGTTGAGAAGTAGAGTCTTCTCTCGGAAAACTGAGGAGACCCTCTATAAAACCTTAATCATTCCGGTCGTGCTTTATGGCGCAGAGGCTGGAATCCTATCAAAAAGGGATTAGGAGACACTTGGACGCTACGGGAGGCAAATTTCCGTGTAACGTACAGTCCCATTTGTGTTAGTGGAGAGTGGGCTCTACACCGACATCGGCCTAGTGAGAAGTCTACGGTACAACATATAAGATGGCTGGGCCATGTAGAGCGAATGGACACCACAGCTTCCCGACACAGCAGAGGACGGTCGCATGCAATAGCCCCAGGTGGAAAGAGACCTCAACCAACTGGGCGAGCGGCACTCGAAACAACTGGCCAGAGATTGTGTCGGTTTGAAAGGCATGTTGGTTGAGATCCAGGCTAAACATGACATGACGTAACATCGTCTCAATCTGAATATCTGATATACATATACATTGTGAGTCTTCCTGGAACCGAGCCCTTATACTACGCAGCAGGATGGATCTTGCGACCAGTGCTATGTATACTTATTGCCCTGTAGTCTTTTTCTGTAGCTTTTTTCTATGAACCGATCAAACATAGCTCGGATACCCTAACCAACTTAACAGCTTTATCAGACCACAGGTACCATCTCGTCATATTAACCTGATTAGATAGCCTCGTCCTTGTCCTTGTTAAGTGTTAATAGTCTATCCTGCCTGACGGATTAATTTGGCAAAAGCCTAGAGATAAAAATTAACTGAAGATTGCAGCTACGCCGAGATGTGGCGTCAAGGAATAAGGAAAAATAGAGCACACGACTCAAGTAAGCAATTACTTACTACTTACTTACATTGCGCTACAGTCCGTGGTGAACCTGTTTCTCAACCAACAAGCGCCTCCAGCTGGCACGGTCTTTGACCAGCTGTTTCCAGCGCCGCACACCCAGTTGGTTAAGGTCCCCTTCCACCTGCGTGCGCCAGCGTAGATGCGGCCGTCCTCTGGCGCGCTTTCTCTTCGGGTCGGAGCTGTATTCTCCATGCGCTCTTCGTTCATCGTTTAATCTTCTCCTCGATACACGGTTTGAATAGACGGGACCATAGATAGTGCGGAGAATTTTCCTCTCACCTCTCAAGACGACCAAGGGCATCTTCATCCGCATTTTGTGCTGCTGGGGGCGGATTTCGAGAGAGCTTCGAGGAGACACGATCGGCAGTGATTCTGGCAGTCTGTTGCGATTGTAGCTTCCCGACGTCAAATTTACGTTGTCCTACGCGACTCCTAAGCATTCTTGATATTCTCATTCGTACCTTGGCTACAACAAGGTAGTGGTCCGAGTCGATGGTGGCTCCTCGGAAGGTTCGTACGTCGAGAACGCTGGAGGAGTGTCTGGCGTCGATCCCAATGTGATAAATCTGATTGGTGGTCGACTGATCAGGAGACCGCCAGGTACCCCTGTGGATATTGGGATGGGGGAATCGTGTGCTTGCTACAAAGAGGTCAGGCCCCGTTAGGAAATCGATTAGCCCAAGGAAGCTATTACTTCCGACGTAATCCAAGGTAACCCTGAATTCATGACCAAAATTCACATGGTCTCCTATAGGCCCGTTGTGACGGAAATACAAAAATGAAGGTTTACGGTGAGGTCGTCGGGTAAAGTTCGTAATTTTTTGAAAATCCCGTGTGCAACAGTATCTGTTCCCTCTATTAGCAGCGCTTCAGTTCATTCCCTACAAACTTAATATCCATACGATAGACTGAGGAAAAGTTTTAACAAGTTAACGTCCAGCATACAAGCCACCGAGATGCAAATGCGAGAAGTTAAAATACATCCGCAGCATCAACATCGTCTTCATCTTCCACGACAAAACGAAGCGCCAGATACATATGTATGCTGATTCCGATCCACCATCTCCTACAAAACCATTTCGTGTAACATGTAACTGCATCATGCGGGTGCACTGCAGCATTCCACTATGTGTACTACTCGTACATCTCGCTTAAGCAACTCCTTCCCGTCCCCCCCCTCCCCCTGACAGGATAGTCGATCCATTGCAGATGATGCTTATACTTGAAACCGAAGGGAGTAATTGCCTTCGAAGATGCACTCGGGATTCCTTTGCAGTTGTCGTCAGGACGAGAGAATATCCTTTCAGTAAGCCATGAACCGCATCTACCTCGGCTGGAGTTGCACTTTCTCGACAGTAGGGCGGGGGTAAATCAGCTTAAAAGATGAATTCGCCGAAAACCTTGAAGCACGAACAGAAGCAAAAAAGAAGAGGAGGGTGGTTCCTCAGGAATCGTGAACAGAAAGAGAACGAGTCAGGTTGTGGTTGAACTGTTGGCAGCTTCAGTAGGTGCCACGCCGCACAACGAGGCCAGTAGATGTTAACTGCGAAGGATGTGAATGGAATGGATATAAAATGTGAGAAACAATTTATTACGCTTTTTCTGATTTGGCAGAAGGAGTAATGCGAGTGGGACAAGGAAGACAGTCATGAAACATAAACGAACGAATTGAGGTTATGTGCCGAGGGAGTGGAACAAAAAGCGATTTTATGGTTCGCATAGTGTTGCCAAATCCAAAGCGAACGAACGACGACATTAGCATTTGCAGACTCGTTTCCTGTATTATGTCTTTGTCGTTGTGATGCCCCGAAATAGGAGGAGATGTCATCTGTACGCCACCGCCAGCGCCGACGGCATACAACCTGTCCGCGGACAAAGCAACGATAACTGCACAGATCTCTTATCGGCAAACAAATAAGAACGAGATGATCAAACGCAGCAGAGCAGATCTCAGCATCACCACCAGCACCAGGCCGTGACATCAAATCAGATATCCAAACTTATCACACAAGGAGAAGGAGGAGGAGGACTACTCGTATGAGAAGACGAACAACAAAGTACGTAATCGTCAACCCGCCGGAGATAAATTGGCTCAGATAAAGCGACAACATAAATGTTTCGTCGTCGTAATTAAATGTCGTCAATTAATCAAAAGCTGTAGTTGTCTCTAATTTTTGTGTTCCTCTGGTTTTTAGGCCCATCTCCTTGGTACAGGGCCACAGGGCAACAGGGAAAAACAAAAGCAAGAAGATTTATAAGCCCGCCAGTCGTGTGTCCATTTGCGTCGGTCGGTCGTCTACGGCGGCAGTAGTAGACACTGATTCATTTCCAGAAAGTCGTGGGAGCAATTATAACGCACATCGTATCGTCGTCGTCTGGAAATACGAACCGGATACGGTCCAGCTTTGCCAGCTTTGCATGCGATCGCACAAAATAAACAAAAAATGAAATGAACAGAAAGCGAAACTGGCCGGTTTGGTGGTGGACGAAGATGTGCCACCACTATTCAGTGGAACATGTAAGAAGATATCATAAGTCCCATCATCGGATAAAATTTATAACTCATTTCGAGAATACATGACCATGTAGCGCCGCTGGTTAGGGCTGCCGCACTATTCCTGATGATGCTGCTGCTGCTGATGTCGATGTTAGTGGCTGCTATCTGGCTGATACTGTCGCCACCGTCGTCGTCGTTGTCGCTGTCGTTGTTGTCGGTGTTGTTGCTGCTGTCACCATCGTTCGGTGGAGGTGATCCCCTTCTCTTGGTTTTTGTTTTTTCGCCCAACTTCCCAGGAAACAAACATACACACGAGTACATAGTAGATACCTCCACATGTCCGCATGCTGTTGTCCAGAGATTCATTTTTTTCTTAACAAATTTTTATGAGATTCTCGGATGCAATGAGTATCGTCTGGCATGGGCTTATGCACTGTGTCGCAGTGTCGCATTGTCGCGTCCACATACATATGTACTACTACTACTCCTCCACGTAGCGAGATGGGACGAGATAAGCATTCGTATCTCTTTGGAGGCAGAAAGGATCAACATAAAGCATTTGTGTTAATTGTATGGCATTTCTCAAGGCAGGATTCACGGCCGATTCTAAGCGAGACTGTTTTATGGGTTTCTCGTCGGTGTGGTGTGCTGATGAGAAGATGATGGTCTTGATGCGATGATGGTGATGATAGCTGTGTGATATTGCGACGGGGGAGAGGTGGATTTATGTGGCAGGCAGCTAATAATCACCCACTGTGCGTGGGTTGTTAGTTGTTTCTTCTTATTGGTTAGTTGGGACAAAGTACATGGCCGTTTGTGGGTTTTTGCTTAATTGGTGAATCATAGTGCACGTGCGTGGATTCTGGATTTGACTCGTTTTGGTGACGCAGCAGGTTGGTGCAACATTTAAGCGCATGGTTTCTGACCGTGGACGGAAGAATGTACTTTCAAGAAATGGAACTCACTGATTACCGATGGGTATTAATGTCAGCTACTAGAGATTGGGCATAGCTTGCAAGTATTATGCACGCTATCGAAGAAATCTCATATAAGGAGCTGAAGCCTGAAATTGGCAACATGTGGCTGCGAAGCCAATCAACGCAAGCAATACTCCTTAAGAAGATAACATACTGATTACGGCTGGAGGACAATCAGCATCTTTGCACTTCAAATGTCTTGACATCTTCAGCAGAACAGTTTACCTCCTACGCTAATGCCGTCACTTCAAGTTGCATAAGACGATAGTAGCCATAAAGGCATTTGGTAAGAAGAAGGAAGATATCAAGAAATTAGATGGAGATTTCGATCGAACATCAACTCTTTTAAAGGACTCGCCTACACATTACTTACCTAATTGGCGCTACAACCGAATGTCAGTTTTAGTCGCGTCAATTAGCGCCAGTTGGAAACACCAAGTGTCTTCGGATCGTCTTTAGATTGGTCCTTCCATCTGAGAGATGGTCGTTTTCTTCCTCGCCGTATTGCAGGTGGTGCCGAATCCAAAACCTGCCAACCCAAAGCATCTTCGTCCATTCCGACAACACGACCAAGCCAGCGCTGTTGTTGTATTTTTATGCGACGCACTATATTCATGTTACCGAAAAGCTCATACAACTCGTCATTTCAGCGAATTCGGTATTCACCTTCGCCTACGTGGAGTGGACTGAAGATCTTCGGAGACTATTCCCTCGAATGTCCCCAAAGCACGCTTATCGGTGTTTGTTACCGTCCATACTTCTACACCGCATAGCTGGACGATATGATATGCGACTTATAGAGCATTACTTTTAGCCATCGAGAGGGATCTGCTTCTCAATTGCCTACTGAGCCCAAAGTATCACCTGTGCGCAAGATCCATTCTCCGGCTGGTGACCAAATAGACGAAGTCTATCTCAAAGGTGTAACTGTGAACAGTGGCGAGGGTCCCAAGGCTTTGGGATTCTTTGCTTGATGACAGAATGAACTTTTTTTTATATTTTTGCTGAAGGCTTCTGTTGGATCACTCAGACGGAAACACTGGTCCATTGTACTCCAGACAGATACCTTACATTACTGTATTTTCCCCGTTGTCCGGAGAAAAGTGAGGGGAAGCTTCAGTGAGCCACCGTACGTGAGCAAAGGCGGGATAACCACAAAGGAAATGCTCTGCATCCCAACATGCAGCACAGGTAGGCGTCTCACTGATGCCAAGTACGCAGAGGTGCTTACCAAGCCTTCTGCAGTCGATTCTCCTTAAAGACAGGAGGAATGTTGCGGATTTCTTGCAGACATCAGGGCATAAGCGCTTAGTCATCCTGCAACTTGGACAATCCCTCGATCTACGGTTGTGTGTATTAAACAGATAATCGATTATGTATGAATCTACCGTGGACGCAAGTAGACCTAAGTGGGTTCAGGTCCTGAGAAGCTCTCCTCTGAACCCATTCTGGCGAGTTCATCAGAGATCTCATTTCCTGGGATCCTAGAGTGACCTGGATCCCATACTCTACTCTACTTTAGTTGTACTCTGTACAAGAAGGGCTTGAGTTCAAGCTCTAATTTGGAGCTAGTTAGAGGGTTGCGTACGGTTTTGAGTGCAACTTGGCTGTCAGTGCAGATGCATATGCTTTTCCCCCTCCACCTGTGCTTCACAACATAGTGCATGACCATTAGGATTGCGTGTATCTTTGATTGGAAGACAGACGCATATTTTCCTAGCGATAGGTGCCGTCGGATGTTTTCGCGCTCAAAGAAGACCCCAGCACCGGACCCCCGCCCGCCCTGTCCTGGAGCTGTCCGTGAAAATGCGAAGACTATCCTTTCCGGTATCCTTCTCGGTATCCCCTCTTTTGTTGCATTTGCTACTGCCCCAAGCAGTGTTTTGGGCATAAGCATCTTAACACAAGATGAGACCAATCTTTCTGGATTCACAGTAGTCTACATATTCAGAAACTTCCTTCGGTGGTGGAGGTAGTATCGAGTCGTAGAGAAAGTAGGCAGACGCAACGATGAAGTGGTCTATTGCTCCGTGCGTTTTGTAGCTTACTCTAGCAGCCACCAGATCTTGTCCACAAAAGTGTCCAAGTTGGGTTGCGGATAATGAGTGCGATATGATAAGGCGGACCCTAGGCCTTTCGGATCGCGCATCATAACGAATCGTAGCTCCACGTATACCCCCAAGGCCACATAGGCGTTTATTCCACACCCACGGTTCTTAAATGGATTCAACGTGACGAAAGAATAGATGCGAAGTGCAGAGGGTACTTAGCCTTGTCCTCGTTTACCACCAGACACATTCGCTTTACCCTCACACATTAAATCCAATAACTGTACCTCAAGAATACCAGAAAGGACTCCACCTACTTACTTGTTTACTTATCAGGCCGGCAATCCATGGAGGATCTGAGTCTGAGCTATAGCTGATCTCCACCCTTGACGGCCAAGTTGTCTTGCCTCCGCAGTTACTTGGTCTTTATACCGGAGATTCGGTCTTCCTCTTCTTCTCGAACCAGAGGGCTCGGAGTCGAAGACCCTCTTAGCTGGAGCGTTGGTGTTCATGCGGTCGATGTGTCCGAGCCAATGTAGTCGACAGATCTTTGCCTTCCGGACTATATCCACTTCTTTGTACAACTCGTTGAGTTCGCAGTTATGTCTTCCCCTCTACTACTGCGAAATCTTTAGGTTTCCTTAACCTGTGCAAAACATTTTTTCCTCCCTCTGATCTGGCTACAATACATAGGGCATTTATACGCGCCATGCTAGAGTACGATTCCGATGCCCGGTCTGTTGCCCTAAAAACCTCTCTACCAGTCTACCCTTAAGCCTGTCTTCGAATGTACTGTTAAGTACAGAGACACTTTCTTTACTTTACTTTCTGTCTTTCACAACCACTACGAGACGCAGAAGTTTAAAACCAGTGTTCATAGCTTTCTCCTATTTTCCTTTTTCTAAATCCCTTCTGCCAACACTGTGTTTTAACCCTAAGACCCTAGAAATTACGGACAGAAAAGGACGAATGGCAAGCTTCCTGCGTCAAAAAACAGGTTCAGATTGTTGGGCTACGGCCTAATAAGCCTTAGGTAGGTAGGTTCGTACCCTCCCAGGAGTGGGAATAATACACCTAGGCCAGAGAGACCCGTTGTGTTGCTACGAGGGGGGTTGGCCTACTATTAGTGGAACCACTTAAATAGTTAAGAAGGTCAGTTATCCTTATCCGCTGAACATTAATAAGCTGTAACCGTACAAAAAGCTCAGAGACAACCACAAGACTCGGATTTAAAAGACGGACTACATGTTGACAAGCCCCGCAAACGTGTAAAAGGACAAGAGTATCGGTTCTGCACCTGGAATGTTAGTTCCGTTAATAGACCGCGTGTGGCCGCACAGTTAGAAAAAGCCCCAAGCTGCTATACAGCAGACTTTACCGGACTCCGAAAAGTGCGATAGGATGGATCGGGTAAAAAGAGGACGAAAATCTGGGGCATACGTATACTACGGAAATCACAACAAGGACAGCAAACAACGCCTATTTGGATGCGGATTTGTTGTTCGAGCTGGACTTTGCTGAAAAGTTGTAACCTTCAAAGTTTCAATCCGCATTAAAGCTATCTTCGGGAACATCAGCTTGATATGCGATCACGCTTCCAAAGACGAAAAAGACGACAGAGTCAAACATGACTTCCTAGATAGAACCTACGCTCAGTATCCCAGCTCTGACACCAAGATTGCCCTAGGAAACTTCAACGTGAAGCTTGGTAAGGAGGACAATGTTTAACGAGTCTTAGTAAAGCACAGCCTACCCGACACCACGTCCGAAAACGGATTCAGGCTAATAGATTTTGTGACGGCTCGTAGTCTTCTAGTAGCTAGCACACGATTACCACATCTCAATATCCATAAGCGGACCCGGAGGTATCCTGATCAATTATCTGTTAATCAAATCGATCATATTTCGATCGACGCCAGGCACTCCTCCAGCATCTTGGATGTCCGAAACTTCCGAGGAGCTAATGTTGACTGGGATCACTAACTTGTTGCGGCCAAGGTACGTATGCGGATATCGGGAACACTGCAAATACGAGTAGGACCAGCAAAATTTAACGTCCGAAAGCTGCAATCGCAATAGAACGGCAGGACTTTCGCCGATTGTGTCTCTCTGAAGCTCTCTCGAGAACTGATGCAAACTGGACAAACCATAGAACAACCATGAAAACGTCAAAGCGGCATCAGGAATACTGCTTGTGAGCTCTACGAGCGGAAAAGAAGGAAGGAGAATGCGTTTTTCAAAACGATAAGGAAAGAGCAAAAATTCGCGCAATCGAGAAGGCATCATTCACACTGGACAAAGATGCGAGAGAATTCCGTCCACCCGACTTAGACTGAAAATGAGTTTATTGGGAGCATGCACTAGCTCGTCTATAAGATATGGTCGGAACGAAGCTTGCCCGATGATTGCAATCTCAGCATCATTTACCCGATCCACAAGAAAGGAGACCCCTATAACTGAGCCAACTACAGGGGAATAAGCTTCCTTAACATCGCATACATATAAGATCTTTTCTCGCGTACTGTGTGAACTCCTGAAACCATTCCTGACAAATATGTATCAACCCGATGATACAAAAGACATGTCAGGCCTATAAAGCCAGAGCAGAAGCCTGTAGGGATGAAGACTAGTAGAAGAATCACAGTCGATGCTACGAATATGCAAGGGACATTCCGATCTAATACCGCTGTCAAGCAGAGTGATCCATTCGCAACGGACGAAGATGCAAGAGAAGTCCGTCCACCGGACCTAGATGAAATTAAGGCTTAAGACTAATAAAGCCGAGTGCGCAGATGGCCGGTCTGCCGAGCTATTTAAAGCGGCTGGCAATCTTGTCACTGACCCGCAAGGAATAGTGGATGTATTTAAGCAGCATTTCCAGCAGCTGCTTAACGAGCATGATCAAGAGAGAGTAGTAGGGACTGAGGAAATCCCAACTCCTGCCGCTGAAGTAGTCGTCCCACCCAGCATCGAAGAAGTTGGCACAGCTATTCAAAAGCTGGAGAAAAACAAGGCCGTAGGATCAGACGGCTTGTCATCTGAGTGTGTGTCGGCTGAGTCGTGCCACGCTAAAAAATATGCGATGCACCCTGCAGTTTGGTACTAGGACATCTGATTTTGGATTCTTCCGAAAGAAAAGTTCTACGCCGGATATTTGGTCCTATCTGTGAGGAAGGTGAATGGAGGAGAAGACAGAACCGCGAACTCTACGAGCTGTACAACGAAGTGGATATAGTCCGGAAGGCAAAGATTCGTCGTTTACATTGGCTCGGCCACATGGAGCGCATGAAAACTAACGCTCCACATCGCATACAAGATCTTCTCTGCCATACTGTGTGAATGCCTGAGACCCTCTGTGGATAATCTGATATGTTCGTATCAACACTGCGGCAGAATTTGGAGAAGACCAATGAAGTGCAGTTCGACGCACACCACATTTTCGATTTCAATGCCGCGTATGACAGTGTGCATAGAGACGAGCTATATAGTGCCATATTTAGTTTTAACATCCCTGGCAAGGATAACAATAAAGAATTCCCGAAGGATGTAGACAAAGTGACGCACTACATGAGAGTAGTTCGTGCTTGAAGAGATCCTACGAGACTCGCTGGCCAACGCAAGAGGTACAATCTATTTCAGGTCTGCACAACTGCTTAGGTACGCGGATGATATTGACGTAATTGGACGAGCACAGCGGGACGTCAATGAAGCGTTCGAATGCATTGAAGCAGAAGGGTAAAACGAGGGTAAAACGAAATATATGCTGTCAATCTCGGCCAGATCACAATTGGCAGCTACAAATTCGAGGCGGTCAAGAGCTTTCGTCTATCTTGGCTCACCAGTAACCAGCGATAACAATACCAGCGCTGAGATCAAACCCAGTATTACCCTGGCCAACCGCTACTTTTTTAGGCTCAAGAGGCAATTGAGAAGCAGAGCCCACCCGACCAAAGACCAAATGCGCTGTACAAAACCTTAATCATCCCAGTCCTCCTCTACGACGCAGAGGCCTAGACTTTAACGAAAGCGGATGAAGAGGCCCTTGGTCGTTTCTAGAGGGAAATTCTGCGTTCTGCGTATAAACGGGGAGTGGAGTAGAAGATACAATGACGAACTATACGGGCTGTACAGCGACATCGGCCTAGTACGACGTTTACGGATCCAACGTCTAAGATGGCTAGGCCATGTAGAGCGAATGGATAACACCGCTCGAATCTTCGAATCCAACCGCGATGGACGACCAAATCTAAGGTGGCGCGCATAGATCGTAGGGGACCTTAACCAACTGGGAGAGCGTCGTTGGAAAAAGCTGGCAAAAGACCGTGCCAGCTGGAAAAGTGTGTTGGTTGAGGCCCAGGTTCACACCGGACTTAAGCGCCACCTAAGTAAGTAAGTATGTAAATAGCGCAGACAATGGGGGCCTCTCTCTTGTGGAGCATGGAAAAGTATCCAGAACAAGTCGAAGAGGTTAAATCAACATCAGAGAGAAGGCCTGCTCCCCACATCCAAATTCTGGAATTCCAAAACACGTGGGTTGCGCACTATGCCGCCAATAGAGACACTCAACTATAAAAACTAAATTCCGAGAAAATGATTTAGTGTAGCTCCCCTGCAATCTAGCGTCAATTAAGCAATTTATCAAAACGACCGTGCGACTATTCCATCGTGGACCAGTCCTCCACACCAGTGACACTACCTCCATGCAGCCAAATGGGAAACAAACCTCACGTCTGTCCCGCATTAACGCCTCCTCACACACAAAAAAAAAAGAAAAAAGGAAAATTCCCGCCCGACCACTCACCGAGTGTAGAGTCTAGAGTCTCAAGTCTCGAGCCTGAGACGCAGCATTTTATTATTTGTTTTTCCCGCGATTTGACAGGTTAGCACTTTAAGGTGATAACGCGCTTGTAGCAAGTGTCAACCGCCCGGTGATTAATTGAAATGATTTTCATTATGAAAAATATTCTGGTAACAAATCGTTCAAGTCGGACTTGTGCAGCTCGTCTGACACGCGATCAAGCGGAATATTGGATCGACCGGGGTAGGGGATCGACAGACCCGTCAGACACTCGTGTACTATTAGTCGATAAATTAATCGTAATCCACACTCACGCGTTCGGGCGTTTCTCGTCGCTCGTTGCTCGTCGATCGTTGAACGTTGAACGTCTCCTCCGCAGCAGTGACACACCAACGCGAAGCGTTGTAGCCATGCAGGAACGTAAGCGGACGAAACTGAACGAAATAATCTGTCAAGATCGCATAAATAACGAACCTAATGGCGAACGACTTTGTCTGCACTCATGGGTGGAGGTGTCAGTGCAACGGATACCCGTGCTGTTGGTGGATTATTGGCAATAGAAACCGCCGACGAGATAATAATCGACGGCAACACCAGATTCCGTTCACTTCATACCAGCGTACGAGTAAGTACAGGAGAGCGCCCTATGCATTAACCTGACCCATTCCATTGTATGACTTAATAACACTGCGACAATTCCCGAGAACACCTTGCAACAGAGGGCTGCAGATGACAACTTAAACACAAAGACAAAAAAACTTGCTCCGCCACCATGTACTCGTGTACATGGAAGGAGGAAAGCTGTGACCGGGCCAAGTGTATCCATAAATAATCCGATTGACAGCACGAGTCTCGGAGTCGTTTGCGACCAGGTACGAGGACACAAAAGGACTCCGGCGTACACCTTTCCCAATATGATGCAACAAATTCGAATTTAAATTGCAAACGGATGAAGTCGAACTTGAAATTGGATTATGGCCAGCCAGCACTTGTTGGACAACAAATTCTGACCCGGCGACAGGATAGTAGTTGTAGGCGGTGGTAGTATGGAGCATTTTTTGGCCATAAATTAACCGCTGATGGTGCTTTTCTACTTGACCGTACCTAGCCATCTGTTATGCTAACACGTTAGCTGTCGAATTAGTAACGGATCACCAGGCATCCCCGGTCTTGTTCTGTGTGCCTTGAAAGATTTGAAAACTTCCTGTCGTTTCTCATCCAATTAAGTAACGACCACAACGTTCGTAGTCCAACATTAGCATGTATATTACGCCAAATGCGCGTTTTTCTCCTTTTGACACTGCCATCCTCCGTAGGGTGTTGACGTACTCTCCGACACCTAACCACCACCCAGAGATGCGGACAAATTCTCAAGCTGTCAGACAGAATTATGACATGTCTAGCAATTAGATTAATTCACCGAGCACATGTACGAGTAGTCGCCGAGTCTGGGCATCTTCGGGATTTGCATGCGTTACTCGTATTCGTAGTGACTCCTTCGCCACCCGCTCGACTGTCGCAAGAGTAATCTGGCAATTGGGCGACATGGACAAAGCTCGAGGCGGCAGCGGCGCGGCGGTGACGGTGGCTAATTAATGAGTCCAATTTTAATGGTGCAGTGTTCATTTGCGAACCGAATTTGTAACGGTAATTAATAAGGACTCTGCAATATGGACATATAAATCAACGCCTGCGGGTGATGTGTACGCGTCTGTCGTAAACATATGAATTTATGATTGGGCAGACAGCCTTTGCCGGACCGACTGAGGCGGGTGATAAAATGTGAATTAATATCCAAATGTTTACGTGGACAGTTGGGGGGCTTTCCGCTGCGATGGTGGCAAGTGGGAAACGTGGATTGCGGTGTGTCAGTCGGTTTCTGTGAATGAAATTAGGTAGATGAAAGTGGCTTTTGAAGGTGGCTACGAGAGCGTTGCCGATTAAGTTTAGGTAATAAGCGGAAAGCTGTTCCTCAGTGGAACTTACTATTTACTTACTTAGGTGGCGCTACAGTCCGTGGTGAACCGGGGCCTCAACCAACAAGCGTCTGACTGAAGCTATTGAATTTGCTGTGGCATCCTTCGATGGCTTCAAATCGCCGGGCACCGACGGGATATATCCTGTTATGCTGCAAAAAGGTATAAGGCAGCTGCTTCCTACTCTGAAAAGAATTTTCACTGCTAGTCTAGCACTTGCTCACATACCCATTCCTTGGCGCACAGTGAAAGTGGTCTTCATTCCCAAAATAGGAAAAGAGGACTACTCACTTGCCAAGAGCTTCAGACCAATTAGTCTAACATCCTTCCTGCTGAAAAGCATGGAGAGACTGGTAGAGTTGCACGTGCGAAAAGTTGCCCTTCGAATGCACCCTCTTTCGGAGATGCAACATGCTTACCAGCGCGGAAAATCTTACGAGACTGTGCTTCAGAACCTAGTTGGGCGTATTGAGTGCGCGCTCGAAAGGAAAGAGTACGCGCTGGGCATTTTCATCGACATTGAGGGAGCTTTTGATAACGCAACTTTTGACAGCATGTGTAACGCTGCCAGACATCATGGCGTGGATGATGCACTGGTCCTTTGGATCAAAGCAATGCTCATGCACAGGACATTGACCGCTGATGCAGGCCTCGACCAGTGTGTCAAATCTGGCGTAAACAGGGGCTGCCCTCAAGGTGGCGTCCTGTGTCCGCTGTTATGGTGCATGGTGGTCGATTCCCTGCTTGATGCTCTCAATGCCTCTGGAATCTACGCCCAGGCCTATGCGGATGACGTCGCCATTCTTTCTGTCGGCTCATGTTTGGCGACTGTCCGTCGCAAAGCACAGGCGGCGCTAAATGTGATCGATGATTGGTGTACCAGAAACGGGCTGTCAGTCAATCCTCTTAAGACCGATGTCGTTCTCTTTACGAGAAGGAGGAAAAATACTGACATGACTCAGCTGGTACTAAAAGGCACTTCCATCCCGATATCCAAGGAGGCTAAGTATCTAGGAGTCATCTTAGATAGTAAGCTTCTCTGGTCAAAACATGTTGAGTCAAAAACCACAAAAGCGCTGTCAGCTTTCTGGCAATGCAAAGGAGCTTTTGGCAAAACATGGGGCTTATCGCCGGCAAAGGTCCTTTGGATCTACACGGCAATGATAAGACCTATAATCTCATATGCATCGGTTGTCTGGTGGAACAGACTAAAACGCAAACACGTCGTAGCCTCTTTCACCAAACTTCAAAGAACGGTTTGTCTCAGCTGCACGGGGGCTTTCCCCAGCACGCCGGGCGCTGCTCTAGATGTTATGATAAACCTTCCACCTCTTGATATATTTATCAGAGGGTGTGCTCTGAAAGCCATGTTTCGTCTGAAGAGAAATGGCTTTTGGTACAACTCGCATAGGAATAACGGTGTGCTTGCGCAAGAATTGTCCTGCGACCCCTGTCTCATGGACATGCCTTCTGACGCACTGACGTCCGTTATCCTATTGCGTCGTAATTTCACAGTCGAGTTTCCATGGCGTCAGGATTGGCTATGGCTGGATACTGAACCTGGAAAGGACAGTCTTCGCATTTTCACGGATGGCTCCAGATCTGGGCGGGGGTCCGGTGCTGGGGTCTTCTTTGAGCGCGAAAACATTCGACTGCACTTCTCCTTAGGAAAATATGCGTCTGTCTTCCAATCAGAGATATACGCAATCCTAATGGCCATGCACTATGTTGTGAAGCACAGGTGGAAAGGGGAAAGCATATGCGTATGTAGTGACAGCCAAGCTGCACTAAAAGCTGTGTGTAACCCCTTAACTAGCTCCAAATTAGTGCTTGAACTCAAGTCCTTCTTGAACAGAGTCGGCAGACTAAGTTCATAAAGGCTTGTATGGGTTCCAGGCCACTCTGGGATCCCAGGAAATGAGACCTCCGACGAACTCGCTAGAATGGGTTCAGAGGAGAGCTTCTCAGGACCTGAACCCGCTCTAGGTCTACCTACATCCACGGTAAATTCCTACATTAACGACTGTGTATTTAACACACACAACCGTAGATGGAGGGATTGTCCGGGCTGCAGGATGACTAAGCGCGTATGCCCTGATGTCTGCAAAAAATCTGCAGCATTCCTCCTGTCTTTAAGGAGAATCGACTGCAGAAGGCTTGTGGGAGTTATCACGGGCCATTACACTTTTGCCAAGCATCTCTACGTGCTCGGCATCAGTGAGACGCCTACCTGTGCTGCATGTGGCGAAGAGGAGGATGATACTGCAGAGCATTTCCTCTGTTATTGTCCCGCCTTTGCTCGCATACGGTGGCGCACCCTTGGAGACGACGTGGTGTGTGCCGAATCCCTTAGCTCTACGTCACTGAAGCTCCTTCAAATTTTACTCCGGAAAACGGAGAAAATACAGTAATGTAAGGTGTCTGTCTGGAGTACAATGGACCAGTGATTGCGCCTGAGTGCTCCAGCGGATAGCAGAAGCCTTCAACAAACAAAACAAAAAAAAAAAAAAAAACAAGCGTCTCCAGCTGGCACTGTCTTTGGCCAGCCGTTTCCAGCGCCGCACGCCCAGTTGGTTGAGGTCTCCTTCCACCTGCGTGCGACACCGAAGATGCGGTCGTCCTCTGCCGCGCCTTCCTTCCGGGGTGGATTCGAAAGCTCTTCGGGTCGGAGCTGTATTTTCCATGCGCTCTACATGGCCTAGCCACCTTAGACGCTGTATCCGTAGACGCCGTACCAGGCCTATGTCGCTGTACAACCCGAACAGTTCTTCGTTAAATCTCCAATCGGGACCGTAGATAGTGCGCAGAATTTTCCTCTCGAAACGACCATCCGCTATTGTTAAGGTCCAAGCTTCTGCGCCGTAAAAGAGGACTGTGATGATCAAGGTCTTATATAGTGTCACCTTGGTTTTCCGAGAGAGGGCTCTACTTCTCAATTGCCTCTTGAGCCCAAAGAAACAGCGGTTGGCAAGAGTGATTCTGCGTTTTATCTCAGCGCTGCTGTTGTTGTCCCCGGTCATCAGTGAGCCAAGGTAGACGAATTCCTTGACCGCTTCATGGTGACGTTCTGGCCAATACGTCGGTGTTGCTCGTCTCTTTTAGATGAAAGCAAATACTTGGAGAGCACCGTGGCGCAGTGGGTAGTGTGTTGGCCTCTGACGCCGATGACACGTGTTTTTCACGATGTTTCTACTCAGCGGGGTTCTGACAAAACCCCCTGTAGTAAAATTGTCATGAAAAGCTTCTCGAAAATCGCCGTTTGGAGCCGGCAACAAACTGTAGGTCCTTTTCACCTATGGGAAAAATGAAATCACACAAAACATGGGTGATTGAGAGAAGCTCGGCTCAGGTTCTTCATGGACTGTAACGCCAACATACATACATACAGATACTTGGTTTTACCCTCATTAACCTTGGAACACATCTTAGCCGCTTCTACCTCAATGCTTAGAAATACCTAACTGACGTCTCGCTTTGTCCGCCCAATCACGCCAATGTCGTCGGCGTACGCAAGCAATTGCGTAGAACTCTTGTGTTGGCCAGCGACTTTTGCACGACCTTTACAAGCACGATGTTGAAAAAGTTGCTCGACAGCGCGTCACCTGGTTAAATCCTTTTTTAACATCAAGGGTCTCGGTTTGTTCATTATCGACCTTAATGGAACAGCGAGAACTCTCCATTGTCATCTTGCACAATCGGACGAGTTTGGCAGGGATGTTAAAACTAGACATGGCTCTGTATAGCTCGTCTCTATACGAAAAGGTGGTGAGTGTCGATTTGGTACTCCTGGGTCTTCTCCAAGATCTGTCGTGGCGTAAATTGGTCTATTGTGGACTTACCTGGACTGGAACCACACTGATAAGAGCCAATCAGGTTATACACAAACGGTATCAGGCGTTCACACAATATGGCAGAGAAGATCTTATATGCGATGTTAAGGAGACTCATTCCCCTATAGTTGGCGCAGTTATAGGGGTCTCCTTTCTTATGGACCGGACAAACGATGCTGAGATCCCATTCGTCGGGCGTGCTTTACTCCGACCATACCTTGCAAATGAGATGGTGCATGCAGCTTACCAGCTTCTTTCCAGCCGTCTTAAGAAGCTCAGCAGACCGTCTGCGCCCGCGGCTTTATTAGACTTAAGTGTCGCTATCGCTGTTTTGATTTTGTCTAGGTCGGATGGACGGAATTCTCTTACATCGTCGTCCATTACGAACGGATCGTTCTTCCTGACAGCGGTATCTTGTCTGTTATCGCCTATATACAGTCTGCAAAAGTGGTCCTTCCAAATCCACAACATTGACTGTGATTCTACTATCAGTTCTCCATTTTCATCCCTTCAGTCCGTCGATCTGGTATTGTAGCCATGGCGTGTTCGTTTTACCTTATTGTAAAACTTCCGGACGCTATTCCTCCGGAAGGGTTTCTCCATCTCCTCGATCTCACGCTTTCCGGGTTCTCTCTTCTTTCTTCTGAGAGGCGTGTATTTCTCTCTTCTCTTCTGCTCATAAATTTCGCGAGCAGCTCTCGTCCGTTGTTGCAGCATGGCTTTATATGCCTCTTGCTTTGCCTCATGGGCTTGTTCGCATTGTTCATCGAACCAGGGGTTCCTAGGTGGTGGCGGTTTGAAACCCAGCACCTCTGAGGCAGCGTCTCTGACGGCGCTCTGGCAATGCGCCCATTCCTGCTCTATTGTTTGTGCTGCTGTGGGCGGATTTTGAGAGATCTTGGAGGAGGCACGATCGACAAAGATTATGGCAGTCTCTTGCGATTGTAGCTCTCCGACTCGAAAGGGGTCGTACTCGACCCCTAAGCAATCTTGATATTCTCATTCGTACCTTGGCTACAACAAGGTAGTGGTCCGAGTCGATGTTGGCCCCCTGAAGGTTCGTACGTCGAGAATACTGGAGGAGTGTCTGGCGCCGATCGCAATGTGATCAGTCTGGTTGGTGGTCGATTGATCAAAAGACCGCCAGGTACCCTAGTGGATGTTGAGATGGGGGAATCGTGTGCTTGTTACAAGGAGGTAGCCTAAGTCCGTTGTCGGATGTGGTGTTATGGAAGCTATGCTTTCCTATGATCAACTCAAATATGTCCTCTTTGCCCAGTTTTGCATTAAAATCTCCTAGGACTATTTTTGTGTCGTAGCTGGGACATTGGGCATATGTTCTGTCTAGGAGATCGTAGAATTCTTCTTTAAGTCGATTGTCCTTTTCTTCCGTTGAGGCGTGAGCATATTAAGCTAATGTTTCCAAATTTGGCTTTGAGGCGGATTGTTATGAGGCGTTCGCTTATATCTCGGAAGCTTAGGACTTTTTGTCGAAGTCTTCCTCGAATAACGACTCCGCACCCGAATAGGCGCTGATTGTTCTCCTTGTAGCATCTCCCGTAGTAGATGTCACAGTTTTTCATCCGTCTTTTGCCTGGTCCATCCCATCGCACTTCATGAAGCGCGGCTATATCTGCTTTATATCAGTTAAGGGGGTGCTCCAATTGATCGCCTGCAGACCTGGTTGTTAAGGGACCTTACATTCCAGGTGCAGACTCTCATGTCCGTTAGTCGTTTGCAGGGGTCATCAGCTTTGTATCTGTCCGTATCCGAGGCTTGCTGTTGTTTCGGAACAAGTAGGTTTTTACGTGATGGGGATGTTACACCTAAGCACAACCCCCAACCTGGAGGACCAGGTTCCTCTTTCCCCAGGAACGAGGGGTTGGGTCGCTGCACACATTGGTTCACTACCTGGCGGGGGCCAGGGTAGCTATCCAGGGGGGCCACGCGGAGGCTGTGTGTCAACTGGCATTGAGCAGGGACAGAGATCGAAGCTGCCATGTTAAACGCGATCGATTTCTTTGCTCTGTTTGCTCGCTCTCTCCCCCCTCAGTGGAACTAGTATTATATAAAATCTAAAATGACTGGACCTTAAGGTTTCAACATCAAGAACACCTGGGAATAGACAATGGGTTTCTGTGAAATTTGTTACGAAATACTTCTGTGTCCAATAAGTAAGCTGACAACTGATTTTAAGGTATGCGCGCAAGTGAATTTGGGGAAGTGCTTTTAAGTTTAGGTCGCAAGGATTGCCTTTGACATCGTTGAGGATGGTTCAGACAGGCTTTGGTGATTAGGCTTTGTCGGAGAGTAATATTTACAAGTGGTAGAAAAAGTTCAGAGAAGGCCGAGAGCGTGTTGAAGACGAGGAGCGTTTCGGACACCATCGACCTCAACTCTTACTTACTTACTTTTCAGGCCAGCAACCCATGGCAGGGCTTGGGCCCGTTTCTTTTTTAATAATTCGCACCGGTTCTTATTCTATTTGTCACACAACCTGGGCCGAGTTCAGATGGCTTGGCTCGTAGATGTTCATTCCCTGCTCATCAGGGGTGGTTGTCCTAGATAGGAGGAGAGGAACTCGACTGAATTTTCACGTTGGCTGTAGTTCCGAGCAACTGTTCCATGCATCTATGGTGTTTTATTAGAACTGCACAGACAAAGTATGAAATTGAGGTGACCATATAGTGTGCGCAGTGGTTAGTGTGTTGGGCTCTGACGCGCGAGTTCGGACTCGGATAACACCAACGCCATCGAATGTTGATTTCGCGGCGTCCCTCCTCGGCGGGTGGCTTGGAGTAGCTTGGCTCTGTCCCTTCATGGGCTGTAACGCCATCAAAGAAGATATACTGGTAGCTGTGTTGCACTTTTTTTTTTAAGTAAACGGGCTGCCCGCAAGGTGGCGTCGTGTCTCCGCTGTTATGATGATTGGGGGTCGACTCTCTGCTGATGCTCTCAATGTCTCTGGTCTCTATGCCCAGACCGATGCGGTTGATGTCGCCACTCTCTCTGTCGACTCATGTTTAGCGACTGTCTGTCTCAAAGCACACGCGGCGCTAAATGTGAACGATGAGTGTTTCACGAGAACACATTGGCAGATATAAGTTTGAGGTAGTTACGGACTTCGTCTACTTTGGCTCCGCAGTGACCTGGAAAAACAACATCAGTTCCGAATATAAACGCAGAATCACTCTTGCAAATCGCTGTTTCTTTGGGCTCAAGAGGCAATTGAGTAATAGAGCCCTCTCCCGAACGACATAGTTGACTCTATAGAGGACCCTTATCATCCCGGTCCTGCTGTATGGCGCAGAAGTATGGACACTATCAAAAGCGGATAAAGAGGCCCTTGATCGGTTCAAGGGAATGATTTTGTGCGTGTTCTTCGGGCCTAACGGCTGTTATCGCCGTTATACAGTCTGCAAAAGTGGTTTTTCCATGTTCTCAGCATCGACTGCGATTCTACTACTAGTTGTCCGTTCTCGTCCCTGCAGGCTTCCGTTCTGGCTTTATAACCTTGGCATGTTCGCTTCATCTGTTGATAAGACTCTCGAATATCACGCCTACAGTAACACCTCTCCAAATCCCCAATCGCGCGCTTCTCGTGCTCTTTCTTCTTTCTTCTGAGAAGCTTATGGTCCTCCCTTCTTTTGAACTCGTAGAGCTTACGAGCTGCTCTTGTTCTTTTATGCAGCGAAGCCTTATACGCAACTTGTTTCGCTGTGTGAATCTTCCTGCACTCGTCATCGAACCAGGTGTTTCGTCGTGGACCCTTGAAGTCCAAAACTTCAGATGCAGTGCCCTTCAGGGCTTGTTTGCAAAGGTTCCACTGCTGTTCTCTTGACAGCGTTGACAGCGTGGAGGGTTGAGGTATATTTGGGAGCTTAAGGGAGACGCAATCGGCAACTTTGTATTCTTACTCTAATCCGCACTACTAATCGGACCACTATATGTCCGAGTCGATGTTAGCTCCTCGGAAAGTTCGAACATCAAGAATAGTGGAGGAGTGTCTGACGTCTATCGCGATGCGATCAATGTGGTTAGTGATTGATTGATCTGGCGACCGCCAGGTGCCTTTGTGTATATCTAGGTGCGGGAAGCGCGTTCTGGCTAGAAGGAGATTTCGCCCTGTAGCAGGATCAATCAGCCTGTGTCCGTCATCGGATGTGAGTCGTTTAGGCTATGTTTGCCGATGACTCGTTCAAAGATGCTTTCCTTACCCAGCTTAGCATTGAAGTCTCCTAGTACATCTTTGGAGGAGTCATTCATGTCTTCCATGGCAGTTTCTCATTCGCTTTAACCCGTCCGTCGGACCGCTACAAGTCCGTCTTGTAGCGGTCTAGGGCGTCCGCAAGTCGTTCGCCTGCACTTGGCCTATTTGGGGACCTAACATTCCACGTACAGGGCCAGAGGGTCATCAATATTATTCCGGTCCGATTTATCCGAGGCTTGCAGTTGTTTCGGAGCTTGTGTTTCTTTTACGGTTGCGGCTTACTAGGCCGTAGCCCAGCCGACCATTCCTGCTTTTTTTGCGGAAGAGGCCCGCCATTCGCCCTTTCCCGTCTACGATTTCCATAGGAAACCTCCAGATGGCACCACGGGGAGGTAAGGATGGGACCTTCTAACAGTGCCGCAAGATGTTCGTCTGCGGTGGCTCTTCTTGCTTTTCAGCAGGCCAGCATCCGTCGGATAGATACTACCCCTACGAGGCCTTTGTTAGTCCTTTGCCATCCATTCAGATCGACTATCGATTCTAAATCATAGACACTTTGCCTTCATGTTTGTAAAAAGACTTCGATTAGAAGTAAATGGGAGTCATACAAAGGCAATGAATCACTAATGCTTAATCACCCAACTCACAGGCCACGCGGAGTCCATCTAAAAATAAATTCAAATCTAACTTCAATTTGACAATAAATTAAATCCGTTGTCGTTAGTTCCCCCGTTCCCATGTCCCAATCAACCTCTATCGTCAAACTATTTTCACTGCACTGCAACGATAGCAGGACCGAAAGGAGAGAGGACGAGAGTGAAGTGCAACAAACGCCTTATGCAACAGAAAAATTGGCAAAATGAATTAAATGAGACAATCATGCATTATAATTCGACACTAAACGACGCGCAGATAGATCTGATTAACACAAGCCAATAGAACCAGCCCGGCTCGCAGCGTATCCTTCAGCTAACAGCAAATCCCTAAATAGATGGGAACACCATGACCGATACCATAACCCGAAGTCAAACAGAATAGAATAGAATAGAAGTCAAGGAACATGCAGAAGATAATTGGAATTGGTTGCCACTACCATGCCATGGAGTACGCAGCACCCAGCGAAGACAATAGGAACACACCGAGACACCGCTGCCGCCCGAGACATTCGTAGTCGTACAATCAAGCAGGAGAAATAGGAAAACAACTCTGCCTCTCGCAACAGAATAGATTGGCGATTCTGTGACTTGGAGCGGATGCGTACGAACCATACCGCCCCACTAGCTGTAGCTGTGGCGGCGGCGGCGGCATCACTATCGCTCCTAAGGCGAATTATTTATAATTTCCTTCATTTCGCAAAAATTCTGCGCTTGCGAATCGACATTCGACAATGCCAAGAATACAAGACATCCCCTATCCCATCTGGGTGGGGGGAGGGTGCATGTGACTATCGATGGTTGTGTGCGATTGTAGGTTTTGGAATTCGATGCCTTCTAAAAGCCTGACACTTTGGATTTATTACCCTCCGCGGAAAGATACATTTCTAACGTTCCTTGCCGGGATTGGGATTGGGATACTCGCCTGATTCATATGTTCTATAGATGCGAGGAGTACATGCTGGTAATGCACTGACTAATGGAATCTTAATTTAGCTTTGCGTTCGGTTCGGTGATGTAATGATAGCTAGTCGAGCTAGAGCTCCAGCTCTTGACTCGTTATTCACTTAGTGCTATTGTTTGTCTCGCTCGTTGTGACGCATTTCATGTTCGGGGTGTTTCAATGGAATTGGCTTTGATGGTTCATGGTGTGCGGATACGAAGTGCATGAAGGAATTGATGCCAAATTGAAGCTAAGGTTTATGGATGCATTTGGGAAATTGGGAACGAAGATACTCTTGTCGGCTCAAGGACGTTAGGGGCGTTGAGTTCGACGTTGATTCGTTGGTACATTGAATCGGTGAAGGCCGACGGGATGAGTTGATAATGACATAACTGCGAGCGAAGAAGATGATATTTAGCGATTTCTTAAGTATGATCGCCGGTATCATCCTACCTGCGGTAAGTATTGGTCCGTCAAGTATGTAGAGAACCAGAACCGAAGAAGCTAATGTAACAGAGTCGCAATCTGAAATCTTAGAAAGACAACTGCATTAATTCTGAGCAGTAAGACCTTACCTCTTTTAGACCAAAGCTCAAATATTTGCGTTACATCGGCACAGACGAACTACTGAAAGCCCTTATAGGAGCTTATAGGGTGTGGCTGACTTACACTCCTCTTCACTCCTTTCTATATGAGACATTGACTAGTAAAGTGACATATCGTGATACCTGAATGGATCTTGTCTGTACTGGTTTAGGCTAAGCCGGTGCGAGCGATACCCATTGACGGACGGGAAGGTTTTGCTCTATGTTTAGAGGGACCGGCAGGAAACTACACACTCTCCATAATACGAGAAATAAGCTATGGAAAGAGTTTTTAATATCAAATTCTGGCTTTGATTATGCGATATACCAACAAGCTTCCCTACGTTTCTCTATCCTTTGGGAACCCCTTTACAACTCCTATCTTCAAAGAATATTTACTTACTTACTTATTTAGGTGGCGCTACAGTCCGATGTGAACCTGGCCCTAAACCAACAAACTTCTCCAGCTGGCACGGTCTTTGCCAGTTGTTCCCAGTGGGTTAAGGTCCTCTTCCACCTGGTTGCGCCACCCTAGATTCGGTTGTCCTCTGTTGCGTCGTCCCTTGGGGTGGGACTCGAAGACTCTTCAGGTCGGAGCTGTGTTTTCCATTCGCTCTACATGGCCTAGCCATCCTAAACGCTGTACCAGGCCGATGTCGTCGTTATATCTCCTCCTCCACTCCCCGTTTATATAAACGGGACCATTGAACGCAGAACTTTCCTCTCGTAATGACCAAGGGCCTCTTCATCCCCTTTCGTTAAAGTCCAGGCCTCCACGCCATAGGACGGGGATGATTAAGGCCCTACTTCTCAATCGCCTCTTCTCTTGAGCCCAAAGAAGCAGCGGTTGGCAAGAGTAATTTTGCGTCGGATTTCAGCGCTGGTATTGTTGTCGCTGGTCACTAGTGAGCCAAGGTAGACGAAGTCCTTGACCACTTCGAACCTGTAGCTGCTAATTGCGACAATCTGGCCGAGACGTTGGTGTTGCGCATCTTTTTTGGTTGACAGCATATATCTTGATTTACCCTCGTTAACCAACCCCTTTTAGCTGCTTCTGCTGCATCATTGACGTCGCGCTGTAGTCGTCCAATTTCGTCAATGTCATCCGCGTACGTAAGCAGTTGTTCAGATTTGAAATGGATAGTACCTCTTGTGTTGAGTCCAGTGAGTCTCGTATGGTCTTTTCAAGCACGATGTTGAAGCAATGACATGACAGCGAGTCACCTTGTCTAAATCCTTCTTTAACATCAAAGGTCTCGGCTTAGCCCCTACCGACCTTAATGGAGCAGCTAGAATTCTACATTGTCATCCTGCACAATCTGCCGAGTTTGGCAGCGATGTCAAGAATAGGCATGGCGCTGTATAGCTCGTCTCTATAAACACTGTCATACGCGGCCTTAAAATCTTCTCCAGGATCTGCCTATGGTCTATTTTGGACTTACCTGGCCTGAAACTACACTGATAAGAACCTATCAGATTATCCACAAAGGGTTTGAGGCGTTCACACAGTACGGCAGAGAAGACCGTGTATACGATGTTAAGGAGACTCATTCCCCTGTAGTTTGCGCAATTATAGGGGTCTCCTTTCTCGTGGACTGGGGAAACGATGCTGAGATTTCATTCGTTGGGCATAGTTTCCTCAAACCATATTTTACAGATGAGGTGGTGCATGCGCCCTACCAGCTCATCTCCTTACTTACTTACTTACTTATCAGACCGGCAATCCATGGAGGACCTGAGCTATAGCTGCCTTCCATCCTTGACGGTTCCGGGCACGTTACTTCCAATTATCAAGACCAAGCAGTCTGAAATCCGCGATTACTTGGTCTTTGTACCGGAGGTTTGGTCTTCCTTTTCTTCTCGAACCAGAGGGCTGGAGCGTTGGTGTACATGCGGTCGATGTGTCCGAGTCAATGTTGTCAACGGATTTTTCCCTTCGGACTATATCCACTTCTTTGTACAGCTCGTAGAATTCGCAGTTCTGTCTTCTCCTCCATTCACGTTTGTTCGGATATGACCAAATATCCGGCGCAGAACTGTTCTTTCGAAAGAACCCAAATTCAGCTCCGCCATCCTGCTTATCATCCAGCTTTCGGCTCCGTATAGCAAGACTGGCAGTATAAGCATTTTGTAAAGAATGACTTTGGTTCTTTGAGTGAGGAGTTTTGAGCCAAGTTGTATGGTCAAATTGAAGTAACAGCGGTTGCCAAGGACGATTCTATGCTGGATCTGCACTGTGGTGTCGTTTGTGGAGTCTACGTTCGCCCTGAGGTAGACAAACTCCTTAACCACTTTGAAATTATAGCTGTCAATCGTTATATTTTGTCCAAGGTGGTGACCGATAGATCGGTTCTTGCTTGGCAGCATGTACTTTGTCTTATCTCCGTTGTCTTTAAGACCAACACGTTTTGCTTGTTCCTCAATCGCCGTGAAAGCTGCTATAACATCAAGCCGAGACCGTGCAATGATGTCAATATCACCTGCGTATCCTAGCAGCTGGACAGACTTGCAGAAGATGGTGCCTTCCCAGTTGAGGCCTACCCGTCGCACTGGCAAGCCATCTGAGTCTGTGGCCTTGTTCTTCAGCTTTTCAGTAGCTGTGCCGACTTCTTCGATGCAGATGTTGAATCACAGTCGATTCTGAGGATTTGGCAAGACCACTTCTGCAGACTGTATAACAGCGATGACACACAAGATACCGTTGTCAGGCAGAATGATCCATTCGTAATGGATGACGATGTAAGAGAGTTCCGTCCACCTGACCTAGGCGAAGTCAAAATAGCGACTTAAGTCTAATAAAGCCGCGGGCGCCGACGCCCTGTCTGCTGAGCTTTTTAAGGCGGCTGGAGATGAGCTGGTAAGGTGCATGCACCAACTCATTGGCAAGATATGGTCGGAGAAAGCAAACCCGACGAATGGAATCTCAGCATTGTTTGCCCGGTCCATAAGAAAGGAGACTCCTATAACTGCGCCAACTATAGGGAAATGAGTCTTCTTAAAATCTTCTATGCCGTATTGTGTGAGCGCCTGAAACCGTTTGTGGATAACCTGACCGGCTCTTATCAGTGCAAAGTAGACCAAATATTTACGCTGCGACAGATCTTGGAGAAGATCTTTTCGTCGATTTAAAGGCGTATGACAGCGTGCATAGAGATAAGCTATACAAAGCCATGTCTAGTTTTAACATCCCTTCCAAACTCGTCCGACTGTGCAGGATGAGAATGGAGAATTCTCGCTGCTCCATTAAGGTCGGTAATGAACAAACCGCGACCTTTGATGTTAAAAAAGGATTTAGACAAGATGACGCGCTGTCGTGCAACTTTTTCAACATCGTGTTTGAAAAGATCGTGCAAGACTCGCTGGCCAACACAAGAGTTCTACGCAATTGCTTGCGTACGCCGATGAAAGTTAAGTGATTGGGCGGATACAGCGAGACGTCAATGAGGCATTTCTAAGCATTAAGGTAGAAGCGGCTAAGATGGGTCTCAAGGTTAATTAGGTTAAGACCAAATATCTGCTTTCATCTAAAAGAGACTAGCAACACCGACGTATTGGCCAGAACCTCACCATGAAGTGGTCAAGGAATTCGTCTACCATGGCTCAATGCTGTTGACCGGCGACAACAATACCAGCGCTGAGATAAAACGCAGAATCACTCTTACCAACCGCTGCTTCTTCGGGCTCGAGAGGCAATTGAGAAGTAGAGCCCTCTCTCGCAAAACCAAGGTGACACTATATAAGACCTTAATCATCCCTGTCCTCCTTTACGGCGCAGAGGCTTGGACCTTAATAAAAGCCGATGAATATGCCCTTGGTCGTTTCGAGAGGATACAGCGTCTAAGCTGGCTAGGCCATATAGAGCGCATGGAAAATACAGCTCCGACCGGAAGGAAGGCGCGGCAAAGGACGGCAACATCTACGGTGGCGCACGCAGGTGGTAGGGGACCAAAACCAACTGCGCTTTTGGCGCTGATAACAGCTGGCCAAAGACCGCGCCAGCTGGAGACGCTTGTTGGTTGAGGCGCAGGTTCACCACGGACTGTAGCGCCATCTAAGTAAGTAAGTAAGTAAGAGTCATGCCAGTGTTTATTCTCTTCTTGCGAAGAGAACGATATCGGTCTTGAGAGGATCAACGGACAGCCCACTTTTCGAGCACCAGTCATCTATGACATTTAGCGCCGCCTGAGCTTCGAAGAGACAGAGATATGGGGTCTATTGTGAATGTCGATTTTAATGTTTTGCGACAAAATTGGCTTGTTTTTTGCGTACAAATTCCCGGAACTTAATTGCCACACCTCGAACATTTTACTACAACTTGCCTAAGGATGCGACTCCGCATTTACATACATTTTCTATCTCCAGTCTACCTAAAAGGTTAAAGAAATCGCTCGTGGGCTTATTGGTTTTCTCTCCGATAACACCTTTGATACGGATCGGTAGGGAGCATTTGAACGGATGAAGCAGTTTCCGAAAAAATGTTCAAATATATTAGGTCCTAGAGGCTTATAATCGCAAATGTCATTTGTGCTCAAGTTGTTGCTCTTGCGAGTGGCAGACAAGGTCACTCTTCTGCTCAATTAACACTCATTCCATACTTATCCGTAGAAGTACACGTCGCAGTGTGATGTAACTATGGCAACACTTAATTCGCTGTATTCTATGGCAGCACTTTTTAGGGGTTTTGCCTTTTTAACTAGAAATTAGTATATCTTGTCTTGCTCTGTTCTGACTTCCACGCGGTTGACCTAACCTGGTCGCTTTCTTTTGTTAGTCCGGCATTATATTTTTTTCCTTGCTTTTTTTTTCTAATTTTGTAATAAATGAATTCCCACAAAAGTCGTTTCCTTTTTTAAATAAAAATAAAAACTACTTCAACTGGCGACGAGGAAATTGGAAACATGGACTCAGCATTGCAAGAATTTCTTGTCAACCAACAGTCTTGGATGGAGAAAATTTTTAAGTCAAATGCAGAACTTATGGAGCGGTTGATGAAAGCTACCACAGATAATGTAAAGCCATCAGCAGCACCCCCTTTTCGCGTGTTCGATGCCGAAAAAGAAAACTGGGAGAACTATCTTTTTCAACTGGAGCAGCATTTTGAGGCAAATGCTATTACTGATGACACATTACGAAAAGCACATTTTCTTTCGACTTGCGGCAGTCCGCTTAATGAAATACTTCGAAAACTTTTTCAAATGGAAGACGTGAGTAGCTTCTCCTATAAAGACTTAACCGGAAAACTTACTAAACACTTTCGGGCAAAATTACATATTTTGGCGTCGAGGTGTAAATTTTTACAGCAAAGGATGATGCCGGGGCAGACGTATGCTGACTGGATAGCTGAGTTACGAGGGCTGGCAAAAGATTGCGCATTTGTTTGTGCTAAGGAAGGGTGCAACGAGTCTTATGCGGATTTCATGATTCGCGACATGGTGACTTTCTACACCCCACACGATTCGGTGAGAATCGCGGCAACTCAAAAAAAAAAATCCCACTTTAGAAGAGCTAGAAGAAATCGCGACAGCCTTTGAGTCCACTCGTATCGCGTCAGAAATCATGAAAGGAGGCAGCACCACCACCCCTTCGCCAACCACACATGACGTGCATCAACTAAAAAGCCAACCAAATAAGTCAAACTATTTTCCGGTTAGAAAATCATGTCCGGGTTGTTTTGTACATCACCAACGCAATCAATGTAAACATATCGATACCATTTGTGATATTTGCAAGCGGCGGGGCCACATAAAAAGCGTATGCTTGTCGGCCTTAAACAAGAATGGCAACCACTCGCAATCGCAGCAAAAATCCAAAAGCCAGGGACGACGTCGAACAAGAGGAAACCGAAAACCCAGTGCTTGGACCAATCAGACTGACTCAACTCATACCATCAATTTAGTAGATGAAGGCAGAGAAATTAATTTGCCACCTGGAGAAGAAGTGTCAACAACAGAATTGACAACTGAACGTCAAAACCGAAAAATTGTTATTAGACTTCAAATAAACAATCGCCCGGTCTTGTTTCAGTTGGACACAGGGGCTTCTTGTTCTATTGTAGGTCTGCCTGGGTACGAAAGTATCGGAAAACCTCCATTCTCCTCAACCAAACGAAGCTTAAAAGCATATGGTGGCGTCGAAGTACCTGTGAAAGGTGTAAGCAACGTTGATGTATGCTGGAATAATCAATCCTATCGATTACCACTCTTGGTTGTAAACTGTGCTCGTGGTGCGAACATTATGGGACTGGATTGGCTCGACGTTTTCCAACTTAAGATCGAATGTGCCGCAATAGATAAGGCATTGCAACTTGAATGTGAGTCCAGGGAAGAGTTGGTGTCCCAAGCAAAGGCTTTGTGCGAAAAACATAAGACAATTTTTAATCCCGAACTTGGTTGCAGTACATTATTCGTAGCACACCTCACTTTAAAACCAAATAGTGTACCACGTTATCACAAATATCGACCATTACCTTTCGCTCAGAAAGAAGGGGTAAGAAAAGAAATAGAGCGCCTAAAAGCCTTGGGGATCTTACGACCGGTAGAAACGAGCGAGTGGGCAGCACCTATTGTAGTAGTCAGAAAGCCGAACGGATCTTTACGAATTTGTGGCGATTTTAAGGTAACAATAAACCCTCAACTTTAAATCGACAGACATCCGGTGCCACGCATCCAGGAATTATTTCATAAATTACAAGGTGGACGTTTTTTCACAAAGATAGATTTATCCGACGCTTACCTACAAATCCCGCTTGACGGTCAATCAAAGAAAATGTGCGTTGTGAACACAGAATTTGGACTTTTTGAATATCAGCGTCTTCCTTTTGGCACATCAAGCTCAACAGGAATATTTCAACGATATATGGAGCATCTCACTTCGGACTTGAACTTCTGTGTGTCATACCTCGATGATGTCATCGTATCAGGCAGAACCAATACGGAACATCTTCAGAATCTAGATATTCTCCTTGGGCGTTTGGAGCGTCACGGCTTGCGGTGCCGAATGGACAAATGTCGTTTCGCGGAGGCTGAGATCGAGTATCTAGGCCATATTATCGATGAAAACGGGATTCGGCCCTCGGAATCTCGGATAAAGGCCATTCAGGAGTTGCCGGAACCAAAAAATTTAAAAGATTTGGAAGCCTTCATCGGTAAGATTAATTATTACAACTCATTTATTGAAAATTTTTCCAATTTGGCAGCGCCACTAAACAAATTGCGAGCGTCAAACGAGCCTTTTCTTTGGGGTAAGGAGCAGCAGAGATCATTTCAGCAACTTAAAACTCGTATTGCTGGTGTCGCTAAGCTAGTTCATTTTCGAGATGATCTGCCTATTACTTTGGCAACTGATGCTTCAAGTCACGGCATTGGGGCGGTAATCTCTCACATTTTCCCGGATTCAACGGAAAGGCCGATTGCTTTCGCCTCTAAATCGCTAAACGACAGCCAGAAAAGATACAGTCAGATTGAAAAGGAGGCACTGTCAATTATATACGGTGTGAAGAAATTCCACCAGTATCTTTTCGGCCGAAGTTTTGAGCTCATAACGGACCATCAACCATTAGTATCAATTTTTCATCCGAATAAAAAGTTGCCACAAATGACAATCCACCGTTTGCATCGTTGGGCCATCACATTAATGGGATACAACTACAGCATTCGTTATCGTTCAACAAAACAACACGGGAACGCTGATTGCCTTTCTCGTCTTCCCGTAGGACCAGACGTCGAATTTGATGAATCTGAGGAATCTTGTCATCATCTTGATCAGATTGCTGCTGCTATTGTAGAAGACTTTCCTATCAACGCTAAGATCATTGCGGAGGCTTCTAAACAAGATAGGATATTGCAAAAAGTCTTCAAATACGTCAATGAGGGTTGGCCAAAGCACTTGCCCACAGCAGAGAGCAATTTACTGCCTTATTTCCGGAGGAGACTTAGCTTATGTATAACGTTTGGAGTTCTATTATACCAATGCGAAAATCCAAGAGTTGTGGTACCAACCATACTTCAGGATAAGGTGCTAAAGATGCTGCATGAGGGGCATTGGGGAATATCCCGAACGAAGCACCTAGCCCGTCGTTTTTGTTGGTGGCCAAATATCGATGAAGCACTCTCGAAAGCAGTCAAATTGTGCAGAACATGTCAATTGAACGCCAGCGTATCGCCAAAGGAGTATACAAGTTGGCCAGTCACTGAGGATGTTTGGGAGCGGGTACATGTGGACTATGCGGGACCTTTCCAGGGTTTTTCATGGCTGATAGTGGTGGATTCAAAATCAAAATTTCCATTCGTGGTCCGAATGTCCGCAACAACTTCAAAAGCGACTATAAGCGCCTTACGTTCAATTTTTTCACTTGAAGGACTTCCTAAGGTGCTGGTGTCGGACAGTGGCACTCAGTTCACCTCTCAGGAATTCAAAAGCTTTTGCGATTTTCATTCCATTCGTCACATTCGTTCCGCACCATTCCACCCTGAATCGAATGGAGCCGCCGAAAGGATGGTGAAAACTTTTAAAACCGCGCTCTTAAAAATTCTGCAGGATATACCGAAACATGATGACGCATTATCCACCTTCCTGTCAACCTATCGCTGTTCACCAAATGAAAATGGGAGTTCACCAGCTGAAATGTTACACGGACGCCGTCACCGAAACTTATTGTCAGCCATGATCCCAGAAACGCCTAAGCCAAGATCTCTTAACGACTTAAAGTTTTGTCCAGGACAACCAGTGTTTGTAAGGCAGTACCTGCAAAATAGCAAGTGGTTGGAGGGTGTCATCAAGAAAACTTTAGGTAAAAGAATGTATTTAGTTGAAACCAACAAAGGAAGCTGTCGTCGACATCAAAATCAAATACGAAATCGTATGACAAGCAATCATCAGCCGTTGCTCGTCAATTTCCCTAACATATTCAAAACTAATAATTCGTCACCAGAGTTGCAAAAGTCCATCATTCCAAGCGAACGCTTGGATGATTCTGAAGTCTGTTTGAATCCGTCAAGCAGTTCACCAATCATTGACCTTTCTTCACCGGCCCAGGATAATTCTATACAGACATCCTTGTCGGGAACACCAACAAGAAGTTCATCACTTGAAGGTGTGCAAACCCAAGCGGGACTTTCACTGGAACCACCAACAGAAGCAGTCATTCCTGAAACAGCACCGAGACGTTCAGAACGGTTGCGAAACAAAAAGCTTAGATTTGCTTAAAACCAAGTGGAAGGGTAATTGATGTAACTATGGCAACACTTAATTCGCTGTATTCTATGGCAGCACTTTTTAGGGGTTTTGCCTTTTTAACTAGAAATTAGTATATCTTGTCTTGCTCTGTTCTGACTTCCACGCGGTTGACCTAACCTGGTCGCTTTCTTTTGTTAGTCCGGCATTATATTTTTTTCCTTGCTTTTTTTTTTCTAATTTTGTAATAAATGAATTCCCACAAAAGTCGTTTCCTTTTTTAAATAAAAATAAAAACTACTTCACAGTGCATGTCCACAAACTGCCATCCCACGATATCCCGAAAGATCCTCGACAACGGCCCACCTAGCCGCATGTGGGCCCAATTGAGTGCTAATTTCCAAGACCCCCGCATAAATATTTATCGTTCACCTATTTATCACGAATTTTCCATCACTGTCCACGGCAGTAACAACGACGACGCGACATAACGCCCCAGCCACTACGCTATCTAGTGTGGTCAGGCTTTTTTTTTTTTTTTCTAATTAGAAATAAAAACATACACGCCTCCGTCGCGTCATCGCGATCGCCATCGCCAAGTTCCACATGCATGCCCAGTGCCCATCACCGCCGCCAATACGCCAAGACATCCTCCTTTTACGGCGTAAAATATTCGACCGTATTTGTCAGAGCCCATTTGGAACAGCTATCACCATGTTCAGCAATTTATCAGACCTGCACCATATACGCAGGTGGCATAAGCATAAATTATTAACATATTTATCCGCGGCGTGGTGGTGCCTCCACAGCCCAGTCGTGCTGGCGCGGTTACATACTCGCACGCACGTACGCGTATCGCAACATACCTCCAGCTGTTTACACGCCACATGCACTGAATCGACAACCACCGACCGCCGCCAATGCTGGACACAGGCTCGCGGCCGAGGCAAATTAGGAAAATGAATAGAAAATTTCGCATTAACTCTGGCCGCGAGGCTGGACAATCGCCGGAGAAATGGCACAAAAAGCGACTGGAAAACTGGAGCTGGTCTTGGAGCATGAATATGCCGTATCGAGGAGGATCACACGAATTATGCCAGCCACATCGTAGGCATTTCTAATTGTCGGGGATGCGATTGACAGCGCAGCGAGATGCATCGAGAATCGAGACACCCACCTGGTCGACTGGACACCTCTCAATGATGCTGTGTGGAGTGAAGCTAGATATGATCATGTCGATCGAACATGTGATTGCGGCAGTTGTCCTCGGGAAGAAGACAACTACTGAAATTAGTCACACGCCCGAGGAGATGAGGCGACGTGCGAGGCAGTTGAAATTATGCGTGCATGCCAGGCATCCATCCCCGTGCGTATGGATCTAGATGTGGCCATTTTCATCGTATTGTGCATCGCATTCAAGCAGCCGGCTAGATGTATTCAAAAGAATTATTCCAATGGCAGGTGAGTGACAGACCGACGGGCAGACAGACAGATAGAGGCACACCGATCGCTTTGCGTTTTGTGCCAGCGGCAGTGGGGTGCATTCAACTAGTTTCCCCACTTCGATTGTGGCTATTCTATGCGTGCGAAGGAGTTGAGAGAAGACACCACCAATGGATATAGTCGACTAGAGTAGCCATTACCAGTGGCATTCCAGCAGGTACGGCTTCTGAAAAATGACCAAGATGATAAGGAATTTCAGGTGCATGCACCGACTTTGACTCTCAGGCTTTTGCGTAAGCCAAAGAAATAGAGAGGAAGATGGAATACATGGTTGACAGCTGGTGACAGATACTCGTACGCTCAAGTGCGGTGCCAAGGTCCTAACCTGTATCGATGCGATAATTCTCTGCCCGGGACGATAATTACGCAGCAATGCATCGATGCATTCCTCGTGTAAATGGGGAATGTGTGTCATCGTTGACCGGGTGATAGGTGAAACGGTTAGGTATGAAAAGTGGATCTGATTGACATCGTGTAAATGACGTTTACCGAGAGGCGTTTAGTAACGTTAAAGGACAGGTCAGTAGATGTAGTAGGCCGAGTTGACATCAAACTGTTCTTGACAAATTGCCAGTGATTCTCTTAAGGTCTGGAGCAAATTATGAGACTTTTAAGGAGACGGGAAAATCGATTGTCACAAAAAACTGAGTTATGTAGGATCGACAGTTTATGGAAAGGTGACGGACAAGAGGGTGCTACTACAGGACGTTGGACCATCTTAGATTAATTTAAAGACCGGCCGCGAGCTCTAGATCGTGACAATCTTGACAAAGTTGTTATGGCTCAAGTATGAAACATCTATTTGTTGTTATACGAGTGTCATCTATCACACTGTGTCATCATCTGTGTCACTGTGAGAAAGGTGCATCTAGGCGGATTAGTCGCTGACTTTTCAGTCCGGAGTAATTGTGTCCATAATATTCACGCAAATGCTAAGGACTCTCTCTAATTTATATACCTCCGGGACCGACTGTCAGCATCCCAGCACGCCTGTGGTAACTAAAGTCGGCCGAATTAGCATTGTACTCGCTGGTAACCACCAGTAAAATGTGTACTTCATTGCTTTACCTGAACCTCAGGTGGATAATAGAGCGTTCATAACGCTAGGAGGTATGGCGCCAGTCCGAGCGCAGATCAAATTCTGCTCACAAGGAGAATCATCCTCTCCTGAGTTGTTGTAACTCTTCTTTGGAACATAATCGTCAGTTATGGAACCTACAGAAACTGTTACGGGAAACAGTCTGCCTCGCAAATACCTTTAGCTTCAATGATCGACCTCTTTTGGTGGCATCGGGAAATTAGCTGCTTAAAATGCCAAGTTAAGTCCAATTTTCAAAAATGTGGCCAAGGTAAGACCCGCAAGGCCCACACGACTAACTTTCCGGTGGGAAAAATGAAAACGCCCACTTAATTCTATATTTTTTTTTTACCCCCCGACGCAAAAAGAGGGATGTTATAAGGTTGAGGCGTCTGTGTGTCTGCCTGTGGCGTCGTAACTCCTGAACGAATGGACCGATTATGATGCCTCTTTTTTTTTTTAAAGCTAACGTGATCGAAATGGTTATTAGCTACAATTTGTGAAGATCTATTCAGGTGTCTTAAGGTCATTAGCTCGTTTCATTAGCTTGTAGGATTCCTAGACGAATAATGGGTTATATATCCGTTCTCGTTCGATCACTGCAATCAACCAGCATCGGTCGCAATCAGTACTTAGATAGGGAACCGCCTGGAAACACCGCGTGTTGTTGGCATCAAGCCGCCTATTTGTAAGGAAACGCACACTCATGTGCGCACAGTAAACAATCTATTGCTCGTAAACTGCTCACGTGCGTGTGCAATTTCGATTGCTGAAAAAAGTTTCCAATTTAGACTTTATAGTAAAAGAAGCCATCTTAGACTAAAATATTATAAAAATGGAGCAGCAGCTCATGAGTGTGCGTTTCCTTATCCAACCACAATACTGCCCGAGCAATCTCATATGTATCGGTTATCTTCCGATCACCGCACTTAACCGGCGTCGGGTGCGGTTAGTACTTAGATGGGCAGCCGCTTGGGAGCACAGCGTGTTATTAATTTCTTACCTATTTTTTAGTTATTTAGTTTCTAATCAAAAATGGCTGGACTGCCTTTGCTGAAAACTTCACCAGTTGTAAGCTGCGTAGCTTCGCGTGGAATGAACTCAATCTTATGTCAATATCATCTTTGGTTCCCGAGATACATACGCACGTGCGCACATACGCACATAAGTACATACACACACAAGCGTCTCTCTAAAAACCTTGGATTTGGATTGTGGTGACCTTGAAACGTGGAGATATGTCAAAATTTGGAGTTCGCAAAATCGGCCCCAATACAATATCTTCCCACTTACTTACTTAGATGGCGCTACAGTTCGGGGTGAACCAGAGCCTCAACCAACAAGCCTCTCCAGCCGGCACGATCTCTGGCCAGCCGCTTCCAGTGCCGCACGCCCAGTTGATTGAGGTCCATTTCCAACTGTGCACCCCACTTTAGATGCGATCGTCCTCCGCTGCGGCTTCCTTCGGGGTTGGTGTCGAAGACTCTTCGGGCCGGAGCGGTGATGTCCATTCCCTCTACATGGCCCAGCCATCCTAGGCGTAGAATCCGTAGACGACTGACTAGACTCATATCGCTGTACAGCCGATGTGCTGTACAGCCCGTACAGTTCTTGGTTAGATCTCCTTCTTCACTCTCCGTTTACACAAACGAGACCAACGATTGCACGCAGAGTTTTCCTCTCAAAGCGCCCAAGAGCCTCTTCATCCGCTTTTGATAACGTCCAAGCCTCAGCGCCTTAGAGGAGGACCGGGATGATTAAGGTTTTTGTAGAGGGATACCTTTGTTTTTCGAGAAAGGGCTCTACTACTCAGTTGCCCCTCGAGCCCAAAGAAGCAGCGGTTGGCAAGAGTTATTCGGCACTTTATCTCAGCGCTGGTGTCGTTGCTGCTTGTCACTATCGACCCAAGGTAGACGAAGTCCTTGACTACTTTAAAAATATAGCTGTCGAAAATGACTTTCTGACCAAGACGTTGGTTAGTTCACCTCCGACCTTAATGGAGCAGTGGGCATTTTCCATAGTCATCCTGCACTGTCTGAAGAGTTTGGCAGGAATGTTAAAACATGACATGGCCCTGTATAGCTCGTCTCTATAAACACTGTCATATGCGGCTTTAAAGTCGAAAAAAAGATGGTGCGTGTCGATCTGGAATTCATGGGTCTTCTCCAAGATCTGCCGAAGTGTAAATGTTTGGACTATCGTGGACTTATCAGGTTGTCCACGAGCGGTTTCAGGCGCTTACACAGTACGGCAGAGAGGATCTTGTACGCAATCTTCAGGAGACTTATCCCTCTGTAATTGGCGCAGTCGTAGGGGTCTCCTTTCTTATGGACCAGGCAAACGAGGCTGAGATTCCATTCATGGGGCATGCATTCTTCTGACTATATCTTGCAGATGAGTTAGTGCATGTTCCTTACCAGCTTATCGCCAGCTGCTCCAGCAGCTTTATAAGACTTAAGTTCCGATATCGCTACCTTAACATCGTCTAGGTTGGGTGGACGGGATTCTCTTTCATCTTCGTCCATTGTGAATGGTTCGTTCTGCCTGACGTCGGCATTTTGACTATCATCGCCGTTATACGGTCTTCAGAAGTATTCCTTCCACAATCTCAGCATCGACTGTGACTCCACCATTAGTTGTTTGTGCTCATCCCTGCAGGCTTCTGTTCTGGCCTTATAGCCTTGGCATGTTCGTTTCTCTACATGGGCCTGTCGACATTCGTTATCAAACCAGGGTTTCTGGAAGGTGGTAGCTTGAAACCGAGTACATCTGAGGCGACCTCTCTGATGGCATTCTGACAACGACTCCATTGCTGTTCCATGGTTTCTATAGATTGCATCGGGGCTTGAGAGAGCTTGAGGGAGACTTGATCGGCGAAGGTCCTGGCGGTCTCCTGCGATTGTAGCTTTCCTACGTTAAATTTTGGTGTTCTTACTCTACTCCGTTGATTCGGAGAAATTCACATCCGTACCTTGGCTGCAAAATGGAAATGATCCGAATCGGTCTTGGCTCCTCGAAAGGTTCGGACGTCTAGGATGCTGGAGGAGTGTCTGCCGTCGATTGCAGTTTGATCAATTTGATTGATTGTCGATTGATCGAAAGACCGCCAGTTCCCCTTTGGACGATTAGGTGTGGGAATCGTGTACTTGCTACTACAAGATTAAGTCTCGCCATAAAATCCACTAGCCTTAGTCCGTTTTCTGATGTGGTGTTGTGTAGGCTGAGCGACTCGTTCAAAGATATCTTCCTTACCCAGCTTCGCATTGAAATCTCCTATAACGATTTTGGTGTCATAGCTGGGATATGGGGCATATGTTCTGCCTAGGAGATCATAGAAGTCTTCTTTATGTCGGTCATCTGTCTCCTCTGTGGGGGCGTGGACACATATTAAGCTTACATTGCCGAGATTGGCCTTGATGCGGATAGTTATGAGGCGTTCGCTTACATACTGAAAGCGTGAGGCTTTTTTCCTGAGTCTGCCTCGAATAACAAATCCGCATCCGAATAAGCGTTGTTTGTTTTCCCTGTAGCAGTTTCCGTAGTAGATATCACAGTTTTTCATCCGCTTTTTGCCTGGCCCATCCCATCGTACTTCGTGGAGCGCGGTAATGTCAGCCTTATAGCAGTCCGAAGAGTTGACCAGTTGTCCGGCTGCATCTGGTCTGTTGAGGGACCTATCGTTCCAGGTGCAGATGCGGAATTCGTTTCCCTTTTGACGTTTGCGGGGGTCGTCAACATGTAACCCCTCCGTATCCGAGGCTGTTGGTTGATTCTGAATAAATTTTTGCTTAACGTACTAGGGATGTTACTCCTGAACACAACTCCCAACCTGGAGGAACAGGTTCCTCTTTCCTCAGGAACAAGGGGTCGGGTCGCTGCACACATTAGTTCACTACCTGGCGGGTGTCAGTATGGATCCAGGGGAGGCCGCGCGGAGGCTGAGTTGGATTGAGCAAGAAGTTAAAAATCAGCCAATGTAAGACCTATTATTGCTTTTGAATAGCAATAAAGGTCGAATCAACAGGACACTTCTACAACACACAATTCGACATCCATCTCTTTTCCGTCCAAGTATACCAGAAAAAGCCTTTGCCGAATTCCTCATAAATCCGCGCACTATACCTACGCGTATCTTAAGAAAATATTTTAATGATGCGACATGTTCGGGTACACATTACCAGAAGTCCACAAATTAATTTGTCCAATTACTGAGACCAAATCTTAAACCTGTCACTCGTGCTACATTTCGCGAATTCCCTCCATAATTTCTGCACTGACAGCACTGTCACTCCACCACCACCACCTTGTTCGACAAAACGAACACATTTTGTGCTCAGTGCATCTGTATCTGCTACTAATTACGCCCAAAATCCGTGCAGTGCCGAGCACTGTGCCATGACGCTAGAGGCGCATGTAGGTGCCATATTGCACCTACAAGCATCATTGCTCATTCGCAACACGTAAGGTGTCAACATTGCCATCACGTCCCCGCTGCATTGCGACGTTGTTTTCATTTCTTACACCCCACTGCTCCTGGTTTTATTTGTCCCGATAAGTGGATGATACAAAAATTAGACAACGCACGGGTATTTGGCAACAGCTGCAGGTTGATGCCGATACCCATCCTGTCCGTGGAAGCAGTTGCTTCTACGTTTTGTTCTCTAGATAGTTTTGGGGAGTTTCTTCGTTCTTTTTATACTTGAACGCGTCCTCCAAGTGCAGTTTTAATTAAACTTGCTGCGGTTCTTCTTCTCCTTAAATCACGAGTGCAATTATGAAATGAAACAAACGTGCCACATACGACACTGCGTCCTTGTCGTCGTACTATCCACCCAAATGTGGGCGGCATTCCATAGTACGAATCCTTAAACAACGAACAATATATGTACGCAGATAGCTAGATGCTCGCTTAAAGACCGGATCGAATGTCATTCGATTAGGTTGGAGCACTTGACTCTGCTGAACACCTTGATGCCAATGTGCTCTCGGCCCATTCCTATCGTGTAACACTTGTTGTACTATGAAAATCCCGACATGCGAAAAGGAACAGACCAGCGATGTGCCTGTGAATATGTTTATACGGCACATAGTTGATTCCCTGGAGGCATTCGTAAATTTGAAATTCCACTTCTTCGTCTTCTTGTTCTTCGTTCGATCCGGCAATGATCAACGTGCCACTGCGGTTACTCGGTGTGCGGTTACTACACCCACCTTCCAAGGCAGAACAGAACAATCGACAGAAGCAATCGTAGGCGAATCAGGATAGCCACAAATTTATTGAGAATTGTTACAATCCGGCAACGGATTTATTGAGCCCGACGAAGTGCGGTTCATTTTATCTCTTTAGCAGATACTTTGAGGAAGTTTGTTAAATGGAGCGATTTGCTGATCCTCACGCTATTTCTGATCTTCATCTAACCAAACACCAAGCATAACGAGTGAAAGTTCCATACTGAGTCACTTGGTTCGAATTGCATTGGAAAATTGAATAGTAACGTCCCATCACTTGTGCGGACGTTCTACTTCCGTGGCCGGACCAACGGCGATCATCCATCGAATACAATCGCAAATCCAATCTCGAAATGCGCCGAATCGATTAAGATTCGTCTTAAAAGCCCCATTCGCCACGATCGATTTTTGGTCGATACGGCCACCAAACAGGTCGCTGCCATCGCTATCGTCCAGCTAAAAACATCGAATGGTGCTCCCGGAGCACCAGACAAGAACACAGAACCAATTGTTTGTCAATTAGTTACTCCTCCACGGCGTAAATGTGCCGAGCGAGGATAGTTTCAGTTAACCCCGATCGATGTGAATAACACGCTGAGATGTGGTCTCCATCGGCATCGACCGACCCCGCACTTGGCCAATTATGAACGGCGATTGGGAGCTCGTTAGCTCATCCCATATGGTCGGTATAATCACTTACACCGCCACCAGAAGTGTAAAATTATTTAATTTTCGTTTTAACGCGGGTCTAGGCGGCCGGTATCTACATTCGTCTTGTACGTGGATGTACATACGTACGTACGAGTATTTCTACTGTGTCGGATGTATCTGTGAAATTCCGTTCGATTGAATTAATAAATACCCACCCAGTGGTGGTATCGCCTGAATGCGGAATGTAGAAAATCAATTTGGGACTATAGCCGGACTAGGATACCCATACTCGTCGCAGATCCATCTGTTGCTTCGATCGCCGGCTGGTCTTTAAAATCCCATTTCATTAGCGAATTAGTTGCATTCGTCCGCTATGGTCGCGTTGGTCACTGGTCTCTGGTCACTGGTCACTGGTCGCTGGTCTCACTAGTCTCTACTAAACTAAAGCCGCTACGAACAAGCATTTGTTGGTTGTCCCGCAACAATGACGGTGTAGTTTAATGATCGCTCGTAAAATCCGACCATCAGTGCGGTCGCTTGAACGACGTGAAAGTTCCATAGATCAACGGCATTGCAAGGCTTCACTAGGATCCCATACCAGACCGATGACGAGACCCGTCCACTAGTGACGCATAAGAAGCTTTATTGCGTTTTAATTAGCGTAATATCAATTTTCTGACTGCGTCGGCTGTTGCACGATGCCACGGTCATTTGGCATGAATGTCGGCGGCTTCGGTCATAGATGGAGAGGTACATATGTAATAAAAGCGCAATTATGCCAATGATGGTAGTGGAGGCGGTTGGGAGGAATAATTTGCACTTGGAATGTGCCGCTGAACAATGGAACTAGGATGGATCGTTTATTGTAATCGCGGTTATTCGAGGAGTAATCAAGGCGGCTCGCACACACACGAAAGTGACCGATGTTGACTTTTACTGAGCGACGAATAAGGGGGATTTGAAAATAAGGTATAGGACAAGACACCGTGAATTCAAATACCAGGAACTTGGCTTAAATAGAACAGACGCTGACAAAAGTTCGAGTGTACATAGCTAGATCCTGCAACGCGCACTCCTAATTGCTTCAAGACTGATTGCTTCAATACGATAGGTGCTCAGGCGCTTCTGTTGTTATAGGCTCTTCCTCAACACCAATTGAAGAAGGTCGTAGAGGTCGATAGGTTGTCGTATAGTAACATCGGGATGACTAAAGTTTTCCCTAGAACACTTTTTTTGTTGTTGTAGGCTGGAATGAGAGGTCCCTCAACAGGCCAGGTGCGGGCAATGTGCAATCAATTTGGTGCGTCGCAACAAGTAATATAAAAAAAAAAAAAAAGGATCGCATGGTGCTTCTTCTTAACGGGCGCTACAATTCGGGGTGAACCTGGGCCTCAACCAACGTGCCCCTCCAATTAGAACGGTATTTTGCTAGCCTTTTCCATTGCCGCACATCTAGTTGGCTGAGGTCCTCTTCCACCTGTGTGCGCCATCTTGAGTGCGGCCGTCTTCTGCTTCGTCGTCCCCCGGGGTTAGATTCAAAGACTCTCCGGGCTGGAACTGTGGTGTCCATTCGCTCTACATGGCCCAGCCATCTTAGGCGTTGAATCCGTAGGTGCCTGACTAGACTCATGTCCCTGTCCACCCCTCAAAGTCCGTGGTTGAATCTTTTCCTCCATCCCCGGTCTGCGTTTATAGGCCCGAAAATCATGCGCAAAATCTTTCCCTCGAACCGACTAAGGGCTTTCTCATTCGCTTTTGATAGTGTCCATGCTTCTGCGCCGTACAGCAAAGCCGCGATGATAAGGGTCTTATATAGAGTCAACTTTGTCGTTCGGGAGAGGACTCTATTACTCAATTGCAAACAGCGATTGGTAAGAGTGATTCTGCGTTTGATTTTGGAACTGATATCGTTGTTCCAGGTCACCGTGGACCCAAGGTAGACGAAGTCCTTAAGTACCTCGAACTTATATCTGCCAATACAAACGTTCTGGCCAAGACGTCGGTGGTGAGCATCCTTTTTTGACGAAAGCATATATTTAGTTTTGCCCTCGTTTCCTGCCAAACCAATTTTCGCCGCCTCCATCTCAATACTCGCAAACGCCTCATTGTCATCTCGCTGTGATCTACCTACTATGTCAATGTCGTCGGCGTATGCAAGGAGTTGCGAGGATTTGAAGGAGATTGTGCCTCTTGTATTGGCGTGTGACATTTGCACAGTCATTTCTAATACATATGATGTTGAAGAAATCACAGGACAGCGCATCGTCCTGCCTAAATCCTTTTTTGACATCAAATATCAAACATCAAGCAGCGAGCATTCTCCAAAGTCATCCTGCAAAGTCTGACCACTTTAGCAGGGATGTCTAAGGTAGTCATGGCGTTGTAAAGCTTGTCTCTAATTACGCTGTCGTATGCGGCTTTGAAGTCGACAAATAGGTGGTGGGTGTCGACTTGAAATTCATTGGTTTTTTCCAGGATCTGCCGTAGTGTGAAAATTTGGTCGATGGTATACTTCCCTGGCCTGAATCCGCACTGGTAAGGACCTATCAGCTTATTTACAAAAGGCTTCAGGCGTTCACACAAAACGGCAGAGAAGATTTTGGAGGCGATGTTAAGAAGGCAGTAGTTGGCGCAGTCAGGGGGGTCTCCTTTCTTGCGGATTGGGCATACTATGAGACTCCTTTCCTCGGGCATGTTTTCCTCTGACCATATCTTACAGATGAGCTAGTGCATGCTCCTAAACAGCTCATCCCCAGATGCCTTGAAGAGCTCAGCAGTCCGTCTGTGCCAGTAGCTTTATTCGACCTGAGTTCCGATATGGCGATCTTAACTCCGTCGAGGTCAGGGGGACGGAATTCTCTGTGGTCTTCGTCGATTAGAAATGGATCATTCTGCCTGACAGCGGTATATTGACTGACATCGCCGTTATGTAGGCTGCAAAAGTGGTTTTTCTATATTCTCATCCCTGCAGGCTTCCGTTCTGGCTTTCGAACGTCACGCCTGCAGGAACACCTCTCCAAATCCTCAATCGCGCGCTTCTCGTGCTCTTTCTTCTTTCTTCTGAGAAGCTTATGCTCCTCCCTTCTTTTTAACTCGACCTTTCACGAGCTCACGAGCTGCTCGTGTTTCTCTATGCAGCGAGGCTTTATATGCCTCCTGCTTCGCTGTGTGAATCCTCCTGCACCAGGATTTCTTCGTGGTGGAGCCTTGAAATCCAAGACTTCAGATGCAGTGCCTTTCAGGGCTTGTTTGCAAGGTTCCACCGCTGTTCTATTAACAGCGTGGAGGGTTGAGGTGTATTGGAGAGCTTAAGGGAGACGCGGTAAAGGCACGAGCGGTTTCTGGCGATAGTAGCTTTCCGACGTCATAACTTTGTATTCTTACTCTACTCCGTTGCATTCGTGATATCCGTAGGCGCATCTTACCTACTACAGGATAGTGGTCCGAGTCGATGTTAGCTCCTCGGAAAGTTCGAACATCAAAAATAGTGGAAGAGTGTCTGACGTCGATTGCAATGTGATCAATCTGGGTGGGGGTCGATTGATCAAAAGACCGCCAAGTGCCTTTGTGTAAATCGAGGTGAGGTAAGCGCGTAGTGGCTATAAAGAGATTTTGGCCCGTCGCAAGATCAATCAGCCTGTGTCCGTTATCGGATGTTGTGTTGTGTAGACTATGTTTGCCGATGACTCGTTCAAAGATGCTTTCCTTACCCAGCTTAACATTGAATTCTTCTAGTACAATTTTGATGCCATAGCTGGGACATTGGGCATACGTTCTGTCTGGGAGATCGTAGAACTCATCTTTGACGGAGTCATCCTTGTCTTCCGTGGGAGCGTGGACGCAGATCAGGCTGATGTTAAACAATTTAGTTTTGATAAGGATCGTTATGAGGCGTTCGCTCACATGCCGAAAGCTTATAACTTTTCGCCTTAGTTCACCTTCAACAGCAAATCCGCATCCAAACAATTGTTGTTCTCTCTCCCTACAGCAGTTGCCGTAGTAGATGACGCAGTTTTTCATTCGCCTTAACCCGATCCATTCCATCGCATTTCCTGGATGGTGGTTAAGTCTGCCTTGTAGCGGTCTAGGGCATCCGCAAATTGTTCGCCTGCGCGTGGCCTATTTGGGAACCTAACATTCCACGTACAGGGCCGGAGGGTCGTCAACATTAGCCCGTTCCATTTTATCCGAGGCTTGTGGTTGTTTTGGAGTTTGTGTGTTTTTTTTTACGGTTGCGGCTTACTAGGCCGTAGCCCAACCGACTAATCCTGTTTTTTGGCGCAGGAGGCTCGCCATTCGCCCTTCCCCGATTAGCCGAGGAGCTTCTCCACTTCCCTAATGAAATTGAAAATGCTTCTCGTAGGAGCCGAGGTGATCCCCTCAGAAATCATAACTCACTGAGAAGGATACGCTTCCTAAGATGGCAAAGAACAGCATACTCACACAGTATGTATCTCTTCGTCCCCATGCCAGACGACGACACTCAGTTTTTGACGAGAGGCACTCACCTAAGTTTGACATTGTTTCTTTTGGCGAGGTCATGTAGGGCATCATGGCATTCCTTGATGGTTTCTGAGTTCGTGCTGTACGAACTCAGCGCTTTAAGCGCTGCTTGGCTATACGAGATAATGTTGATGGTTACTCCTCTTATGCCAGTCTCTAGATTAAGATTGACGCATGTTAGGATGGCATGTAGTTCTACTTGAAGGATGTCAGGTCTCATTCCCAGACCCATCGAGATCTGGCGCCAACGCCAGAAGCCATCTTGGAGCCATCCGTATACCACCTAAGGCCTTTGACATTTAGCAAGGGATCACTGTTTTCCCATGCTGAGCGATTTGGGATCAATATCTCAAATCTCTTGTCAGAAGTGAAGGTGTGTGGCAATGTGTTCGAAACCGTGGTAAACATATCCAGCTCGGGAAGGTTTTGTAATATGGACATGTGACCCTTTGGTTCTATTTGTTCCCGAACAAAGAATTCCGATTGCACTGCGTAATGCCAGCTTTTCGATAAAAAGGTGCAGTGGAGTGAGTCCAATGAGTGCTTCTTGGGCTGCCATGGGGCAGGTTGGCATAGCGCCTGTAATGCCGAGACAGGCTAGCCTCTGAGGGCGTTGAAGCCTAACAATTGTGGTTTTTTGCTCAACTTTTGTCCACCATACGGTGGACCTGTAGGTGACGATAGGTCTTACTATCGCGGTGTATAACCAGTGGACTACCTTATGTTAAAGTCCCCAGGTTTTACAGTAAGTGCATCGATAGGCCCACATGACCTTAGTCGCTTTTCAGAGACCAATTGGAGCGCAAGCTGCATGCGCTCACATGCAGTGGTTTCGCATTTGCCCGTAACAATGACTACTAGGTCATCAGCATATCCGATGACCTCGTAGCCCCGAGTGGATAGTAGTAGGTCATCGACGACTATCGACCAGAGCAGTGGTGAAATGACTCCTCTAGCCGCCGATACTGTCACTGAGACCTCTCCGCATGTGGCTGATATGATACGGCTATTTCGCACCGCCCTAATCCAGTGATTAGTGGTATAGCCTACACCCCTGCAGGATAGTGCAGTGGTGATTGAATCATAGCCAGTATTGTCAAGGGCCCCTTCAATGTCGAGGAAGGCGCAAATTGCGATCTCATTGTGTGTGAAACTATTTTCAACGCGAGCCACCAGGTGGTATAGCGCATTCTTAGTAGATCGTTCTTTGCGATATGCATACTGATTGGGATGCAGTGGTATTTGATTCTCCAGAATACCTCTAATATGGAGCTCTATCAGTTTTTCCATTGTTTTCAGAAGGAACAATGTCAAACTGACAAGGCGATAGGATTTAGGTTGTTCACTTGGCTTTCTAATCTTGGCGATAAAGACAAGATTGACCTCCCTCCAGATTTGGGGAATATATCCAGGGTTGAAACAGGACCTAAAAAGAACTAGATATCAGAGGTTTATCAATAGTGTTCTGTAAGATAGCAGGAAAGACACCGTCTTTGCCTGGGGCCTCATAGGGCTTAATTGAACCAATTGCCCACTTAACCCTATCAGGGCTAAGGTCTGCCAGAAAGGCTATTTGTTCTACTGTCGATGCTATTTTTGACGTTCGTTTGATCGTCAGAGGACATCGAGTGGGGAATAGAACCAGGGAAGTGCACCTCGGGCATAGTCTCCAGGATTGCGATTGACGATAAAGGTGCTGTCTGATTTGCGAAGCAGCCGGGTCCATTTATGTGTTCTTAGGATAGTGCCTTATGGAGCCGGGCCGCAGTTGGAAGCGAGTCTGTGTTCTCGCAATGTTTTCTCCAAGACATTCTCTTGGATTTCCTCAGTCCGAGGTTGAATTTCGTCAGTTCGAGGTAGACCTAGGCAAAAAGTCTTACGGTTTCGGCATGTAAGCGAACGCCTCATAACCATCCGCATCAAGGGTACACTGGGGAGTAACACCCATGCACATGCCCACGGAAGAAAAAGGTGATCGACTCAAGAATGACTTTTATGATTTCCTATACCGAACAAACGTCCAATGCCCCACTTATGACACCAAAATTATTCTAAGAGATTTCAACGCAAAGCTGGGCAAAGAAGACATATTTACATCGATCATAGGAAAGCGTGGCCTCCATAACACCACATCCGGGGGTGCCCGTGGTGCAGTGGTTAACATCATCGACCGCCGAGCGGAAGGTCTATAGTTCAATTCGCTTCATAGCCAAGAAAAAAAAAGTAATTCCTCAACGGACAAAAGTATGCAACGCAGTTGTGAATGAAAAGTTACCAGATGTACTGCTGCAGGCATAACACTCACAGTATATGGTCAACTGGAATTCATCCTGTGCGTATGCAATACGAAGAAGTGCTTGAACGAATTAGTACGGACTACAACCAAACACGCGGAATTCGGTCGGCTCTCGTCCTATATAGGACAACCACCCCTGAGAGTTAACGAACATCAACGAACCAAACCACTGCACTCCGTTCAGGTTGTGTGTCTATCACATCATAAGAGAATATAAAAACTCTTGAACCTGCGCGAGTTTCTAAAAAAAAAAAAAAAAAAAAATCCGACAACGGACTTAAGCTAATCGAGTTACTAGCGCGGCGTAACCTCCTTGTAGCAAGCACACGATTCCCCTATCTCAACATCCACAAGAGTACCTGGCGGTCTCCTGATCAATCGACCACCAACCAGATTGATCACGTTGCGATCGACGCCAGAGTAGGACTACGTAAGTTTGACATCTACAATCGCAAGGGACTGCCAGAATCTTTGCCGATCGTCTCTCCTCCAAGATCTCTCAAGATCCGCCCACGGCAGCACAAACAATAGAGACGCTGCCTCAGAGGATCTGGGTTTCAAACCACCACCACCTAGAAACCCCTGGTTCGATGAGCAATGCGAACAAGCCCATGAAGCAAAACAAGAGGCATATTAAGCCACGCTGCAACGACGAACGAGAGCTGCTCGCGAAATCTATGAGCAGAAGAGAAAAGAGGAGCAGAAGAGCTTCTCAGAAGAAAGAAAAGGGAATACGGAATGGAGATGGATGAAATGGATGGAGATCTGCTTCCGCAGGAATGACGCCCGGAAGTTCTACAATAATATAAAACGAACGCCCCATGGCTACAATGCCAGTGCGGAGGCCTGCAGGGATGAAAATTGGGAACTGGGAGTGAAATCACGGTCGATTCTGAGGATTTGGTAAGACCACTTTTGCAAACTGTATAACAGCGATGAGGCAGAATGATACATTCGTAGTGGACGACGATGTAAAAGAATTTCGTCCACCCGACCTAGACGGTATCAAGACATAATCACTCTTGTCAACCGCTGTTTCTTTGGGCTCAAGAGGCAATTTAGAAGTAGAGCCCTCTCTCGGAACACCATGGTGACACTGTATAAGACCTTGATCATCCCAGTCCTCCTTTACGGCGCAGAGGCCGTAAGGTCCGCTTTTGGACCTTAACAAAAGCGAATGAAGATGCCCTTGGAGCCTTCGAATCCATGGACTGTAGCGCCACTTACGTAAGTAAGTGTTGTAGGCTTCTGCTATTTGTCGGACACTTAGACGCAAACACTGGTCCATTATGCTGCCAGACAGATACCTACCTTTACTACCTTTTCCCCGTTTTGCGGAGAAAACTGAGAAGACGCTTCAGTGATGTAGAACTAAGAGATTCGGCACACGCCACGTCGGCCCCGAAGCTGCGCCACCGTGCGCGTACAAAGGCGGGACGATCACAGAGAATGTGTTTTGCTGTCCCGTCCTCTTCGCACATGCAGCACAGGTAGGCGTCTTACTGATGCCGAGCATGCAGAGATGCTAGAAACAGCTAGACCCAAGGTGGGTTCAGGTCCTGAGAAACTCTCCTCTAAGCCCGTTCTAGCGAATTCATCAGAGATCTCATTTCCTGGGATCCCAAAATGACCTGGGACCCAAGCAAGCCTTAGTGAGTTTAGTCTGCCAACTTTGTTTAGAAAGGCTTTAAGTTATACACTACCTTGGAGCTGGTTAATGGGGTTGCCGTGATGCAGTGGTAAACATCACCGACTGTCGAGCGGAAGGCCTGTAGTTCAAAGTATGTTAGGGGGTGGCCGTGGTGCAGTGGTTAACATCATCGACCGTCGAGCGGAAGGTCTATAGTTCAAATTCGTTCATAGCCAAGAAAAAGTACAATAATTCCTATACGGACAAAAAGTATGCAACACAGAGGTGAATGGAAATTGACCAGATGTACTGCCGAAGGCATAACACTCACAGTATACGGTGAACTCAAAATTCATCCTCGGCGTATGCAATACTAAAGTGCTCGAACGAATTACTACTAACTATAACAAACGCGGAATTTGGTTGGCTCTCATCCTATCTAGGACAACCACCTCTGAGAGTAGTGGATGAAAATCTACGACCCAAACCCCTTGCACTCCGACCAGGTTTGCGGCCGTATGTCCTAATGCTGGAATGAGGGTTAACGTGGACAAATCCGAGGTTATGGTTATTTCCATAACACCTGTCCAATGCACTCTACATGTTAGTGGAGTCCCATTGAAGCAGCCGGGGTCGTCGGGGTCTTCTTCACGAATGATGGGAGGAGTAATACTGAGCTTTCCTGCAGGATTGGTCAAACTAGATCAAATTTGAAACATACCGAGCTTGGTATCAAAGCCATGTAAGCGGCTTTTAACTCAGTATTTGTTACAACTCTCCTTATGGTCATGAAATTTGGGCATTGACTGAAGGAAAGAGATCGCGAATACAAGCTGCCGAAATGAGACTCCTTTGTGCTATTATGGGAGTTACCCGCCCGGATAGGGTGAGAAAGACAGCTGTATGCGCGGAGCTATTGTTGACCAGCTGCTTCTCCGAACGGAAGATGGTTTGGAATGTCGCCGTCATCACTACTTCCGAAGCGTGCCTTGAATGCAATACCATCAGGTAGGCGACCACTTGGCAGACTCAGGACGAGGTGGTTGGAGCAAGTCGAAAAGCTTGCCTGGGTGCGCTTGGGCATAGTTCCTGATGAATTAGAGTCGATGGCGGAGGATCAAGTGTCCAAGTCTAAAGAACCCACATCTTAGGATGAATTTCTAAATGCCCTCTTCCATCACGTCAAACTTTAGATTATTTTCCTATACCCCCTATGAGACTGAATGTTTCTTAGCCAATCTTTGCCGACCTAAGTCCATGCGTACCTCTACAGACACATGTATTGAACCATCATGTCCATATCGATCGATCAACGTAAATAGGATTACAAATGCATAGTCAAAACGTCCTGCAAGGCAAATTGATTACTTATACGCGTCTTGCCACACGTGAGCGTTACTATGGCTGCTGGCGTGCAAATCCTTGGTGAATACCGTCATCCTGGGAGATACATATTTGTTAGGGCAGTCAGTGTCGAATCAATCGATTATAACTGAAAGTCTAATCCAACTGCTTAATTAAACGCCTCGGGCTATTGACTGATGAAGCCACCAAGAGGAAGAAATGCTTTTCCTTCACTGTCGCACTAGTCCTTTTCTTCGATTCCTTGCTTCTGTTACTTGGCCTCGTTGTCGCCTTTTAGTGGCCCCGCATTCTCGTCCGTATTAAGATGAAGTGTTCTCCCTCAACTCGACTACCATCACGTTGCCGTATGCCGTGGATCCACGTACCCGGACACGTCCGTCTTTATCGTGTTGCAAGTTGGTCGTCCAATTTGTTCGACGAGGACATTTCATTACGGACCAGAGAGTTGTTCTATTTTGGTTTTTTCGTTCCTGTACTCTGTAACTTCTACTAGCAGTGGCCGGCGAGTATTTATGACCCGACTCGCGGCACCAAAAAAACAAAAACAAAACAAAATACCGAACGAACGCACATCGCCTTTCACTACCGGCCCCGCCAATGAGGCATATTAATCTTCGGTCCGTCATCCCACTCGGTCGGGGATGTTCCCGGTCGGTGTGTCCGCTTATCGACTATATTCCCATGAATGCCCTCGAGCGGCGCGTGTACCATCAAATGCAAAAACGCTTCCACACACCAGCGTTGCACTAATACCGGACGCCTACTCATCAGTTAATGACTATCAAAAAGGAGAGCACTTTGCATTAGGTCCATAATTTATCTCGCGGCTGTGTGTCCCCTCGCATGGAGGCCTCAAGAAGGTGGCATTGGAGCTGGTGCTACAGTGCTGGTGAGCTCTGGAGGATTTGGTGGCTAGTGGTGGTCTTGTGTCGAACACACACAATGACCACAACGCACCGGCTGCGGTTTTGGCCATTCCCCATGTACTGGTCCATTGCGCTGCGGTGTGGTTTATTTTTTACCTTTTCCCCGGAGGCGGTGTGTTCGTTTTTTTTTTTTGCTGGAAATATGGAACTGGTTTGTCAACTAAATGGCAAATGACAGGTGCTCCATTTCTTGCGAGAAATAGCGGTGCGTGGTGGCCGTTGCCAATGTCCGCGGATGGCGGTGGTGGCAGCCGTTGTGCGTGGAATGCAAACGTAGGTGCGTAAGGCGTGCGTTCAACCGGGACGGGGAGTTTGGTAACGATAAAGGAAGAACACCGTTTTCATTATGAAATTGCTGCGTAAAAATTCCTCGTCAACAGAATGAGGACATTCTCGTCTTCGGTTGCTCTTGTTTTTTGTTTTTGCCTTAAGTGTTATGTTAAAGTGGCCGCCTTACGTTACAGTGCTGCTCTTCTTCTGGGATTTTGATGAGATTAACTTGTTAGGGCGTATTGATTGGGATTTTGTTTTTTGCCTTTATTGAGCTGCACATGCCGGTGAATGGTTAACAGGAATTATGCGAGTAGAGTTATGGAGCTGCAACTTAGCAGATGCGAAATTAATTTAAATAAAAATGACATTGCTGTGGGACTACTACCTACTACCACTATTAGGTAGGGTCACTCGCCAGCACGCTGGTAGTTTAAGGTATTGGTGTTTTTCGTTAAACATTGTAAGCATATCGCGCAGTCATAGAGTGTTTCGTTTTGGATGGATTAACCTTAAGGAAATTCATCTGAAGTTGACAAAAGTTTACAGGGACTCCGCACCTTCGATGTCAATCATCAAAAAGGGGATAGCCGAATTTAATAGTTCTCGCACACCCCTCGAAAATAGGTAATCCTCGTAAAGGGTGGCAAGAAACCCCAACTCTTAAGTGTGTCACTTAACACGTTTGATCTTTGAAATTGAGACACTTATTCGTGTTAAACTATATACGTATGTGTACTATATTTCGTGTATTGAATAAAAACTCTATGCAGACAGGCCCATCTAGAGAAACAGAATGCATACATGGCTACACTGCATCGACGGACGAGAGCTGCCCGCGAGCTCAATGAACAGAAAAAGAGGGAGGAGCATGCGCTTCTGACAAGGAAAAAGAAGGAGCACGAGACGCGCGAAATCGAGGAGATGGAGAGATGTAATTGCAGGAAAGACGTTCGGAAGTTTTACCAGAAAATAAAACGAACATGCCAGGGCTATAAAGCCAGAGCAGAAGCCTGCAGGGATGAACACGAACAACTAGTAGTGGAGTCACAGTCGATGCTGAGATTGTGGAAGGACCACTTCTGAAGACTGTATAACGGCGATGATAGTCAAAATGCCGCCGTCAGCCAGAACGAACCCTTCACAATGGACGAAGTCGAAAGAGAATCCCGTCCACCCGACCTAGACGATGTTAACATAGCGATATCGAAACTTAAGTCTTATAAAGCAGCTGGCGATGAGTTGGTTAGGAACATGCACCAACTCATCTGCAAGATACGGTCGGAAGAATGCATGCCCGATGAATGGCATCTCTGTATCGTTTGCCCTGTCCATAAGAAAGGAGATGCCTATGACTGCGCCAATTAAAGAGGGATAAGTCTCCTGAACATTGCGTATAAGATCCTCTCGCCGTACTGTGTAAGCGCCTGAAAGCGTTCGTGGACAATCTGATATATGTTATTCCTACCAGTGTGATTTCAGGCCAGGAAAATCCACGATAGACCAAATATCTACACTACGGCAGATCTTGGAGAAGACCCATGAATTCCAGGTCGACACGCACCATCTTTTCGTCGACTTTAAAGTCGCTTATGACAGTGTTTATAGAGACGAGCTATACAGAGCCATGTCACGTTTTAACATTCCTGCCAAACTCGTCAGACTGTGCAGTATGGCTATGGAAAATTCCCGCTGCTCCATTAAGGTCGGAGATGGACTAATCGAGACCTCCGATGTTAAATAAGGTTTTAGATAGGGTGGCGCACTGTCATGTGATTTTTTTAACATCATACTTGAAACGATCGTGCGGGACTCTGCGGCCAATACAAGAGGTACGATCTACTTCAAGTCTACACAATTGCTTGCCTACGCAGATGACATCGACGTTATCAGACAGAAAAGGGAAACGTAATAAGGCGTTCGCAAGCATTGAAGCAGAAGCGGCTAAAGTGGGTCTAAGGATAAATGGGGACAATACCAAATATATGCTGTCATCAAAAAAAGACGCGCAACACCGACGTCTTGGTCAGAACGTCACCTTCGGTGGCTATATTTTTGAAATAAACAAGAACTTCGTCTACCGTGGCTCGAAAGTGACAAGCAGCAACGACACCAGCGCTGAGATAAAACGCAGAATAACTCTTGCCAACCGCTGCTTCTTTGGGTTCAAGAGGCAACTGAGTAGTAGAGCCCTCTCTCGAAAGACTAAGGTATCCTTCCACAAAACGTAAATCATCCCGATCCTCCTCTACGGCGCTGAGGCTTGGACGTTATCAAAAGCGGACGAAGAGGATCTTGGGCATCACCGCTCCGGCCCGAAGAGTCTTCGACACCAACCCTGCGCGCACAGGTAGAAAGGGACCTCAACCAACTTTGCCTGAGGCACTGGAAAGATCGTGCCGGCTGGAGAGGCTTGTTGGTTGAGGCCCTGGTTCACCCCGAACTGTAGTGCCATCTAAGAAGAAAAAGAATGACACCCTAAGTGTGTTGCAGGGACACACTTATTAATAGTCAACACAATTCGGACACATCACTCAAACAAAAGGGACATTTTTCAACTACTATATGCAACTATGCCAGAAAGTAATTTGCGAATCGGATCCATGGCGTAATGGTTAACCCACTAGACCTTCAACTCAGTGGTCCGATTTCAAGTCTCTATGTCTGCAGCTGCCAAAAACAAAGACACTCAACCTCTCCTTTCCAACTCCCCATTGGTCCTTCGAGCCGGATGGCATGATAATCATGATGTTGCTTCACAAAAACAGGAAACGATCAATCCAATCAATCAAAAAACAAAGAACAATGCTTCGGGCTTCGCTTCGAAGCTCGAAGTGTGAGGGCTAGATGAGTTGTTTTTTTTTTTTGTCGGTTGCGAAAAACGTCCATAGGTATCAAGAATATGGGATCACTGTGTTGGGAATTCAGTGTATTCAACTTTACACCATGGGTCGGGATCTCAGTTGGCTTTCTGGCGAGGTTTGTGGGTTAACACACTTAAAATTGCATCTTTTGGTGTGTTGCAGTTACACACTTACCAGTCGTGTCTGGATTCAATCGATTACCAGCAGTGCCTGCATTCAATCGATCTTGTGCAGGGCTTTATTACCACAGACGGAATCTGAGTCCAAAACTACATGCCAAAAACGAAACAGCAGACCTAATACTGGCTAGAAACCCATGGTTCTGGCGGAAAAATCTTGATGCCAAAGCTATCCTGTTAATTAATTACTTTGCAAAAGCCCGAACAATTACAGGGGAATATTCTTCCAATCTTCTTGACCAGCTGTACGCGAAGACCTGTCTTGAAGGAGAAAAAAATCATTTTTAACCAGGGCAATGTGCCTGTTCACAAGGGTGTGTTGGCGATAGGATCACTACGTGAATTGCTCGGACATCCTACTATTCTCATGAATTTGTACCTCCTGATTTGAGCCGATCGATACTCAGAACAGCATACAGCAACAGTGGCAAACAATTTGATGCAACATTAAGTAATGGCCCAGAAGCACTCAGTGTAGATATTACATATTAATTACATATTACAGAATTAATCGCAAAGTCTTACTCAACGCCATGGCCGAATTCGGGAACCCGGGAAAACTATTCCGGATGTCTCGAGGCGCTAACAAACAATGGATGTACCGTGCAGTTCGACCCCAGGGCCCCCGAGCCTTTTGAAACCTGCACCGGATTTCGGCAAGTAGATGTGCTGTCTTGCAACTTCGGCAGCTATAATTTCGAGGTGCTGAAGAAGTTCACATACCTCGGGACAAATATAAACTCCACGAATGACATCAAAGTGCAGATTCGGCGCACAAGCACCCTCGGCAACCTCGGCAACTATTTTGGCTTTTCAAAACCGCTAGGGTCCAAACTCATGTCCGGAAGAACCAAAACTTTTATCCTGCCAGTCCTGCTATATGGAGCCGAAAGCTGGACAATAAGCAGGACAGCAGAACTGATCCTTGACTCCTTCGAGGGAAGAATTCTGCGATCTGCGTCCTGTCTGGGACTAAGGCGAATGAAGGAGATGACATAACCGCGAACTTTATGAGCTATACAAAGATGTGGATAAAGTCTGGAAAGCAAAAATCCATCGACTACGGTCGATTTGGTGGTTCGGCCACATCGAGCTTGGTTCGAAAAAAAAGGGGAGACCGAACCTGCGGTATAAAGACCAAGTGATGGTGGACGTTAGACAACTTGTTCTTTCCAACTGGGGGGACCAAGTATGGTAGGTTATATTAACCCTCCATGGGTTGTTGGCCTGAGAAATAAGTACCCTAATTCAGAGGAGCCTTAAATCAGCAAACTATTTTAGAATAAGAGCACAATAGCTTAGCTGTCCGAACATAATCAAATGCTTCTCTCTTTCCTCATACTTACTCACATATAACTGCCTATTGAAAATCGGACTTAACTTGACATTTTTAGCAATCGGCGTTAGAGTAATGTTACGGCGCAATCGGAAAAGCCTGGCTATTTAAGTTTGGTGTCAAAGTTATAGGCTATTTGGAACACGGCGTCCTCCGCTTTACTGCTTTCCGAATCAACCGTGTAAGTCTAAATTAACCTCTTAGACGATAAACCCAAAAAACCTTAACTGGCAGAGAGCATACTCTGTCTTTTATTGAAGATCATAGTAATCAAGTACATATTGGCCATTATTATCGACGATCCGTCGGCATGTTACGAGCACGTTTATAATTGCATCGGTATAGATGTTTGGTAGCCTATTGGCGAAAAACTTGGCTAAGTAACTTTCAGGGTCTGTTCGGCTGGCTATTTTCTACCATAAAGGGTGATTTGTCAAGACCGGCACAGATGGTGGCCAAATCGTGCAGGATCTGGGCTATACGGAGGACGCAATAAAACTTTCCAACCAAGTTCCTTCAGTTTGATCTGAGACATCAAAAATGTACGAGGCCTGTTACTGTCATGGATGTACACAACTTTTTTTCTGTTGGCTCATTTCTGTTGCCCTTTCTTAGTTGCTACGTTCAAACGGTGGAAGTGTGCAAAATAGAAGACTAAGTAAACCGTTTCGCTAGGTTGTAGCAGCTCTTATTGGACAATGCTCCTCCAGTCCTACGAAACACTAAGCATAACCTTGTTTGCAATTAATTCAGGTTTAGAGGTCGATTATAGAGGGCCTCCGGCTTTAAGCAACGATCGTAAGCGTAGGATATTTTCATGCTTAGTCCATTTTTAACGCCTGTACACTGCAAATGCTAGTGTGTTAAGCAACACGCAAAAGTGTGTAAGATGAAACATACGTATAAGTGTGTCATTTGACACACTTTAAGATTAAGTGTGTCACTTAACACATTTAATCTTTGGAATTGGGACATTCATTCGTGTTGAAACTATAAAACGTTCTATTGCGTGTCATGAAAATAAACTCTTATGACACGAGGACTAGATGAGTTTTTTTGTTTTTTTTTTTTTATTCCCTACGAAGAGTCTTCACAGCGACCTTGAAATTGTGTGTTAACTATTACACCATGGCTCCGGATCGCAATTTGTTTTCTGGAAAATTCATGACAACACATATAAAATTGCATTAAAAATTACTACAATGAAAACACACATGTTGGTGTGTTGCAGTAACACGCTTACCATTTATAGTACAGTAACTTGCCTCAGAAAAGGTTCCATTTGCTTTTCAGCAGCGTATGGTAATTCGATCCATCGAATTTCTTTGCGTTACTTCATGCGGTATCCAGACTTCGAGCTTCTTTGGGAAGCCTACTCAAGTTAATTGATTTCAGACTATCACGTCCCTACCCTCCGCCGTCTTCAGCCAAAATGGAGTCGAGTCGATGAATATTCCTGAAACCGCTCCGGCAGAGGTGGCGAGCTATGGTTACGTAGCAAATTGCGACGAGACTTAAGTACTACAATGCTACTGCGGGAGTCCCTCAGGGCGCAGTACTTATAGTTCTTCTGTAGAACATAAGGTATGATGGAATTCTGTGATTACCGCTGCCACAGAGAGTCAAGATTATCGGTTTCACTGACGAGTCTGCCACAAATGAAGCGTTCGTCAGGATCAAAAATTGGCTAGAGTCTGCCGACCACAAGACGGAAGCTGTCTTTGTAACCAGCCGAAAGACTGTGGGATACACAAACTTCTGGGTTGGGAGGCTGCCAATCAGGTTTAAAGGGTAATGCTCGACAGCCGACTTAATTTAAAAGCCCATGTCGAATACTGCAGTAAAAAGTCGTCACAAATGCATGCATCGCTTTCCAGAATGTTGCCAAACATCGGTGGACTAAGATATGCTAGGAGAATTCTGCCTTCCAGAGCGGTAAGCTCAATACTCCTATATGCTGCGCCGGTCTGGGCGGGAGCCATTACAACGAAGCAGACGAGAATAAAGAACTTGTCTGCATACAGGCTCTGAACAATAGGGACAATATGTGATTTCTGGACAATCTCGGCTGAAGCCGCCTGTATCATAGCGGGTATGGTCCCCATCGATATCCTCGCCAATGAGATGCATAGGGTTTGCCTTAGGAAAGCGCAGCATCCGTAGCAATATGGCAAGCTAGGTGGAACAACACGACAAAAACCTGATGGATCTAGAAGCTGATCCGTACGATCGAGGTTTGGGGAAAAAAAGCACACGGAGATTACTATTACCACCTTAGGCGATTCCTATCAAGTCACAGGAGCTATCAAAAATATCTCCACAAATTTGGGCACGTTAACTCGCCCTTCTGCCCAGAATGTTCAGAGAAAGAAGTCGACGTGGAGCACGCCAACGTGCAAAATGAGCTAGGAAGACTAGTAAGAATAAGAAGACCTGGAACGGTCGATTTGGAGCACATAGCATAAGTTGCTAACCAGCCCCGCGAAGTTATTCCACACGACAGTCCCGCGGGGAGAGTCGTTGATGAGTGCAGGTAGTACGTAGGCGCTTCGAGTATTCGGGTTTGCGAATCGTACATGTCAGTAGCCCGGGCTACAGGCATCTTTTGAAGGTTACACATCTAACTCATAAGGTAGCTAATATGGGCATCAGTACCCTCAAGGACATCCGAACAGTTAGTATAAAACTGCAATGCCAACAGTCCTTCTCACTCCCATATCCAGAGCCGAAACGCCTACATACGTTTACATAAAACTGAATTTCCACGCTTCCCTTTGACGCCTCCGAATCATCAGAGGTTCAGTGGCATATTAAATCATATTCCCTAGTAAATGCCATTCCGTCTGTCAGGAACTCGCCATAAAGTTCTAGCTTCACGCTTGCTGCCTGTTCGCAATTCCCATCATTCCCATCACACCGATTTGCCTCGCATCCCTCCCTCCTGCTATCACTTATCCACTCAATCCACTCGATGCATTCAATCCGCTTGGCTGTCGTCTTGTCTGCACAATTAAACAACAAAGCGGTACGCGGCAGCGATGTTGATGATGATGACGACGACGACGACTACCATAGCGGCAATGCCCAGGTTCCAATGGTGCGGTGTGGCAGCAGGAATAATCACAATAACAATAACTCATAACGCAGCGCAAGAAGTAATAATGCGTGCACATTTAGCGGATCATAAGCGACGTTTAACGATGCCGGAGCAATTAAATTTGATTTACGAGGCATCTTTCGCGCAACTCCTTCTTTCACCGCCATCCTGCCCATCCGCCATCGGATCGCTTGTGGACGGATTCACACATTCAGATTCACATACAATCGGACTCGCCAGAAGCCGAGGCAGAAGCATAGTGGTTGCGGTTAATTGTTTGCAAGAGATTGCAACACTGTCTTGCTCATTACCAGCATTCCATTGCCACCGATTCCGAGTCGGGTGTTGCGATGGCGCATAATGCGGGCGGCGGAGGGCGGTTGTTGTACCACGGTTGCAGTTAAACGTCTAATTGCTCCTAATTTCCAAGCAATTACTGCCATAGAGGCGCACTACCCGACTCCCGCATGCCAAAAAAAAAATCTCTCCGACGCAATCTGCTGTGTCCAGACTCCAGAGTCGTCGCTATGGATGCCTGGCCCTGACAAATTGACACAATTTATTGTGTGTCAATTGAATCTGGTGAGATTGTTTGTCGATCCCCGGTTCCGAGGGTGGACTGGCGTTATATGTACGTCTGTGTAGCCGTGTGAGGAAGGGGTGAGTGATTGGGAGTAATAATCAATGGTCGATTCAATGTGACATCAATTGACAAATGCGGGTGGAATCTGGTTGGTAAGACGGATGGAGGACACGAGGTTCGATTTCGTTTATCGTTTTGTTGTTCTGTCATTTTATCATTTGACGGTTGTGGTTGATTGTCATCTACTCGTAATTGGGCAATTTGATTCAATTCGGGTTTTTGGAATTTGGAATTGATTTTGCGCGTTGAGGGGCGCGTTGATTTTGCGGCTTTGTGGGAAGATGCTGGTCTGATGAGTTTCAATTGCTTCGAAACTGGGTGAGCTTGTCAACGACACTAACGAAATACAAGCGTCGAAGTAGGGAGGTGAGAATCTTTCCTGACAATAGGAATGTTGTGATTTCAAATTTGGGTCTGCCGACTCACGTATGTAGGCCGAGCCAGTTGTAGTGAACATTTCTTATAAATGGCATCGGTGAGTCTTATTGATAGTGTGAATTCGCATCTACTTTCCTGTGCCTCATTTGATAAACACCTTGAATGGCTAAGTTCCACCGACGGTAAGAGAATCAGGTATTCTCTTAGACTTCCTTATAGAAAAACCAACAAGAACTCTCAATGAAACACCCGCCATCTCATGTTCGTTGTTAAGTCCAGACAACCACAGTCGATTCCAGATGTAGTCGCCCTTCCCAAGTAACGCAAAGAAAATGTGAATAGCTCGTGCAATATAGAAGGAGCATGAGAAGCAGGAACGACGTTCGAAAGTCTTCAGAGTAAAACGAAAATGCCAAGGCTTAAAAGCCAGAGCGGAAGCCTGCAAAGATGAAGATTGACACCTCGTAGTTGAATCACATGGGACTGGCAAAACGAACTATACGCTGTCCTCGGAAAATGACACGAACCACCGGCATCTTGGCCCGGGCGCACATATTGGCAGGTATAATTTCGAGGTGGTCAAGAACTTCATCTACCTAGGCTCCGCAGTAACATGCAGCAATGACGCAGTATAACTCTTGCTCGTGCAATGTAGAAGGAGCATGAGAAGCAGGAACGACGTTCGAAAGTCTTCAGAGTAAAACGAACGATGAAGATTGACACCTCGTAGTTGAATCACATGGGAAAGGCAAAACGAACTATACGTTGTCCTCGAAAAATGACGAGAACCACCGGCATCTTGGCCAGGGCGCACATATTGGCAGGTATAACTTCGAAGTGGTTAAGAACTTCATCTGTCTAGGCTCCGCAGTGACATGCAGCAATGACGCAGTATAACTCTTGCCAAGCGCTGTTTCTTTCGGCTTGAGAAGCAGAGCCCTTTCTCGAAAAACCAAGGTGACCATACACAAGACCCTTATCATCCCAGTCCTGCCGGTCCTTACCGAAAGCGGATGAGGAGACCCTTGGTCGTTTTGAGAGAAAAAATCTGCGATTTTCGGCCCGACCTGCATAAATGGGGAGCGGAAGAGAAGACTTAATAGTGAACTGTATGGGCTGGCCCCGAAGATCTTTGAATCTAACCCCGAGGAGCGACGCGGTCGAGGACCGCCAAATCTAAAGTGGCGCAACCAAGTGGAAGAGGACCTTAACCAAATAGACATGCGGCAATGGAGACTGCTGACGAAAGATCGTGCCACCTCTGGAGAGTAGTGAACGAACATCTACGACACAAACCCCTGAACTCCGTTCAGGTTGTGTGACAAACATAAGGCTAGGCGCGAATTTAGACACGTATAGCACGCGTGAGGTGACATAATACGAGTGCCATGACGCGTACGTGCCAAACGCGTAGCGTGGTGATCCGCAAATTGAGACGCAGGTACTCGCAGATCGAACGCATAAGAGTGGTCAATTCCTAATTTTGTCTTCATATAGTTGGCACATTGGGTATCATATAGTTCTTGATGAGCCCTAACTGCTTCTATTCATTTTTCTTCTGCCATTTCTCCAAAACCAGGAACCACACGCGAGAGAATGGCACGTGAAACTGTGTCTTCACTACTGCGCCGCACGTCGGTCGGCTAGCGCGGGTTTACACGTGTTTACCAATTTGCGCCATTCTATTGAATTCTGTAGTTTACAGAAAAATGCGTCAAGCTGCGCCACCTCACACGCGCTATACGTGTCTCAATTTGCGCCTGGCCTAAGAGTCTCTTGAACCTGCGCGAACTTGAAAATAAAATCAAATCTGTAGGCGATGTAACAATGCCAAAGACACCATTGAGCCGCAGAAAGTCCAGAATGACAAACAAAGCAACAGTAACAGGGGAGGACTTTCAAGGGGTGGCAGTGGTGGAGTGGTTAACATCATCGATCGTCGAACGGAAGGTCTATAGTTCAAATTCGTTCATAGCCAAGAAAAAGTACAATAATTCCTATACGGACTAAAGGTATGCAACACAGAGGTGAATGGAAAGTGACCAGACGTACTGCTGCAGGCGTAACACTCACAGTATATGGTCAACTAAGAATTCATCCTCTGCTTATGCAATACTAAAGTGCTCGAACGAATTATACCACGGACTATAACCAAGCCCGGAATTTGGTCGGGGCTCTCGTCCTATCTAGGACAACCACCCCTGAGAGTAGCGCACGAACATCAACGACACAAACCACTGCACTCCGTTCAGGTTGTGTCTCTCTTGAACCTGCGCCAGTCTCTAAAAAAATTAAGAAAAAAAAAAAAAAAAAAAGGAGAGATCCCATCTAGAGATGTTGTCAAATTTGTCATCACGTAGAAGGGGGTACAATAGTCCATAATGGTCGCGTTACGAGTGTCGTAATGAGACACACCCCAATTCCTTCAATTCAATTCAAACTTAAGTTGAGTTCTCTAATCAAGTGCATCTATGACAGCACCTGCTAGACATAATTCAAAACTGCGCGATACCACTGATAGAAGACCCCACCATTACCAATCCCTCAGTTTCGCTGGAACATAGCAGAAATGTCTCCTGCCTGAAACCATTCGTGGACAATTTGACAGGTTCCTATCAATGCGGCTAAACGCCACGAAATCTACGAGAGATCAAATATTCACACTGCGGCGGATCTCGGCGAAGACCCCTGAAATTCAGGTCGACATACACCGCCTTTTCGTCGATTTTAAGGCCGCATATGACAGTGTCTACAGGTGGCGAGTTATATAGAGCCATGTTATGTTTTGACATCTCCGCCAAACTTATCAGGTTGTGAAGGGTGACAATGGAAAATTCTCACTATTCCATTAGGGTCGGTAAGGATCGATGTCAAAAAGGATTCAAACATCGCGACGCACTATCATGTGATTGTGCATCATTCACTGGCCAATACAAGAGACACGATCTATTTCAAGTCTGCACAATATCTTGCATACGCTGATGATATTGACATGATTGGGAAAAGGGATTGGGATAGGCGAGATGTTAATGAAGCTTTTGTGAGCATTGAAGCAGAAGCGGCTAAAGTGTCACAGAATGTCTCTATTGGCAGCTACAACTTTGACTAGTCAATAATTTCGTCTACATTGGCTCACTGGTTGCAAGCGGCAAGGACACCAGCGCTGAGACTAGATGCAGAATAACTCTACCAAACCGCTGTTCCTTCGAGCTCCAGAGGCAATTGAGAAGTAGGGCCCCCTCTTTGAAAACTAAGATGACCCTTTATTAAACCTTCATCATCCCGGTCCTCGTCTATGGTGCAGAGATTTGGACCTTATCAAAAAAGTCGTTTCGAGAGGAAAATGTCGGGTACAATCGGTACCCGATCCCGTTTGTGCTGACGGAGAATGGAAGAGAAGATTCAACCACTAGCTGTACGGGCTGCACAAAGACATCAGCCTAGTACGACGTCTACGGATCCAACGTCTAAGATGGCCATTTAGAGCGAATGTACAGCACAGCTCCGGCTCGAAGAGTCTTCGACTTGAACCCGGAAGGACATTTCAGAAGACGGCCGCATTTAAGGTGGCGCAGACAGGTGAAAAGGGACCTTAACCAACCGAGCGTGCGACACTGGAAACAGCTGGCGAAAAATAGCTGAAAAGGCTTGTTGGTTGAGGTCCAGGTTCACCCCGAATTGTGGCGTCACCTAAGTAATGTAGAGGACTGAAAGTCCTATGGAGAAATGTTCAGAACATTTTAACAACAAGCTTCACCGATAGAATAAAAGAGGCATTGAGAGCCTCTTTTAGTATCATCGAAGAATAGCGTACGGTGACAATCTGGGAAATGCTGGTTGAGACATTTCAATTTCAGATATCATTCAAATCCATCCAAGAGCGCCGTCCTATACTTTTTTATGAATGAAGATCCTCAGGAGGCCGTGGCGACAGTAGGAGCCGTCTTCCAGCGAGTGCACAAGGTGAAGTTGCACTTTATATTTCCTTCTATTCAATTATACCACCCTTAATCCCGACAATAAACACCAAAAAAGAAAAACCTCATAATGGGCTTTCCTTTAACCCCTCTTCCCAGCCATATACTCCCACGAACTGCTCTCCCCCGCCTCTCCACCTACTGCTTGCTTCATTCATTCTCATATGACCAAACCCTCTAAATCCATCTCAACTCCCAGCGATCCTTCCTCAGTTACGAATTCTACCAACCCTTTCACTTACATATACTATTTCAGCCTCCACTTCAGTTACTTCTGCCGTCTTGTATAGTCTCATATAAGTATTTCAGATTAGCCGTGTCCCTATCGACCTTGGTCGAATCTGGTACAACTTGATTCTTAATCAACACCATCCCACCATAAACAAGATCAACCCCATTCATTCGGAAGCTGACTTTGCTACACTTAACAACTTGGTTAACATTCCAAATTTTAGCCTCTGACCCCATTGTAGCCGCCTCTTGCAGTGCTCCGCAAGGCAGTCATCTTGGTCCTCTAATATTTGTCTTGACCGTAATGATGTATATTTCATCCTAAAAAAAACTCCAGTTTGTCAATCATAGTTCAAATTCGGTTCATAGCCAAGAAAAAGTCATTTCTATACGGACGAAAAGTATGCAACGTAGTTGTGAATGGAAAGTGACCAGACGTACTGCTGCAAGGATAACACTCACAGTATGTGGTCAACTGAAATTCATCCTCTGCGTATGCAATACTAAAGTGCTCGAACGAATTTTACCACGGACTATAACCAAACCCGGAATTTGGTCGGCTCTCGTCCTATCTAGGACAACCACCCCTGAGAGTAGTGAACGAACATCAACGACCCAAACCACTGCACTCCGTTCAGGTTGTATCCCAAACATCATAAGAGTATAACTCTTGAACCTGCGCGAACTATAAAAAAAAAAAGCAGGACAATATCGATTCCGGCAGACTCCGTCGCACTCTACAACAACCTTGACTCCTTCAGTACTCGGTAAATAATACGGGATCTAGGTGATAAGGGGCTCGATATTATCTCGCGTATGCTAGTCAACACCGGTCTCCATACTACAGGGTCTTTCATTAACCTCTTCGTTTAAAAAGCTTTTCGATGCCATTATATATGGAATATAACACCATTCAAATGTCTAGCGCGGCTTCTATGGGTGGCGCGGATCCGAAATGTCCAATTTTCCATGACTGGCGCATAAATCAGGCTGAATTTGACCGATGGAGGGCCGATGGCTATGAGGGCCGCTGTGGTTTGTGCCTTATTCACATAGACCTTCGACTTTAGAAAACCCGACAAGAAAAAGTTGAACGGGGTCACATCGCACGATCTCGATGGTCAGTTCACATCACCTCCATGTAAGGTGACCATACCCTCGAATCCCTGGTGCAGAATGTGGCGCGACCTGTGTGGCATGTAGTGCCGTCCTGCTGAAGCCGCATGCCGTTGGTGTACATATAATCGAATCAGGCCAAGAGAAGAAGCGCTCGCCGTTAACGGTTATGGCCTGGCTAACGTCAAAATGTGGACCAATAACGCCGCCAGCCCAAATTCCACACCAAACATTGATTTGTTCGGCTTTCATTGGACACTATTGGATCTCATGTGAATTGGTATCGTCCTAAGGTCGACATTTTGTTCATTGACGTACTCATTCATCCAGAAATGGGCCTCATCGTTGAAGATGATTTTTCGATGAAAGTTCAGTTTCCAACTGCTCCAGAGCCCATTCAGCGAACACACAACGTTGTCTATTGTCATTTGCTTTCAGGTCCTGGGTCAGTTGAATTTTGCACGGGTGCAGGTCCAAGTCACGTTGCAAAATTCGCCAAGTTGTGGTCTGCGAAAGGCCAAGTTCTTATGAGCGAAGCGAACTAGACTGCCTCGGATTCTCCTGTACACTCCCACGGACAGCGGCGATGTTTTCGGCAGATCTTGCGTTTCGTCGAAGTACATGTGTTGATTTATCATTTACTGAATCAGTGGACTCAAATCTATCCAGCACGGATAGATAGTGGATAGCGGATAGTCCTCTAGGTAGGACGATTATGGCGACCGTAAAATGGGCGAAGCGCACGGAACGCTGCCCGAACAGAACACCAACTTACCACATTACAAATCGAAGCTGTTTCGCATAGATTCTTGAATTTTGCCTTAAGGGGTCCTCCATGGTCTGATAGCAGTGAATTACTACCCTACGTAGATCGACTGCAGTTGATCGGCTTACAAGCTCTGAAAAAAATGTCAGAAAGTAGCCGCAACCTCTTTGTGTACCAAATGTTACCTGGAACTCTCGACTCTACTGCCCTTCTGGAAAAGATTTCACTCAACACCAATCCTCGTCGCTAAAGGTCTATACCGCTTGTTCGACTCGTCCTTCATCGTACCAACTACGGCCAATTTGAAGGCGTTTGTAGAATGTTACTTTTAGCTAACAAATCAAAAATGTCCTTCGGCGTTCACTCATCTATTGGCGAATCCAAGGCTAGCTTCTCTCAATCACTCCTGTTGTTTGCGATTTTATTTCCCCACAGGTGAAAGGGACTTACAGTCTTACTGCCGGTTCCAAACGGCGAATTTCGATAAGCTTTCCTTGATAATTATACTACAGGGGGCCTTGTCAGAACCCCGCTTAGGAGAAGCAGTGCGAAAAACATGTGCGACGACATGGCTGCTGTCGGGATTCGATCCCGTGTCAATGGCATCAGAGGCCACCACACTACCTACTGCGTCACGGCGCTCTCTGTATATATCAGATCAATTAGTACAATGCCCTCGGCGAAACCAGGATAGACTTGGTATTTTACACAGAAATTACGTCAGCCGGGACAGCTCTCAAGTAGTGGGCCTCAACCAATAAGCCTTTTCAGCTAGCACGATACTTTGCTAGCTATTTTTTAGTCTCCTTAGATGCGGACGTCCTCTGCAACGTCGTTCCCCGGGGTCGAAGTCGAAGTCTCTTCGGGCCGGAGCTGTAATGTTCATTCATTCCAAAAGTGCTAGCCATCTTAGAGATTGAATCCGAAGACGTCGTACTAGGCTGATGTCACTGTACAGAGCGCACAGAAGATTATATCTTCTCCTTCATTCTCCGTCAACACAAACAGGACCCTCTTCATCAAGAAACCTTAGGTTTTATAGAGGGTCACTTTAGTTTTCCGAAAGGGATCCCTACTTCTCAATTGCCTTTCGAGCCTCTCAATTTGTGTTGCCCTTATTATAGAGGGTCATCTTAGTTTTCCGAGATGCCGAAGACACAGCGGATGACAAGAGTTTCTGCGTCTAATCTCAGCGCTGTTGTCGCTGCCGCTTGTTACCAATGGGCATAAGAGGACGAAACCTTTGACAGATCAAAGTTGTAGGTGCCAATAGCGGCGTTCTGGACAAAAGGTCGGTGTTGTGCATCTTTCTTTGATGGTAGACTTGAAGCAGATCATGCCTCTTATACTCGCATTGGCCAGTGAAATCCGCACGATCTTTTCGAGGATGATGTTAAAAAAATCACATGACAGTTCGTCACGGTGTCTGAATCCTGGTTTGATATCGAAGGTCTCGGTTAACTCATTAGCGACCTTATTGGACCAGCAAAAACTGTCCATTGCCGTCCTGCACTATCTGACGATTTTGGCAGGGATGTTACAACTAGACATGGTGCTGTATAGCTCGTCTCTATGCGGCTTCGACAAAAAGGTGGTATATGTCGACCTGGAAAGCATGGATCTTCTCCACTATCTACCGAAGTGTGAATATCGCCAGTTTTTCTGACCTGAAACTGCATTGATATGACCCTATCAAATTGTCCATGAATGATTTCAGGAGACGATCTTATACGCGATAGTAAGAAGACTTATTCACCTATAGTTTTCGCAGTTATAGGGGTCTCCTATCTTACGCCATCTAGCTGTCCCCGTAAAAATGCACTACCTATTTGTCCCGAATGGCAAAGGACTAACAAAGGTCTCGTAGGGGCAGCATCTATTCGACGGATGCTGGCCTGCTGGTAAGCAGGTAGAGCCACCGCACTGCGGCACTGTTAATAAGTCCCATCCTCACCTCCGCGTGATGCCATCTGGACATTTCCTTTTCAAATTACAGACGGTGAAGTGTGAATAGAGAGTTTTCAGCGCCAAAATACAGGTTTAGTTGCATAGGCTACGGCCTAGTAGGCCATAACCTTTAAAATAAATACGTACTCAGAGACAACCACAAGCCTCGGATTTAACGGACGGACTTCATGTCGAAGACCCCCGCAAATATATAAAAGGACAGGAGAATCAGTTCTTCACCTGGAATGGCAGACCCCTTAAAAGCCCAGGTGCGGCCCAAGAATTAGAAAAAGCCTTAAGCTGTAATAAAGCAGATATTACCGCACTCCAAGAAGTAAGATAGGATGGATCGGGTGAAAAGAGGATGAAAAATTGTGACCTACGGGAAGTGCTACAGGGAGAACAAACAGCACTTATTTGGATGAGGATTCGTTATCCGAGGTGGACTAAAGGTGGCATAAACTCCTCATCTTCCGGCATGTGAGCCGCATCAATGCCATTTTCGGAAACATCAGCTCGATGACTTCTATGACCTCCTAGATAGAACATACGCTCAATGTTCCAACTATGACAACAAAGCTGGGTAAAGAGGACATTTATCAACGAGTCGTAGGAAAGCGCAGCCTACACGACACCAGGTCCAAAAAACGGATTCAGGCTAAAAGACTTGGTGACGGGGCGTAGACTCCTAGTAGCTAAGGGCAGTTGGCGTTCTCCTGATCAAGGGGATTCAGACAGGGCAACGCACCGTCATGGAATTTTTTCACCATCACCCTTGAAAATATCGTTCCAAATTCACAACCAACAGCCAACGGCTGTTCCTTCGGGCTTAAGACACAATTGAGTAGTAGAGCCACCTCTCGGTGATCCTCTATAAAATCACCTTGGTCATCTTGGAACTCCTGTACCGCGCAGAGAGTTGGATCTTTTAAAAAATGGATGAAGAGACCCATGCTCGTTTCGAGAGGAAATATTTTGCGTACAATCATCGGTCCCGTTTGTGTGGACGGAGAGTGGAGAAGAAGATGTATCCACGAACTGTACGGGCGGTACAGCGACATCGGCCTAGTACAACGTTTTCGGGTCCAGCTATATCAACTTCGACTCCAACCTCGAGGGACGAAGATACAGAGGACGTCCGCATCTAAGGTGGCGAAAGGAACCTCAACAAACTGGGCCTGCGGCACAGAAAACAGCTAGGAAAACATCGGGCTAGCTGGAGAGACTTGTTAGTTTACCTAGATTCACCTCGAACTGTAGCGCCACCTAAGTAAGTAAGTAAGCTAGATGATGCGCTTATAATGCTATGTAAAATGTGGCAGGCGTGGAGTATGAGTTTCAATAGTGATATCTTATACCATGCCCAAGAATAGGTAAATCGTCCTCCTCAAAGGCCCTGTTTAAATCGTGGTAACATTTCTGGAGGCCGATAGGAACACAAAAAGAAAATAACATCAGCAAAGTCCCTACGAGATGCTTTAAGAAGAGAAGGCATCCTAGTTTCTAAAAGCGTCACCTTACGTAGTATCTGCGATTTTTTCGCCCGTTTCTAACTTATATCTTAACGATTACACGATCAAAACAAATTAACCCACCCATCAGATGCAGACCAAAGGAAAAAGGAATCTTCTGCTCCCATTTACTTCAAATCACACCGGCAAAACATGTACAACGTAAAAACGATTCCATTGCGTCGTCGGGGAACGCGTCGCAGCATCACTGCTGGATCGTGGCCTGCTCCACCAAGTAATTTAATGTAATTTAAATGACACTTCCAATGTCGCTCCATTCATTTGCCCTCACTTTCAACTTTCCGGATGTCGCGACGCATCGCTCGTCCACAGAGGCTCAGTCCCAGATGCGCTTCGCACACCTGCTCCTGTAAACGACGCACCAGAATCATTCCTCGCCGCGGAGTGGGAGTGGAACTACAAGGTAAAGTGTTCTTTATTTCGTTGTTTTTCCTCTTGCTCTTCGTCTTTATAGAGATGTGTTCCGGCAGAGCGGACCGACCAATCAATTGAAATTTATGCCTAAAGACCTATCCTGTTATATCGTCGCGCAGCGGTCAGCAGCGGCAATGAGAACAAGGGCAACAGCCAGATGACATGTCCGCCTTGATTGAGTGGAGCATTTTGAGTTGTATCTTCTCGTGTACGAGTATCTAGTTAGCATATGCACATGAGGGTGTCTTGTCCGGTGGTTCGTGCGCACTGGGCGGACTCTTGGGTTTATGACTTTAGCAGCTCCCATTCCAATTCCGACTCTCGATAATCGACGACGATTTATTGACTACACGATGGTGTTGTGAAATCGAATAAAGCCAAATGACCCTAACGAGATCATTCCCAGAGACCGAAAGAGCCCGATCACAAGGGCGAGAGTGAGCGGGATTCTTTGATTTGATGGCTTTTTAATTGCCGTAACATTCAATTAAATTGGTCGGTGTTGTGGGCTTGTGATTGGGATTCGATGAGGAATGGCTGCACTGACCGTTTGCATTAATTTCATATTAGAGCAACAGCGGTTGTTGGTTTCGAATGCTGAACGTAATGATTTCCAACGACACACGTAACATGACGACAACAAGAGTCCGTTACGGATTGGGATTGGTTGTTTTGTATATTGGCTTTCGGGACATGGTTGGTCGGTCTGCTTTGGGAGAAGTTAATTACCGGATCGTTGATTAGTTTCGGCATTCAAGAGCGGCCAGATTATCGGGGTTAAATGTAATCTTTGACTTGAGCCACATTACTTGGACAGGTGAATTGTTTGAAAATTTATTGTGTCAACTGCTGATTGGAACATCATGTGGACCGAATACTATGTGGTCTTCACCGTTATTTCGGCTGCCTACCGTTTCGGCAGTTGACCGACATTATGGCGTGTTCCGAACACATTTGTCGGAAATGTTAAACAGATTTCGAGAGTTCTAATGGGGACATTCAGTCAGATGGATGTCAGCGTCATTGGATAATCATATTTATTGAAGAGATTCACCAACGACAAGAGAATGTCTTGGAGGAAACACTGCGAGAACATAGACTCGCTTTCAACTGCGGCCCGACTCCGTGAGGCGCTATCTCAAGAGCACACAAATGGACTCAGGCTGCTTCGCAAATCATACGGCGATTCACCGTCAATAGAGACTTTGCTCGAGGTGCACTTCTGTGGTTCTACGCCCCACTCGATGTTCTTTGACGATGAAACGAACGTCATAAATAGCATCGACAGTAGAACAAATAGCCTTTCTGGCAGACTTTAAAGCCCTGATGGAGTTAAATGAGCAATTGGTTCATTTAAAACCTATAGGCTCCAGGTAAAGACTGCGTCTTTCCTGCCATCTTACAGAAAAGCCTGAGCACCATTTTATCACCACTGATAGTTATTTTTAGGTCTTCCTTCAAACTGGGATACATGCCCCAAATCTGGAGAGAAGTCAGTCTTGTCTTCATCCCCAAGATTGGGAACGCAAGTGAGCAATCTAAATCCTATCGCCCTATCAGTTTGACTTCGTTCCTTCTAAAAACAATGGAGAAACTGATAGAGCTCCATATTATAGGTATCTTGGAGAGTCAGATACCTCTGCATCCCAATCTGTATGCATATCGCAAAGAGCGATCTACTGAGGATGCGCTAAACCTTCTGGTGACGTGTCTTGAAAACAGCTTCACACACAAGAAGATCGCAATTTGCGCCTTCCTCGATATAGAGGGAGCCTAAGATAATACTGGCTATGATCCAATCACCACTGCACTCTCCTGCAGTGGTGTGGACTATCCCACTAATCACTGGATTAGGGCGATGCTAAATAGCCGTATCATATCAGCCACATGCGGAGAGGTCTCAGTGACAGTATAGGCTGCTAGAGGAGTCCTTTCACCACTGCTCTGGTCGATAGTCATCGATGACCTACTACACAAGGTCATAGGATATGCTGATGATAAATAGTCATTGTTACGGGCAAGTGCGAAACCACTGCCTGTGAGCAGTAACTGATGTGGCAGAGAGGGTTTACCGATTAGCCCAAATAAGACAATCTTAGTCCCGTTTACAAAGAGGAGAAAGGTACAGCCCAACTCATTCTTTCTAAATGGCACACGCAAAGCATTTTCAGAGGACGCTAAGTATTCAGATATTGACTTAGACCGCAGACTCAACTGGAACTCCAAGTTCATCTTCGCTGGTTCCTCCTGGTGAATTCACATTCACATTCCGATTGCCCTACACCTAATATCTATAAGTGCTTTTAAAGTTGTTGATTGCTCTCAACCTGGCGAGATGCCAGCAGTGATCCCTATTTCAATACCCGGGTTAAGTTGACATACATTCTTCTCGCGGCACCCTCTGGGTAGCCTCTACAACAACCGTTGAGAGGTGAACAAATGTCTGCAGTTAGGTAAAACGGGGCTACAATACCCCGACCAGGCTAGCGGTTGTGAAAAGACCCCATCAAAGAGGACTTCTATGATCTCTTGGACAATGCCTACGGTGCTTGTCCAGAGTACGATGTTGAAAATCGTACTCGGCGACTTCAATGCCCAAATCACACAGCCTCCACGACACAACAACCGATAACGGCTTCCGACGCACGGAATTCGCGACAGCTCGTAAAGCGCTGATAAGTCAAGGGGTGGCCGTGGTGCAGTGGATACCATCATCGGCCGTCGGGCGGAAGGTCTATAGTTCAAATTCGTTTCATAGCCAAGAAAAGCAATTCCTATACGGAAAAAAGTATGCAACGCAGTTGTGAATGGAAAGTGACCAAACGTACTGCTGTAGGCATAACACTCACAGTATGTGTTCAATTGAAATTCATCTTCTGCGTATGCAATACTAACACCAAAAGTGCATGAACGAGCTACTGAGAATTATAACCAACGCGAAATTTGGTCGGCTCTTGTCCTATGTAGGACAAACCGGTCCTGAGAGTAGTCAACGAACATCTACGACCCAAAAACCACTGCACTCCGTTCAGGTTGTGTGTCAAAACATCAACCTGCGCGAAACCTTCCCTCTGCCTATTACCTTCGCTCGCACAACGTTCAATACGTTATAAGGCCTTAGCCTTGAGTGCGCGTGTGACTCTAAAACCAAAAAAAAAAAAAGTAGCAGAAGATGTCCCCACAAGCGAATCCACACAGCAACCTGGCATCCTCCGGATGTTCGAACCGCCAATCAAATCGGCCATTTGCCCATTAACGCAAGACACTCGTCAAGCATCCTGGATGTGTGAACCACCCCGACAAGATGGCTGGTGTGAAGGCGAGTGTGAGCAGAAAAAGTCAGCAACCGACGAGGCGTACCAAAGGCGCTGTCGCGAAAAACCAGGACAGCGCGGGAGGAACACCCAGCCAGAAGAAGCGAGGAGAAAAAATTGCTGCGACTTAAGAAAATAATCTTCGCGGCTTCCCAGCTCAAAGATATGGAGGAGTCTAGGGACAAGCATAAAATGCGGACCTTTTATAAGAAAGCTGAAAGTCTTGCAGGAGGCTTCAAGAAAGGCAACCAGGCTCTTCGAAATTTTGAGGGTAATCTTGCAACCGACGCGCAGGGAATAATGGATGTATTTAAGTAGCATTTTCAGCAGCTGCTTAACGAGCGTGACCAAGAGAGAGTGGTAGGGACTGAGGAAATCCCATCACCAGCCGCTGAAGTAGTCCTCTCACCCAGCACGTAGATGTCAGCACAGCTATTTAACAAGGCAATCGGCTCAGATGACTTGCCATCAGCGCTTTTTAAGGTTGGCGGGTCTATTTGCCTCATCCACAATTAAGGCGATCCTACCTCTTGCAAGAACTGCGTGAACGTCCGGCACATACCAGTGCGGTTTTGGGTCCGGCAAACTGATCATAGAACTTCGACAAGTCCTGAAAAAGACCAGCGAGTTTCAAATCGATTGTTTGATGCGATGGTCGAATTCGGGGTCCCAGCAAAACTGGTCCGGCTGGATCGGGTCAGGTTAAAAAATACGTGTGGCACTGTGCACTTCGGTTCTAGGACCTCTGAATCCTTTGAAACATGTACCAGTTTTCGGCAAAGAGATTCGCTGTCGTGTGAGCAGGCGTCAACAGGGAAGGCACTATCTTCTACAAGTCTGTCCAACTGCTTGGATACACGGATATTGGCATTATTGCGCTGTCTCGACGTGATGTTGTAGAAGCTATCACGGCGATGGAAGAACAGGCGAAACGGGTTGGTCTTGAAGTCAAGAGGATAAGACAAAGTAGATGTCGTCAAGCAAAAACCGATTCATTGCTCACCACCTTACACAAAATATAACGACTGACAGCTAAGATGGTTGAGGAGTTTGTCTACCTAGGGGCAAACGTGAACTCCACAAACGACACCACAGTGGAGACCCGACATAAAATCGCCCTTGACAACCGCTGCTACTTCGGTTTGTCCAAACAACATGGGTTAAAGCTCCTCACTCCAAGGACCAAAATCATACTTTACAAAACGCTTATACTGCGAGCCTTGCTTTACGGACCCGAAAGCTGGACGATAAGCAGGAAGGCGGAGCTGTCTGCGCCGTATATTTGGTGAGGAAGGTAGACGGAGGTGTAGACATAATTGCGAACATGATTATGGCCGTGTACACGGCCATATCGGGCGTTGAACACCAATGTTCCAGCTAAGAGGGTCTTTGACTTCAGAGCCTCCTGGTTCGAGAAGAAGTGGAAGACCGAACTGTTGGCATAAAGATCAAGTAATCGCGGTCATGATAACTGGAAGAAGAGTGCCGTCAAGGATGGAAGGCAGCTATAGCTCAGCTTCAGATCCTCCATGGGTCGCCGGCCTAATAAGCAAGTAAGTGATCGCGGATTTAAGACAACTTGGTCTTGATAACTGGAAGCAGCATGCCTAGGACCGTCAAGGATGGAAGGCAGCTGTAACTCAGGCTCAGGCTGGCCTGATACATAAGTACTTTTTAAACAACTTTTTGCTGAATGGGGCTCCATTGTCTGTAATGAAAACTTTGTGGACTCCTTTCCTTGAAGGCTCGCTTAGAGCCGTCCGTCGTTACTCGCTCTAATAGAACTCTCTATATGACATTACATTATGTCGATGTGAGGAGCTCGATGTATTTTTCAGAGCTCATTTGGACGTCTTTCATTCGGGTCTTGTTCCCGCCAATAGCTATAATTGATGTCGATGGAGCGAAAATTACTCAAGATGGCGCAGCAAGCTATCTGCCACCAAATTCTACTTTCCTTTTCTGTCTTGGACAGACCGTGGGCGTTGGACTTCGCCAAGGGTGCTGTTCCTACTGAAATACGAAATAATACTATAGCACTAAAAGCCGATGTATAGCTAACCTAACGTTTGTACTAAATAATATTATAGCACTAACCTAGTACTGGTACTAAGTAAAATTTGTCGATTGTACTAAAGGGTTAAAAAAGGCACATGGCATCGGCCATTCCTTTTCCGTAACTCAAGGAGTCAATAAGGTTAAAGTCAGAATTTAAACCAATAAAATATTTTCTTGTATCAAGTAATCATTTTTGTTTCTAAGTACTTGAGCTTAATCAAAAACGCTTGATTAAGATTTTACATGGTGACCCCGACGTGATTTGCATCTCTCATTCAACTTACACGATGACCGACAACGGGAAGGATGAAGAAGGTGGCACCAATTCTGCTACATCCAAAGATGTGAAGAAATTGGATAACCTCAAAACTCGTCGCCTTGTCTGCACCAAACAAATGGATCGCATTAGCGATTTTTTGTCCAACATTTCGTCGGAAATACTTCTCGCGGAATTTGAAGTAAGACTCGATGCTTTGGAATCGGGATTCAAGGCATTCCAGCTGCTTCAAAGCAAAGTGGAAGAAATCGACCCAAAGGAAACTACGGCCAAAATCGATATTCGAGCCAACTACGAAGAGATGTACTACAAATCGCGATCAAGAATACTGCATGAAATCCAAATTCGGAAGGGCACGTTACTCACGGAAAATGTTGTATCTGTCCAAAGCAAATCATCTAATCAGTTAAAGCTTCCGAAACTCAATATTCCTATCTTTTCAGGTGAAGTTACCCAGTGGCTATCCTTCCATGAAATCTTTAATTCCCTAATCCACAACAATCCCACATTGAGCAAGGTATCCAAGTTGCATTACCTCATTTCATCTCTATCCGGTCAAGCTGCTCGCACTGTACAATCGCTAGAGATTACTGACGACAATTATGAAGTAGCACTCAAGCTTCTCATCGAAAATTACGACAACAAACGTCTAATTGCTACCGAACATATCAAGAAAATTATGCTGTATCCATCTATACGAAAATCTTCATCGACGAATCTTCGTCAATTTTGCGATGAAATCAATGGTCATCTCCGTGCCCTAACAACTATCGGACGTCCAGTAAGTCAATGGGATGATTTACTCATTCAAATACTTCTGCCCAAGCTCGACTCTGTGACTCTCAGTAAATGGAACGAAGAAGGACCAACCGAAAGAATGCCCAGTTATCAGGAACTGCTAAAATTTCTCATCAAGCGTAGTCAAATCATCAACGACGACAGTTCACAGGCAAGTACATCACTTCACGTTAAAAACAATCAAATTTCTCACCGGAAAACCTTCTCAATTCAACGATCAAATACTGACCACAGTAATCGATCAATTTGTTTATTTTGCAAAAAACATAACCATTGTATCTACAAATGCTATCAATTTCTCAACTTGCCTTTATCTGAAAAACAAAAGTTTGTTACCAACAATCACCTATGCTTCAATTGTCTCAAACGCGATCATGATACAAACGATTGCCAATCCTCTAAATGCCGTAAATGCAACAATTCGCATCATACTTTGCTCCACGTCGATACTTTTACGCATAACTCTCCGGATATTACACAATTCGCCTCTCATAAGATCGCACATCAGCCTCACGCTACAAATAATATGGCTTGCTCTGCCTATATCCAACAGCCAGAAATATTACCGAAAGGTCGCCAAAGCTACCATTTACATGAGCACCCATCTTCAGATCTACATAATTTACAAAATGCTCCCGCGCATGCAATTCTTGCCACAGCCATTGTCTTTGTCCTAAATAAGCAAAATACTCCAGTCCCTTGCCGAGTTTTGCTGGACTCTGCCTCTCACGTCAGCCTGCTAACTGAGCGCTTTGCAAATTTGCTATGTGCAAAGCGAGAAAACACAATGACTTCCATTTGTGGTATAGGAGAAAATCCATTAGTCTGCAAACATCGAGCTAATCTCACCATCAAATCGCGCCACAACAATTACACAGAAAACATTGACGCATTCATTGTGAATAGAATCTCGGAATTCCTTCCGGAGTTTTTCATCAATACCCATGATTGGCCAATACCTGCTAACATCAATCTTGCAGACCCATTATTTGCAACGCCAGGTCGAGTCGATCTTCTAATAGGAGCTGGACACTTTTTTAGTTTACTATCTGTCGGTCAAATTAAGCTCGGGCCATCTCTTCCAATTCTTCAAAATACCGTCTTCGGCTGGGTGGTGTCCGGAAGCATCGTCCAAAAAGAGTGCAATAAGATAACCTTATGCGCAAATATAGCCCCTGATTTCAACAAAAACAATGATATTACCTTCATACTTAAGTCATTCTGGGATATTGAAAATCACGAGTCCGTCCAAAATCCGCTTACAAAGAGTGAAACATTATGCGAAGAACATTTCCTTAAGAATGTTAGGCGTCTTGCAGATGGTCGAATCGAGGTTAAACTGCCCTTCAAGCAAGACCCCTCCTTGCTAGGCAATTCATATGAAACAGCTCTTCGTAGATTCAATGCCTTAGAAAGAAAACTGAGGGCCAACCGAGATCTTTCAGCGCAATATATAGCGTTCATGAAGGAATATAAACAGCTTGCACACATGAAGGAAGTCCAAGATCACGATTTCCGCGAACCGCATTACTTCATTCCTCATCATTGCATAATGAAGCCGGGAAGCTCCACTACCAGATTACGAGTAGTGTTCGATGCTAGCGCCAAGTGTCATAATGGTGTGAGCTTGAATGACATTCTGTATGTAGGCCCAGTTGTGCAACCAGATCTATTTTCCTTACTCGTTAAGTTCAGATCACACAATTATGTCTTCACCGCTGACATAACAAAAATGTATCGACAGATCGCTCTCAATGAAAACGACCGCGCCTTTCATCAAATTTTGTGGAGAGACAGTCCAGAAGATGAGGTAAAGATTTATCGCCCCTGCACTGTGACATATGGTATTGCCTCAGCGTCTTTCCTTGCTACCAGAGCACTTTCATATTTAGCAGAGAAAGAGAGCGCTTCATTTCCCATCGGAGCGGCGGCGCTAAAATCGGAATTCTATGTCGATGACGTACTCACCGGTGCCAATACATTAGAAAAGCTTAAATGCGTCAGAGATGAACTCACATGTATATTAAAAAGCGGCGGCCTGGAATTAAAAAAATGGTGCTCCAATCATGAGGCTTTATTGCAGATAGGGAACCATTTTTTCAACTTAAAGATAATGATGTTGTAAAGGCACTCGGTGTAGTTTGGGATCCAAAGGTCGATGCATTTTAATATAAAGTCAATATCTCAGAACATGTGAAAATAACCAAACGAACCGTATTGACAGATATTGCACGGTTGTATGATCCACTTGGTCTTATAAATCCTGTTATAGTCTTGGCGAAGATATTTCTTCAACAACTATGGAAGAATGATTTTGAATGGGATGAAGCCCTTCCCCAATCTTATTTTCAAATGTGGAGGAGTTTCCGAAAGGAGTTGTTGGAGCTGGATAAGATATCGATCGAAAGACAGGTTATGTGGGGGGATGTGCAGAGAGTTCAATTGCATGCCTTCTGCGACAGTTCCGAAAAGGCGTATGGAACTTGTATTTATTTGCGTTCGGTTCTGTCAGATAACAACATACAAGTACGACTCTTATGCGCAAAGTCTAAAGTAGCACCCGTGAAGAATATGTGTATTCCGAGGCTTGAATTGTGTGCTGCACAGATGATGGTGCAATTGGTAAAAAGAATTCGGCTTATTTTCGGAGAAAAATTTGAAGAAATTTATTACTGGACAGATTCCAGTATAGTTATTGCATGGCTATCATCGGAATCGCATCATTGGCAAACATTCGTTGCGAATCGGGTTGCTTTAATACAAAGCTTGTCTTCTATAGTACAATGGCATCACGTGGGCACCAAAAATAACCCTGCAGATATTGTGTCCAGGGGGGCGTCTCCCGCTGAATTGAAAAAATCCAAACTATGGTTTCATGGACCACCATTTTTATCTCTTCGCTGCGAGGATTGGCCCAAACCGAAAATGTTTGAGAAGATAGATGAGCAACACTTGGAGCGCAAGCCTGTTAAACATGTATTTTCCATACAAAGGGGCGATGATCTTTTAAACAGCATAAAGTTTAGAAATAATTATCAGAGAACTGTGCGTGTGATTGGTTACATTATAAGATTTTGTACAAATGCATTATCGAAATATAAAGGAGAATCGAAAGTAATTGGATCACTATCAGTAGAAGAAGTAGATAAGGCTCTCCATTGCATTATAAAAATGATTCAACGATCTAAATACGCAAGTGACATCGCAGCTTTGGAACATAATAGACCAATTTCTCCAAGATCGCATATTTACTCCTTGAGTCCTTTTCTTGATGAAAGGGGAATACTGAGAGTTGGTGGGCGCTTACGCAATGCAAATATTGGATATGAGCATAAACATCCAGCACTCCTTCCTAACAATCACATATTTACAATTGCTTTAATAAAGGACAAACATGAAAAATATCATCATGTAGGAGTGCAAGGATTGCTTTCAATAGTTCGTGAACATTTCTGGCCTGTTCATGGGAAACAAGTCATTCGCCGAGCTATTAGTCGCTGCATTCTTTGCGCTAGGGCAAATCCTCATTTCAAACATCCCCAGATGGCGAATCTCCCGGAACATCGTGTACTTCCATCTCGACCATTTACTATAGTAGGAACCGATTTCTGCGGCCCCTTTATGGTCCATTCTCGACGTCGTGGAAATGCTGCGGTCAAAGCATATGTAGCGGTATTTATATGCCTCAGCACGAAAGCAATTCACCTTGAATTAGTGGGAGACCTTACTACATCGGCCTTTTTGGGTGCTCTGCGGCGTTTCATAAGTCGAAGGGGCCTTTGCCGTACAATATACAGCGATAACGCTTCAAATTATGTTGGGGCACGTAATGAGTTGAGAGCATTATACGACATGTTTCATGATCAGCAATCGACCTCTGAAATCGCCAAGTTTTGCTTGAATGATGGCATTGAGTGGAAGAACATACCTCCCAGGTCCCCACATTTTGGTGGGTTATGGGAAGCTGCCGTGAAATCTGCAAAACATCATATGAAGCGCCTCTTACACCTCGCGGCTTTGACCTATGAAGAATTGAATACACTGATTACCCAGATAGAGTGCATCCTTAATTCCCGTCCTCTCTCCCCTCTCTCTGAAGATCCTAACGACCTTAAGCCCTTAACTCCAGGCCACTTTTTAACAGGTACTTCACTTGTTGCGCTCCCAGAACCAGATTTACGCGATAGGAATATTTCGTATCTAAACCGTTGGCAGAGAGTTCAATGGCTCATGCAGCAATTTTGGCATCGTTGGAAAAATGAATACCTACACACTCTACAAGCGCGAAGCAAATGGCGAAAGGATAAACCGAGTCTTCGATTGAATGATATTGTCATAATCAAGGATGACAATAGTCCTCCCCTCAAATGGAAGCTTGGTCGAGTTATCGAAACACACCCTGGCGAAGATGGCATAGTTCGAGTCGTTACATTGAGGACAGCAAGTGGAAACACGAGAAGAGCCGTTGCTAATCTTTGCCGGCTGCCAGTGGTTGAAGTCCCTTTAGTCCTTCAAGAGGGGGAGAATGTTCCTACTGAAATACGAAATAATACTATAGCACTAAAAGGCGATGTATAGCTAACCTAACGTTTGTACTAAATAATATTATAGCACTAACTTAGTACTGGTACTAAGTAAAATTTGTCGATTGTACTAAAGGGTTAAAAAAGGCACATGGCATCGGCCATTCCTTTTCCGTAACTCAAGGAGTCAATAAGGTTAAAGTCAGAATTTAAACCAATAAAATATTTTCTTGTATCAAGTAATCATTTTTGTTTCTAAGTACTTGAGCTTAATCAAAAACGCTTGATTAAGATTTTACAGGTGCGTCTTGTCACCTCTTCTTTTCATTATATATATATGGACTGGATGTTGCAGCGCTGTCGAGTCGAGGAATGTTTCACATTGAGAGCGCTAAGGGCTCTTAGCTTCTTTTTGCAGATGACTTAGTTGTCCTCACAGACGGAGCTCCAGCGTGTGGGATAGGTTTGTGGCCGTATGTGCTGATGCTGGGATGAGGGCTAACGTGGAAAAATCTGAGGTTATGGTTATTTGAAGAACACTTATCCAATGCATTTTACATGTTAGTGGAGTCCCATTGAAGCAGGTGGAGAAGTTTAACTATCTCGTGGTCTTCTGCACGAATGATGGAAGGAGTACCTAATACTGACCTTTCCTGCAGGATTGGCCAAGCTGGATCAGTTTTGAAACAGATCGAGCTTGGTATCGAAGCCATGTTAGCGGTTTTTAACTCAGTATTTGTTCCACTTCTCATTTATGGTCATGAAATGTGGGTATTGACCGAAAGAATAAGTTCACGAATACAAGCTGCCAAAATGAGATTCTTTCGTGCTGTTGTGGGAGTTACCCGCCCGGATAGGGTGAAAAATATGGCAGTGCGCGCAGAGCTCAATGTTGAGCATGGTTTGGTTACGTGAGTCGAATGCCGCCATCATGACGACTTGCGAGGCGTGCCTTGAATGCAATAGGTACCATCAAGCAGACGACCGCGCTTGAGCTTAGCTCCTGATCGATGACGGAGAATCGAGTGACCAGGAGATCCCGCGTGTGCACATTGCCCCCGCGACCCCTTTAGTGGAACATGTGGGCCACTGAAAATGTATGTATGTATAATCTTACGGGATGTTATACTGGAATCCCTTTGGATACCGTCGAACTTCCATTGCCTTACTTCCCCGGGTGGCTGGTTCTGCCTGTTGATCCGTGTAATCTTGTGCGCTAATTTCCACTTAAACCATCCCCCGTAACTGCCAATTTAAATTCAGACGGTTTTTCAAGAGACACTATCTTTCTAACTATTTCAGAACCTGCAACAACTTTATTACGCACTTCCTTGGAACCATAATGTGGCATTTTCCCTTAGACATTCTTAGGATGGGAGCATCAGGATGAGGCGCACAATGGCGACCACTTAACCTTAACTCTCCAACTACTTATGCAGCTAATTACCAGATTACAAATTCTCATGGCATTCTTTTTTGCCAACGCCATAAAAGGACTTTGCTTCCTGCTCCACTCGCTGAGCGATTCCTTTCTCATTTTATGAATGGGAATCGTCCAGTAAACGTCGCCGCAAGACACGTTTTGCGCGCGCATTTCTCAATTCCAGCAATCATTTTTCCATTCGATGAATAATTCAAGGAGTACCAACAATCCCGGCCAGATGGATAGATGGATGCCGTACGACGATGAAACGGATCACCATGACAGAAGTAGTGAAGTAGTAGCAACGTCCCATCAATGCCGACATCCTCAAGTGGTACTCACATTCAGCGAGTATTTTAGCCGCGGAATTTTGTGTGAATTCTCCTCGGCCTCCGGTGCGATTAGCATTTGTCCGTCTGTCTGACCGTAAATTCTGGAAATAACTCTGCCGCAATTCGTAGCTATTACCGTGGACATATTCAGTCCATTGATTTGATGGCATTTCACCTGTGATGGACAATTGGAGGAGTATGTCTGCGGGTCCTGGGAAACGGCCGATTTGATTCTTATGACCTCGTAGAAGAATGGAATGGACTATTATGACAAATGCCTGTGTACCCGTTGGGTGCAGATTTATATACACGAAACTGCAACAGATGGGAATCACTCTATCACAGACTCCCCTTCTAGCATTGCTGCCGTCCAATCACCACAGTAACCACCTCGGCCGGACATAAAAGTTCTAATTACCCGCAGGAAGTTGGTGTGAATGAATCACCGCCATAACTATGCCTCAACCACTCCTCTAATTTGCTCCTTGAGCAAACCGGCAACCACCCCCAAACCCGTACCGGTCGTTATTCGAAGATAAACTTTGTCTTCCGCTCATGAACTGGATCTGGTTAGTTAGTTGGCCCAACCAGAGTTGGCAATTAAACTTCTCCCCGCCAGCACTGTGCGGTCGGTCTATCCAATCTCGCAGTTAGACATTACCCTACTGCAAGCCGTTCGTTCGATTAGTCGTTATGGAAGCTATAAAATTTCCATCTCGTCCATTTGTTGACCGATTCGAGAATCTGGAGACTGCGGCCGGATTAACAAACTCAACTCCTCCACCGGACACCGGACAGGTGCCCGAAAAATCTGCACTTTACCAGGCGGACAACCATCAGCTTAAGACCGGGAAATTTATTAGCCCCTCGCCGGCGGTAATGTTTATAGCACTTGTAGTAGGTGCACTTACTGAACTGACCGAAATAACTACGGTCCGGTCGGTCATCGCGGCGCGGCGCTTCCACAGAGTCCGTGGAGCACCATTGTACCCAATGCACGAGTACATACTCGTATCTTGTCCGTCCTGGGCGTCGTGGCGTGGTGGTGATTGCGCGAATTAAGTTTTTACGATGCCGCGGCCGGTCCGCTTGCATGTCACACACATAACTAAGTTTATGGCATTTTAATGGTCACTTAATTTTGTTTATGGTTTATAGGAACATGTTCCGACGCATATCGATTATCGGTACATTTTAATGATTACGAGCCGTATTACTACTACTACATGTGCCGCTGCTGATCCTGCTTCCGCTGGACCATCAGACGACTGATGCTTGTTGGACTGTATGGCTGCGCTTCTGGCATGTTCATGTCGGTGATTATGAGGAGCATTATAGTAGGAAGTGTATGGCGATTGGCGATTCTTGCCTCGCTTTTAGTTGGAAGCTATCAGTTCAGGATGCGGTATTAGGCTGCGACCGAACCGATCGGCATTTGGATGCACGCCGCGTGTACGCCAGAGATGGATAGTAATAAATTATCACTGGGAAGCTAGTCGCCGATATCGTAGTCCTCGTCGGTGTCGGTGTTGGTGTCGATGTCGGCCTCCGAGGGAATGGTACCGGTGCTCTATGGGGAATTATCGATCCCGGATGGAAATGGGGGGGAATTGCTAATTAACTAATCGACTAAGCGGTCTTGCTGCGTGAACTGCTTTTGGATTTAGCTCTCGTAGGATGTTATGTAAATTAAGGATTTCGTTTCTCACGTTTTCGGTTATGAAGTGGTTAATTGGCAGCTGGGATGGAGGCTGTTATGGGCAACTGAGCATATAAGAATAACTGCGAGGCTCGGTTGAGATTATATCGTACTTATGACGGTAAAAGGAGATGCAAATGCAAGGCAGAACAAAAGGTGAGGGAGTTATTGAGGAAATGCTTCAATTAACCCGACTGACCCTCATTAACTGCAATCAAGACGGCGGTAGATATGGTGGGAAACATCCCAATTTTTGGTGCACCTACTACAGCGATGGCTAGCCTACTTATTAAGCAGACGAAAAAGTCTAACAGGCACTTTCCAAGAACTTACTTACTTACTTACTTAGGTGGCGCTACAGTCCCTGGTGAACATGGGCCTCAACCAACCAGCGTCTCCAGCTGGCACGGTCTTTGGCCAGCTGTTTCCAGCGCCGCACGCTCTGCTGGTTAAGGTCCCCTTCCACCTGCCTGCGCCATCGTAGATGCGGCCGTCCTCTGCCCCACCTTCCTTCCGGGGTGGATTCGAAGACTCTTCCGGTCGGAGCTGTATTTTCCGTGCGTTCTACATGGCCTAGCCACCTTAGACGCTGTATCCGTAGACGTCGTACCAGGCCGATGTCGCTGTTCAACCTGTGCCGTTTTTCGTTAAATCTTCTCCTCCATAAATTATTTGAACAAACGGGACCGTAGATAGTGCGCAGAATTTTCCTCTCGAAACGACCAAGGGCATCTTCATCCGCTTTTGTTAAGATCCAAGCCTCTGCGCCGTAAAGGAGGACTGGGATGATCAAGGTCTTATACATATAGTGTCACATTGGTTTTCCGAGGGAGGGCTCTACTTCTCAATTGCCTCCTGAGCCCAAAGCAACAGCGGTTGGCAAGGGTGATTCTGCGTTTTATCTCAGCGCTGCTATTGTTGTCCCCGGTCATCAGTGAGCCAAGGTAGACGAATTCCTTGACCACTTCAATGTTATATCCGCCCATGGTGACGTTCTGGCCAATACATTGGTGTTGTCCATCTCTTTTAGATGAAAATAGGTATTTGGTTTTACCCTCATTAACCTTGAGACCCATCTTAGCCGCTTCTACCTCAATGCTTACAAAGGCCTCATTGACGTCTCGCTGTGTCCGTCCAATCACGTCAATGTCGTCGGCGTAAGCATGCAATTGCGTAGACTTGAAATAAATCGTACCTCTAGTGTTGGCAAGTGACTCTTGAACGATCTTTTCAAGCACGATGTTGAAAAATTTGCATGGCAGCGCGTCACCTTGCCTAAATCCTTTTTTAACATCAAAGGTCTCGGTTTGGTCATTACAGACCTTAATGGAGCAGCGAGAATTCTCCATTGTCATCCTGCACAGTCGGACGTGTTTGGCAGGGATGTTAAAACTAGACATGTTTCTGTATAGCTCGTCTCTATACGAAAGGGTGGTGAGTGTCGATTTGGTACTCCTGGGTCTTCTTCAAGATCTGTCGTGGCGTAAATTGGTCTATTGTGGACTTACCTGGACTGGACTGGCTCTTGCCACACTGACAAGAGCCAATCAGGTTATCCACAAACGGTTTCAGGCGTTCACACAATATGGTAGAGAAGACCTTATATGCGATGTTAAGGAGACTTATTCCCAGTTATAGGGGTCTCCTTTTTTATGGACCGGGCAAATGATGGTGAGATTACATTCGTCGGGCATGCTTTCCTCCGACCATACCTTGCAAATGAGATTGAGCATGCACCTTACCAGCTCATCTCCAGCCGCCTTAGGAAGCTCAGCAGACAGGCCGTCTCTGACGGTGCTCTGGCAATGCGCCCATTTCTGCTCTATTGTTTGTGCTGCCGTGGGCGGATTTTAAGAGAGCTTGGAGGAGACATGATCTGCAAAGATTCTGGCAGTCCCTTGCGATTGTAGCTTTCCGACGTCAAGCTTACGTTACCCTACTCGAACCCTAAGCATTCTTGATATCCTCATTCGTACCTTGGCTACAACAAGATAGTGGTCCGAGTCGATGTTGCCCCCCCGGAAGGTTCGTACGTCGAGAATACAGGAGGAGTGTCTGGCGTCGATCGCAATGTGATTAATCTGGTTGGTGGTCGATTGATCAAAAGACCGCCAGGTACCCCTGTGGATGTTGAGATGGGGGAATCGCGTGCTTGCTACAAGGAGGTTACGCCCCGCTAGGAAATCGGTTAGCCTAAGTCCGTTGTCGGATGTGGTGTTATGGCGGCTATGCTTTCCCATGATCGACTCAAATATGTCCTCTTTGCCCATTTTTGCATTAAACATCTCCCAGGACTATTTTTGTGTCGTATCTGGCATTGGGTATATGTTCTGTCTAGGAGATCGTAAAATTCTTCTTTGAGTCGATCGTCCTTTTCTTCCGTTGAGGCGTGAGCGCATATTAAGCTAATGTTTCCAAATTTGGCTTTGATGCGGATTGTTATGAGCCGTTCGCTTATATCTCGGAAGCTTAGGACTTTTTGTCGGGGTATTCCTCAAATAACGACTCCTCACCCGAATAGGCGCTGTTTGTTCTCCTTGTAGCAGTTCCCGTAGTAGATGTCGCAGTTTTTCATCCGTCTTTTGCCTGGTCCGTCCCATCGCACTTCTTGAAGCGCGGTTATATCTGCTTTATAGTAGTTGAGGGTTTGCTCCAAATGATCACCTTATCCTTATCCGAGGCTTGTTGTCGTTTCGAAACAAGTGGGTTTTTACGTGATAGGGATGTTACACCTAAGCACAACCCCCAACCTGGAGGGCCAGGTTCCTCTTTCCCCAGGAAAAAGGGGTTGGGTCGCTGCACACGTTCTTTCACTACCTGGCGGTAGCCAAGCTAACTATCCAGGGGGGGCCACGCGGAAGTTGTGTGTCAACTTGGATTGAGCAGGGGCCGAGATGGAAGCTGGCGTTTGCTATGTTAAACGCGATCAACTTCTTTAATCTGTTTGTCGCTGTCGCTGGCCTGATAAGTAGGTAAGTGTAGCAGTTTCCGTCCATGGTTGTCTCTACCGGTCTCCCATAACAATTAAAACTCTGCTCAGCTGAAACCGGATATCGAATGCAACACTCCACCCAAACCATGGGAACATTAATGACTCCCGCAATAAAGTACTTCCATCCACTGAACCTCGCCCTAAGATAAGAAACCCCACTATCCGTCCGCCCACTTGCGAGTAGATCTAAACCTCAATTCGTCTCATAGCCTCAAGTGCATTCTGGCAACGCACCTCCATATCCAGCCGTAAAATCATCATCCGCTGGTTCATTAACAATAAATTGACCCGAAAAAATCAAAAAGAGAAAAAAACCGATTAACAGTGATCTTACCCATTCTTCCTGGTACAATAAAAGCCCAAACTCGTCTCCTCCCCAAAAGAACAAGGTCTTCCGCTAGACAAACTTCTTCAATCAGCATAAAGCACACCGGCACTTCCCTTTTTCCACAATCGCACAAAAGCGTTTTATAAAACATGAATCAAAACGTTAATCCATATATCCGGGCCGCCGGCCATTCATCCATTCTATCGAAAAGGGCCCCAGCAGCCCGCTCCGACGAACGGTGGCTAAAAAATTAATAACCGAAGCGAATTTAATTGCTGACACTAATGGGATTTTCGAAGAGCATCAAGCTCATAGAGGAAATCTGTTCCTTTCTTAGGCAAATCTCAATCACCAATGACCACCGCGGGCCGCCATCGCGGTACGGCGGGCTTCGATGCGGGTCTTGTTTGACAACTGGGCTACAATGGAGCGAAATAATTTTCGAATAAAAATTGATTTCGTATTTGTTTCTGTTTTATGAGCAAGTTGGCAATAAACTTTCCAAAATTTACATTTGATGGGTTGCCGGTATACTGTACGCCACGCGTTGACAACGTACAGATACACAAGTGTATCCGAAACCAAAGAAATATGAATTTGAGCATCCATCCAACCGGGGACAACATACCACATTCAGAGAAGAGTAAGGTCCCGATCGACAATATGAAGATTTAAGGCGTTTTACTGCCATCCTCTCGAGTTCCATTAGCACGGAAATTAAAAACGAAAACAAATCAAGTGTAACCCGATCGGCGATTATCGATGACAGGAACCATATAACCGGGGCGGAAACATGCATGGGTTTAATGGCTTTATTGAGTCACTTGACCCTATCCGGGAGGAATTTATTGATTTCCGAATGCTAGACAGCAAGCGCCAGAGAGAGGCTCCCGTCTGGGATCAGTCGCCATAGTCTAATCGCTTAGCAGACTGATCATCTTGGCCGCCGATCGTCACCTACGATCCACAAAAGGTAAAGCACAGCGTCGTACAAGAACGACATAACAAACTGACTGCTGATGTGAACATGATGTTCAGTAGCTCCCCGAGTGACAGTCGATGACAGTGTGTTGCTGTTTCCCCATTTTTAGCAAGCAACCGAGTTGCACGGATACACGGAACCTTAAAAGCCACTGTTTGTATGGCAATTTCTTTGGAAAACCTTCCCATCACGAGTTACTACGATGGGAGGAAGAGAACGAACGAAAGGCATAATTACTAATCCGTCGCATTATCATTAATTGTTTCTTTATTTTTCGCCAGATCCTCATGGGCTCCTGCCTGTCCCTGTTTCGCTTGATGCCTGTCACGTTGTGCATTTAAATGCACATTTTCTAGAGCCGGTCCATCATCATCATCATATTGTCGCCGCCATCATCATCGTCGCTGGTTACTGTCGTCATCACGTCATCATGACGATCTTCCCACTATGGTCATACTAATATGGAATTCGTGGAGGATCCTCACATGTCATCTTTTGCAGTCGCGCTCATCATACAGCTTTGACAAATTCCCGTAGGTACAACACTCCGCCAACGAGGAACGACAACGATTCCGAGCAAAAAATCAACCATCCTCGGACGCGCCAACTATGGGGCGAGGAAGAATCTTTCTTTCGTGCTCTCTCTCTCTCTCTCTCTCTCCTTCTCTGATCAGGTTCGTCATCACAGTGTGGACGGAACGAATAGCGTGGTGGCGCGATAATGCAATGATCCTCGGCAATGCTATGTGGCTGAAGATGCGTGTGCGAATCGTATACGGCAGACTGTAGGAAGCCATTAAACGCATAGTAACTTTACTTATTCCGCCAACTGACTTTAATTGCATTTCTTATGAGACGCGATCGAGATGCTTTTTTGTTTTGTAGTCTTGCTTCTCCGTCTGGTTATGGCCAACTCCTCCACTTCTGTATAGGGGAAAGAAATCCTTTTTGCTTGCACCACTGACGTGGGAGAGAACGATATGTATGATGGATGGCGACTGAGACGATCTAAGGGAATGTGCGGTTTCGTGAGAAAGCCAGAAGCTAGTGACGAGTCATTCAGAGTCGCATTAGGCGAAAGGAAGTGCTACAAGTTGTTGGAATTTCACTTGGCTAAGAGGTGGATCTGGACATTTCAGTGAATGCCATCTTAACTTGAAAGAGTTATTGCTTGGGACTTCATATTCAAAGGCATTGACAAGTGGTTTAGGAAGTTTAAGAAACTTGTCTACTAACCACAAGATCCAAAGGAATTACGAATAGCAAGTGGGTTTTTTGAAACATATACGTAGGCCATGCTGAAGGTATCGGTCTAACATATTCAGTGCGTAGTTCAAGCACTTTTTTAGAGCAACCAGACTAAATGATTTATTATATGGTCGATGACGTATCACATGGCGACCTTCTGTTCCCGGAACAAATTCAAAACTGTCCGGAAGGATAGTATTTTGATCGTGGGAAACCAATTTGTTTAGTAGAGGCAATCAGCAGGCTCGGACAGTTTCATAAATCCATCGGTGTTGAAATTTGGTTTATGGGGGGACATTTTGGCCAAGTGATTTACAGCGGCTTTTTGGCAAGCCGATTTCTTACCAACACTAGGGTTTTACAGAGACCGAAACAAATAGTAGTCAAATGGTGCAAGTTCCCGAAACATCAAAATTTCCCAACCAAGTTTCGTAAATTTGATCCGCGACATCAAAAATGTACATATCTGACCTGGCAGTGTCATGATGGAACCCAGCGTCTTTTCTGCTGGTCAATTCTGATCGCTCTTTTTTCAATTGCTCCATTTAAACCTTCGAGATCTGCACAGAGCCGAAATGACTGCTAAGTTATTATATCTCAAATTTAACCCTTCTAATCCCATCAAGCACTCAGAATCACCTTGTTTGTGGAGGGTGCTAGCTGCTGATCTCCTAACAATTTAAGTACTGCTCCTGCCTTACGAGCAGGTGCGAAGGGCACCTTTAAGCATCATCGTCACCTAAATTTCCGAAATAGAATCAACCAAATCATCCCTAGGTCCTCCGTTCTCTCACGACATTTCTACTGTACACTTCACATGGTTTTTGGTATGTTTTTGCTATGTCTTCATACTTTTATATTAAAATAGAATCACATTGCCCATATCTTCAGATATTTTACTATTATTCACATCAAAACATAATTTTATACAAATACGTACTTACTTACATGTAGCGCCAGCTATGTCCGGTGTGAACCGACAACAAGCTTCTCCAGCTTTTGCCAGTTGTTTTCAGTGCTCACTCCCAGTTGGTTAAGGTCCCCTTGCGCTTGCGTGCGCCACCTTAGATTCAGTCATCCTCTACTGCGTCGTCCCTCGGGGTTGGACTTGAAGACTCTTCAAGCCATCTTAGACTTGGTTCCGAAGACGTCGTACTAGACCAACGTCGCTCTCCAGCCCGTAAAGTTCGTCGTTGTATCTTCTCTTCCACTCTCGGTTTATACAATTGGGACTATAGGTCCCCCAAAGCGACCAAGGGCCTCTTCATCCGCTTTCGTAAAAGTCCAGGCCTCTTAGCCATAGAGGAGGACTGGGATGATTAAAGTTTTGTACAGCGCAACTTTGGTCTTTCGAGAGGGGGTTCTACTCTGCTGTAGCTGCCAATTGTGACGATCTGGCCGAGACATCGGTGTTGCGCGTCTTATTTGGTTGACAGCATATATTTCGTTTTACCCTCGTTGCCGCTTCTGTTTCAATGCTTTCGAACGCCTCATTGACATCCCGCTGTGTTCGTCCAATTACGTCAATGTCATCCGCGTACGCGAGCGGTTAGGTTAGGTACATGGGTGCCCTATTGACGAAAAGTCAAGGCTCACGTAGACTACGTTGAGTCCATTGTGCCCACTTGTTTTATTTAACCCGTTGATACCTAGACATTTACCGTTGAGCTGAACCAACCAGACGATGATAAAAATCCCAGTATTCTGTTCAGCCCAATATTACCCACCTCTTCTAGTCTCGAAAGGAAGTATCTTCCGAGGAATATTTTCCTTTTTTGGGCTAGCGCCGGACATTCGCACAGCAGTTGACGAATGGATTCAATTACCTTTTCGTCCCTGCAGCTTCTGCAGAAGCAGCCTAGTCGAGCTGCATAGTAGGATAGCATGCAGTGTCCGGTGAGGGCACCGACTGCCAGTCGAATATTCCCACGATTGAACTTCAGCAGATTTTCCGTTCTTTTCTTATCACAGACGGGCCAAGTCGATCTCGCCGTTGCACATGTATCTAAGTGACACCATCGCTTATTGGCTTTCACTAATAGTTCCGTCTCTATCTCCCTGTAGAGCGCACTGAGTGGTGCTTTAGCCTCAGCTGAGATCTGTGCAATGTTAGCACTTGATCCCACCATAGCGAAGACCTCAGCTTGGAAGACACTGCATCCATCATCGAGCCTGTAGGAGCGATGCATATCCCGAGACTCCGACACCTGTGCCAACATCTATTTTGGATCCGTCCGTGTAGAATGCCAGTTCACTTTCCGTGCGTAACAAATTACCGGTCAATTCCTCCCTGGAGGGAATTCTAATAGAGAATCTCCTCTCCCAGGAAGGAAGTCGGGTAACATAGTCCGTAACAGTTCTGAATCTCGAGACGGCTCATCGATCTGGCATCGACTGATGCATGTCCGTGAGGACTCCGTTTCCAGAGACCGGATTCCTGTAGTAACGCGAGCAGTTACACAGACTCTTGTGTTGGCCAGTGAGTCTCGTATGATATTTTCAAGCACGATGTTGAAACAATGACGTGACAGCGCGTCACCTTGCCTATGTCTTTTTTTTAACATCAAAGGTCTCAGTTAATTCGCTACCCACCTTAATGGAGCAGCCAGAATTCTCCATTGCTGCCCTGCACAATCTGACGACTTTGGCAGGGATGTCAAAACTAGACATGGCTCCGCATAGCTCGTCCCTTTACACACTGTCACAAGCGGCCTTAAAATCGCCGAAAAGGCGATGGTTGTCGATTTGGTATTCTGGGGTCTTCTCCAAGATCTGCCGCAGTGTGAATATTTGGTCTATCGTGGATTTCCCTGGCCTGGAAGTATTCCTTCCATATTCTCAGCATCGACTGTGACTTTACTAATTGGCATGTTCGTTTTACCTTTTCGTAACTTGCGAGCGTCATTCCTGTGGTAGCATCTCTCCATCTCCTCGATCTCACCCTTTCCATGCTCTCTTTTTAACATCCTTAAACTTCCTCTCTTCATTTCTGCTCGTAATGTTCAAGAGCGGCTCTCGTTCGTCTATGCAGCATGGTTTGTAGGCGGTTTGCTTTGCTCATCCAATCAGGCTTTCTAGTTGGCGGTGGTTTGAAATCCAACACAATCCACTGCCGGCGTCATCGGAATTTGCGAGAGGTCGACGGAAACTCGATTGACAAAGATCCTAGCGGTCTCCTTCGAATGTAGCTTTCAGACGTCAAACTTCCGTCGACTCCATGGCATTCTTGATACATATGTATCTTCATTCGTACTTTGGATGTTGGCTCCTCGAAAGGTTCGCACATATAGGATGCTGGAACATCGCAACGTGATCAATCTGATTGGTGGCAGACTGATCAGGAGTCGCCAGGTTCCTTTTGTGGATGTTGAGATGCGGGAATCATGTGCTAGCTAGTCGGAGATTACGCCCTACCAGGAAGTCAAGCAGAGCAGTCTTGTAGGCTATATTTCCCCATGATCGACTCAAATATGTGCTCTTTGCCCAGTTTTGCATTAAAATCTCCTGGAACGATTTTTGTGTCGTGGCTGGGGCATTGGGCATATGCTCTGTTTAAGACATCTTTTTTGAGACGATCGTCCTTTTCTCCAGTTGGGGCATTTGCGCATATCAAGCCAATGTTTCCAAATTTAGCTTTGATGTGGATTGCTAGGAGGCATCCGGCTCGCATCCCGAAAGCTTGAGACTTTTTGTCAGAGTCTTCCTCAAATAACGAATCCGCATCGGAATAAGTATTGTTTGTTCCCCTTGTAGCGATTCCCGTAGCAGATGTCGCAGTTTTTCATGCGTCTTTTGCCTGGTCCATCCCATCGCACATCTTGGAGTGCATTTATATCTGCTTTATAGCAACTGAGGGCTTGCTCCAATTGATCGCCTATAGCCGGTCTATTAAGGGACCTCACATTCCAGGTGCAGACTCACAAGTCAGCTTTGTATCCGTCTATATCCGAGACTTGTGATTGCTAAGCAACACCTTATATTTTCCGTGATAGGGATGTCACGTCTAGGCACAACCCCCAAACTGGCGGTAAAGGTTCCTTTTATACCAAGAACGATGGGGTCGGGTAGTGGCCACGCGGAGGCTGTGTGTCAACTGGGAATGAGCAGGAACAGAGATCGAGGCGGGCGTTTGCCATGTTAAACACGATCAGCTTCCTAAGTCTGTTTGCTCGCTTCCTCTCTGATTAGATCATAAGATTGAATTCTTTAGGTCTATTTTGGTATACTGATACGTCGAAGCCTGCGTCAATTGCAGCTTTGAAAGGCAAAGTCTCACTTGTTGGTTGTGTAAAATTAATCTTTATGAATAAGTCGTACAAGATGTGAAAATGGAGAATGGTGGTTTACAAACCTGGACGGATACTAGACGACGACAACGCACCAAAAAGGAACACGATTTGCGAGTATGCTCCTGGAATGTCAGAACCCTGTACACTCCCGGAGCTGCTCATAAACTAGAAGGAATCCTCACGCAGTACAAGGCGGATATTACTGCGGTCCAGGAAATACGCTGGATAGGAAACGGTATGATTAGGAAGAAAAATTGCGACTTTTATTACAGCTGTCACAAAAGGTTGCACTTACTGGGATGCGGATTTATCGTGGGAAAGCGGTTAAGGTCGAAGGTCATCGACTATAAACCTATAAGTGATCGCCTGGCTGTGATCCGCATCAGAGGCAGATTTTATAACATCAGCCTTATATGTGCACACGCCCCTACCGACGAGGCTAAAGACCCTATTAAGGAGGACTTCTATGACCTCTTGGACAACGCCAAATTCTGTAAGGAGAACACCCTTGGCTGAGTGGTCGGAAAGCACAGCGTCCACGATAAAACAACAGACAACGGCTTCCGACTCACGCACTTTGCGACAGCTCGTAATGCGGTGATAAGTGGCACAAGATTCCCTCGTAAGCGAATCCACACAGCAACCTGGCGATCTCCGGATGGTCGAGCCGCCAACCAAATCGACCATGTGCTCATTGACACAAGGCACTCGTCAAACATCCTGGATGTGCGAACATTCAGAGGGACAAATGCCGACTCTGACCACTTCCTCGTAGCAGCAAGATTCAGAGCTCGCCTGTCCAATGACAGAAAGCTGCACCAGCCCATCAGGAGTAGGTTCGACATTGGACGCCTGAGCACACCGGAGGTTACCAGAGTCTTCAGGGAGCAGCTGAGCGAAATACTCTACGGTATGCGTACGTCGAACACAAATGCCAATAATATGTGGCTGCATTGCCGCTCAGCCATTCAGGAAGTAGCCGAAACCACCTTAGGATACCTACCACCCCCGACAAAAAACCCGTGGTATGATGGCGAGTGTGAGCAGGAAAAGGCAGCATCCGACGAGGCGTATCAAAAGGCGCTGCATAGAAAAACCAGGGCAGCGCAAGAAGAGTAGGTTAGGAGTACTGAGCCAGAAGAAAGGAGGAGAAAAAACTACTGCGACAAAAGCAAAGAAAATAATCTTCGCAGCCCCCAGCTCAATAATATCGAGGAGTCTAGGGATAAGCATAAAACACGAGCCTTTTACAAGAAAGCCAAAGACCTTGCAGTAGGCTTCAAAAAGGGCACCCAGGCTCTTCGAAACTGCGAGGGTAATCTTGTTACCGACGCGCAGGGAATAATGGATGTATTTAAGCAGCATTTCCAGAAGCTGCTTGACGAGCATGACCAAGAGAGAGTAGTAGGGACTGAGGAAACCCCAACTCCAGCCGCTGACGTAGTCCTGCCACCCAGCATCGAAGAAGTTGGCACAGCTACTCAGAAGCTGAAGAACCACAAGGCTGCAGGCTCCGATGGCTTGCCATCAGAGCTCTTCAAGGCTGGCGGCGATGCTCTGTTAGGAAGCATGCACCAAATCATCTGCAGAATTTGGGAATTTGCATGCCCGACGACTGGAATACCAGCTCTATTTGCCCCATCTACAAACAAGGCGATTCTACCTCTTGCAAGATCTATATATCTGCTCAATGTCGCTTACAAGATCCTGTCCGGCGTATTGTGTGAACGTCTTAAGCCATTTTGCACCGCATTAATCGGCAGCTACCAGTGCGGCTTCCGGCCCGGCAAATCGACTATAGATCAAATTTTCACGCTTCGACAAATCCTGGAAAAGACCAACGGCGTTTCGAATCGATACACACCATCTTTTCATCGATTTCAAAGCCGCATACGACAGCATTCATCGTGAAGGACTGTTTGGCGCGATGGCCGAATTCGGGATCCCGGGAAAACTGATCCAGTTGTGTCGCGCCACGCTAAAAAATACGCGATGCACCGTGCAACTCGGTTCTAGGACTTCGGAACCGTTTGAAACACGCACCGGATTTCGGCAAGGAGATGCGCTGTCATGTGACTTCTTCAACCTGGTGCTGGAGCAGATAGTACGACGGGCAGGCGTCAACAGTTGTCCAAACAACTTGGGTGAAAACTCCAAAGACCAAAGTCATGCTATACAAGACGCTCATACTTCCAGTCTTGCTGTACGGAGCCGAAAACTGGACGATAAGCAGGACAGCGGTGCTGATTTTGGACTCTTTCGAAAGAAAAATTCTTCGCCGGATATTTGGTCCTGTCTGTGAGGAAAGTGAATGGAGAAGAAGATCCAACCGCGAACTCTACGAGCTGTACCAAGATGTGGATGTAGTCCGGAAAGCAAGGATCCGTCGACTACACTGGCTCGGCCACATCGGCTTGGACATCAACGCTCCAGCTAAGAGGGTCATCGACTCCGAGCCTCCTGGTTCGAGAAGAAGAGGAAGACCGTACCTCCGGTATAATCGCGGATGTAAGACATCTTGGTCTTGATAACTGGACAGTCAAGGGTGGAAGACAGCTATAGCTCAGGCTCAAATCCTCCTTACACACCTTTATAACCTGTTTGCATTTTCTTTCACAGTAAAAAGCCGAACTCTTGAAAAATCAGACGATATCTTCCAAGACATTGCTTAAAAAAATATTAGTAATACGAGAGGAACAACGGTGCTTGTATCTATAAACAACTTCAACTTGTGTCCCAAGAACAGAATTACTTTTCCCAATAGTGAAAAGCTATAAGCCATAATTCGAGGTGCCCGTAACCAGTGACAGTGCTCCACCATTCCTATCTCATTTCAGTTTCAAATGAAGATCCATAAGATCCCACAGTCATAAAACCTAACATATGTGTGATCGGACAAATGAAAAAGCACATTTAAGGCCGATCGTTAATAGTTTCCCAAATTTCTGTTAACAGTCAGTCCTCTTCGGGGTACCCTGATCGGAGGTAGTAAATCGATGAGCCGAAGGTATACAGAGTCGCTGGCCCACAGAAGCGCTTGCCGTAAAAAGAGTTTGTGGATTTTAGTTGGAGTTCAATAGTTTGAATTCCGATAGGAATTATCAAGCGACAATGGGGCGCACCCACTAGAAAATTAGTGTGGGATGAGGGCCATCAAAAACACTCCATTCATGGCGATGCTAAATAGTTATCATCGAGCAACTGCGATAGACTGTGCCATAAAAAACGTCCAGTTTTCTATCTCACAATGGAATAGGATATCTAGCTCTACAACCACCACCTGATAAAATCTCGACTTTATCGCAATCGTCTGCCTTCATCACTCCGACAATATTCAGTTGTCATGTGTCGTCCCGACTGTCTGTATCGTGTCGTTGTCACTGCCATGCGCAATGATGTTCAACAATGTCCGTACCGTGCTCTGTTGCGCACATCAAGCATCCTTGTTGTACTGGTACACATTGCCGGCAAAATGTGTCAGTCCGATGGTGAAACGAAGATATCAAGACATTCCCGAAAGTCGTTAGAGTTCATCATCGCACCTTAGATCGCGACGAAAGAGCTGGAGCAATAACAGAGTAAACCGATCAGTGCACCTGTTGACGTAGTACACTATATTCTAACCGAACTGGACGCATAGAATGGGCCAAATGCACTAGATGCACATGCTGAACTGGCAGTGGTGTTGTGTTATCTGAGCCAGAGACATGGTCGCAAAGATATGGATTTCAATCCCAATTGGTAGTGAGCACAAAGATTCTCCCGAGATAGGGGCAAAAGTCGGCATAAATATCAACCGAACGCGCTCTTATCACTGTCACAGGATCAGTGGCTGGTGTCGTTGCCTATAACACCCATTCGAGTGCACGATGCGAAATTGTTCGCAAGGAGATACCCCGCATTCGTTAAGTCAACCGATAAAGATCGTCAACGCACGGCAGTGCGGAGGGAAAAGTGGAGACAGGTACATTGGCTGCACGCATTAGACAATATCGTATCCGATGAATCCAGCTTCCACCTTCACTGTCCATTTCTATCTCTTTCTCGCTTCCTCGATTACTCTCAAAATCGAACTATCAGTCCATCTACAGAGTCGTCCGTGTGTCAGGGTCGTTTGGCAAAATGCCCCCGCTTATGGGCAGCAGCTGCTGCTGTTCGAGCGGATGATGGTGCTTCTGGAGTACTCGGTAACTGCTTGCCTTGCCAACTGTGATTAGTGGGAATTAATTTTAATGGCAACTGATAACTGGTTAGGAGGCACGGGGTCGTCGTACAAGTCCTACACAAGTCGTACGTCGTTTCTGGCAATGGCTTATGGTTACGCGGCTGCTCGGTTGTACGACTAAATGAATTGGTGATTCCACTTTCGGTATGATGACGATCGGCAATTGGTAACTGGCAACTAGCAAGTGGCAACTGGCAACTGGTGCTGCCGTCATCAGCATAACCATCGGCGTGGCATGAAATCACAGTGTTGCGCGGAGTAACAATTTATTGCGATCGGCAGTAAGTGCTCGGGCGTCATCATCGTTCGCGAAGAAACAGTATGCGTAGTTGCCATAAATTCGCAGCCATCGAAGAGCTCTAATTGAATCCTGTTTCGATGGTGGCAATGATGCCACCACCTCAATTCCACCACTTCTGTTGCGTTCGTTCGCGATGAAATGTGGAATGGTGCGTTACTCGTGTTGCACGGTTCACGTACGTAATTGGGAACTGTCTGTCTGTGGCAGGATTGGGAGAGCCTCGATTGCGTCCTGTGCATTGATAACTAAATGCGGTTGAGAATATTAATTGAACGATACCATAATACTAGTGAATTGGTTGTTTATGGACAACTTGGTTTGGAGTTTTATGCAATTGCCAGTAATGTGAGCGACGAACCGGGAAGGTGGAAATGCACATATCTAGGGGGAGGGTAGCCTGGCTATATTTATGATGTGTTTGAGGTGATATCGCTTGAAATTGTTAAGCTTTTGAATAGCCATCAATGAAGGATAGTCACACGTACACTCAAGGCTAAGGCCTTATAACGTCTGACGTTGGCGAGCAGAAGGCAACAGGGAGAGGGACAGGAGATGTCTATTGACACCGGTCTTAAGTATCTGCATATAGTATTGAAGGAGGAAGACCGAACGAGATAGTGCGTTCCACATCCATGTGGTTTGGTTGAAGAAAGAATCTCCATATTTGGCAGCGCGACCGAAGACGGGCTTCGAAGTGATATCTTGAGCATTCCGGGAGAGACGTGTATCGCGGGAGAAGTGTTGGAGAGGTGGAATTCAACTGACTATTTCATCCGACCACTTATGATGAAAGTAACAATAAAACGAGAGAGAGCGACCAAACAGAGCAAAGATGTTGATCGCGTTTAACATAGCAAATGCCAGCTTTGAATTATGTCCCTGCTCAATGCAAGTCGACAAACAGCCCCCGCGTGGCCTCCCTTGGATGGCTGCCCTGGCATCCGCCTGGTAGTGAACAATTGTATACAAAGACCCGACCACTGGTTCCTGGGGAAAGAGGAACCTGGCCCTCCAGGTTGGGGGTTCTACGACGATCGACTCAAAGAAGAATTCTACGATCTCCTAGACAGAGCATATGCCCAATGTCCCAGCTACGACACAAAAACAGTTCTAGGAGATTTAATGTGGAATTGGGCAGAGAGGACATATTTGAGTCGATCATGGGGAAATAAAGTCTACACGACACCAGGTCCCAAATCGAACATCGGCTACTCGACTTCCTGGCGAGGCGCAATCTCCTTCTGGCTAGCACACGATTCTCGCATCTAAGTATTCATAAAGGAACCTGGCGTTCACCTGATCAGTCTACCACCGATCAGACTGATCACGTTGTCAACGGCGCCAGGCACTCCTCCAGCATCCTAGATGTACGAATCTTCCGGGGAGCCAGCATCGACTCGGATCACTGCCTTGTTGTAGCGAATGAGGATATCAAGAATGTCACGGTGTCAAGGTGGAAAACGAAAGTTTGACATCGGACAGCTGCTATCGCAGGAGACCACTAGGATCTTTGTCGGTCGGGTTTCCTTCAATCTCTCGCAAACTCCGATGACACCGGAGCAATCCACATAGCAACAATGGGAGCATTGCCAGCGCGCTGTCAGAGACGCAACCGGCAACTAGTAGCAAAACGCCTTCAAAGCCGTGCTACATAGACGGACCGACGAGAGTCGCTCGTGAATACTACGAGCAGAAACGGAGAGAGGGACACACGCTTTTAAGGCAGCAAAACTAAAGACAACATGAAAAGGTTAAGTTCGAGGAGATGGAGAGACGCTACCACAGGAATGATACTCGCAAGCTATACGAATAGGTAAAACGCACATGCCAGAGCTATAAAGCCAGGGCAGAAGCCTGTAGGGACGAAGACGGGTAACGGGATGATAGGGTCACAGTCGATGCTGAGAATATGAAAGGAACACTTGTGTAGACTGGTTAGTCTGTCATACTGCTGTTAGGCAGAATGATCCATTCGCAACGGACGAAGATGTAAGAGAATTCCGTTGACCCGACCTAGATGAAATTAAGCTAGTCATTCTAAAGCTTAAGACTCATAAAGCCGCGTGCGCAGACCGTCTGCCAAGCTATTTAAAAAGGCGGGAGATGATCTGGTAGAGCGCATGCACCAGCTCATATGTAAAACGATGTCCTTAACATCGCATACAAGATCTTCTCTGCCATTCTGTGTGAACGCCTGTAACCCTTTGTACATAATCTTATCAGTGCGGTTTCAGGCAAGGTAGATCCACAATAGACCAAGTATTTACACTGCGGCAAATCTTGGAGAAGACCCAAGAAAACCAAATCGACATCCATGACCTTTACTTCGGTTTCAAGGTCGCGTATGACAGCGTACATAGAGATGAGCTATACAGGGCCATGTCTAATCTTAACATCCCTGCCAAACTCGTCAGATTGTGCAGGATGACAATGGAGAGCTCTCGCTGCTTCATTAAGATCAGTACCGATTCAACCGAGGCCTTTGATTTTAAAAAAGGTTTTAAACTAGGTGACGCGTTGTCATGTAGTTTTTTCAATGTCGTGCTTGAAAAGATCACACGAGACTCACTGGCCAACACAAGAGGTACGATCTTTTTTTAAGTCTGCGCAACTGCTTGCGTACGAGGATGACATTGACATAATTGGACGAACACAGCGATACGTGAATGATACGTTCGAAAGCGTTAAAGCAGAAGGATCTAAAATGGGTCTTTCGGTTAACGAGGGTAAAACGAAATTTATGCTGTCAACCAAAAAAGAAGAGCAAAAACGTCACAAGTGGCAGCTACAGATTCGAAGTGGTCAACAACTTCGTCCAACTTGGCTCACTAGTGACCAGCGACAACAACACCAGCGTTGAGATCAAACCCAGAATTACCCTAGCCAACCGCTACTTCTTTGGGCTGAAGAGGCAATTGAGTAGTAGAGCCCTCTCTCGAAAAACTAAGGTATCCCTCTACAAAACCTAAATTATCGGTCGTCCTTTACAGCGCAGAGGCCTGGGCTTTAACGAAGGTGGATAAGGAAGCCCTTGGTGGTTTCGGGAGGAGAGTTATATCGCTCCGTTTGCTCGCAAAGTTAGACCGAGTCAAGCAGACTCGGTCTTCCAACCCTTGGGTATCTAAAAACGCCATTAAATACGGTAAAGCACATGATGAAACTTCGAACCATAGAGGCTTAAGCTAAATTTAGGACGAACCAGTGGCAAGTCATCAACATGCCGCCAGAGTAGGGCTACCCTCCAATGACTTCTGCCGCGGCTGCTCTTATGCGAATCGCAAGAGGATCTACCTCGGGGTGGTCTTCTATGATAACTTAGGTGAGCTAGCAGATATAAAAATAGCTCAACTCCATCGCTTAATCCGAAGCACCGATTGGTTTTTAGGTTGCAGATCAAGGTAATATGATCCATATGGTATAACATTGGCCGACTTCGGCCTAAGTATGGCGTATGCCAACCACTTTAATCTAACCTAACCTAACTTACCCATCAAAACCATCTAGGGACAAAAACCTACAGGGACTTTTCATATGACCCGCCTATGGTCTCCAAAGGTGAGGATATATAGATTACTAAGTAGAGTCCGTAAGCTATTGAACTCGATTTTGACAATTTTGTTTTACTATTCGAGATGTACCGACGTTCTTAGTTTTAAATATCTAAAACGACCACGAAGAGTCTAAGGTTGTAAAAGTTACACCAGAAATCATTATTTTTGACTGAAAGTCGTTCGAAAGTGAAAGCAGATTTCTCTCTCCCCGCTAGGCAACTCCTAATGTGGAATGTTTTCTAAGAATACTTAATTACCACAACGATCGAATTCGAATTAGGGCAAGGTATTCGAGCATAGGTACATTTGTCAAACTTTAGTTCTAAGGGATAAGCCAGGCTAGGGTTAGATCAAAAAAGCAACCACTTTCACCGTTCACCATTTTGTAAAACCCAGCACGAATCAACGCCTCACATTGTTCTCCCGCCCATTCATTCAATGCATTCCAATTACACAACAATCCCGCCAACAACCGACTAGTTGTTTGCATTCACCTCCTGAATACCCATTCTCCCACCACCTGACACCACTTCATTCATTTCACTCCCAATGCTCTCCTTTCAAATAACCGACAGCACAACATTAATAACCGCCAACACAATCGCCCTCTCTGCGCCAATCCGAGCACCAACAATACGAATACGCATTACAACTGTCATTACGATTGACCTCATGATATAATTTAATTTTCTTTCTTCCTCTCCTTATACAACATGTAACTCGTTCCATCCAATTTGGTATTTGGTAGCAGCTAATCTAATACCGAAAAGGGAAGCCCCCCGCGATCAGTGGCATCGACGATTGCGCAGCACCAACGACACAATGGCATAACAATAATAACATCAATCAAAGAGCACATGAAACTATCGTCTAGCTAGATTGACTGAACGATGCCTCTGGCCAAAACAAAACCAACTGGCCATTCTCGACTAAACTGACACTGACAGGAAGCACTACTCAACAACGCTGTTCATTCGTTCGGATCGCGGCTATTATTCATTACTCAACGCCATCCACATTGAATGAGCTGTTCGGAGGAGATGAATACTCGCCAGTGTGAGAGCGTGTGTGTGTGGTTGGCGCGCTGATTGTGCATGGCAATTGGAAGCAGTTGGCTTCTTGAGCACAGTCGAAGGGGGGTTTTGCCCGATGCTCGATTCTAAAGACGTCCTCCGCAACCAAAGCAAATCGAATGATTTGTATATGTTCGCTGCCCATAATGATGTTGATGCTTCATTGAACTGTAATCAATCATATATTCGAATTTGGATCTTGTACTTCACTCCAAACAAAGACCATGGATGGCTGAAGGTGAAGTAACAAGCGATTGAGATGGCGATAGAGGTGGATGTTAATTAATGTCTAGGAGGAGACCACATGTAGAGCTGAAGACGTTGTTCCTTGTGTTCCTTTCTCTAGTTTGGTCTTGTGTCGAATATGGCTCAGCACACCCTCTGGGATTCTTTCGTATTTAATGTCTTTAATTAGCGAGGTATCGCGGCAAAGTACAGAAGTTGAATGCATTTAAGCGATCAAAGAACGGTAAGTCTCGATGTGGGGACTATGGCTCTTGAATCCGTTAGATGTTCTATAGTATACAATTTAGGAGCAGTTCGTATTACTATGAAACATTTAAAAAGTGATTGTAGAAGTTTAGTTACGAAAGGTTAAGTAACATTTCTATAAAGCTCTCGTACATGATACAATCAGAAGCCGATAAGGCGGGTTCTAGCTGTACCCAGACCACAGGCGAAAGTAAGAACCTGAAAACCAAGGGCACGGAAAGGACCGCAGCCGCTAAGGAAGGGTCTATTAAGGTACTCTCTAACGTGGTCGATAAAACCGGTAAAGCCAAGCCAGAAACCGTGCCGGCTCCCAAGAAAAGAGAGGGCTTCAAGGCGAAGCGGGTAAGATGCCAGGAGGATGCCAGCAATCCAGTAAAGAGAGTGAGGGTCAACAGGACGTTGCAGTTCGGAGGCGCTGCTCGAAATGCTCTACAGCTAGCTGTAGAGGGAATACTGGAAAAAACTGCGCCAAAATTTGGTCTCACTAACTGGAGGCGAGGTGTGAGTAGGCTAAACTGCAAGGACCAGCTGTCGCATAATTGTGCGAGGAAGGTCGTTCCCACCTTTAAGCTGTGGGAGGGAGCTGCACTAAAGGCAGTTCCCTTAGACGAGGTACCAGAGAGGCCTAAAGCCGAGATGAGCGTACCAGATATGGAATTAGAGAAGAGCAAGATCTTCGGCCTTCTAACGGCACAAAACCCGGCAGTCCCTATGGATGACTGGGAAGTAGTCGCAATCGAGAGTAACGAAGATTGCACGAAGAGCATAATCTTTGTTATCGAGGATCTGCCGGAAACAATGAAAAAAGAGAGGCATATGCGCCTATCCTTCGGGGCTGGTGAGTTTCTTGTGAGACTCATGAAGAAGGCACAGCCTGGCGGTACGGCAGCTGTGGTGAAGGAGAGTGCTACTGAAAATGAAAGTAGTGCAAATAAACCTCCACCACAGTAAGGCCGCATCAGCCAACCTTATGCTGCTTCTGAACAAGGAGCAGCTTGATGAGGCCCTAATCCAAGAACCATGGATCCTTCATAATCGGGTTGAGGGATTGGGTTCATCGAAATACAGCCTCTTTTATAACAGTAGCGAAGACAAGGTTATAAAAGGCTGCTAGCAAAGATCTCCACGTACTAATGCTTACTAATTTCTGCTCGGGTGACCAGACGGTGGTGGAGGTAACAGGAAAGGAGGCTTCGGTTTACCTACCGCATGACGAAGGCACGGACGTCCCCTTTAGGGAAACAAGGTTATTGATTGCAGTGGCCGAACAAGGTAAGAAGAACTTAGTCGTAGGGTGTGATGCTAACGCCCATCACACTACTTGGGGTAGCTCTAATACTAATAGTAGGGGTGAGGCTTCGTTCAGTTCTGTCCTTAGTGCTAACCTAGTTATATGTAATCGGGGTATTTCACCAACGTTTATTACTAGTAAAAGAAGGGAAGTCTTAGACATAACATTTATAAATGGTAGGGTGCCGCGGAAACCTCAAATTGGAGAGTATCTGACAAAGCATCACTTTTTGTTCACTCTTGGATCCTCTTCGACTTGAATTTCCACAGGCCGGACAGGAAAGTCTTTCGAAATCCGCGGAAGGCGAATTGGCAGAGGTTTAGCGCGGAGCTGGCTGGGGCCCTTAACCGACCTCCGGAAGGGAACCCCAGCTCCACGGAAGATGGTATTGAATCTCACAAGGAAGCTAAACCGATCCTTTGAAAAGGCATGTCCTACCAAACGACCCAGTAAAAGAAACCACCCACCATGGTGTTATGCTAAAATAGCGGAGCGGCTTCGTATCTCTAGACTTAGTTGGAATCCGGCAAAAGAGGGGGCCATCGAATGGTCAACCTATAGAGATAGTGTTAAGCGGCGCAAAAAAGAAATTAGAATCGCCAAGAAGGACTCTTGGAGAAGCTTCTGTGGCTCTATTGAATCATGTACGGGTGCAGCTTGTCTGAGGGAGGTCCTTGCAAAAGCTACCACACAGATGTCTTCTGTAAAGCGATCTGATGGTAGCTGGACAGACTCAAGCGAGAGCATGCTTGATTGCCTACTAAAGTTACCTTTCCCTGGCTGCGAGGATGCAGGAACCTTCAATTCGGCAGGCACGCTGCCAAGGGAGTATGGGACAATCGATAAGATTGTTACTGAGAGAAAGATCCTTTGGGCAATCAACACTTTGACTCCTACAAGGCGCCGGGAATGGATGGGATTTTTCCGATTATGTTGCAGGAGCCATGTGAAGTCATTCTTCCGTGCCTGAATGTTCCTCAAGCGTGGAGGGAAGTTAGGGTGGTTTTCATACCCAAGTCGGGAAAAGTCAACCATGCTACTGTAGACCTATCAGTCTATCGTCCTTGCTTATGAAAACACTGGAACGAATAATAGACTTGTACGTAAGGAATGAGATTGGTGACGGTTATCTGTCACAATCACATAACGCGTACATAAGGGGAAAATCGGTAGATAGTGCTCTGCATAAGGGTAGCCTATACTATAGAAAAATCGCTCAATATCAAGGAATGCCTTCCCAGACATTGAGGGTGCTTTTAATAACGTTAGTACCGAGGCAATAGTGTCCAGCCTTCATATGGCCCAAATAAACCCGGCAATATGCAGTTGGATTGGGGAAATGCTGGGTATTTGTATAGTAAATTCGGCGATGGGGTGAGACAGCGGAAGGGTGAGAGTAAAGAAAGGTACACCACAAGGTACCTTGGTGTACCCGGATAAGATTCCAGAGACGGAGGGTTTTAATGTCACGGCCTACGCCAACGACATTGCCATTTTAATCTCTGGAAAATTTCCGCAGCTGCTCAGCGATAGACTAAGCTATGCACTGATGTTAGTGGAAAACTGGGTCAAGGGGCGAGGCTTGGGAGTAAATCTAGCGACAACGACAGAGATAGTACTCTTTACAAGGAAAAGATCTGTATCAAGATACACATACCCCCGTATGAATGGTATGGATCTGATCCCTGGAAAATCTGCCAAATATCGTGGCATAATGATGGACTACAAGTTTAGTTGGAGAGAATATATTGAGGAAAGAATCAAAAAGGCTATACATTCGTGCAAGGTAGCCTTTGGAAGGACATGGGGCCTCAGACCGAGGTTAGTACATTTGTTGTACACTGCGGTTGGAAGACCTATTCTAGTCTATGTCTCGGTTGTCTGGTGGAAAGCGCTTGAGAAGAAATGTCGTCTTCAGAGTGAAGATGTGATATGAATATGACATTTCTTCTCAAGCGCTCTGGAACGAATTGTTCTTTTTCGTACCTCTTTTTCCAGAACACCCCAAGGGCGCTCTATGGGACTTAGATCCGGACTTTGGGAAGGATGCGGCAACACCTTTTTTTGTATTCCAAACACACTAATCTTTCGTTATACCAGCTGTGTGTTTTGGATCGTTATCATGCAACAGTATTACACTTGGTGGTAGTCCCAATTTTTCCCTTGTTTCGGGGATATACCGTTTTAAGATGTCGACGTATTCAAATTTTGTTAAATTCCCTTCAATTATATGAAGGGAACCAACTCCGTTTGCTGCCATTGCACCCCACACCATTATGTTTCCGCCACCGTGCTTAACTGTGGTAGTAACATTTTTTGGATCCAATGCAGTTCCGTCCCTCCTCCACACAAAACGTCGGCCATTGCTACCAAAAATGTTGAATTTAAATTCATCGCAAAAAATCACTTGGTTCCAAAACTCATCCGTTTTTTGCACGTACTCCTTGGCGTACTCCAGTCGCTCCTTTATATTTTTTTCTGATAAAGACGGTTTTTTGCGGGGTGTGCGGCCTTCTTTATGTAGGAAATTGCGCACTGTTTGCGGATGAACTTCTGTAATTTTATCTTTTTTCAAGGTTTTGGCAATTTCGACAGTAGATTCCCTCGGCTTTCCATTAATAATTCTTAATTTCCTTCATTTAGGGGAGAAGGGAGCGAACAAACAGAGCAAAGAAGTTGATCGCGTTTAACTTTGCAAACGCCAGCTTCGATCTCTGTCCCTGCTCAATCCAAATTGATACACAGCCTCCGCGTGGCCTCCCCTGGATAGCAATACTGGCACCCGCCAGGTAGTGAACTAATGTGTGCAGCGACCCGACCCGTTTTTCCTGGGTAAAGAGGAACTTGGCCCTCCAGGTTGGGGGTTGCGCTTAGGGCTAACATCCCTATCGCTCAAAACAAACATTTTGCTCAGAGACAACCAATAGCCTCGGATACGGACGGATTACATGTTGACGACCCCCGCAAACGTCAAAAAGGAAACGAATTTCGGTTCTGCACCTGGAACGATAGGTCCTCAACAGACCAGGTGCAGCCGAACAACTGGCCAACTCTTTGGACTGCTATAAGGCAGACATTACCGCGCTCCAAGAAGTGCGATGGGATGGGCCTGGCAAAAAGCGGATGAAAAACTGTGATATATACTACGGATACTGCTACTGAGAAAATAAACAACGCTTATTCGGATGCGGATTTGTTGTTCGAGGCAGTCTCAGGAAAAAAGTCTTAAGCTTCCAGTATGTAAGCGAACGCCTCATAACTATCCGCATCAAGGCCAATCTCGGCAATATAAGCTAACTATGTGTCCACGCCCCCATAGAGGAGAAAGATGACCGACATAAAGACGACTTCTATGATCTCCTAGGCAGAACGTATGCACAATGTCCCAGCTATGACACCAAAATCGTTCTAGGAGATTTCAATGCGAAGCTGGGTAAGGAAGCTATCTTTGAACGGGTCATTAGAAAGCACAGCCTACACAACACCACGTCAGAAAACGGACTAAGTCTAGTGGACTTTATGGCGGGACATAACCTGGTAGTAGCAAGAACATGATTCCCACACCTCAACATCCATAAGGGGACCTGGCGGTCTTTCGATCAATCGACAACCAACCAAATTGATCATATTGCGATCGACGGCAGACACTCCTCCAGCATCCTAGATGTCCGAACCTTTCGAGGAGCCAACATCGACTCGGATCGTTACCTTGTTGAAGCAAGGTACGGATGCGAATTTCTCGGAACCAACGGAGTCGAGTAAGAACACCAAAATTTAAAGTCGGAAAGCTGCAATCGCAGGAGACCGCCAGGACCTTCGCCGATCAAGTCTTCCTCAAGCTCTCTCAGGTCCCGATGTAATCTGCAGAAACCATAGAACAGCAATGGAGTCGTTGTCAGAAAGCCAACAGAGAGGCCGCCTCAGATATACTCGGTTTCGAGCCACCACCGTCGAGAAACCCCTGGTTTGATGATGAGTGCAGACAGGCCCATGTAGAGAAACAGAATGCATACATGGCCACATTGCATCGACGGACGAGAGCTGCCCGCGAGCTCTATGAACAGAAAAGGAGGGAGGAGCATGCGCTTCTGAGAAGGAAAAAGAAGGAGCACGAGAAGCGCGAGATCGAGAAGATCGAGAGATGTTACTGCAGGAACGACGTTCGAAAATTTTACCAGAAAGTAAAACGAACATGCCAAGGCTATAAAGCCAGAGCAGAAGCCTGCAGGGATGAGCACGGACAACTAGTAGTGGAGTCACAGTCGATGCTGAGATTGTGGAAGGACCACTTCTGCAGACTGTATAACGGCGATGGTAGTCCAAATGCCGCCGTCAGGCAGAGCGAACCATTCACAATGGACGAAGACGAAGGAGAGTCCCGTCCACCCGACCTAGACGATGTTAAGATAGCGATATCGAAACTTAAGTCTTATAAAGCTGCTGGAGCAGACGGACTCCCCGCGGAGCTGTTTAAAGCAGCTGGCGATAAGCTGGTTAGGAACATGCACCAACTCATCTGCAAGATATGGTCGGAAGAACGCATGCCCGATGAATGGAGTCTCAGTATCGTTTGCCCGGTGCATAAGAAAGGAGACCCCTATGACTGCGCTAATTACAGAGGGATAAGCCTCCTGAACATCGCGTACAAGATCCTCTCTGTCGTACTGTGTAAGTACCTGAAACCGTTCGTGGACAATCTGATAGGTTCCTACCAGTGTGGTTTCAGGCCAGGAAAATCCACGACAGACCAGATATTTACACCACGGCAGATCTTGGAGAAGACCCATGAATTCCAGGTCGACACGCACCATCTTTTCGTCGACTTTAAAGCCGCGTATGACAGTGTTTATAGAGACGAGCTATACAGAGCCATGTCATGTTTTAACATTCCTGCCAAACTCATCAGACTGTGCAGGATGACTATGGAGAACTCTCGCTGCTCCATTAAGGTCCGAGGTGAACTAACCGACCCCTTTGATGTTAAAAAAGGTTTTAAACAGGGTGACGCACTGTCATGTGATTTCTTCGACATTATTCTTAAAAAGATCATGCGGGACTCTGCGGCCAATACAGGAGGTACGATCTACTTCAAGTCCACACAATAGCCTACGCAGATGACATTGACGTTATTGGACGAACAAAGCGAGACGTCAATGAGGCGTTCGCAAGCATTGAAGCAGAAGCGGCGAAAGTTGGTCTAAGGGTAAATGGGGACAAGACCAAATATATGCTGTCATCCAAGAAAGACGCACAACACCGACGTCTTGGTCAGAACGTCACCTTCGGCAGCTATATTTTTGCATTAGTCAAGGACTTCGTCTACCTTGGCTCGATAGTGACAAGCAGCAACGACACCAGCGCTGATATAAAACGCAGAATAACTCCTGCCAATCGCTGCTTCTTCGGGCTAAAGAGGCAATTGAGTAGTAGAGCCCTCTAGTGATTCATTGATCTGTTGTGTATATCGAGGTACGGAGGCGCGTACCGATTGAAGGAGACTTCGCCCCGTAGCAAGATCAATCAGCCTGTGTCCGTTATCGAATGTGGTGTCGTTTAGGCTATGTTAGGCTAGAACTCACTTTGGTGGGGTCATCCTCGTCTTCCGTGGGGGCGTGAACGCAGATCAGGCTGATGCTCGAAAATGTGGCCTTGATAGAGATCGTTATGAGGCGTTCGCTCACATGCGATGTGAGGATTATGACTCTTAAATCCGTCAGAGATTCAAAGGCCACACCTGGGATGGTTTATCTACCACCCGCAAATCATGTAGAATATTATGTTTATCTGTAACCTGAACAATATCATAAATCAATAGAATTATAAAAGGAAGACATGTTGATCGTGCCTCATCTCGGTTCGGCTGTTATGGTTTTTTTAACTTTACTACTTGACCGCATAGCGGGTGTGTGATCTACCTATCTGTATAAATTTCCCATAAAGCAGACGAATAATTACGCCGAAAACCGTGTACTAAATTTCCAACCACTTTGCAATGCCATAAATCCTACTACTCGTCTCAGATGACCTCTTTGGCCTCGTCCAAACTCAGGTGTATCGTGTCCCGATTCATCTAGCGGTACTGATTACCATCCAGAAATTTGTGTTATCCACTTATCAGCATTTTTTTTTTCTTTCTCGTTCTATCGCTTTTGCTCTCCTTGCGGGAGATCAGATGATAAAACACAAGACTTTTGAATCTCGGATCTCGGATCCCGTAATATATGGTTTTTGTTCTTTTCGGTTTGTTCGACACGCGTAAGTTCTAGCACACAAAAAACCAAAAACGACAAAATAGCAGAGAATGCCCAAATAGCGTTAGTCTCATCTCACATTTACCACATGGCTTTTGATATGCTAATAGCGCACTGTGCTGCGCGCTGCTCCAATCGTTCGTTCATTCGTTTTATTTGCCGTCGCGATAATGGCATAAATCAAAGATGGCCAGTTTGAATATATGGAAAAGCAGTAAGATACAAAATATATCGAACAGCACCCTCAACTGATTTGAAATTCAAATTTCTTTGTCGCTCGAATGTGAAAACAAAAGAGTTGAGGTACGAACTGGCTGTAAGAATTTGCATTTATTTGAAAGCAGACGGATTTTTTTCTTTCGTATGATACTCTTTTCCCCGGTGGTTGCGTTGGTGGTTTTTTGCTGCTATTCGAACAGTGATTTTCAGCTAAGATTGATGGATCCGCCTCCCTGAAATGCTGATTATAGATTTTTAAAACGCCGAATTAAGGAAACTTTGCTAAAACAAAAAACTGCGTGCGATATTGGCTTGATGGCCTGCTACAGTTTTATTTCTTTTCGAGCACCCGTACTTATTAAGCCTTTTAGTAAGACTATTTATAAATTAGATTTTTAGTATGCATAACCCGCGGGTTTTGCAAAAGATGACATCTAATTTGCGTGAACTGAATATTAATGAGCTATGATTGCGGATGATTTGTTGTTTTGATTTTCATTAGGCGGTGGTGTTTGTTATTTATGAAGGTGGGATATTCTGATTTCTGGGATGAGAAGAATGTGGGAATAAAACGTTTGCTTTGGACTCAAATAAAAAATAAGGTTCGCGTTTCTTTATCTCACTGAAGAGACGATATCTTGTATTCAACGATACAAGATTCTATTTGAAAGAACGTTTCAGATCAGAGGCCTTTAGGAACTTGTTACTACGTACATCGGCCTTGGCGAACATCAATTCAAAATGTCCTGAAAAAAAGGCCGGTCGTATTATATGTGGCCCCTTTTGAACCCCTTCGCTGAGGATGATTCCACACAGAATCCACTTGTCTCACAATACCTCCATCGAAACCTTTCTGCTAGACCACCCAAATCATTAGTATTTATCTCTTGAGCTTCGTTAATAGCCATCCTTATAGCCGGGTAGCAGAACAAATAAACACGTTTGATCCTCTCTAAGGCGGCAGGCGACCCTATTTCAAAAATGTCGATGTTACATTGCGGCGCTTCTAACCAAGCTCTTCACGTCCAGCTTCAATCTAAGCTATATCCCCTATCCCCTCCCTTCTTCGGGCGCCTTGTCGTGGCGGGAGGCTTAAGAGGTCGTATACCTCGAACTAAGACTCGAAAGCCCAAAAATGAATGGACAAACCAAAGGAATTGTGTACTCCAGGTGGTACTCGCAGCAGCGGAAAACCACCCGCGACCTCTTTGATCGCGGCCGGGGCAAGGATTCTGGAGGCCCCAACATTCATTTTTCATTTCGCACCTCTGGGGGAACCAGTTAAGAGAGTTAGGTCGTTACGGGTCCTAGCAATCCTCGAACTGGGAAGGCTGTCCCGAACCGTTGTCGGAAGGGAGCAGGTGCCTTAACTGAAAAAGGTAAAGGCTCCCGCAAACGGAAGACCGCCGCTGGGGATAGCCTCGCTAGGGAGAGAGTGTACGATGCCTCCCTCTCCGGTGGGGCGGTGGAAAATCGGAGTCCAATGGCAGATGTGGCGACCCAGAAGGATCAAAGCATGGGCCAGAAGGCGAAGATAGCCAAAAACCACTCCTCGGAGGGGGGCACATCACACACCAAAACCCCTTCCTCCCAGAAGGAGATCCAAATGACCGTAAAGAGTCGAGAGAAGCAGCTCTTTTATAATGAGGCGGCCATCTCCTCTGAAAAGGTCAGGATAGCTTTTATCCAGATCAATCTACAGCATAGCAGGGTCGCTACTGCTCTTTTAAGTAGTAGAATTGCATTTAGTAGAACAAATCATCACATTGTATCCATTCAGGAACCGTGGGTGTGGAATAAACGCCTATGTGGCCTTGGTGGTATACGTGATGCTACGATTCTTTATGATGAGCGATCCGAAAGGCCTAGGGTCGGCCTCAACATATCGAATTCACTATCGGCAACCAAACTTGGGCACTTTTGTGGACAAGATCTGGTGGCTGCTCGAATAAGCTACAAAACGCACGGAGCAATAGAACACTTCGTCGTTGCGTCTGCCTACTTTCCCTACGATTCGCTACTACTTCCACCACCGAAGGAAGTCTCTGAACTCGTAGAGTACTGAGAAGCCAAAAAGATTGGTCTCATCTTGTGTTGCGATGCTAATGCCCAAAACACTGCTTGGGGCAGCAGCAAGTGTAACACAAGAGGGGACCGTCTGTTAGACTTCATTCTCTCGTCTGACCTTACCATCAACAATGTTGGCTCTCAACCAACGTTGGTTACGACAAGACGACAGGAGGTGATTGACCTGACCTTATCCAACAGATATGTGAAGGACATCACTAACTGGCGAGTCTTGCCTGATGCTACGCTGTCGGACCATAAATATATCGAATTCCGATTGGGTTGTGGGATTTCTTCCTTGCAACCTAGACGGAATCCGAGAAGGACAGACTGGGTACGGTTTAGAGAGGAGCTTGAGAAATCCACTCAGACCCTACCTAAACTTAGAACGAAACAATTGGTAGAGGACGCTGTTCATAACCTGAATAGCGCCATCACCAGTTGTTTTGAACTCGCATGTTCTGTCAGCAAACCTCCCTGCAGGAAATTGGTCCCCTGGTGGAATGCCGAGCTCCAAAGTCTTCGCAGGGAAGCCAGAATTCTTCTGAGTAGATCGCTCTAATCGAATTCGGAAGATGACTGGAACAAGTATCGGTCCAAGCAGAAAGAATATAAGAAACTTATTCGTAAATCGAATAACGATTGTTAAAGGACCTTCTGCGAAGAGATCAAGTCTCTGAGTGCGACTAGCAAGTAGGGATTGTCCGGGTTGCAGGATGACTAAGCGCGTATGCCCTGACGTCTGCAAAAAATCTGCAGCATTCCTCCTGTCTTTAAGGAGAATCGACTGCAGAAGGCTTGTGGGAGTTATCAAGGGCCATTACACTTTTGCATCTCTGCGTGCTCGGCATCAGTGAGACGCCTACATGTGCTGCATGTGGCGAAGAGGAGGATGATACTGCAGAGCATTTCCTCTGTGATTGTCCTGCCTTTGCTCGCATACGGGGGCGCAACCTTGGAGCCGACGTGGTGTGTGCCGAATCCCTTAGCTCTACATCACTGAAGCTCCTTCAAATTTTTCTCCGGAAAACGGAGGAAATACAGTAATGTAAGGTGTCTGTCTGGAGTACAATGGATCAGTGATTGCATCTGAGTGCTCCAGCAGATAGCAGAAGCCTTCAAAAAAAAAAAAAAAAAAAAAATGTCCCTTAAAACTGGACAGAGGTCAAGTTAATCGAAGCTACAAAAGCCCATGTTAGGGATTCGACGAATAAGTATCTGCCGAAAAGAGAAAAAAAAAGAATATCCCAAAACAAATACAACTTTTATTTGATTCCTTGATTCACCGAGTACATCTGCTGCGCTACGCGTTCTAATATCGAATCCTCGACCCATATCATCCACAGCAGAGCTGCACCCACGCAACAGCACACATACGTAAACAAACACCAGCTCCGTGTGCATCGAAGTCCTTTGCCTGCGAATCGTTCGATCGATGCTGGCGCATGGCGATTGGGTATGCACCGATCGTACGAGAGTGATTGTATTAAGTTGTTGGTGGGATGCAACTGCAGATAATATGGTACGATGGTACGATGCCAGCGATACAGTGACTCACATATTTTATTTTACAAAACAACAAAAATTTAAATGACAATAACAATGATATTTCTGAACATTCCGCCCCCCCCTGGAACTAGTTTCAGGACAATGGAAGTGCCGCAAGTTTTGTTATAGGACGAATGAATTGCCCTCGAGTTGTCTTCACAGTAACCACTCTCGTTCGTTTGTCCGATCCAGGATGTACCACTTCGATTCGGCCCATAGACCACTTTGCTGGAGGTAGATTAGGCTCCTTCAATATAACTAGGTCCCCCACCTTGAAGTCGATCTGCGGCGTTTTCCATTTGGGTCGCTCTTGTAGGCTAGTTATATATTCGGAATGCCATCGCTTCCAAAATCCCTGGACCATGCTCTGGATGTGCTTCCATCGTGACAAGCGATTTGTAGGAATTTCCACGTAACTGGGTTCAGGAATAGCCGTATGAGGTTCTCCTATAAGGAAATGGGAAGGAGTCAAGGGATTTAGATCGTCATCGGATAGGGCACAAAGTGGCCGAGAGTTTAGAACGTCTTCAATTTGAATGAACACTGTGTTAAGTTCCTCAAACGTAAGGATGTTGTTTCCGGTTACTCGGCGAAGATGAAGTTTCACTGACTTCACTCCAGCCTCCCAGAGTCCGCCGAAATGTGGTGCAGATGGGGGGATAAAGTGCCACGTGATTCCATCCATAGCAAGAGCACTTGCAACAAGGTCATTGTGTTGTTGTGACCCAACAAGCCTTTGCATTTCATTGAGAATGCGCCGAGCCCCATGGAAAGTGGTTCCGTTGTCAGTGTATATGTTTGAACACTTACCTCGGCGAGCAACGAAACGTCTTAGGGCAGCGAGAAAGGCATCGGTCGTCAAATCACTTACCAGCTCCAGGTGGAACAACGCAAGATATGCCTTAGATAACCTGGGCTTCCGCCCCTGAGAAAGTTTAATATTAAACGGACCAGCATAGTCGCATCCGGTGTTCACAAAGGGTCGGCTTGGAAGAATACGTTCAGGAGGCAAGTCTCCCATGAGCTGCGTAGTGGTCACCTTCCTCTGAAGAAAACATTTCTTACATCGATGAACTACCTTCCGGATTAAATTGCGGCTGCCCAATATCCAATAGCGCTGACGAACAATAGCAAATGTCTCTGAAACACCTGGATGTAGATGGTGAACGTGTAAATATGTTACTAGAAGGGACGAAACATGATTAGTAGGAAGTATAATTGGATGTTTTATATTAAACGACACATATGCATGTCTTATTCGACCTCCAACACGAAGTATACCCTCTGAGTCAACGAATGGTGTATATTTTAAAAGTTTCGATTTAGGGGCTAGGTCACGATTGGCCACGAGTTGGCAAATTTCACTTCCAAAGGTCTCATATTGCACTGTTTTTAGGATATGGAGTTCTGCAAAATGAAGTTCAGAGACGGTTAAGCCACACATTAGTTTCTTATATTGGGAAGGCCGACAGTTCCTGGTAAACCGAACACAATACGCGACGATTCGAAGTAACCGAGTCCACGACGATATTTTTGAAATTAGGTTTTTAAGAACATCTATTTCAGCTGTGATGATTAAGGTCTGCTTCGGTATTGGTTTCTCTTCTCGTAAAACTTCTGCATCATCCGGTTGGGGCACTGAGAATGTTGAAACGGGCCAATATTCTTGTGATAACACCAACCATGGAGGACCTGTCCACCATAGCGGATGATTGGTTAGGGCGGATGGTAATACCCCACGGGAAGCACAATCTGCAGGGTTAGACTCCGATGCGATATGCTGCCATGCATATCGTGGAATCCTCTCAAGGATGGCAGCTGTGCGGTTGGCGACGAATGTAGTCCAACGACGTGGCGGAGAAGACAACCACTGAAGTACGACTTGTGAATCACACCAAGCAAATACCTTGTACCTGTTTGGGATAGACGATTTTATCGAAATCAGCAGGCGAGAAAGGAGTAGAGCTCCACATAGCTCTAACCGAGGTATGGAAACAGGTTTGAGTGGTGCCACCTTGGTCTTTGCAGCTATAATAACGACCCGATACTGGTTTGATGCTACCTTGCACCGAGCATACACAACAGCTGAATAGGCTAACGACGATGCGTCTGAAAACCCATGTAGTTCAATGTCATCTGGCACAGTAAAGATGATCCGCGGCACTTGTATTCTTTCAAAATCCTTTAATTCCTGCTGGTAGCGTATCCATCTGTCAGCCAAGGGCGATGGAAGTGGATCATCCCAGCCTAGTTTGAGTTCCGAGGACCACATCTCCTGAAAAAGCATCTTGAATAAAACGACAGAAGGAGCCAGAAATCCTAAAGGGTCGAAGATACGAGAGATTTCAGACAAAAGCGAACGTCTAGTCGGAGCGGCAGATAACTGACAATCAGCCATACGAAATGAGTATTGGTCAGATGTAGGGTTCCAATGCATACCCAATATTTTGACTAATGACCTTGAGCGTTCCGTATCAAACCATGAGTACTCGCAGTCCTCCCTCGGCAAACGAGCAAGTAGGGCCCAGCAATTCGAATTCCACTTGCGGAGCTCGAGTTTTGCACACGCCAACAAGGTCACTAGTTCAGACTGTAGGTTAATGAGGTCTTCGGTTGAATCGGCTCCGGTCATTACATCATCTACATATACATCCTCCAGTAACACGCGCGCTGCATTCGGGTATTGTGTTTGGTAGTCCGTCGCAATCTGCTTCAAAACTCGAACCGACAAGAAAGGCGCTGAAGCAGTCCCATATGTGACAGTGCAAAGACGAAAGTGGCCGATATCTTCGGATGGTTTTTCCCGCCAAACGATGCGCTGAAAATCCCTATGCATGTCGTCTATCCAGATTTGGCGAAACATCTTTACAACATCCGCCGTAAACACGTATCTGTGTCGTCGAAACCGTAAACAAACTCCAACCAAGTCACGTTGAATGGAAGGACCTATCATCAGCTGACTGTTAAGCGAATTCCCCAAAGAGTCTTTTGCCGAACCATCGAATACGACCCTAAGTTTTGTTGAGGAATTGCCCGGTTTCAAAATAGCGTGATGGGGAAGATAGAATATCTTGCCGCGGTTAGATTGTATTTCGGCAGGAGGTACACGAACCATATGACCCAACGCTATGTATTCCTGCATGAAGTTGACATACATAGTGCGCAAGTTGTTGTCCTTTTGAAACCGGTGTTCCATGGAATGAAGGCGACTGATAGCCCGGTTGAGCGAGGAACCGAAATTGGGCGAAGCGGTTTTAAACGGCAACTGGACGATATACCGCCCATCAGGTGAGCGCGAAAAGGTTTTTTGGAAGTGTTTTTCAGCAGCATCGTCACACTTGTCAACGAAAGGCGACACTTCATCCAACTCCCAAAACCGTTGTAGCGAAATGTCAATATCTAAGGTAGAAATAAGCGAGGAAACTGGGACATGTTGCGTTTGCCTAGTATCCAACAACTCTCCTGTTACTACCCACCCAAACGATGTCTTCTGCGTAATTGGCAAACCGTGCGAACCTTGAATCTGGTCCCCCTTGAGAATGCTCCATAACCTGTCAGCTCCAAGCAGCATGTCAATAGGACCGGGAATATTAAAGTTGGGATCTGCAAGATCCAGATTTTGAAGATGGGACCAATCAGACGTATCAAAGGGTTGCGAAGGAAGATTAGATGTCAATTTGTTTAAGACAAACGCATCAACGAAGAGGTGGGTTTCACTGAAACGGGAACATAAGTCGATCGAAACACAACCCTTTGTTTGGCCTGCATTTGTGGATGACAAACCGCGAACGGGAATCCTTGCGTGCCTACGAGAAAGACCAAGACGCTGAGCAAATGATTCAACCACAAACGAAATCTGTGATCCTGAATCGATTAACACTCGACAGCTAATCGAGGTGCCTACACTATCCTTCACCGTAGCCAAAATTGTGGGTAAAATGGTTTGATTGCAGATGTTAATGCCGATTGAAGAATGGTTGTTTACTGGGGAAGGAACAGGTGGCAGATGATTTTGTGTAGCTCGAGGATCTTGTACTGAGGGGGTCTGAATTCGATTTATAGTTACCTCATTGTTTGTATCTGCGTGTACCAACGAATGATGACGCGATTTGCACACGCGGCAGCGAAACGAAGATCGACACTGATTTGCTTGATGACCTGCTCGAAGACAATTAAAGCATAAATTGTTAACCTTTACGAGATCGCGACGCGTTTCCACATCAAGGGCGACGAATTGTTCACATTGTGGTAAAATGTGGTTTCCTTTACATTTGGCGCACGAACGCGAATGCGTGAGGGGCGACGAATCAACGAAATGTGTACGAATCTGCACTTGAGGTTTAGCCCGTAAAACATTCGGTCGCGTTATCGTCTGGCATGATTCAAGAGCGTCACACCTCGATTGTAAAAACTCTAACAGTTCGTCAAATTTGCAGTCATCTCGAGAACCGACCTTCTCTGCCCAAGCCTTCTTACTAATGCAGAATTACTCTTGCCAACTGCAGCTTCAAGACCAAGTTTTTATGTTAAGGTGGCTCGGTATGAGGGACCTTAATGGCCAACATAAGAGGAATGAACTATTCCAAGTGGCGCACGTAGATGACACTGGCGTAATTGGACGAACACAGTCCATTTGGTCGAGGTCTTCGTCTAGCTTGGCTCACTAGTGACAGCGCTGAGATCGAATTACTCTTGCCAACTGCAGCTTCTATGGGCTCGAGCGGCAATCTCTCAAGACCAAGTTTTTATGTTATAGTCGCTCGGTATGAGGGAAGATCCTTCATACTTAAATTACCACGTCGTTCGCATACGCTACCTCTTTTATTCCCTTGCTGTTCAGCTCAACTAGAATACGACTGACGACTATCAGCCATAAAACCCCTGTTGTCAGATGGCGTGTGAGAAACAATTAAAATTCAATACAACGAACTATTACATAAGCATCTATGACATTCGAAATACCGAAACGAAAACCACTCAATAGCTGATAGATATTTAAATCTGAGACAAAAAAATGCACTTCGTAAGGCGATACATATTAATATGTCGTTATTCTCACCTCGCGGGCGTATCCAACTACCATCACTTAGCGCCGGTCGATGTCAGAGCTTCCATCAACCCATCATCTCTATCAAAATCACATTTATCCATCACCCGATTCTAGGTCATCCTTCTGACTCTCTCACGAATCTCTAGGTTCCCAGGCGTCCGCCTCCCGCCGATTGTCACATGCTCCTATACTGCAGATCAGAATTTTGTTTCTTGAAATATTATTCATGTTCCTAAATGCGTGTCGTATCTGTGTATCGTTCGTTTCGTTGTATTAATTCATTTCCAGAACGCTTGGTCTAATAAAATAAAATATGGATGCCTCGCGGTGAATACCAATTAGAGAACTTTTTCCCATGCTTTTCGGAATCGTTTTCGGTCCACCTCTGATCGTTTGGTTTATGCTAAGCTTATACTCGAAAAGAAAAAATCGAAGAACGAGAACAAAATGAGATAAAAAAAAATGTTGAATGAAACGAAACCATCTCCACCAATTGGACCGAAGCGACAGTTTTCGTGCTGCTCCTGCTGCTGGCGATACCGACATTCGACATTAATAAATTACGAAAGATACTAGAGACAGACTGACCAATGCGCGGCTAGAAGTTCCCTGTGGAACTACAAATACACAACACCGAATTGTTAACAAATTATTACGATCAACTCTCGACTCCGATTGGGGAGGGGGTCATCCATATTCATGGATTGGAATGTCTGTGGAATTTTTGGCAGGTTACGAGCTGCCCAAGGAGCGATGCTCTTCACCGAAAATCACATAATGGCAGAACGGGTGAAGTGTCGTCGATGGTATTCAACCTGACTGACTAAGCTTGGAGATAGATATTCCAGTTAATGAAATGATTTGCAATTTGACTTAATTGAGGGTGTTAGGTGGCTAATGGGAACGTTTTGCATTTTAAATGATTCCATTGTATGTAGCTGTGATATGTCGGGCAGGTAGAACAACCACAATGTGGTCACGAGTAGAGTAGATTTTTTTTTTTTGCATTTAATTGCTGGCAGAAGCTCCGTTTATTTGAATATGGAATAGAAAGGACGTCATTGGAGCTAATGGGTACGAGCTGCTAACGAGGTCTATTTCATTTTAACTTTGAGCAGATATTTCATGGAGGCATTCCTTCCCAGGTGTTGCTTGCCGATCGATGACATTAAGAGATAAGCTAATTCGAACGACATTTGAGAGTACCTGATTCGAGATAGGTTTCAATATAATTGAAGGTTTCGGTAAGTCCGTTACCGACCTTGATTGAGCAGCGAGGATTTCACGTCGTGATCCTACACAATCTGACAAGCTTGGCAGGGATGCCAAAACTAGACATGTCTCTGAATAGGTCGTCTCTATGCGCGCTATCATATTCAGCCTTGAAATCGGTGGTGAGTATCAATCTGCATCAATCTTGGGTCTTTTATAGGATCTGCCGCAATGTGAAAATTGGGTCTATTGTGGACTTCCCTGGCCCGAAACCACACTGCTAAGGGCATTTTCATCGATATTGAGGGAGCTTTTGATAACGCAGCTTTTGACAGCATGTGTAACGTTGCCGGACAACAGGGTGTAGATCCACTGGTCTTTAGGATCAAAGCAATGCTCGTGCACAGGACATTGATCGCTGACGTAGGTGTCGGACATTTTGCCAAATCAGGGTGTTGAAGAACGGTTTCAGGCGTTCACGCAAAACAGCAGGGAGGATTTTGTATCCGTTGTTAAGGAGACTAATCCCTCTGTAATTGGCAGAGTCAAAGAGGTTTCCTTTCTTGTGGATCGGGCAAACGACACTGAGATTTCATTCGTCGGGCATGCATTCCTCCGATCATACCCTACATATGGGCTGGCGTATGTGCCGTGCCAGCTCATCCCCAGCTGCGGTTCCGCGGTCAGTCGGTTCGTTGATATTGCTATCTTAACCTCCTCAGAGTTGGAGGGACGGAATTCTTATCAATCGTCGTCGTCGTCTAAGTTGAGCGGGGCATTTTGCCCGAGAGCGATATTTGAGTCCTCCTCGACGTTTAACAGGCTGCCGAAATTATTCTTCCAGATTTTCAGTATCGACTGCGGCTCCACTACAAATTCTCCATTCTCGATCCAGCAGGCTTCTGTCCGGGGCTTGTGTCCACTGGATAGCTAAGACCCAGCACATCAGTGGCAGATTCTTAAATAGCTCTTTGAAAACGCTTCCATTCTTCTTCTACCGTTAATGCCAGGCGATGTCAGAGAGTTTTTGGAAACCTCGGTCGGCAAAGTTCCTAGCGGTCGGATGCGATTGTAGCTTTTCGACATCAAACCTTGGTGTTCTTTTTTTTTTTGATATCCGTGCTCTTACCTTGGCCACAACAAGGGTATGATCCGAGTCGATCGATGTCGGACCCTCGAAAGGTTCGGACATCAGGAATAATGGAGAAGTGTCTGACGTCGATCGCAGGGACCGCCAGGTCCCTTTATGGATATTGACGTGTGGGAACCGCGTACTCACTACAGGGAGGTTCCGCCACGAGGCGAAATCCACTAGCCTGAGTCCGTTCCCGGGTGTGTTGTCGTGTAGGTTGTGTTTTCTGATGACTCTGGCAAATACTTCTTCCTTTTCCAGCTGTGCATTGAAGTCCCCTAATAGTTATTGGTGTCATAACTGGGATATTTAACTTATGCCCTTTCTAGGGGATCATAGAAGTCATCCTTGCTGTTGTCATCCTAGTCCTCTACCGGAGTTTGGGCGCAAATCTAGCTAATGTTGCTGAAATTAGCTTTGATGAAGATTGTTATGAGGCACCTGCCTAAACATATATTTAAAGCTTAAGACTTTTTGCCTTAGTCTACCTCGAATAACAAAAGCAATCTGAAGCAATCACCGTAATAGAAGTCACAGTTTTTCACCCTGCTTTCGCCCGGCCTACAACACCGCACTTCCTGGATTCGGGTAGTGTCTGCTTGGTAGCAGTCAAGGGCCTCCACGAATTCACCGCCTGCACGTGGTCTGTTAAGAGACCTCACATTCCACGTGCAGAGCCGAAATTTTTAGTTTTCTGGGGTCGTCAACAGTAAATCCGTCCTTGTCCGAAGCTTTTGGTTGCTTCTGAACCGTATTTTTTTTTTCGTGGTGAGGGTGTTAGCCCCACGCACAACCCCCAACTGGGAGGCCAGGCCCCTTTTTTTACCCTAGGGCGGAAGGTCCGGGTGTATCCACAACCTTACTGAGGTTGCCGCCGTTGGCTCTACTATGTATAGCTCATCCCCCGCCGTCTCTTTTCCGGGCTCCCGATCCGACCTTGGAGATCTCCTTTTGGACCTGAGCATCGAAATATGTTCGAGCAGCTCCAAAACGGGTGTTGTCCAGGTGGCTCCCACCAACCGGAGTTGTTGACGCCGCCGTTTACCGATGGATTGATTAGCTTGTCCGCCGCTGTCCTGAAGAAGAGTTTAGCCCTGGAGCCGACTTACTCTTACACTTCCCCCTCTCTCGCTGGCAGCCCCCAATGACTTACCAAGGGGGTGGATTCCGTCTTTGGTCGAAGGTACTAGGTTCCCAAGTTTCACCCCGTGCAGGTGAGAGTAGGAGTTGGTGACAGAGGCGTTTGCACCTTCGCTTGTGTCCGCATGAGTCGCTTGTCGACGCTTAGAAGCTCCTGCTAAGTAATCATACGTTGCTTATTTCAACTGACGATAAAAGAGACACCACCCGAAGAATATGGCTGCAGCTTTGTCAGGTACCAAGTGAAAAACGATGCTTACTTAAAACAGAAGGTTTGCGATGACACGGGTACCATTTCAACGGCGATGTCGAAACACACTTCTTTCATGTACATAATAAAATAATGTCTTCCGGAAATCCATGAAGACATAACCCGACCAGCACAAGAGCGAAATGAACATCGGCATATTGGCCAGTATAATGGGACACAAATTGTTCCAATAAACCGAACTACAGTTGCTGCACGAGTAACATTCAACCTGAGGATACGCCATGAGGCGAGGTTAAATGGCCAAAAATATGTCTCCAATCAGCTTGTTTAAGTCCACCAAGTCTTACAACAAAAAAGACCAACATTTCCAAAGTTACACTTGCGAAGCAAGACAAACCGATAAAGCAGGGAAATAAAATCAAATTACACTAGTCAGCCAATCATTACTCCCTGAAATTATGTCCCAATTACTGCCTCCATAATTCCCACATTGCACTCACCATACCCAATCTCGGCTTCATTGTCAGCTGCATCCTCAAGCCTCGTAACTTCCTAATTGCATCACACGAAATTGATCTAAACTCCTAAACGGGAAGCGCCTTGTTCCATCTCGCGAAGTGTAATTTCTTAATTTTGAGTAGAAATCATCGAATAAGTTATTATCTTTACTACTACCTCACCTTTAGTTAAGTAATTATGTAGCCGAGTACTCATCACCCTGTGTAGAGTCGGCCTGTCGCACCGCCAACCTACCAACGATCATGTTCGAGCATTCGAATTAGCGGGGCTGCACTTAGGCGGAGTAGCCGTAAAAGCCATCCAATCGCAATTAAATCCATCATCTGGTCATAATCCCTCCAGAACGACGACGATGGTAGTATTGCAACTGATTTTCGTATTACTACAGATGAAGCTAAAGCAGAAGCAACAGAGCGTCAATGTCTTTACGAGATACAGGAAAACGATATAAGGACTACCGTGAGGCTGCTATAGTGCAGTTGTTGGTCCTCCCGCCCCAGGGAGTGGTAGAGGCAAGAACAAAAACCAATTCGCCACACATTCATCCTGTTGCCATGTACACCAGCCAGATGCCCCTGGATTGCCATCAAACAATCCCTTTTTCGTATTTTAACGATCGAGCATAAAAGATGGTTTTCACCGGTGTTATACACCACCGGTACACAGGCCTTGAATCCCGAAATCCGCCACCGTCGCAATCGCGACATACGAGTTGAAAATAAGTTGCTGAGCGAAATACGCGATCGCTCGTCGCTCAGAAGGAGACAGATTGATTAATGCACATGTCGAGCGATTTAATGGACCATTTTGATCTATCGGCAACATCGATCGAATGGTTACGATCAGCGGTCAAAACGATCGACATGTAACTAGCTACAAGCGAAGAGTTATGAGTCGAGATCACCCCATCTACCGTTGCCGCCAACACAGTCCACGTACTACATATGCGCCGTGCTTCGTGGGGCGTATGTCGATATCCTTTGTTAGTCGATAACGTTTTTTAATTCTTCAATTTTACGATTAGGGCCGGTGGAAGTAGTAAGTCGTCCCCTGCCACTAGTCCGTCCCCAAGTCCGTCCGTGCGCGTGATGGTGTGAGTAGTGAAACGAGCATTGGGGCCCCAAAGGGTCTCGTAATTAAACGACAATTTCCTGAAGTGGTCTTGTCAACCCCGACCGCGACAATACATCTTCTGGTCCCATGAAAGCACCGATTAAGCTGTGGTACATTGTCACTTCATTGTAGCGAATAGCCAAGTCGTTTATCCATCCACGGTGTTCTCGATATCATAAAAGATACATGAAACCCGTATTTGAATATCTAACGAGCATTGTCCGTTACTGACATTTACCCACATCTCGATTGAGCATTGTTTCACTGGCTCGAATACAAAAACAACAAATTGAAACGCATTTACTCCCCGGAGGGAGAAGAGTAATGGGGAATAACGCGCGAGATGAGCGCGTTCGTTTGGATTAAATCGCCTCGAACGCCTCTAATGTCTCAATAGTTCGGAATCGATGGATGAATCGAATGGGATCGAATACATCGATCGATATGGCCTACTAGTGATGCAGAATGAGTGGATCTGTGTATGCAGTGGGCAGTGCCCGGGAGAATGAGAATTTATGTCCTGGTGGCGTCAATAATTAATAACGTTTCGATCGAGCCTTTGTTTGCTCATAAAGTTCGCAGTGTTTGATAGTGGACATGCTGCGAGCTGGAATTGTGACAGCTCCGCCCCACATGCTGGTACGCTTGATTGGGGGAGATGGCCCGTAAGTATATTCAATTGGAATGCGATGGGGTGGCGCCACTTGGCGAAGATTCTGGGAGTGGCTGAGGAAATATTTATCTTTTCCAAATTGGCTTAAAAGAATCTTTTTCTTTCTCTAATTTATCGCTCGGCTTACGATCCGTAGAGACAGTCGTTAAAGCTTTACATTGTTACCGGAATTCAAAACATGTTCCAGCGGTGCAGGCAATTTATTTTAATAGAAATTTCCCGAACGAGTTTGAACCGTTCAAGGCTTTTGACAAGGAGTATGTCAAGTGCCTGGTGGGAATATGCCATTTTTTAGCTAATGCACCTTTTCGAGGGTTTACAACAGGGAGAGAGCTGCAAATAAAGGGCTATAAGGTCTTAAGCGGATCAGTGACCTAGATGTACATGGATGGAGAATCAGAGCCTGAGCTATAGCTGCCACTTATAGTACATGGTCAGTTCAAACTCATACTCTGTGTGTGCAGTTCTAATATAACCCCATAATGGTATGGAACATTTGTTGAGAACTAAAACCAACGTGAAAATTCAGTCGAGTTCCTCTCGAATCCTATCTAGGACAACGACCCCTGGAGAGAAGTGAACGAACATCTACGACCCAAACTATCTGCACTCCGCCCAGGTTGTGTGACAAACATTATTCGAGTATGACTCTTGAACTCGCAGCGAATTATCAAAAAAATAAAATGTTGACGGTGCTTCCGGCTATGAAGACCAAGTTGTCTTATATCCGCGAATACTTGGTCTTTATACCGGAGGTTCGGTTTTTCTCTTCCTCTCAAACCCGAAAGCTCGAATTTGAGGACCCTCTTAGCTGGAGAGTTGCTGTTCACGCGCTCGATGGGGCTGAGCCAGTGTAGTCGACGGATCTTTACCTTCTGGACTATAACCACATTTTTGTACAGCTCGTAGAGCTCGCAGTCGTATCTTCTCCTCCTTTTACCTTCCTCACAGAATATTCGGCGCAGAATTTTTCTTTCGAATGGCCCCAAAATCAGCTCGGCCGTCCTACTTATCGTCCTGCTATCGTCTCCGTACAGCAAAACTGGCATTATAAGCCTTTTGTAGAGCATGACTGGTTCTTCGAGTGAGGAGTTTTGACCCAAGTTAATGGGACAAACCGAAGTAGGAACGGTTGCAATGGGCGATCCTATATTGGATCTCCACTGTGGTGTGGTTTATGGAATTTACGTTTGCCTCGAAGTAGACAAACTCCTAAACCACCTCGAAATGATAGCTGTCAACCGTTATATTTTGTCCTTGGCGGTGAGCTACGAGGGGGTGGGAGCGAGCAAGCAGAGCAAAGAAGTTGATCGCGTTTAACATGGCAAACGCCAGCTTCAATCTCTGTCCCTGTTCAATCCAAGTTGACACGCAGCCTCCGCGTGACCCCCTGAATAGCTATTCTGGCACCTGCCAGGTAGTGAACCAATGTGTGCAGCGACCCGACCCCTTGTTCCTAGGGAAATAGGAACCTGGCCCTCTAGGTTGGGGGTTGCGCTTAGGGATAACATCCCTATCGCGTAAAATAAATATTTGTTCAGAGACAACCAACAGCCTCAGATACGGACGGATTACATACTGACGACCCCCGTAGACATCTAAAAATGCCCGATGATTGGAATCTCGGTATCGTTTGCCGGGTCCATAAGAAAGGAGACCTCTTTGACTGCGCCAATTACAGAGGGATAAGTCTCTTGAACATTGCGTACAGGATCCTCTCTGTCGTACTGTGTAAGTGCCTAAAACCGTTCGTAGACAATCTGATAGGTTCCTACCAGCGTGGCTTCAGGCCAGGGAAATCAACGATAGACTAATTATTTACACTACGGCAGATCTTGGAAAGGACCCTTGACACTTGACCCTTGATGGTCGACACGCACCATCTTTTCGTCGACTTTAAAGCCGTGTCAGGTTTTAACATTCCTGCCAATCTCGTCAGACTGTGCAGGATGAATATGGAGAACTCTCGCTGCTCCATAAAAGTCGGAGGTAAACTAACCGACCCCTTTGATGTTAAAAAAGGTTTTAGACAGGGTGACGCACTGTCATGTGATTTCTTTAACATCCTTCTTGAAAAAATCATTGGGGACTCTGCGGCCAATACAAGAGGTACGAACTACCTCAAGTCTACACAATTGCTTGCCTACGCAGATGACATTGACGTTATCGGACGGACAAAGCGAGACGTCAATGAGGCTTTCGCAAGCATTGAAGCAGAAGCGGCTAAAGTGGGTCTAAGGGTAAATGGGGACAAGACCAAATATATGCCGTCATCAAAGAAAAACGCGCAACACCGACGTCTTGGTCAGAACGTCACCTTCGGCAGCTATATTTTTGAACTAGTCAAGGACTTCGTCTACCTTGGCTCGATAGTGACAAGCAGCAATGACACCAGCGCTGAGATAAAACGCAGAATAACTTCTGCCAACCGCTGCTTCTTTGGGCTCAAGAGGCAACTAAGTAGTAGAGTATCCTTCTACAAAACCTTAATCATCCCGGTCCTCCTCTACGGGGCTGGGGCTTGGACTTTATCAAAAGCGGATGAAGAGGCTCTTGGGCGTTTCGAGACGAAAATTCTGCGTGCAATCTTTGATCCCGTTTATGTAAAAGGAGAGTGAAGGAGGAGATCCAAACAAGAACTGTACGGGCTGTACAGCGACATCGGCCTAGTTAGACGTCTTCGGATACAGCGTCTAAGATGGCTGGGCCATGTACAGCGAATGGACATCACCGCTCCGGCCCGAAAAGTCTTCGAAACCAACCCCGAGGGACGCCGCAGCAGAGGACGACCGCATTTAAGGTGGCGCGCACAGGCGGAAAGGGACATCAACCAACTGGGCGTGCGGCACTGGAAGAGGCTGGCCAAAGATCGTGCCGGCTGGAGAGGCTTGCTGGTTGAGGCCCTGTGTATCGCCAAGGATACTAGCAAAATAAAAAAAACAAAGTCGATGGACGTATCGACAGCAAAAAGGAAAACCAAAGAAAATAAAAACGAATTTATAATTTTATTTATTTTCACTCCCGATCTCTTCTGCTCATGATTCTAGAGTAAAATTTATTCCTCACTTCCTTCCTGAGGAAACTTCTTAACAGCTGTTGTTATTACAGCTGTTTTGGCCAACAGCAGGTTTGGCCGTTGCTTGGCTTTTGCCCGGACGTTGACCCCATGGTGTCGTTGTCGTCGTGTCGCTATGATGTCGCATGCATAGACACTAATGTCGTGCTGGTGGGAGGAGCCAAATAAAACATCGCATTTTGCTATGTGAGTTCTGCTTTTACTTTCTGGCCTCCCAGAATTTCACCAACTGGTATGTTTTGCCGTCGGCATTTGAGTACTGGATGCTTTGCCGACGGGAAGTGCGTCTGATTTATTACGTTGGATTTTGCTGTCAATGTTGCGGTGCAACATCCTGCCCGGCCACAGAAAGAGCGTCAAGGGGTGCAGTCCTTAATCCGAGCTTGTTGAGGATGGTGTTGTTGATGTCAGGATCGGGTGTATGTGTCTTCCACAACTCCGTTGCTGAGTTGCTCATTGACGTATTGTTCGGTGAGTTCATGCAAGGGAGAAGAACAATTTATGAATGGTGTGTGGCGATAATGAATTATAGGATTAGATTAATTTTGCGTAAGATCAGAATATGTGATATGTGTATACGTATATATTATTAAAAAAAAAGAATAAATACATAAACCTCGTGTGTTTAGTGTAGTGTTGGAAGAAGGCAGAGTTTCGCGATAGGGCGTTTCAAAGTTGTTGTTGCGGTTTTGATCGTGACGACCCGAGTTATTCCGTCAGGTCCAGGGTGTGTTGCTATGACCCGAGCAAGCCGCCAAAGTGTAGGTGGTGTTTGTTCGTCAGGAAGAAGCACCAGACTGCCTATTTTTATATCGGAAGTCGTCTTTAGCCATTTCGGTCTCTGTTGGAGACGAGTCAAATATTCAGCTTTCCACTTCTTCCAGAAATCCTGCTGCATCCTTTGTATAAGTTGCCATCTGTTCAGGTAGTTTGGCTTGATTTCGGTTAAATTCCGTTCAGGTGCGGCGTGTAATGAGCTTCCGATCAGAAAATGTCCTGGAGTTAGAATTGATAAGTCTTCAGGGGTAGTGAAGTGTACGCAGAGCTGAAAAATGTTTTTAATGGGGTACCCAGATGCGATCAAATCATTTTTTGCCCTTGAGACTTCCGAAGCCTTTAGTTCAAGATTAGTGGGCATGGTCTCTAATGGCATGTGACGTTGTAAAAAACCAGGACCCTGCCACCGTTGTTCGGTCTTAAGGAGATCCGTCGGAAAAAGTCCTCTTGAGGCTATGTCTGCTGGATTATTCTTCGACAGCACGTAATTCCAGCACTGAGGTTCTATGCGCTCCTGAATGTCTGCCACTCTGTTTGCCACGAAAGTGGTTCGTATGTATGGAGGCGATTTTATCCATGCCAGGGTTATTTTCGAGTCGCACCAAGCAAATATCTTTGCTGACTGGAACTCCTTTGACTTCACGATGTGCCTCAGTAAGTTCGCCAGTAACTGAGCTACGCATATCTCCAGGCGTGCGAGCGATTTAATTTTCAGCCGTGTCACTTTGGTTTTTGCTAGATGGAGACTTGTTGTTACGGACCTGCTGTTGATGACTCGAACGTATACCACTGCAGCGTATGCTTTCTCCAATGCGTCGCAGAAACCGTGAATTTCGACTTGCGACTGCTTGTTGAAATTAATCCAGCGAGGCAGTTCAATGACATTGAGGACATTTGAGTTTGCCTTCAGGCGATGCCATGCGGAGATGATTACTGGTGGAAGCTCGCTGTCCCATGTTAAGTTTAGTTTCCAAATGTCTTGCATGAGAATTTTGCCAATGATGACGCACGGAGAAATCCATCCCATGGGGTCATATAAACGAGCGATGTCCGACAGGATCATTCTTTTCGTCGTCCTTTGTGAATCCTGAAGACCGATCTTAAATGAGAGTTTGTCTCTTCCCGGATGCCATTGGATGCCGAGCGTTTTTATTGTATTTCCCTCGTTGAATGAGAGAGGTAAATCGATCTCTCTATCCTCCTGGGGAACTGAAGTCAACAACTTCTCACTGTTACTGGCCCATTTCCGTAGTGGAAATCCCCGCTGTTGCAACATTGTCCTTAGTTGTCGCTGCATTTCCCTGGCTTCTTCGATGGAGTCTGCCCCATGAATGACATCATCGACATAAAAGTTTTTGCAGGCGATTTGTGCAGCAATCGGGAAGTTATCTCCTTCGTCCACTGCCAATTGTTGCAGCGTACGAATTGCTAAATAGGGTGCCGCGGCGGTGCCGAGGGTGACTGTGTTCAATCTGTATGTTTTGATATCCTCTCCTTCTTTTTCCCTCCACAAAACTAGTTGATACGCTGCATCATCCGCCGGAACCCAAATTTGCCTATTCATCTTGTTTATATCTGCTACAAAAACAATTTTTTGTTTTCTGAACCGGGCAATGTGATCGAAAATGTCGTCCTGCAGCCGTGGACCAACGAGTAGATGTTCGTTGAGTGACGTGCCATCGGATGTTTTACAAGATGCGTCAAAAACTATTCTCAATTTCGTGGTTGAACTAGATTCCTTTAGAACTGCGTGATGTGGAACAAAGTAATGTCGATTGGTAAGCGAGCTGGGGTCTATCTCCGTCATGTGTCCAAGCTCCTGGTACTCCTGGAAAACCCTTTTATATTTCTCATAAAATGAGGGGTTCGTGTTGAACCGTTTTTCTAATTGCAGGAGCCGAACAATTGCTGACCGAGGAGATGAACCTAATGCTCGGCGCGTTCCTTCTTTAAATGGAAGTTGCACTACGTAGCTACCATCTGGATTACGTTGATGTGACCTGCAGAAATGTAATTCACACTTCTCTTCTTCTTGCGTGAGCATTTTTCCTTTTGTAACCTCTTCCAGCTCCCAAAACCTTTGCAGTGTGTCATTTAGGTTGCAATCATTTGTTGTTATGTGATGAACCTTAATTACGGCTTGATTATGGGGTGAAATACATCCAGACAGAACCCATCCAAGCTCAGTCCGTTGCGCCATAGGGGTGCCAGGCCCTCCCTTCACCACGCCTTCCAGCAGAATCGATGGGTAGACATCACTACCAAGTAGGACATCGATTTTACTTGGTTTGTTGAAGGTGGGATCCGCAAGATCGATATGTTTGAGATGATCCCAATTAACAATTGGAATGTGTCGTGTTGGAAGACTCGCAGTGAGTTTGGGTAGGACCAAAGCCGACAGCTGCAAATGAAAGTCTTCGTTTGTTGTAGAGAATATGGTGAGGGAGACTTTATGTTTGACTAAGCTAGCTTTGTTTGCCCCCACCCCAGTGACCTGTATGGAGCTCCTTTCTCGTTTGAGTTTCAGTTGCTGTGCCGCAGATTCTGAAATAAAGGAGGCTTCCGATCCAGGGTCCAGTAGAGCTCGAAGCGTTAATGGTTGACCAAGAGTTGTGTAAACCTTAATAAGAGCAGTCGCCAGAAGAGCAGTTCGTGGTTGACTGTTTTCGGCAACGTGCGTATTAAATGTTCGAGCAGTATTAGCAGAGAATGTTGTGGTTTCATGTGCCGACGATGAGTGTCGAACGGAAGAAGATGATGATTGAGCGGGTGTCAGAATACCCTTTGTTGCAGAAGGTTCCTGTGTGTGCATCGAACTGGTGTCCTCACTCGAGTGGAGCAAGGAATGATGCCTTTTGTGACACGTAGAACATGTAAATGTACTAGTGCACTTCTGTGTAATGTGCGCATTTGACAGACAGTTCACGCATAAGCGATGTTTTCTCACAATCTCTTGCCTTTTCCTGGCATTAAGCGCCTTGAATTTGAAACAATTCCTTATCGAATGTGTTCCTTGGCACAGAGAGCATTTCGGAATCGTCGCATTATGGGCTCGAACTATAGATGAAATATTTTTGTTGACCTTTCTTGGTAGAGTGGATGAGGATTGTCCCATTACATCCAGAGTTCTGGCACGCATCAGTAGGAAATCCTCAAGCACACTGTAAGCTGGATAATCGACGTACGAAGCGATGTGAGACTCCCAGTGGCCTCGTGTAGATAATGGCAATTTTTGCACGGTGTGGTAAATGAGCACATCTTCCCATGTGTCCACACTAATGCCCAGATTCTCGAGCGACTGCTTGGCCTCGTTTGTAGTGTCTAACAATGACTTGATGTCATCCGCGGATTCTTGCGTTATCTTTGGTTGCTCAAATAACAGTTTGAACTGGTTGTCTTTAAGTAACCGAAGATTCTGGTAACGCTTTATTAGCAAAGACCAAGCAGCATCGAAATTAGAGTCGGTGTTCCGAAGAATGCGAGCAGCTTCACCAGTCAAGTTACCTTTTAAATATTGCAATTTTTGCATATCGGTAATTGAGGTATTTTTATTTACGAGACCTTCGAATAGGCCCTTGAATTCTGGCCAGAGAGAAAGAGACCCGTCAATTTTCTCTAAATTAACTAGTCGCACTTCATTCATGTGACTCGATTTATTGGTCTTTATTAGCTCGGAATAAGATTTGTGTTCGGCTTCTAGTTCAATCTGAATGAACTGCAACGAATCAATAAACGTCGCAATCTTGCCCTTACTCATTTTCGCGGTATACAATCACACAAGTTCAATGGTTTAATTATTAAGATGTATTTATTACTAAGATATAATAAGATATATGTATGTGATGTAATAATATATACGAAAATATCTATGTCCTCACTACTAACTAGTATATTATCGGTAAAGGTTAAAGAAGTGCCACACACCTGTTCTTTTGTTCCCACGATGAACCGTAGCCTTGATGTCACCAACTTGCTTCCTCGTTGCTGCAGCTTCCTTTGTCACTACGACCGACTCAAGACGTATACGCGCACTGTACACTATATGTATAAGTTTTGTCTTTACACTTTAATGTCTGTCCAGATCCTTAATATCCGGCTCGAAGGACCATTAATGTATCGCCAAGGATACTAGCAAAATAAAAAAAACAAAGTCGATGGACGTATCGACAGCAAAAAGGAAAACCAAAGAAAATAAAAACGAATTTATAATTTTATTTATTTTCACTCCCGATCTCTTCTGCTCATGATTCTAGAGTAAAATTTATTCCTCACTTCCTTCCTGAGGAAACTTCTTAACAGCTGTTGTTATTACAGCTGTTTTGGCCAACAGCAGGTTTGGCCGTTGCTTGGCTTTTGCCCGGACGTTGACCCCATGGTGTCGTTGTCGTCGTGTCGCTATGATGTCGCATGCATAGACACTAATGTCGTGCTGGTGGGAGGAGCCAAATAAAACATCGCATTTTGCTATGTGAGTTCTGCTTTTACTTTCTGGCCTCCCAGAATTTCACCAACTGGTATGTTTTGCCGTCGGCATTTGAGTACTGGATGCTTTGCCGACGGGAAGTGCGTCTGATTTATTACGTTGGATTTTGCTGTCAATGTTGCGGTGCAACACCCTGTTTCACCCCGAACTGTAGCGCCATCTAAATAAGTAAGTGGTGAGCTACAGACCAATTTTTGCTTGACAACATGTGTTTTATCTTCTGCTCATTAACTTTGAGACCGACCCCCTTTCCCTTGTCCTTAATCGCCGTGGAAGCGATGATGTCAATTTTATGTGCGTATCTCAACAGCCAGACGAACTTGTAGAATATAGAACCTTCCGTGTTGAGACCTGCCCGCCGCACTATCTACTCCAGCACCAGCGGGCGTCCTCTGTTTCTGTCTCCCTCGGGATGGGATTCAAAGACTTCCGTAAACTAGACTGGCTAGACTCACGTCGCTGTGTACGGGCTAAAGCCCGTAAAGCTCGTGGTTGATTATTTTCCTCCGTCCACCGTCTGCGTTTGTAAGACCGAAAAACACACGCAAAATCTTTCTCTCGAAACAGCCATGGACTTCCTGATCCGCTTTTGATAGTGTCCATAATTCTGCGCAGTACAGCAGAACCGGGATTATAAGAGTCTTGTATAGAGTCAACTTTGTCGTTCGAGATAAGGCTTTATCACTCCTGAGCCGAAACTACCTCAAACTTATGTATATCTTCCAATAGGAACGTTATGGCCAAGACGTCTGTTGTGAGCGTCCTTTTTTTATGACAGCATACATGTATGTATGTTTTTCGGATTATGCCAATGTCACTTGCGTATGCGAGGAGTTGTGTGCTTCTAGACATGGCGTTGAATAGCTCGTCTCTAATTACGCTTCCGTATGCGGCTTTGAAGTCGATAAATAGGTGGTGAGTGTCGATTTGAAATTAATTGTTTTTTTTCCAGGATCTGCCGTAGTGTGAGGAATTGATCGATGGTGGAATCTCCTGTCCTGAAGCCACACCTATCAGCTTATTTACAAAAGGCTTGAGGCGTTCACACAGAACGGTAGAGAAGATTTTGTATACTATGTTAAGAAAACTAGTTCCTCTGTAGTTGGCACAGTCAGAGGTCTCCTTTCTTATGGACCGGGCCAACGATGCTGAGACTCCATTCCTCGGGCATGCTCTCCTCTGACTATATCTTACAATGAGCTGGTGCATGGTCCTAACCAGGTTATCTCCAGCTGCCTGGAAAAGCTAAGTCGACAGTCCGCCTGCGCTAGCAGCTTCATCGGGAACGGAATTCTCTACGATCTTCGTTGTTAAGAAATGGATCATTCTGCCTGGCAGCGGCATATTGACTAACATCGCCGTTATACAGTCTGCAGAAGTGGTTTTTCCATATTCTCAGCATCGACTGTGATTCTTCTACACCTAGCCACTCTCATCCCTGCAGGTTTCCGTTCTGGCTTTATAACCTCGGCATGTTCGTTTTATTTGTTGATAGAACCTTCGGGTGTTATACCTGCAGTCCTCGATCTTGCGCTTCGCGTGATCTTTCTCCTGAGAAACTTACGCCCCTCCCTTGTTTTTAGCTCGTAGAGCTCACGAGCTGCTTTTGTTATTCTATGCCGCGAGGCTTTATATGCCTCCTGCTTAGTTGTGTTAATCCTTCTGCACTCGTCGTCGAATAGAATCAGGTATTTCTTCGTGGTGGAGCCTTGAAGCCCAAACCTTCAGACGCAGTGCTTGTTTGCAATGGTTCCACTGTTTTTCTATTAAGGTGTATGAGAGAGCTTAAGAGAGATGCAATCGGCAAAAACACTTAAAACCGCTCGGGCTCGTGCTTATGATCATCAAGCAACTGCTGGAAATGCTGCTTGAATACATTCACTATTCCCTGCGGGTTGGTGACAAGATTATCTTAGAAATTTCGAAGAGCCTGGGTGCTTTTCTTGAAGCCTCCTGCAACTTTTTTATAAAAGGGAACCTTAAACTCCTCGAGATCCTTGAGCTGAAAGGCCGTGAAGATGCAGTTTTTTCTCCTCCCTTCTTCTGACTCGGTGCAGAGCTTTTTGGTAAACCTCGTCGGTTGCTGCCTTTTCCTGCTCATACTCGCTATCATACCAAGAGTTTCTTATCCGGGGTGCCAGATAGCCTAAGGTGATCTGTGCTACTTTCTTTTGGCGTCTGCTATCTGTTGGTCCATTGTACGCCAGAAAGACTGCCATTTTGCGGAGAAAAATGAGAAGAAGCTTCCTCTTCCCAGTAACAGCACAGGTAGGGGTCTCACTGACACCAAACATGCAGAGATGCTTGGCAAAATTTTAATGGCCCTTTCCCCTTAATGAAAAGATGAATGCTGCGGATTTCTTGCACACATCAGGGTATATGCATCCTGGATATTCCCTCCATCTCCGACTGTGACCAAATCATTGATGTGGGTATTGACCGTGGAAGCAGTTAGAACCAAGGCAGGTCCAATGCAAGTTGTACTAACAACCACTTCCCTTGCTTTCAAGGGAAAATTCATATTTTCAGTGATAAATATGTATGTCAAGAGGTGGAAAGTTCATCATAGCATCTAGAGTAGCGCCCGGCGTGCTGGGGAAAGCCCCCGTACAGCTGAGAGAAATCTTTGAAGTTTGGTAGAAGAAGCTTCGACATGTTTGCGTGATAGCCTGTTACACCAGGTAAGCGATTCGTATGATATTATCGGTCTTATCGTTGCCAGAGGACTTTCGCCGGCGACACCTTCACATTGCCAGAACGCTGACTAAAGAAGCTTGCTGTCTAAGATGACTCCCAGGTACTTAGCTTCCTTGGATATCGGGATGAGTATGCCTTTTAGCACAAGCTGAGTCCTGCGAGTAGTTTTCCTCCTTCTCTTGAAGAGAAAGAATTAACTGACAGCCCACTTCTCGTGCGCCACTCATCGATCACATTTAGCGCCGCATGTGCTTTGGGACAGATAGTTGCTAAAGTTGAGGCGACAGAAAGGACGGCGACATCATCCTCATAGGCCTGGGCATGTATTCCAGAGACATAAAGAGCATTACAGCGGAGACAGGACGCCACCTTGCGGACAGCCTCTGTTTACGTCAGATTTGACAAATTGTCCTCGCAGGATTTTCCCGGCTGATATGAGCATATGGTCGATTTACTTGGCGGACAAATCGCCAGGTTGTTGCGTGAATATAGGTTAGGTTAGGTACAAGTGGTTGGCATAAGCCACACGTAGGCCGAGGTAATACCACATGGATCATATTACCCTGATCCGCTACCTGAGAACCAACGGGTGCTTCTGCTGAAGCGATGGAGCTGACCAATTTATAGGTTTGCAAGCTCAATTAGATTTTCATCAAAGGGCGCGGAGGTAGATCCTACTGTGGTTCGCAAAAGAGAGGCATGAGCAGAGAAGGTGATGTATTGATTCCTCTTCCTCCTCCTCCATACAGCCGCGACAAAAGTCATTGGAGGGCAGCCCTAATCTGCCGGCGTGTTTTCCACTGATACAATGAAAAGTAATGACACCCACTAGAGTGCTCAAAGTAGCCCTTTTGGTTGCTACTAGGTTCTTTGTTCGCCCTAGGTTTAACTTAGGCCAGAATTGTTTAGTGATAAAGCCGATATTGCTTTCATTCCATGGGAGGTTGGTAGCCTCTATGGTTCGAAGTTCTATCATGTGCTTTACCGTACTTATACCAATAAGTATAAGTAGGAAGACTGGGTGTGCTTGACCCTAACTATACGAGTTCGTCGGCCCCGCAGTTCCCTGGAATATCCCTATGCCCGGGAACCCACAATACTTAAATGTTGAACTGTTCAGCCATCTCGTCTAGAGATAGGCGACAGTTTAGGGATGTCTTTGATTTGTGAGGTACCGCGGCCAGGGATTTTATCGCAGATTGGCTATCCGTGCAAATGATAATATCCTTAGCGGATATTACATTGATCCTGAGCCATACAAGGGCCTCCGTTATCGCTGTTCATTCTGCCTGATGCACACTGGAGTGATTTGGGGGTCTGAATGATAGATTGAAGTTAAGTTTCTTGGAGAAGACTCCACTACCTACACCCGACTCCATCTTGGAGCCATCGGTATAGAGGGAGATCGAGTCCTTTGGTATAACTTTTCCTTCGACCCATTCCTCCCTGGATGGAAAGGCAACTTCGAAGTTCCTAGTGAACACATTCAGCGGGATGATGTAGTCTGTGTCCATGGGTACTTTGAAGTGTTTAAGAATGGTAATATGTCCTTTTTGTAATGTGGGCCATTTGCCTGTGTCCCTAATTCGAAGGGCCGCGCAGGCAGCAACTTGCTTGCTGAAGAGGTCCAACGGTGAAAAATGTAATAAGATATTTAGGGCCTCCGTGGGGGTTGATCTGATCGCTCCGCTTATATATAAACAGGCCGATCTTTGTACCTTCCCCAGAAGGTTTCGGTAGACTGCCTTGTCCAGAGCAGTCCACCAGACTACGATGCCATATAGGAGGGTGGACCTGAGTGGAGGGTATCCTCAGTGATCATCGGCTCCAGGGTAGGGGTTTCTCCGGGTTCGTCGACACCTTGGAGTCGACTGATGCTTCTCCAGAGGCTCTCTTGGCTGAGTCCTCCCCGGTGCTAGGGATTCCTGATTGAATATTACTGTAATTTACCTCTAGCTTGGCAATATTCCAGTGGGTATCTGCGAGTTGCAATTTTGCACAAGTACCAAAATCTCCTTAGGATCCTCAGGGTAGTTCGGTATGATGGCTCTAGCCCGAGGTCTATTTGGGATTTGGCTCAAGGGTACAGCTTCAAACTGAGCTGCCTCCCAAACCTCGCCGACTCTGCTGAGTGCAAGCTTAAAAAGTCCATAGACCTTTGGTCTTCGAAAGAGATCAGCTTGGTTCTGCCTTGATAGTGCCCTGCATGATGGGTGTTAGGGAAGGGTCCAGGGTATTCCTGGAGTAGCGGGAAGTAGTCCTTGAGTAGCACATTGCCAATCAAAGTCCACCTAGCTGGAGGGACGTTCCCATCCACATCACCTCTGTCAGCAACAGCCATTGTGGTCGAGACCTTTAGCACGTCACGACAGGAGAATTGTGTTTGGGAATTGGGGGAGATACTTTGTGACCGCGCTTCCTTTGAGGTGAAGGGTAGTTCCTCAGCCGACCTCCGGCGCTTGCCATCCTGCTCTTTGCCGGATAAATTTCCAGTGCTCTTGATGTGGCTCTCCGCCCAATCAATCAGATAGATAGTCCAGAGTACGCCTGGTGGTCAGGATACTCCGTCAGCGACTGGGCTATTTTTGAGATGGGCCCCCAGCCCGGCTGATCTTCGGCACGGGTTGTGTAAGATCTTGATCGGACCCATTGACCACATCTTGGCTTCATGTCTCCTCTGGGGTAATCCCGAGAGTCATTGACCTTACTGGGCCCTTGCACCACGTCGAGGTGTGTAGTCACGCAAGGGTTCTGTGGATATACTTGCAAGGAAATCTTGTGCTACTTATCCGTTATTGTATCGTAGAGGATATGCTATTCGATTACTTCGCCAAAGGCGTTCTCCTTACCAATTTTGGCATTGAAGAACTCGAGTTCATCCGGCTCTGTACGCGTTTTCCCAGAGATCATAGAAGTCCCCTTTAATCTTGTCGATAAGGGCGTGTGCGCATATGATGCTGATGTTTTAAAATGTATCTTTTATGCGAATCACCGTCAAACGATCACTTATAGCCTTAAAGTCGATCATCTTCGGCCTTAAGCGCTTTCCCACGACAAATCCGCACCCCAACATGTGCAATCTTTTGTGACAGCTGTAGTGGATGTCGCAATCTTTTTTCCTCATCATCCCGCTTCCTATCCAGCGTACTTCCTGGATCGCAGCAGAATCCGCCTTGTAGTGTGTGAGGATTCTTTCAAATTTTTTTTCTACATGGGAGGGTTGTTGGCCCGCCGCCGCACAAATACCATTCTAATTGGAGTACTACAACGTCTTCTCGCCGAAAGAAGGAGTCTATATCGTTGTTGACATTTAGCCAGGTTGAGAGCAATCAACAACTTAACCCTGTATGTCCAAGTCCATGCCCTCTGCCCAGCATATTAACTATGTAAATGTTTTCCTTGAGTCATTCACTACAATTGGGATAGCATCAATGTCCATCGTAAACTTTGACAGACAAAGAAGTGACGCTGGAAGCTTGACAAATCTTAACTGCATCTCCACCCAACCATTTCCATTTCAATGACTTCCTCTACACTAATGAACACGTATCCAATCTGGACCACCTGATCGCGTAACCAATTCATCCAATACACCAACCCTATACATACAACTCCCACCATCGTTCCTTTATTTTTCCAAACAAACTATATTCAAATAAACCTCCAAGTTTGGATCGGTAGTGGCCAAACAGTCTACTATACCATATACCCTAGCCTACCGTACCGGTAGTCTCCGTGTCGATCGAACGAAAGAAGAAAACCAACGTGCGCTGACAACTACGCAAAGCATCAAGCTTCCTGGCCAGATTCGTTTCGATATTTGCATAACACTAGATCCAATCCGAACGCACAGATACACACGTATCGACATCATTTCGGTGTCAACCGTTGTTGCTTTAATTGTTCACCAACCATAGGCTGCCGCTCCTGAAGTAGACGTCTCTTGTGCTTAATTCGCTCTCGAATCAAGTGTGTAATCAAATCGAGATCGAACGAGCAAGCGAGCGAACGAGCGAAACCAACGACAACTCTCTTCGAATACATAGTATATAGTATCTCACAGTTTATCGGCCTAATATAATTGGATCTATTCAGAGCATTTCGTTTACGACAACTCGATCCGGGCCTAGCCACCTAATTTGAATATGAAGCGAACACATAAATGAATCTGTTGGATCTGGACTGGAATGGTTCTCCACTTAAGGTAATAGCGCGTTGTCAATCGCCGGGCAGTAAAACTTCTCGTTATGTTCCAATAATCATCATCTTTGTGGAATGTGTGGCATTTTGTTGTATCCGCAAGATAAGTTGTATCTAAATATCGATAGACATCGATTTCATCTTCATCGATCTTCTCTTGTCGTACGTTTGCAATATGCTGGTGACGACTGCTTGTCTGGTGCGGTTAGAAATGCCATGTTAATCCAATTTCACAGAAAAGTCAATAAAGAAAATCAAAATGAAATCAAAAAGAATAATAAAAAGAGATAACACGAGAAATGACATAAACTCATGGATAATCGGATGTGTGACTCTCAGCGTTATCATCGACGGGGTGGTCTAACGTCTGGATAAATAGTCACGACATCGAATGGTGCATAGTTGGTGCGGGCGGCATGCTATCTGGCTGTCTGGAATGCGAAGTATCACAGCGATTCGATCATCAATATTCGAGATGTGTGGGTGCAAAGGGGCTTTCACTAGCTTTTCAACATCTCGGACTTTTCTTTTGCGGGAAAACGTTTACGGATGGCATGTGAAACGATTCGACACGATCGGATTTGGGAAAGTTTTATGACATTTTTTCGAGAATCTAACTAAATCGCTTAGTAAAATGGTATTTAGAAATGGAAAAAGATAAACGATGATGGCTCTTGATTTACTGATAAAGCTGGTAGATTGTTAAGCTAATGTATAGGCGAATGCCAGACATAAGTTACTTGACAAGCGATATGAGTATTTCATCTCATTCCTCTATACCTCGTCCGACTCAAATGTACCCGTAACTCTTACTGTGTGCCCTATCACGTGATCGATTCTATAGAACTCTTGCCCAAATTTGAATTTCTCTTTCACGACGTAGTAGTCCTTACGTTCGAATTGTCAAGCGAAACTTAAACGGAATACATTTTATATGGGGCTATACGGAGAAAACCAAATAGAGGATGAGCTAGAGATAGTAAGATAGATAGATAGATCATCACCTATGCGTCAACGGTATGGTGATCAAAAGCTGAGCAAAGAACGGTGATCGTTAGCTCCAGAGACTAGCGTGTCCCGGCATTACAAGCGCTATGCCAACCTGCCCCATGGCAGCCCGAGAAGCCCAAGATTGGACTTATACCACTTCTTCTTCTCCTTTTGGCGCTACAGTTCATGGCGAACCTAGGGCTCCTTTAAAAAACCTCTCCAACTGGCATGGTCTTTCGCCAGCAGTCTCCAGTGCCGCACGCCTAGGTGGTTAAGGTCCACTTCCACTTAGATTTGGCCGTTCTCGACCGCGTCGCCCCTCGGGGTTGGATTCAAAGACCTTCCGGGCCGAAGCTGTGTTTTCCATGCGCTCAACATGACCTAGCCATCTTAGGCGTTGGATCCTGTACAGCCCGTACAGTTCACTATTAAGTCTTCTCCTCCACTCCCCATTTATGCGTGTCCGGCCGAAAATCATACGCAGATTTTTTCTCTCAAAACGACCAAGGGCATCCTCATCCGCTTTCGATAAGTGCCATTTCTCTGCGCCATAAAGCAAGACCGGGATGATAAGGGTCTCTCCCACCATCCAGTTAAAGAAAAAGCTCCTAAGAGAACACTATGGCTATACGAGAAAGCCAACTGGTGTGGCCTTAACAACTTCTTTCGGATCTTTAACTGGTCGTTGTGCTTCCTCGACAACGACGTGGACGCCGCAACTGATACTATCGCAAACATTATCCGAATCGGCATGGCAAATTTTATTCCCAGCAAATTAAAAACCACCAGGCCTAAGGATAATTCGTGGTTTGACTTGAGCTGAAAAGAGGCTATTAGGCTCAGGGAGCTAAGTTTTCGGGCCTACAAGGCAAGCAGTTCTGAGGAAAACCGAAAAGAGTACATACGAGCGAGAAATGACTCCAACACCCACATTCGACGGGTTGAATTCCAATCTGATCTAAAAGGTAGCAAAAGTTTCTGGTCGTTTGTAAAAACCGTAAAAAAAATCAACTACGTCGTCTATACCGACGCTCATCCACAATGACATTCCAGCTGTCACCCCCTTAGACAAAGCTAACCTACTTGCTGCCCATTTCGCAACCAGTTCTCAGCTGCCAGCTTGTACTTTGTCTCCGCCTGTACTAGAGTGCGTCAATTCCACCATGGGACTAATCCACTTCCGCACTCGTACAGTCGCAAGGGTTCTTGAAGACCTCGACATACACAAATCCGCTGGTCCAGATGGTATTGCCCCAATAGTTCTGAAGAGGTATTCTTCTACGCTGGCAAAACCACTGCGTAAGCTTTTTCACCTTTCCTACACCTCTGGGCTCTTTCCGAGTAGGTGGAAAACAGCATTTGTCCAGCCTATACCCAAAAAAGGCGAATCATCTTCTCCCTCCAACTACCGACCCATTGCACTAACGTCCCTTCTTTCCAAGGTCATGGAAACGCTGATTAACCGTCAGCTTATGAAATATCTTGAATCACGGAAACTCCTCAATGACCGCCAATACGGTTTCCGCAGCAACAGATCCACTTGTGATATGATGGCATATCTCGCTGAAAAGTGGAATCACTCCCTTCACCAAGCAGGTGAAAGCAAAATTGTTGCACTGGATATTTCGAAAGCATTTGACAGGGTTTGGCATGAAGCCCTTTTGTCGAAAATGCGTGCTTTTGGGATCGATGAGTCTCTTTTTCAATGGATTAGAAGCTACCTTTCGAATCGTTCAATTCAAGTGGTTTTGGACGGATTCAAGTCTGATACTCATTTGTAAATGCCGGTGTTCCCCAGGGCTCCGTTTTGTCTCCGACACTCTTTCTTATTTTTATAAATGATCTCTTGTCTGTTGCTTCTAATCCAATTCACTCCTTCGCTGACGACAGTACCCTCAGCTTCTCATATTCGTTCACCAGTTTACGACCCTGCACTTCGGTTGTAAATAATAAGCGGCAGCGTATGTTAAGCTCATTAAATTCCGATATCGACAGCATTATCCAATGGGGTAAAAACAATAGAGTGGAATTTAATGCATCCAAAACACAATGCTGTCTCTTGTCGTTAAAGCGTATAACTAACCCGCAGCCATTATCCATGAATGGCACTTGCATCTCAGAAACTGAAAAGCTTTCCATCCTGGGCATGAGTGTTGCTCACAATCTTAATTGGAGCGACCATATATTCAGTATCGCCAAGAATGCTGCGAAATGCCTAGGCCTCTTATACAGATGCAAGAAATATTTCTCACCCTTAGACCTGGCTACAATCTATAAGGCGTTTATTCGCCCCAAATTAGAGTTTAACGCTCATGTCTGGTCCGGTGCTTCCAAGACCTCATTGCACCTCCTAGACAGAATACAAAAACGAGCCATAAAACTGATAGGTGACTCCAGCATTACCAAAACATTAGACTCGCTGGAACACTCTAGGAATGTTACCTGCCTCTCCCTGTTTTATCGTTACTACCACCAAAAATGCTCTGATAAAATAGCCAGTTGCATTCCGCCCCTTCAACATTTCTCCCGCAATACACGTCTCTCTAGGAATGCTCACCAATATATCCTGAAGCCCGCTTTCGGACGTACTGTCAAATATAGAGAATCTTTCATTAACCGAACCACACGAATCTGGAACTCCCTGCCGGATTCGGTGTTCCCCCCTCAATGCAACATGCAAGCATTTAAGATCAATGTCCATGGGCATCTCCTCTATTCCTCCTCCTTTCTACCTTCTGCCCGCACTGTGTCGCCGACATAATAAGGTTATTAGACCTTGCGTGCGCGCAAATTATTTAAAAAAAAAAAAAAAATATGGTCACCTTGGCGTTTCGAGAGAGGGCTCTGCTTCTCAAGAAACAGCTGTTGGCAAAAGTTATCCTGCGTTTGATTTCGGCGTTTCTGCATGTCACTGCGAAGCCTAGGTAGACGAGGTCCTTGACGACCTCGAAATGATACCTGCCAATATGTGCGCCCTGGCCAAGACGCCGATGGTTCGTGTCCTTTTTCGATGACAGCATATATTTCGGTTTGCCCTGATTTACAGCCAGTCCCATTTTAGCCGCTTCCGTCTCAGTGCTCGTAAAGGCCTCAATGACATCTCGCTGACTTGTCCATCCAATATCATCGGCTTGTGCGAGTAGTTTTGCGCGGCGATCCTTTCAAGGACGATTTTGAAAGAGTCACACGATAGCGTGTCGCCCTGTCTAAAATCTTTTTTGACATAAAAGGTATCGGTTAGATCGCTTCCGACCCTGATGGAACAGCGAGAGTTCACCAATGTCATCGTGCACAATCTGACGAGTTTGGCAGGGATGTCTAAAATAGACATGGCGTTGTATAGCTCGTCTCTATTTATACTATCGTATGCAGCCTTAAAATCGAGGATCTGTTGCAGCGTGAACAATTGGTCTTAAGTGGACTTTCCGTTAAGTGGACTTTCCGGGCCTGAAACCACACTGATATGGACCAATCAGTTTACTAACGAACGGTTTCAAGCGTTCACACAGAATAGCAGAGAAGATTTTATAAGCGATGTTCAGAAGACTTATTCCTCTGTAGATGGCGCAGACAAAGGGGTCTCCTTTCATGTGGATCGGGCAAACGATACTAAGATTTCATTCATCGGGTATGCATTCTTTTGACCATTTCTTACAGATGAACTGGTGCACACTCCCAAAAAGATCATCTCCAGCTGCCTTAGAAGTAGTCTTTCCAGAATCTTTGTACCGACTGTGAATCCACTACGAGGTTTCCGTTTTCGTCCCTGCAGGCTTCCGTTCTGGTCTTATATCCCTGGCATGTTTGTTTTATTCGTTGATAAAACCTCCGAACGTCATTCCTGCGATAGCATCTCTCCATCTCTACGATGGCGAGCTTCTCATGCTCCCTTTTTTTTTTTTTTTGTTTTGAGAAGCTTATGCTCCTCCCTCCTATTCTGCTCATAATGCTCACGAGCAGCTCTAGTTTTCCTATGCAGCGCCTCTTGATAGGGTTGCTGCCACTAGTCGTCAAACCTTGGGTTTCTTGTTGGTGACGGTTTGAATCCCAGTACCTCAGAAGCAGCACTTTCTAGGACTTGTTGACAACGGGTCCATTGGTGTTATACGGACTGAGCAGGTGTTGGAGGGTTTTCCGAGAGCTTGAAGGAGACGCGATTGGCATAGGCTCTGGCAGTCTCTTGCGATTGTAGCACTGCGACGTTGTATGCCGCTGGCCTTACTCGATTTTTCTGGGCCAGGCATATTCGTAGTCGCAACCTAGCTGCTACAAAATAGTGGTCCGAGTTGATGTCGGCTCCTCTAAAAGTTCGTACATCCAGAATATCGGATGCGTGCCTGCCATCAAACGCAATGTGGTCAATCTGATTGACAGTTGATTGATCCGGAGATCGTCAGGTCCATTTGTGGATGTTGAGATGTGGGAAACGCGTGCTAGTAACTAGAAGATTTCGCCGTTGCGAAGGCTATCAGCCTAAATCCATTTTCGGATGTGGTGTTGTGTAGACTGTGCTTGCTAATAACCCTAACAAAGGCGACTTCCTTGCCCAGTCCTTGCGTTAAAGTCTCCCAGTACGATTTTAACATCGTAACTGGGACATTGAGCATATGTCCTATCTTGGAGGTCGTAGAAGTCATCTTTTGTAGCGTCATACTTGTCCTCGGTAGGGGCGTGAGCGTAAATTAGGCTGATGTTAGCGAATTTAGCCTTGATGCCGATTGTTAGGGGGCGTTCGCTTACATGCCTGAAGCTCAAGACTTTTTGCCTAAGTCTACCTCTTATAACAAATCCGCATCCGAATAAGCGTTTTCTTCTCACTTTGTAGCAGTGGCCGTAGTAGATATTACAGTTTCTCGTCCTCTTTTTGCCTGGTCCATCCCATCGCACTTCCTGGATTGCGATAATATCTGCCTTATACCAGTCTAGGGCCTCCGCAAGTTGTTCGGCTGAACGTGGTCTGTTGAAGGACCTTACATTCCACGTACAAAGCCGAATATAATTTTTCCTTTTCCTTTGGTTGTTTCCTGGATCGCCATCGGTTAACCCGTCCGTTTTTTGGCTTGTTGGTTTTTTTCCAGGTATGGCTTGCCGGACCATAGTCTAACCGACACTTATACTATTTTGTGGTGCAGGAAACTCGCCATTCGCCCCTTTTCCGTTCGCGATTTCAAATAGAAATCCCCAGGTGGCACCACGAGGAGGTGGTAATAGGGCTTACTAACAGAGCTGCTAGATGTTCGACTGCAGTGGCTTCTGCTCGCTATTTTACGGGCCAGTGCATGTCGGATATGCTGCCCCTACGAGGCCTTTATTATTCATTACTACCCTCCACTTACTCCACTGCACCTTTTTATTAAAAGAGTTGCATTACGCAGTGCAATCAGAACTCTTACCTCGGGAACAAGCTTGCCATGTAGACACACGGGTCACATGTCCATCTTGCAACATCTTCCTGAGCTGGATATGATTACCACATACCTTCACTTTTGAAAAGATATTTGAAATTTTGATCCCAAACCGCTCAGCTTGGGAAACCAGTGATCCTTTGCTTAACGTCAAAGGCCCTAGGCTTCAATATGGTTTCTGGTGTTGGCGCCGGCATCTTTGGACCAAATCGGAAGATCTCGATAGCTCTACAAAAAAGTCTTAGTATCTTCCAATCAGAATTACATGCCATCCTAACATCTTCTTCTTTACAGCCGGCGTTACAGCCCATGAAGGAGCAGAGCCAAGCTTCTCTCAATCACCCAAGTTGCGTGTGATTTCTTTTTGACACAGGTGAAAGGACCTACGGTCTTAGTGCCGATTCCGAACGGCGTGAGTTGAGAGGCATTTTCAAAACAAGTATACTACGAAGGGTTTTGCCAGTACCCCAAGAGGGACGCCGCGAAATAAACATTCGATGGCGTTGGTCTTATCGGGAGCTGAACACGCTCATCGTGCGTCAGAGTCTAACACACTAAACACTGTGCCACAGCGCTCTCATCATAACATGCGTCAATAAAAACATAGAAACTGGCATAAGAGGAGCAACCACCAACATACTCTCTGATAGCCAATAAGCGCCTAAAGCGCGCTGAGTTCGTACAGCACGAACCCGAAAACCGTCAAGGAAAGCCATGATGCCCTACAAGACCTCGCTAAAAAAAAAGGTAAACTCTGGTGGGTGCCAGGGTGCAAAGGTATTTAAGGGTAATGAAATCGCCGATCAACTCGCCAGGAAGGGTTCTAGCGAAAAATACATAGGTCCTGAACCTTTTTGCGGCACCCCCAAGTCTGAAATCAGCTTCTTCTTAGACAACTCGGAAAATCGCATCACCCGTCCTTTTGGAACAGCGTTCAGGGCCAAACGAAACCATTTATACGGCCTCTGAACAAACACTCCATTAATATACCCGAAACTAGACGGGACACTGCTTCCTGAGATACCATCTCAACAAAATGAACTGAGTGACTCTGTCTTGAGAATGAAGAGAAGAAGGAATAGCACCTACTGGGTGAGTGTGCTGCTCTCTGCCATCTCAAGGAGCGTATCCTTCTCAGTGAAATGATGACTCTTGAGGGGATCATCTCGGCTCCTACGAGACGCATTTTCACCTTCATTAAGGAAGTGGAGAAGCTCCTCGGCTAATCGGCTATAGAGGTCACAGCGCCTCGTGATATTTGACAGCACTAGCCTCATACAGCTCGTGAGCTCTGCGAGTTAAAAAGAAGGGAGGAGCATAAGCTTCTTAGAAGAAAGAAGAAAGAGCATGAGAAGCGCGCGTTTGAGGATTTGGAGAGGTGTTTCTGCAGGCGTAACGTTCGAAAGTTTTATCAACAGATAAAGCGAACATGCCAAGGTTATAAAGCCAGAACGGAAGCCTGCAGGGATGAGAACGGACACCTAGTAGTAGAACCGCAGTCGATGCTGAGAATATGGAAAAACCACTTCTGCAGACTGTATAACGGCGATGTTAGTCAATATACCGCTGTCAGGCAGGATGATCCATTTCTAATCGACGGAGACCGCAGAGAACTCTGTCCCCCTGACCTCGACGAAGTTAAGATTGCCATATCGAAGCTCAAGTCGAATAAAGCTGCTGGCGCAGACGGACTGTCCGCTGAGCTCTTCAAGGCAGCTGGGGATGACCTGGTTGGGAGCATGCACCAGCTCATCCGTAAGATATGGTTAGAGGAAAGCATGCCCGAGGAATGGAGTCTCAGCATCGTATGCCCGATCCACAAGAAAGGAGACCCCTCCGATTGCGCCAACTATAGAGGAATAAGTCTCCTTAACATCGCCTACAAAATCTTCTCTGCCGTTTTGTGTGAACGCCTGAAGCCTTTTGTAAATAAGCTTATAGGTCCTTATTAGTGCGGATTCAGGCCAGGGAAGTCCACCATCGACCAAATCTTCACACTACGGCAGATCCCGGAAAAAACCAATGAATTTCAACTCGACGCTCACCACCTATTTGTCGACTTCAAAGCCGCATACGACAGCGTAATTAGAGACGAGCTATACAACGCTATGTCTACCTTTGACATACCTGCTAAACTGGTCAGACTATGCAGGATGACTTTGGAGAACGCTCGCTGCTCCATCCGAATCGGTGAACACCTTACCGATAGTTTTGATGTCAAAAAAGGATTTAGGCAGGGCGATGCGCTGTCGTGTGATTTCTTCAACATCATATTGGAAATGATTGTGCAAAAATCACTAGCCAATAGAAGAGGCACAATCTATTTCAAATCCTCGCAACTCCTTGCATACGCCGACGATATTGACATAATAGGTAGATCACAGCGAGATGTCAATGAGGCGTTTGCGAGTATTGAGGTGGAGGCGGCGAAAGTTGGTCTGACGGTAAACGAGGGCAAAACTAAATATATGCTGTCATCAAAAAAGGACGCTCAACACCGACGTCTCGGCCAGAACGCTTGTATAGGCAGATATAAGTTCGAGGTAGTTAAGGACTTCGTCTACCTTGGCTCCGCAGTGACCTGGAACAACGACATCAGTTCCGAAATCAAACGCAGAATCACTCTTGCCAATCGCTGTTTCTTTGGGCTCAGGAGGCAACTGAGTAATAGAGCCCTCTCCCGAACGACAAGATTGACTCTATATAAGACCCTTATCATCCCGGTCCTGTTGTACGACGCAGAAGCATGGACACTATCAAAAGCGGATGAGGAGGCCCTTGGTCGGTTCGAGAGAAAGATTTGGCGCGTGATTTTTGGGCCTATAAACGCAGACGGGGGATGGAGGAGAAGATTCAACCAAGAACTTTACGGGCTGTACAGCGACATGAGCCTAGTCAGGCGTCTACGGATTCAACGCCTAAGATGGCTGGGCCATGTAGAGCGAATGGACACCACAGCTCCAGCCCGGAGAGTCTTTGAATCCAACCCCGAGAGACGAAGAAGCAGAGGACGGCCGCCCTTAAGATGGCGCACACAGGTGGAAGGGGACCTCAGCCAACTGGGTGTGCGGCAATGGAAAAGGCTAGCGAAAGATCGTGCTAGATGGAGGGGCATGTTGGTTGAGGCCCAGGTTCACCCCGAACTGTAGCGCCCACTAAGAAGAAGAAGAAGCCTCTTACAAAAACAACAAAAGGCAGTTAGGATGTTTTCGTAAACTGATCAAACATTTCCTTATAAAACCAATATTGGTTGAGTAATGAAAATCCATACGAGATGAGATTGTACTGAAAATGCCAGTGTGTTAAACAACACGCAGAAAGTGAAGTGTGTCCTTCGACACACTTTGTGTGTCACAAACGTGACGTGTTCGGTTTTTGAAATTGAGACACTTATTCGTGTTAAGACTATAACACGTTCTATGCCTTGTCATGTATAAGAACTCCAATGACATATTAAGTGTGTTGCAGCGACACACTTATTAATAATTAACACACTCTGGATCAATCAATCAAACAAAAGGGAAATTTCCCAGTTATATGCACCTTGGCAGAAGGTAACTAGCAAGTCGGATCCATGGCACAATGGTTAACACACTGGACCCTCAACTCGGTGTTCCGAGCTCAAATCGCAACGTCCGTTAGTCACCAAAAAGCGAAGATACTCAAACTCTCCTCCCCCACTGGGAATTTCCTTTTTGTGTCTTTGGTTGGGAAATTTCCCTTTTGTTTGAATGATTGACCCAGCATGTGTTAAATATTAATAAGTGTGTCGCTGCAACACACTTAATGTGTCATTGGAGTACTTTCATAATGTTTCTTTGGTGGCGTTATAGCCCATGAAGGGAAAGACCCCAGCTTGTTTTAATCACCCATGCGGTGTGTGATTTTATTTTTACACAGGTAAAAGGGACCTACAGTTTATTGCCGATTCCGAACGACGTAAGGTAGGTAGGTGGGTAGGTAGGTAGGTTCGTAGCCTACCAGAGAGACCTGTTGTGCAGCTGCTCGTAGCACCGAAGGGGGTTTATCCCCCTATTCATGGAACCACTTAGTGCTTCTTAAATAGTTAAGAAGGTCAGATATCCCTACCTGCTCAACATCTGTCAGGTCGTTAAGGAAGTAGGATTCTAGGTATCGTTTCCTGATTGTACGGAATGCCGGCCAGGTGCAGAGAAGGTGGTGGATGAATTCGACCTTCTCTTCGTCTAGGTATCTTCTGCAGAAATCATTCGGAACTATTCCTAGTTTTTGCGCGTGACTGCCAGTGAGGCAGTGACCGGTGGTGACACCAATGATTTTGTATATGTCAGTTCTTTTTAGGAAAATTATTCTCCTAGTCCGTTGACTATCGAACCAGATCTGCTGGTGATGAGGCAGGTATGCCTCTGGGCCATCTCAGGTTCGTCTCACCCCTGGCGAAATTTGTGAGATTATGTTTAATGGTTGCAAAGGGTATTCCCTCAAATGCTATGATTGATTGTTGCGTCGTTCCTTATCTGGCGAGTGCGTCAGCACTTTCGCTACCTGGGATGTCGCTGTGTCCTGGTACCCATAGAAGTTGTATGTTAAACTGTTCGGCCAACTCGTGAAGAGATAGGCGACAGTCGAGGCTAGTTTTTGAGGTGTACACATAGGACTCCAGCGACTTTAAGGCTGCTCGACTATCCGTGAGAATTCAGATATCCGTAGTTGATACCACAACACCAGTTCTGTCTGTACAGGTAAGTTATCCTCTCAAAGACTGTGGTGGGTTCTTCATATGTGCACCGAGTTTTCTGTCATAGTTATCCTGTAGTTCAGGATGGAGGAGTGGCCAGTAATACACATAGTTCGTCCATTTTGAGTTTGTTTTTAGTCTTATAGCCGTATACATATGTGGCAATTTGCTTGCCAAATATATCGACTGGTGTAAGTTTCATGTTGACCGCTGCCGTTGGGTTGGACCTAAGGGCCCCGGTGATGCACATACATGCTAGCCTTTGTACCTTCTCGAGTTGTTTGTGGTATATTGTATTGTCCAGTGCAGTCCACCAGACTATCACTCCATACGTAAGTATGTGTCTAACGACTGAAGTGTACAGCCATAGGATGATCTTGGGGTTGAATCCCCATTTTTTCCCTAAGGCTTTCTTGTAAGTGCAGAGAGCTATAGTTGCTTTTTTTGCTCTCTCGGTTGTGTTGTTCTTCCAGGTTAGTTTCCTGTCTAGTACATATTTGGCACTGGAGGAATAGGTTAGCCTGGTACCAAGTAAAGTGACTGGACAGTTTTCCGGAATTTTGTGCTTTCGGGCGAATAGCACAAGCTCCGTCTTCTGGGGATTTACCCTGAGCCCATTTCTTTGTGCCCATTTGCATAGTATGGAGTATGCCGTTTGCATACGGTCATTCAGTGTTGGTAGGTATTTCCGAGATGGTAATGGCAACGTCATCAGCGTAGGCAATAACGTCCAAGCCTTCTTTCTCCAGTTTGATTAGTAGTTCATTTGCGACTACATTCCAGAGAAGAGGTGAGAGGACCCCACCTTCGAGTCCGAGAGACGACGTAGCAGGCTGTAACCTCTGGATTGTTCAAACTTTAAATCAATCAATTAGTCGCATCGTCCACAGCATTTCTCCAATGTCATCTTCTCGCGATTAATAATCACTTGCCTTTAAAAGAGAACTTGTCGCTCGGAAAAGAAGCGAACAACAATGTTAACAAGTTAACCACTCAACTGCGATCCTTCCACAAAACTACGTGATCAGAAAAGCGGATAACCAATCTACCAGTCAGTCCCACACCACGCCAAACTACAGTCTCACTCCTCCTCAATCATCCCATTCACGTGAGCTAATCCCACTAGCAAACACCATTACCCAGTATTGCGCCATAATGCAATCCATCAATAACCGCTAACATCGTACCGATCACCAAACACCCGATTGCTGATCACTGATCACTGATCACCGATAACCGTGTCGCACCAAGAGCCCAACAGAAGACAATTTCCCACACCATATCTCAGATCCTATCAATCATACACAATACCAAATCCAAATACAAATCTGACTCCCAATCACACGCACCACCAGCACCGCTGGAATTCCAATATTCTAGCAGCGACCAGATCGCGTACGAGTATCAAGTGCGTGCAACACGATTTCCCATGTAATCTCGCTTTGATCGCGAAATTGATTGCCATTTGGTCGGCGAAGGAAGGAATCACCGACTAATGCGAGAAGTTCACACAATACGTCACAATCTGATGGCGCAGCTCTAACAAGATCAATCTGCTAAATCATCTACAGTGGCGCTGTAATGCTGGAGAAGATCTCAAGATCTCAACCGTTTGACAGGCAAGTTGTGGCGGTTCCAACAAACGAAGCGAATTGAAATGAAATGAATGGAAAACGCCTGACTAAGTGATTGTCGCGTATCTATGTACAGCCGCGTCACGTGAATCAAGTGTATCACGTGAGAGGAGCGCGAAATGAACTCATATGCCAGACGGTAATTGATCATCCAGGATTGATGTCCCTTTTTAAGTCATTGTTGACCGCCAGCTATCGATCGTCCTCCCGCTTTCAGTTGGTCGAAGGAGAACTGGCTACCGCTGCCACTACCACTGCCGCCCGCCGCCCGCCGCCGCAGTTCATTAGAAATGACGATTTAGTTAATTGACAAGTTTTGACTTTTATCGACATCTCGACGGACAACAGAATCGTGTGTTCAAATATGGTGACTGCCTTCCACCGGATCGCGGGGACTATCTGGACCGTTTAATCGGCGATTTTGTTCGAGTTTTTTTCGCTTTTTTTGCGATTCATTTGGCTTTTTGTCGGCACTCGCGGTAGCTAGGTATTGTATGTCGGTTGCGGTGGCGGTAGAGCTACAGCGCTTGTGGGTTCGGTTCGGCATTAGCGCTTCGGCTGATACTTGTCAAGATCGTTATCGTCGCTAAAGTTCCCTTTCGTGGTTTTGTGTTCCTTTTCGATTTCTGTCTTTTGGTACCCTGCCGGCGTGGCAGGTACGATGGTGTGGCAAGGAAGCAATCTCGATTTGTTCCTGGGATATTGGGTAATGGGGTTATTAATACATTTCGGTTTGGTTGGAATGGAATTGGTTGCTTTGATGTTGACCGAAATTGGCTTGATGACAGCGGCGGCGTTAGTGTCAGGTTAGGTGGGTGGGTTTATGTCACCGCACAGCGGGGGTCGAAATGTATTCTTTGGTCTTGGGTGATGTTTTCGTTCGATACGGTAAGGGAAGAGAGATTTGCGACTGGAATGATGGTCTGCGAAAGTAAAACGAATTGTGGAATTGGGGATTGTGCTCCTTTTTTTGAATGTGTAGACGGCTCCGTGTCTATAGCATTTACGATTTATATCACGTCCATTCTGTATGATGATGAGTCATCTTGCCTCGCCTGGAGCATTATTTATGGCCTGACGTACCTTGTCCTTGTGAATGTCTATGTTTGTGATAAAATGAAGCCATTTACGTCAACGTAATCATTAATTCTAGTCACTGTAACCTAAAATGTCAAAAACAGAGGGGAAGGTGACGTTATGAAGTAAGGTTATGGCTGGAATTGAAGACGGGACTTAAACGACCTTTGCTTTTAACAGGGTGGCGCCACTGATCACACAGCCCATCCAACAAACGATCCTCTGCGCGCTTAATTCGGTAATTAGTCGCTGCTTTGGCGATGTCCTTACCTCAGAGTTGCGATTTAACATCTAGATTAGATTTTTTAATGGGGTGCTCTTAAATTCTAGCACATTGTATACTGGATAATTTGAAAATCGATCAAAAAAGTTTAAAAAATGTAAGCGTTTTGCTTCAAAGGATGTACATATATAAGATCGTAACAAGCAACGAACTCGAAGCCAAAAACCAATCGACTGAATTGGTCTTTCAAGGCCAGGTAAATCCAACGAACGTTAGGGGTCCAACTTGCATCAGCAGAATTTTGAAAAACTATTTGCGGCAAAGAGTGTTCCTTTCTGTGACGCAGAAGAGTCCCCCAGGGCTCAGTTTTGGAGCCAATACTGTGGAGCCTCATGTACGATGGCGTCCATCTTGAGAAAGTTGTTCAAATTAGCAACGAAGCAATCTCGACTGTTCGACAGCGGCTAACATCAGTTGGTCTCACGCTTACTGCTTATTTAGGTGGCGCCACAATGCGGCGTAAACCTGGGCCTCAACCAACAAGGGTTTCTAGCTGTCTCGATTTTTCCCAGCTGTTACCTGTGTCGCACGCCCAGTTGGTTAAGATCCCTTTCTACCTGTGTGCGCCACTTTAGATGCCGCCGTCCTCTGCAACGTCGTCATTCCGGGTTGGAGTCGAAGACTCTTCGGACCGGAGCTATGCTGTCCACTCGCTCTACATGGCCTAGCCATCTAGACATCTAGGACGCACTAAGCTGATGTCGCTGTACAGCCTGTACAGTTCTTGGTTTAATCTTCTCTTACACTCTCCGTCAACACAAACGGGACCGAAGAATTTTCCTCACGAAACGACTAAGGACCTCTTCATGCACTTATGACAAGGTTCAAGCCTCTGCTCCTTAGAGGAGGACCAGAATAATTAAGATTTAATAGAGGGTCTCCTCAGTTTTCCGAGAAAGGAGTCTACTGCCTCTTAAGTCCGAAGAAACAGCGGTTGTATGGTATGTACGTATGTATGTTGGCGTTAAAATCCATGAAGGACCAAAGCCGAGCTTCTCTCAATCACCCATGTTGTGTGTGACTTTATTTTCCCATAGGCGAACGCGAAAGGAACCTACAGTTTATTGCCGGTTCCGAACGGCGAAATTCGAGAAGGTTTTCTTGACTATTATTCGACAGGAGCTGAGGGGAAGCACCATGAAAAACACGCTCGATGACATATGTAGGTTTTGTTGGGATTCGATCTCGTGTCATCGGCGTCAGAGGCCAACGCACTACCCACTGCGTCACGGCGCTCTCAGAGACAGGGGTTGGCAAGAATTATTCTGCGTCCAGTCTCAGCGCTGGTGTCGTTGCCGCTTGTTACCAGTGCGCCAAGGTAGACGAAATCCTTGACTACGTCAAAGTTATAGCTGGTTTGGTTTTTCCCTTGTTTACCTTCAGTCAGAGGGGTCGCCTTTCTTGCGGATCGGACATACGATGCTGAGACTCAATTCCCTGGACATCCTTTCCTCTGACCATATCTTACAGATGAGCTGGTGCATGATCCTAACCAGGTCTTCTCCAGCGGCCTTGAAGAGCTCAGCAGACAGTCCGTCTGCGCCAGCAGGTTTATTCGACTTGAGGTTCGATATGGCGATCTTAATTTCGTCGAGGTCAGGCGGACAGAATTCTCCGCGGTCTTCATCGTTAAGAAATTGATCATTCTTACTGACAGCGGTATCTTGACTAACATCGCCATTATACAGTCCGCTGAAGTGTTTTTCCCAGCACCGACTGCGATTCTACTACTAGGTGTCCGTTCTCATCCCTGCAGGCTTCCGTTCTAGCTTTATAACCTTGGCATGTTCGCTTTATCTGTTGACACAACTTCAGAACGTCACGCCTGCAGTAGCACCTCTCCGCGCGCTTCTTGTGCTCTTTCTTCATTCTCCTGAGAACCTCATGCTCCTCCCTTCCTTTCAACTCGTAGAGCTCACAAGCTGTTCTCATTCTTCAATGCAGCAAGGCTTTATATGCATCCAGCTTCGCTGTGTGAATCATCCTGCACTCGTCATCGAACCAGGTGTTCCTTCATGGTGAAGCCTTGGAGCCCAAAACTTCCGCTTTTCAGGGCTTGCTTGCAAAGGTTCCACTGCTGTTCTATTGACAGCGTGGAGGGTTGGGGTGTATTGGAGGGAGACGCGATCGGTAAAAGCACGGTTTCTGACGGTAGGAGCTTGCCGACGTCATAACTTTGTATTCTAACTCTACTCCGCTGCGTTCGCGATATCCGTAGGCGCATCTTGGCTACTACAAGATAGTGGTCCGAGTCGATGTTAGCTCCTCGGAAAGTTCGAACATCAAGAATAGTAGAGAAGTGTCTGATGTCGATCGCGATGTGATCCATCTGGTTAGTGAATGATTGATCTGGCGACCGCCAGGCGCCTTTGTGTATGTCGAGGTACGGAACTGACTAGAAGGAGATTGCGCCCCGTGGCCACCGGATGTGGTGACGTGTAGGCTATATTTGCCGATGACTTGTTCAAAGATGCTTTCCTTACTCAGTTCAGCATTGAAGTCTCCTAGTACGTTCTGTCTAGGAGATCGTAGAACTGATCTTTTGTGGAGTCATCCTTGTCTTCATTGCACCGGTAAAACTAATAGGTGACTCCAACATTACCAAAACTTTAGACTCGCCGGAACATCGCAGAAATGTTTCCTGCCTCTTCCTGTTTTATCGCTACTTCCACCAAAAATGCTCTGACCATTTAGCCAGTTGCATTCCGCGAGAGCACCGTGGGGCAGTGTGTAGTGTGTTGGCCTCTGACACCGATGACACGGGATCGAATCCCGACACAGCCATGTCATCGAACGTGTTTTTCCCGGTGTTTCTCCTCAGCGGGGTTCTGACAAAACGCCCTGTAGTAAAATTGTCTTGTTAAGCTTCTCGAAACAATAAATCACACACAACATGGGTGATTGAGAGAAGCTCGGCTTAGGTCCTTCATGGGCTGTAACGCCAACATACATGCATACATACATTCCGCGCCTTCAGCATTTCTCCCGCAACACACGTCACTCTAGGAATGCTCACCAATATAACCTGAAGCCCGTTTTCGGACGGTACCGCCAGATATAAGGAATCCTTCTTTAACCGAACCACACGAATCTGGAATTCCTTACCGGATTCGGTCTTCTTCCCTCAATACATGCAAGCATTTAAGATCAATGTCCATCGGCATCTCCTCTATCCCTCTTCTTTGCTATCTTCTGCCCAATTTAGTCAAGAAGAATGGCAGAATCATTGGCCGTTCATTAGGAGCGTCAATTTATCCCTTGAACCTTCTTCTTTTACTTTAAAAATAGCTTTAGTCGGGACGTTTTCTTTATAGAAGTCCACTACCTGCGAGCCAGTAAGAGCTCTTAATACTTGAACACTTGAAAGCATACGATCAAAGGTCGTCCCAGATTTTTTTCACCGCCTCCTTTTAGCCCGATGATTAGCGGACGCCGACTCTGGATCAGCTCAGCGCAAGAGGGCACTTTGTTTATGGCGAAATGATGTTCACGTCTTTATAGACCAATGTAGAGTCCTACTGAATTCCCATCCTGCTAACAAAGTCATGAAAACAACTCCAGCCACCGTGCGAGTCCCCCTCCACTCAAAGGCCGTCCATAAATCGCACCTTACGCCTTCTCAAATCTCACCCGTTCCGACGACGTAATTCAATTTAGTGCAACGTTTTAGCACTAGCACGATTGACAGATTTTCCCGTCGATCAAGCATTATACGACCTAAGCCCACTCCACGTCACTCATGCATGAGCGTAGCTCGAGCATCTAGAAACTCACGGCTATCGGTGTCGGGATAACAAAACTCCAGATAATCACAGATTTATGTGATCGATATGGGAGCTGGCGGGTCTGACTTGTGGGAAAAAGTGGCCACAGTAGCATGACCAGTTGAGTATCGCATAGAAAAATATTTCAAATAATTTCCTTGATCTCGTCTTCCTTTTCTCTTTGGAATTATTTCCAGAACATAAAACGTCCAAGTTAAGCGCGCGATGTGATCCCACGACGAGCGTAGATCCTATGTAGATGCCGCACGATGTGGCATTGCAACAATGACGATTAGGATTAGCTACACTTGCTTGAATATTGTCGTAGATAGCGCGTTAGAGATTCCCAGTTCCAGGTTGCCAGGATGGAATTTATGTACACCGACGCTACTGTCAGTGCCAGTGGCGAGCATGATGGGGCGAGTAAAAAAACGATTGCTTAGGAAGGTTTAATTACCCGGCAAAGATAAGCTAGTCCCTCGTTCTCATTCTCTGTGTGGTGGTAAGTACCCAGTGCACTTAACCCATGGCCACGACTTTGACCAGGTCGCACACGCGCACACGCAATGGACTTCTCGGCATGATGGAAGCAGTAATGATGATGACCATGATGACGATGACGATGACGACGCTGGCGATGGGCTTCTGTGTCGACCATTTGGTGGCGGAGAAATTGAAACTGTTAACGACGGGTTAAAGTCGAATTAATTACGGGATTTATACGAGAATGACCAGACGCACACGGCAGCATGGAGTAGGTGTATGACGGCGGCGTGTATGGGGTTTTCCTGTGAAGAGATTCATCTCCTCAATTCGAGGAAGCACTCTTAACTCATCACTTAATGTCGCTGCTGGAGAGTATGTTTGGGTCTTGGGTGTCCATCTGTCTGTCTATCTGCTTGTTTGTACCTGAAGAGGAAGATCAAGTCTCACCCCCGGCATGTCGCGACATCGTACAACACTCAGTTGCCGGTTGGAGAAATTCCGAAAAGTGGACGACGAGACACGACACACACATACGACCTGAAAGGTGCGTTCATGGAATTAGTTGGTGTTCCTTCACTCAATGGCGACAGCGGCGATGGTGATGGTGATGGTGCTGATGGCGGTGGCGGTACCCATGTTGAAGGTTTAGTCACAGACGTGGACACATAAAATGATTTTTATGGGTCTACGCGCTCGTTGTAGTGGCTTTCATGTTGTGGTTCCCATAATGTCGCCCTCGCCATTTGACCTTCGACGATGTGCTTGTTGTGGAGTTTCCCAGTGTTGTGGTGCGTGAACTCACTTCTGGTTCCGAAATGCGGTCAGTCGAAATGTGATTGTGTGTGGAGCAGTTGTTCTGCTGACAGTTTTGTAGTAATTCGGTCTCAGCAGTCGTGAGAATGTTTATGGCCACAGGTTAGAAGGTCATTGGGTGAACATGGGAATATGGTGGTCCCGATTGCCGAAATTCGCTTAAGGCAAATTGCAAAATGTCCGTTAGTAAACTGGACATGATGAAATGATGAATCTTCCCACGATCAATGTACTGGACAAGATGCAAATGAAATCAAGGACTCTCGTAGGCGGCGGCGGTCGCCTCTCATTCGATACATACGACTTGTCGACTGATTAGTTCGATTGCTAGCTATTTTGGTCGTACATCTTCGTACATCACCCCGTTCAACACGAATGCGAAGAGATACAGAGCGTCGGTCGTCCTACATGAATGTCTTCGGCTTCAAGTTGTCATGTCCGACAAAATGGCAATTTAAATGTTTCCCCTTTTGCATTTGTAGTGGTCGTTTGATCCTCCTGTTCGGTCGCAATGTTTTACTCCCACATAACCTGTTGTCGACATGTAGCACCACACGTACCGTGAATCACCTGACCGCGTGGTGGCTGATATCTGGAGCAGAAGAAGAATCATTGTAGTGCTCTCTGTGGATACAGCAGTGCGCATCGACACTTGGAACAGGTTGGTAATGGCGATTATGATTTATGGTTCCCAATGTTCCATGCTAATGTGTTCGATATCGGGATTGTTATCCATCGGCACGCACGATATACGTACGTATCGGCCACTCTGGGACTACTCCCCGGATATGTGGGCTTACAGCAGCGACGTACAGTGTGCGTATGTCATTTGAATACTCGTTCCGCGGAACCAGTCGAAAAATTCCTAGCACCCGAATGCTGAGCTAAGGATGCTTCGTAGTGTGGCGTACGAATGGGATGTGCAAGTGCGTCGTGGCTGTTGTCATCTATTTTATATGTTGCAACGCGGCACAGACATGCCAGCAGATTAATTAAAATTTAGAGCGAAAGCCAGAAGACAGACAGACGGCCGTAGACGATGAACGGACCGCTGGCTGATGCTACTCGATACTACGAACACTAGCTGGACCACTGCAATGTGTCATCTGGTTCGGTGTGATAATTACATGGGCACGCTATGCTCCCGGTGGGGTGGTGATTGTGCTTCTTGTGGGGTTCTTTCTGCTGCTAGTGGTGGTGATTTGTTTTAGTGGAGATAGTGGTGTATCTGTTGGGAGATATGTGCGTTGCAGCTGCCTTTTCATTCAACTGTCAGACAAAACCTGCAATATGGGCTTCCTGGTGGTGATTTAGATGTGAACCGTTCTCTGTAAGTATACGTGATCGTTTGTAGGTAACCCTTGACCTTTGACGGTTATAAATCCGTCGAGTCGAACAAATGATTGTCACCAAGCCACGCCGCTTAGCCAATTACCATACGAAGAAGAATCAATTGGCACTTGTCCAGATGTCCCGAAATCCGATACTTCACAGACCGGATTTGCGACCAAACAACCGATCAATGCAAATTCCTCACACAACCACACACACCGGCGCGCATGTCAACCAGACACTTTGGCCACACGCGGGTGTTGAGCTGGTTTTCACACTTCACCAATCCAGATAACAAGCAGTCGACTGTCGATCGTATCAGATGACATCGATAGTCGGACATTCGGCGTGAACCAGTAGATTTGAATTGGATTTCGAATTAATGTAAATCGCGCACAGCGGTGCTCGAATCCAAATAGAGACATTTCACTTTAGATGAAAAATTCCGTCCTCAGTTGCCTCGAATCTATCGCCCGGTAATCTGATATTCGCAGAACAATGCAGACTAAATCAGTGAACGAACGGACGTTGATACTAAGTTATTGTCGGACGATGACGGCTCGTTAGCAATTTAATATTCAAATTTGTGGGAGTGAAGATGGTCGATCGAGAGGGAGGGCTTTGTGTTTAGAGGGCACCTGGCCTTTGGGATTTCTTTTTAATCCAGTGACATCAAGATACATGTGAGAAACTTTGACTCGGACGCCGGATTCACAGATTAATGGATTTACGATACCGACTAAGCTCTCAATGACCTGCATGTTTTCCTCGGACAGATGTGAATGGGAACATGGACATGTCATAGGCGCGGACCAATAATCCGCTGAATGAATCTTTTCGGGGACATTTCAAAGCAAATGCGGCACCCATCGGGCCGACAATTTATTGACTTCTATTCTTAGATATAGAACGATACCTTTGCAAGACATAGGCTCTTCTTCCGCGCACACGTTTTTTCCGAAATCGGCGAGTGTCGTGACGCTTTCATCGTTTGTTGCTCTCATCTATGTCAACTCTTCCGGCTACCATCTCTAGCACATGGCCTCTTCGCTGCTCTTCAAGAAAATGATGAACTTACAGCTACGCTCAAACTCAGGGAGGATCCTCTGAGGTTGTAACCAAATTTTCCTTTATCTACTCACGCGTTTTTCTTTCAAAAATAATAAGCGAATTACGGGACAAAACTGCTCTTTTACTCTCTTGAGCAACTCAAAACACGCTCAACGTTAGCGCCAACCAACTGTAAACGGATAAGTGACTTTGCGAGTGGGCATGACGGAATAAGTTTCTGATTGCACACAACATGGTGAGACGCTAGCGACGATCCCTGCTAGCGCTCAGCTCAAGCTGATATTCGGCCTCCTCGCGGCACCCTCTAGATAGCCTCCTCAACACCCGTTCAGAGGTGAACTTATGTATGCAACTACCGCCTTAGGTAAAACCCGACCAGGACAAAAAGGGACATACACACATACATTTTCAGTGGCCCGCATGTTCCACTAAATGAGTCAGGGCGGTAATGCGTGCACGCGGAATCTCCAGGCCACTCGATCCTCTGCCATCGACTCTAAGTCATCAGGAGCTATGCCCAAGGCGTGTTTCTGGACTTGGTCCAACCACCTCGTCCTGGGTCTGCCAAGCGGTCGCCTGCCTGATTGTATTGCATCCAAGGCACGCTTCGGAAGTCGTGATGATGGCGACACTCGTTTCACGTGACCAAACCATCGAAGCATAGCCCATTCTGTTCGGAGAAGCAGCTGCTCAACATTGAGCTCCCCGCGCTCTGCCGTGTTTCTCACCCTATCCCGGCGAGTAACCCCACAACAGCACGAAGAAATCTCATTTCGGCAGCTTGTGTTCGGGATCTTATTGTTTTGGTCAATACACACATTTCATGACCATGGGTGGGAGCTGGAACAAATCTTCTTCTTCTTCTTAGTGGGCGCTACAGTTCGGGGTGAACCTGGGCCTCAACCAACATGCCCCTCCATCTAGCACGATCTTTCGCTAGCCCTTTCCATTGCCGCACACCCAGTTGGCTGAGGTCCCCTTCCACCTGTGTGCGCCATCTTAAGGGCGGCCGTCCTCTGCTTCTTCGTCCCTCGGGGTCGGATTCAAAGACTCTCCGGGCTGAAGCTGTGGTGTCCATGGCCCAGCCATCTTAGGCGTTGAATCCGTAGACGCCTGACTAGGCTCATGTCGCTGTACAGCCCGTAAAGTTCATGGTTGAATCTTCTCCTCCATCCCCCGTCTGCGTTTATAGGCCCAAAAATCAGGCGCAAAATCTTTCTCTCGAACCGACCAAGGGCCTCCTCATCCGCTTTTGATGGTGTCCATGCTTCTGCGCCGTACAACAGGACCGGGATGATAAGGGTCTTATATGGAGTCAACTTTGTCGTTCGGGAGAGGGCTCTATTACTCAGTTGCCTCCTGAGCCCAAAGAAACAGCGATTGGCAAGAGTGATTCTGCGATTGATTTCGGAACCGATGTCGTTGTTTCAGGTCACTGCGGAGCCAAGGTAGACGAAGTCCTTAACCACCTCGAACTTATATCTGCCTATACAAACGTTCTGGCCGAGACGTCAGTGTTGAGCGTCCTTTTTTGATGACAGCATTTGCTGCTCGTTTCCGAGTATTTTGATTCTAAATACTCGCAAGCGCCTCATTGACATCTCGCTGTGATCTACCTATTATGTCAATATCGTCGGCGTATGCAAGGAGTTGCCAGGATTTGAAGTAGATTGTGCCTCTTGTATTGGCCAGTGATTTTGCACAATCATTTCCAATATGATGTTGAAGAAATCACACGACAGCGCATCGCACTGCCTAAATCCTTTTTTGCCATCAAAACTATCGGTAAGGTGTTCACCGATTCGGATGGAGCAGCGAGCATAGTCTGACGGGTTTAGCAGGTATGTCAAAGGTAGACATAGTGTTGTATAGCTCGTCTCTAATTACGCTGTCGTATGCGGCTTTGAAGTCGACAAATTAGTGGTGAGTGTCGACATGAAATTCATTGGTTTTCTCCAGTATCTGCCGTAGTGTGAAGATTTGGTCGATGGTGGACTTCCCTGGCCTGAATCCGCACTGATAAGGACCTATCAGCTAATTTACAAAAGGCTTCAGGCGTTCACACAAAACGGCAGAGAAGATTTTGTAGGCGATGTTAAGGAGACTTATTCCTCTATAGTTGGCGCAATCAGAGGGGTCTCCTTTCTTGTGGATCGGGCATACGATGCTGAGACTCCATTCCTCGGGCATGCTTTCCTTTAACCGTATCTTACGGATGAGCTGGTGCATGCTCCCAACCAGGTCATCCCCAGCTGCCTTGAAGAGCTCAGCAGACAGTCCGTCTGCGCCAGCAGCTTTATTCGACTTGAGCTTCGATATGGCAATCTTAACTTCGTCGAGGTCAGAGGGACGGAATTCTCTGTGGTCTCCGTCGATTAGAAATGGATCATTCTACAGCGGTTTATTGACTAACATCGCCGTTAAACAGTCTGCAGAAGTGGTTTTCCCATATTCTCAGCATCGACTGCGGTTCTACTACTAGGTGTCCGTTCTCATCCCTGCAGGCTTCCGTTCTGGCTTTATAACCTTGGCATGTTCGCTTTATCTGTTGACACAACTTTAGAACGTCACGCCTGCAGTAACACCCCTCCGCGCGCTTCTTGTGCTCTTTCTTCATTCTCCTGAGAACCTCATGCTCCTCCCTACCTTTCAACTCGTAGAGCTCACGAGCTGCTCTCATTCTTCAATGCAGCAAGACCTTATATGCATCCTGCTTCGCTGTGTGAATTATCCTGCACTCGTCATCGAACCAGGTGTTTCTTCGTGGTGGAGCCTTGAAACCCAGAACTTCGGATGCAGAGCTTTTCAGGGCTTGTTTGCAAAGGCTCCACTGCTGTTCTATTAATAGCGTGGAGGATTGAGGTGTATTGGAGAGCTTAAGGGAGACGCGATCGGTAAAAGCATGAGCGGTTTCTGGCGATAGTAGCTTTCCGACGTCATAACTCTGTATTCTTACTCTACTCCGTTGCGTTCGTGATATCCGTAAGCGCATCTTGGCTACTGCAAGATAGTGGTCCGAGTCGATGTTAGCCCCTCGGAAAGTTCGAACATCAAGAATAGTGGAGGAGTGTCTGACGTCGATCGCGATGTGGTCAATCTGGTTGGTAGTCGATTGATCAAAAGACCGCCAGGTGCCTTAGTGTATATCGAGGTGTGGGAAGCGCGTACTGGCTAGAAGGAGATTTCGCCCCGTAGCAAGATCAATCAGCCTGTGTCCGTTATCGGAGGTGGTGTCGTGTAGGCTATATGCCGATAACTCGTTTCAAAATGCTTTCCTTACCCAGCATTGGGCAAACGTTCTGTCTAGGAGATCATAGAACTCATCTTTGGCGGAGTCATTCTTGTCTTCCGTGGGGGCGTGAACGCAGATCAGGCCGATGTTAAAAAATGGAGCCTTGATACGGATTGTTATGAGGCGTTCACTCACATGCCGAAAGCTTAGGACTTTTTGCCTTAGTCCACATCCAACAACAATCCGCATCCGAACAATCGTTACCCTCTCTCCCTAGAGCAGTCGCCGTAGTTAATATCGCAGTTTTTCGTCCGCTTTATACCCGATCCATTCCATCGCATTTCCTGGATGGCGGTTATGTCCGCTTTATAGCGCTCTACTGCGTTCGCAAGTTGTTCGGCTGCACGTGGCCTGTTTAGGGACCATAACATTCCCCGTACAAAACCGAAGATCATTGTCCTTTTTTCGTTTTTTGCAAGGGTCGTCAACATAAATCCGGTCCGTTATATCCGGGGCTTGTGGTTGTTTCGGAGTTTGTGGTTTTTTTACGGTTACGGCTTACTAGGCCCAACCGACTAATCCTGTTTTTTGGCGTAGGAGGCTCGCCATTCGCCCTTCCCCGTCTGCAATTTCCATAGGAAATCTCCAGATGGCACCACGAAGAGGTGGGGATGGGACTCACTAACAGTGCCGCAAGATGTTCGACTGCGGTTGCTCTTCTCGTTTTATAGCAGGCCAGCATCCGTCGGATAGATGCTACCCCTACGAGACCTTTGTTAGTCCTTGGCTATCCTTATCCCAATGAAAAGTAATCTAATTTACAAGCCTTTTCAATAGTTCTTCAAACCAGATCCTTCATACATTTGAGCCCTACACCCTCGCCTTATCGGCCTCTATGGTGATCTAACACTGCATGACAGGAATGATTCCCTGTCACGATCACTTCTTTACGTTCAAAATGTTGTAACTTTGAAGCTTGTACCGAGGAACATGAAGGTTCATCAGAGGAAAACCTGTTAAGCTAGACTAGTTCCACCGTTGAACCAATTTAATATTTTTCCAAGCGAATGGAATGGACACTTGTAAGCGTATTTTGCATTAAAATGTAATTCGCAGTAATCAACGCTGTCGGACACTTAATTCTAAATTAAATGTGAAGCAGAGGAGTGACATCCCAACATTTACTTTTCTAAATTATGTATTCGCTATAAATGAAGGCAATCGAAAGAACCGAGTCTCTGAGGCATGGACAACACGTTTGCCTCTATAAAGGAATTTGATACATCTGCAACGGAAATAGACGACTTTTGTTGGGACAGAACCCGGTTGACCCTTCTTCAACTTTCATGTAAATTGTACACTTCCACGCCAGTTTCGATATCTTAACGGTAGCGAGCCGAATTCCAATGACCAACTGCTTCCACATGTCATCCGCATCTCCATCGGAATTCTGTGTCACCTTACGACCAGAACAAAGACCATTTCCCCGGCTCAAAAGACTACTGACAATCGACATGGAAATTCCAGCATTTGAATTTGCCATTCAATATTTTATATTATGCAAAACAGTTTTCCTGTTAGATGTTACCCATGATTACTACCAATCCTCGTCGCCATCGGAAAACACTCCCATTCACTCCCGAACGAAACCAATTGGAGTCGGATAACATGCAAACCAATGACATTCGGAATTTATTATTGGTTAACCAGCAGCAGTTCCACAACGGAGTAACGACGAGCGCAAGAACCAACTGGATGACATGGCATGGTCAAGTGGCAAGGTCCCATTCCAAACAAATTAATTAAGAAACTAACAGCGGTGTTAACTTAATCGCCTAATTCCATAAATCAGAGCTTAACAGTCGACAGAATAGCGTTTCGCTGGTCGAAATCGATCCCGGTACTACAGATTCGCAGAAGAATCACTGATTCTCAGTCGAGAGAAGAGCAGGTGTGTGAACGACAATCTGAAGACTACCGCAACACGCAAGGCGGGTATGCAAGTTTCGTGGATTTGTCAGAACGACTAAACTCGTTCAATGCTCCTTTGGAACATGTGACATCCGTGTCTTGGATTCGACGGAAGGAAACACACCGAATGACATTGCATCTCGCAATCTAGAGCCAAGATAGACAGTAAACACCCTGGGGGCACAGTGTCGTTCGATCAGACGAGAACGAACGAACGACAGAGCTCACATACTAATCCCAATTATGATTCGCTGTCAGTCGAGCCCCACCATGTAATCGAATTAATTTGCAAGTACGAACAGACAGACACACAGATACGCAGATAGGCAGCCCCCGATGCGAAGGCAGCAATGCATCACGCGAATGTTCTCTTTTCCTTTTCTTCCCTTCCTTTTGGTCGAGTTTTTTCCCTTTTTGCGAATATCCGTTGGCCGTTTGTCTGCAAAGTGTCAGTGGATGACAGCTCATGGAAGCCACGACACTCGCTGTGACAGTTTTATTGGAGCTCAAAGTGTTTTATGAGCGGTGCCGGTTTAGTTGCGCAGGCGCAAGTGAAACCTATACCTTTAGTGGAATGGGTAGGTGCGTATGACTGGGGCGAGACACCTACACTGATTTCACGTGCTTGTTCGATGTAGTGGCCGAAGTGAGGTGTACATTGTCGGTTGGGAGCTGTCATTGTATTCCAGAAAATTGACAGCTTTTTAATAATATGCATTCGGCTTGAGGCGGTCGTGTCGGTCGCTGGTTGGATGCCTGGCCGTCGATAATTCGCTTCGGATGGTGAAGATGTGCGTGTAAAAGTGAGAGGATGCCCATTCAGAGGGCGCAAGTGTTGCACATTTCAGTTTAGGACAAACAACTTGTTTCGAATACAATAGATCAATGAAGAATCAGTCTTCAGTCTTCATGAAGAATCAGTCTTCATTGTTCTTTTGTATTTGAAACAAGTCGTTTGGTCCAAACTGAAATGTGCAACACTTATGCCCTCAGTCCCTTAACCTGAGTTAGTTAAGGGACTATGTAGCCTTGGTGGCTAGGAAGTCACAATAGTATTGACAACAGCAGCTTTTATTTCTTTTGTATGATGTACTTACTTACTTACTTTTCAGGCCAGCAACCCATGGATGGTCTGGGCTTGAGTTAATATAGCCTTCCTTGGCGGTCCCGGACACGCTGCTTCTAGGCGGAAAGACCAAGTTGTCTTATGTCCCCGATCCCTGGGTCTTCATACCGGAGGTTCGGTCTGCCGCTTCTTCTCGAATCAACAGGCTCTAACCCTAGTGTTGGTGTCCATGCCCTCGATGTGGCCGAGCCATTGAAGTCAACGCATTTTTGACTTCCCGAATATATCCACACCATTCATAGAGCTCTTCTCCTCTATTCGCCTTCCTCGCAGACAGGACCGGATATCCCTCGCAGGATTTTTCTTTCAGCTCTGCTGTCCTGCTGGCCTTTGTTCCAAAACCTTAACTGTCTACCTTAACTCTCTTACGCTTCCTTACGATATCTCCGCCTTAACCGAAACCAACCTCAATCCTAGCATTCTCGACTCCGAACACTTCTCTTCCGACTTCGACGTTTTTCGCACTGACGGTGAACGTAATAACGCACTTCCCCTTGAGCGAGGTGTCCTTTTGTCTATCCATAGCCGCCTTAATGCATCGGCTGTAGCAATTTCGAACTCTGCACCTTTTGAACTTGTCCGCGCAAAGATACCAGTCACACAAAACCAAAAGCTTTATCTACATACTTTGCTGTTACATCCGTCCATTCCAACCTGCCCAAGTCTACCAGCTAGCTGTTGACACAATAGACTCTATTTTCTCAGGCGAAGTGATGACTTCATCGTCGTGGGAGATTTCAATCTTCCATTCTTGCAATGGGCCCTTTCAGACGACGAATGTTTCCTTGTCCCTATTAATGCTTCCTCTGACAAGGAAACTCTCTTAACTGACCGTCTTGTAGAGTCTAACCTATTTCAAATCAGTAGTGTCACCAATAATCTTGGAAGACAACTAGACCTCATATTTTCTTCTGATGCCTACAACTCTGTCGTTACCGCAAGCACCCATCTACTGTCCACTCTGGGCCAATATCATCCTCCCTTATCCCTTAAGTTCTCCTATAAAATAAACCAAACTTCCTCCACTTATGATCACTCTTTCTTTTTCAACTTCCGAAAGGCCGACTTCGCCTCACTAATTAAGTCAGTTAACGAGATAGACTTTAGCCTCTTCTTGAGCGAAAGCGCGCCTATTGCCATCGCATTGGACTTTTTCTACACCGCTCCCTTTAACTGCATAATCCAATTTGTTCCTTACGTCCCTCGAAAAATTGTTTCTCAACACCTCCCTGGTATAACAAGGAACTGCGTACTCTCCGTAATACGAGAAATAAACTTTGGAAGAAGTTTTTAACGTCAAATTCCCCCTCTGATTATGCGAAGTACCAACAAGCCTCCCAACGCTTCTCTATCCTCTGTGACACCCTCTACAACAGATATCTTCAAAGAATGCAGACGTCCCTTATTACCGATCCTAGGCGCTTCTACCAAATTATCAACCTCAAAAGATAATCAGATGGGGTCCCTTCCACTCTTAAATGGAACAACACTACCTCCGACGACCCCAAAATCGTCGCGAACCTTTTTGCCTCATTCTTTAGCCTATCATTTAGCGACTGCAGTTATAAACCCGACCCTGTATTTTTCAGCTATATGAATAACTGCTCTCAGACATCGCTCTCCGTAATTGATATCAACGAGGACTTGGATCACCACAAGGTAAACCAACTTAAAGATGACTTCTCTCCGGGTCCCGATGGTCTCCCAGCCATTCTCCTCAAGAAATGTATGGCTTCCCTTTGCTCTTCGAGTCCGTCGTCCATGATTCAATGTTCTTCCATTGCAAATCCATCTTCTCCTCCCGGCAGCATGGTTTCTTAAAAGGCAGGTCTACCACAACCAACCTTACCGAATTTGCCTCAAAAATACTTCTAACTCTGGAGCAAGTCAACGAGGTTGATGTTATCACTACTGACTTTGGTAAAGAATTCGATAAGTTAAGCCATACATTAATTTATTTTAAATTAGAGGCTTTAGGCTTCCCGCCCCAAATCATATCATGGCTTAAATCGTACCTTGAGAATCGCCAATATAGAGTACTTTTCAGAAACTGCATCTCTGACCCCATCATCGCCTCTTCTGGTGTTCTGCAAGGTAGTCATCTCGGCCCTTTAATATTTGTCCACGCTGGTAACGATGTCGACCTTATATTAAAAGATTCCCATTTGTCAATATATGCAGATGACATGAAAATCAGCAAGACGATATCAACTCCTGCAGACTCGCTAGCACTCCAAAGCAACCTTGTATCCTTCGGTAATTGGTGTGATAACAACAACCTGAAACTCAACATCGGTAAATGCCAGTTCGTTACTTTCTCTCGGAAACGCTTTCCTTCTGCCCCTAGAACATATTATCTACTTAACGAGCCTGTACCCCACGTCTCCTTCATACGCGACCTAGGTATCATATGCGACAGTGAGATAAACTTTGTCTCCCACATCAATCATATCATACACAAAGCTAATTCTGCCCTTGGTTTTCTAAAACGTTGGTCTAAGGAATTCTCGAATCCCTACGTCACTAAATCCCTCCACATTATATACGTCAGACCTATCCTGGAATACGCCAGTCAAGCCTGGTCTCCGTATTACGTTAGCCATTCTGCACGAATTGAAGCTGTGCAACGCAGATTTCTGCGTTTTGCCTTAAGAGATCTCCCGTGGTCTGACAGGACTGTATTAGCACCCTACGAAGACCGTCTTCAATTGATCGGCTTACAAACCCTAAAAGCACGCCGTGAGGCAGCTGACATTCTCTTCATTTACCTGCTTATAGCTGCAATTATTGACTCTCCTGCCCTCCTTGAAATTATTTCGCTCAATACCAACCCTCGTCGCCTAAGATCAAGTCCACTTTTCAGACTTCCTCCTCATCGCACTAACTATGGCTACAGCGAACCAATTTGTAGAATGTTACGTTTAGCCAACCATTCTCAAACATCCATTGACTTTCATTTATCTCCTCCATCCATTAAAAAATCTCTCCTAAGGTCCAATTAAATTAAAAAGAAACTAATCTAATCTAATCCCTATACCTCCCACACACTACTTCACCCTATTCTCCCGTAGGTTAAGTAGCTAGTATTTAAGTTTAAATTTAAGTTTAGATTGTTTAAGAATAGCTTGTAATAAGCTTAATAATAAATTAAATTAAATTATCGTCCAGCTTTCGTTTCCATATAGCAGGACCCGCAGGATAAGAGCCTTTTGGCGCATAACCTTCATTCTTCGGGACAGGAGTTTGGACTCTAGCTGTTTTGATAAACCCAAGTAGGAGCAGTTGCCGAGGGTGATTCTACACCAGATCTCCACTATGATGACATTCGTCGAGCTTATGTTTGTCCCGAGGTATGTGAACTCCTTCACCACCTCGAACTTATAACTGCCGATCGTTATGTGTTGTCCTAGGTGATGGGTGACGGACCGCTTTTTTGTTTTCAACGCTTCCACAATGACTTTTATTATTTGTTTTGGGAGCTAGATTAATAAAACCAATCGTGATTCTCTATGTGTTTTTATTTTATTTTTTTCTTTATATTTTGACTTCACGTCTAACCACTTTCACTTTCCACTTACTACTAAACTTACACTCTAACTTAATCTAGGGTAAGTAAGTTCCGTTAGGCTCTTTGTTTGTGACTCGGGTATGTACTTCTTTAGCCTGATGATATTACTGTACCCTCTCTTGCTGATGAAACGGTTTTGTAAACAAGCCGTCTGGTTTGTTTACAAGCTTATCAATCTTGCGAGAGATAGTACAGTCATACCTTTTAATATTAGTTGAGTTGGTACATACCCGGTAACATAACTAATGGTGCGCTGGGAACTTGCGACAATATCAATATCGTCTGCGTAGTCTAGCAACTGGACCAATTTATGGAAGATAGTGCATTCCGTGTTGACGTTGGCCCGCCGCACTATTTGTTCCAACACGAGACTGAAGAAGTTATATGACAGCGTACCTCCTTGCCGAAGTTCTGGAGCCAAACTGCACGGTGCATCGAGTGTTTGTTCCCGTAGCTCGACACATCCGGATCAGTTTTCCCGGGATCTCGAACTCGACCATCGCGTTAAATAGGACTTTGCGATGAATACTGTCATATGGGGCTTTAAAATCGATAAGGCTTTGGTGGGTATCGATTTGAAACTCGCTGGTCTTCCCCAGGATTTGTCGCAGCATGAATATTTGGTCTAAAGTCGATCTGCCCCGCCGGAAACCGTACTGGTATGTGCCAATTAGTGCGGTGCAAAATGGCTTTAGACTTTCACACAATAGACTGGATAGGATCTTGTAAGTGACATTGAGCAAGGATATAACTCGGTAGTTTTTGCTAGAGGTAGGATCGCCTTTTTTGTGGATGGGGCATATAGAGCTTGTATACCAGTCGTCGGGCATGCATTCGTCCTCTTAAATTCTACAGATGGTGCCTGCTCCCTACCAGAACATCGCCTCCAAGTTTGAAGAGCTCCGAGAGTATTTCGTTTGAACCTCCGGACTTGTTGTTCTTCAGCTTTTTAATAGCTATGCCTACTTCTTCAATGCTGCACGAGGGACTACTTCGTCGACTGGAGGTGGAATCTCTTCGTCCACTACCACTCTCTCTCCACCGGCCGCTGGAAATGTTGCATGAAAACATCCACTATTCTCTGCGGGTCGGTAACAAGGTTGTTCTCGCAATTTCGAAGAGCCTGGGTGCCGTTTTTAAAGCCCGTTGCAAAACTTTTGGCTTTTTTATAAAAGGTTCTTAGGTTCTTATCTCGTTTTTGTCCCTGACTCTGCGGTATCGTTGAGCTGGGAGGCGGCAAAGATCCTCTTTCTTCGCCGCAGCGTCTATTTTTCCTCTCTCGTTCAAGCTCGCAGCATCTTTTGGTACGCCTCGTTGGTCGCTCGCTTTTTATGCTCACATTCACAATCTTACCATGGGTTCCTTGTCGGTGGTGGCCCGTAGCCTATAGTAATTTCAGCTGCTTACTTGATGGCTGAGCGGCAATGGAGCCACATGTTGTTGACGTTTGTGTCCGACGTAGGTATACTTGCGAGTTCAACAGTCCGCTCAGGTGCCCTTTGTAGTCTCTTTCGATCTCTGAGGTGCTCAGGCTTCCATTGTTGGACCTCTTATTGGTGTAACTTTCTTACACTGGAAAATCAGGTTCTGAGTCCTGCCGCCATTAGGAAATGGTCAGAGCCGACGTTTGCCCCATCTGAACATTCTAATATCCAGAATGTTTGACAAATGTCTTGCGTCTATTAGTACATGATCAATTGGTTGACAGTTCGACCGTCTAGAGACCGCCAGGTTGCTGTGTGGATCTTCTTCTGAGGAAATCTAGTGCTACTTACCATGTTACCAGATGCCGCAAAAGTCCGTAAGACGGAAGCTGTTATCTATTGTTGTATTGTGGAGGCTGTGCTTTCGGACTACTCCGCCAAAGATGTTTTCGTTACCGATTTGGCGTACGATTTTGATGTTGTACTCCGGAGAAGCTACTTAGACGTGCGTCGCCCAAGAGGTTGTAGAAATCCTCTTTGATGGGTTCTTCTGCCTTGTCGGTAGGTGCGTGTGCACAGATGACGCTGATCGCTTATTAGCTTAAATACGATGGCGCCCGTCATTAGTTCAGCCTTTTGCGGCAACTGCAGCGTACGCAGCATACTTCCTGGATGGCAGTAATATCCGCCTCATACTGCTTGAGGATCTTTCCTAGTTGATGAGTAGCTCCAGACGTGTAGAGAGTTCACATATTCCAGATGCCTCAGCACCGTAGAGGAGGACCGGGGTGATTAAGGTTTTTCGAGAGAGGTTTCTACTACACAGTTGCCTCTTGAGCCCAAAGAAGCAGCGATTGGCAAGAGTTATTCTGCGTTTTATCCCAACACTGGTGTCGTTGCAGCTTGGCTTGTCACTATCGAGCCAAAGTAGACGAAGTTCTTGACTAACATAGCTGCCGAAGGTGACGTTCTGCCCAAGACGTCGGTGTGACGCGTCTGTATTTTTTTTAGATACACACATCTCTTTTGATGTGTGGTATACACACAACCTGAACGGAGTGCAGCGGTTTGAGTCGTTGGGCAATGGGCCGTGTGAATATTTGGTCTATGGTGGATTTTCCTGGCCTGAAACCACACTGGTAGGAACCTATCAGATTGTCCACGAATGGTTTAAGGCGCTTACACAGTACGGCAGAAATGTAATGTTCCGGAGACTTATCCGTCTGTAATTGGCGCAGTCATAGGGGTCTTCTTTCTTATGGACTGGGCAAACGATGCTGAGATTCCATTCATCGGGCATGCATTCTTCCGACCATATCTTGCAGATGATTTGGTGCATGTTCCTAACCAACTCATCGCCAGCTCCTTTAAACAGTTCCGCGGGAAGTCCCTCTGCTCCAGCAGCTTTATAATACTTAAGTTTCGTTATCACTATGTTAACATCATCTAGGTCGGCTGGACAGGATTCTCTTTCGTCTTCGTCCAATTTCCATTCGCTCTGCTCTGCCGGCGGCATTTTGACTATCATCACCTTTATACAGTCTGCAGAAGTGGTCCTTCCACAATCCCAGCATCGACTGTGATCCCACTATTAGTTGTCCGTGCTCATCCCTGCAGGCTTCTACTCTGGCTTTTTAGCCTTGGCATGATCGTTTTACTTTTTTGAACGTCGTTCCTGCAATAGCATCTCTCGATCTCCTCGACCTCGCGCTTCTTGTGCTCCTTTTTACTTCTCAGAAGTGCATGCTCTTCCCTTCATAGAGCTCGCGGGCAGCTCTCTACATGGGCCTGTCTGCATACGTCATCAAACCAGGGGTTTCTCGAAGGTGGTGGCTTGAAACCGAGTACATCTGAGGCGGCCTCTCTGATGGCGTTCTGACAACGACGACATTGCTGTTCTATGGTTTGTGTAGATTGCATCGGGACTTGAGAGAGTTTGAGGGAGACTTGATTGGCGAAGGTCCTGGCGGTCTCTTGCGATTGCAGCTTTCCGACGTTAAATATTGGTGTTCTTACTTCACCCCGTTGATTCCGAAAAACTCGCATCCCTACCTTGGCTCCAGCAAGGTAATGTTCCGAGTCGATGTTGGCTCCTCGAAAGGTTCGGACACTAGATGTCCGGATGGACACTAGATGGAGGAGTGTCTGCCGTCGATCGCAATGTGATCAATTTGATTGATTGTCGATTGATCGAAAGACCGCCAGGTCCCCTTATTTACAAATGTTTAGGTGTGGAAATCGTTGACTTGCTACTACGGGATTATGTCCCGCCATAAAGTCCAGTAGCCTTAGTCCGTTTTCTGATGTGGTGTTGTATAGGCTGTGCTTCCCTATGACTCGTTCAAAGATAGCTTCCTTACCCAACTTCGCATTGGTGTTATAGCTGGGACACCGGGCATATGTATATTCTGCCTTGGAGATCATATAAGTCGTCCTTATGTCGACCATCTTTCTCTTCTGTGGGGGCGTGGACACATAATAAGCTAATATTGCCGAGATTGGCCTTGATGCGAATGGTTATGAGGCGTTCGCTTACATACTGGAAGCTTAAGACTTTTTTCCTGAGTCTGCCTCGAATAACAAGTCCACATCCAAAGGTTACTTAAGTCAAAATTGTAGACGAATTCGCGTGTTGATTCAACCTGGTGACTAAACTAACTAAATTTCATTGAAAAAGTGCTCTCAACCAGGAGCCCAACTCCGAGTAGTCACCACAAATCGGCATTCATTTTTCTCATCTCGATTCACCGATAAATCCAAAAGTCATCCAAATACGGCCATTTACCCACCGGCCAACACACCTCGGCTCCAGCTTGACATGACCTCCGGCCGCATGTAATGACATGTAATTGCACTCATATCTGCTGTACCATCACAGCAGGAGCTGGTTCACCTCGTCTCAGCCAGCATCTATCCGATTGGCCCAACATCTACCACCAGCAGTGCGTCGCCCAATCATCCAACAATCGATTGCTGGCTCTTCACAAATTCACAGATCGCCTCCGCCACACCATTCAGTCCACTCTATCTACTCCATTCACTACCAGAGCACTCGGTCCGGCATAACGCCACTACGTACATACTATAGTCGTCCACTCTGTATGTAGGAGTTGACTTATTCGGTTCGCGTTAAATTTATGACGCTTCTTGGACTTGCATTTGATTTAAGATACCCAAGAAGTGCATTTGTTAACGCTGCATGAATGCTCGTTACCCATTCGACAGTCCAATATCGCGGAATGACGAGCGCCTGACACTGAATTTGGAGCGCGCGATCGTCCGGCGACAGATAGACACGATGACTGCCCGCCCATATGGCGCGCACACGTGTGTAGGTTTCAAACAGAAAAGTACTAAAGAGGTATTATGACAGACTCATTAGGTGGAATCCACTTGTCGCACGTTGACTGTAGCTACTCAACTCTCCCGCTTGCTATATCTACGTATACACGAGTACGACTGCATGTAGAACATTCTGTGGGGGCGGCTTGATTGGTAATTTGGGTAACATCAAGCTCTGGTGGTCCAAAGTGACATGAACGAGTATTTTTGACAAGCTGTGGCGCCAGCCGGAAGTGAGTCGAGAGCAGGGTAGCCACATGGATTTGAGCCCACGCACTCGACGTGAGTGAGTGCCGTAAAGTAAGTCAAGTTATGGTAGTTGTTATCTGATGAGTTAACATAACGATATTGAGATCGTTTGTTAAGCGATTTCATGGGTTGTTACCCACCGAAGTGAAAGACATGTCGCCTTTGGTTCGAATACAAACTCCAATACTTTACGGCTTCCAGATGTGACGTGAAAGTATCGCCCGCATCGTATAGAACGAATAAAACCTGCTTGGCGCTGTTGCAGATTATCACACAAATAGCAAAATGGTAACTTGATCTATCAATTGATTGTGTCTTCCAGCGACAAGAATAGACGCAAACAATCCAATCGATTCAATGACATTCGCGCCGCCGCCAAAAACGATCTGATAGATCCATAAAAGTGCATGCGATAGAACGTGTTCCCTATCACATCTCAATCACGTACTATGTATGTATGTGCAATCGGACGCTCCAAAATGTACTACATATATCCATCAAGATCGGGACACGACTATATCGAAGACTCCACCCGAAATAGCTGCACTCCAGAGCAGTCACACTGCCGCCTGTCTCGCTCTGTCACTCCATTTATGGACGAAGGATTCTCTTACCGCCACCTCATGCCGTTTGCCGCATTTAATTAATTCTACAAACAACAAACACCCTTTTAGCCGAAAGAAGATATTTATCGATGGAGCAAATCGACAACATCGTGTTTCTCGACGATTTCCCGTCACACAACCTACCCCAAGCGCGGAACGATTGTGCCTGACACCCCCCCAACACACGTTCCGCTGGTCGCGTTCCCGTTCGCCGAATCTCGGTATCTTCATTGCATCGCATCGCATCACATCAAATTATCAACTTTTCGAATTCACATTCGAAGATACTGAGATACAAAGATACGACGAGGCTGTATGCGCCGCCCGACATACAAAGCGGCAAACGCGCCCAAGCGACAGTGACAACAACAAGAACAACATACATACTCGTAACCGTCCGAACAGTCATCCGGCAGTTGGCGTGGAACACTTGAACGCCAAACCGACCAGCAACATCCTCAGATGTGTCGCAGACGACATTGCCCACATAAATCAGTTCCCAACAAATTTAAATTGAAAATTCCCGCAAAATGTCTGCGCTTTGGAAAATTGTCGCGCAGTCTGCCGGAATTCGCTGCAGCACCGGAGCGGTGGTGTACAGGGAAAAGAAAAAGAACAACGAAGCGGGGAAAAGGACAAAAAAAAAAAACAAAAAACGCGCTTCAATGGGAACGCTGAGCCTCTTCTTCGTGTTGTGCCCGCCTGTCAGACGAATTACGGTTCGTCGTCGTTGGAGCGCTCATCGTTCGTCGTTTTCATCGCCGAGCCATTAGTATCGGAAATCCAAGCTTCTTGTAAGATTCCTCGTCAATGTTGTGGCGCGACAGTGGATGCGACGGCGGCGGCGGCGGCGGTGACTGTGCCGACGACGATACTAAACTAATGCTGATGCTGATGATGATGGAGTGGAGTCGGTCGGTGGTGAACGATCTGATGCAATCAAGTGCAAGTAACAAGATTTATTGTTGTTGTTGTTATGTCTCACGGGCGGTGAATCGAACTCTCTCTCACTCAGTATATCCTTCGAGGTGGTGGTTGCGATGGCTGTTTGCGGTGGTGGTGGAGTACAACCCTCAAGTCTGCACGCAACGCAATGTATCTGTTGTTGATGTTGTTTTGTCACAGACGTACATAGATACATACATATGTATGTAATGCAGATACTGCGAAGGAGTGATTGCGTAGAAATTGCGAAAAAACAGATGGCGAACAGGGTTCTTTGGCGTTTTGGCGCGAATGTTGTTTTTTTTTTTTTTTTTTTGTGGGAGAGGAATTCATTCGCTTGCGATAGCATGTTGGATGAGCGGTTGTGTGGAGCAAGGAATGTCACCCCCAACCGGAGTCGATTATAATGCGATTTAAGTGGAATCATGTTTGTCTTGATACGTACATAGCTGGTGGTAAGGTAATGCACTCTGCGGTAAGATGGAAAACTGTGAGGCATTCACATCAACTCAGTTATTTGATGCGAGAAAATATCACAGCAAGACAAGTTAAATGATATTTTATGGTAAAGCTTTGTAACTATGTATCTAGAGACTGTCATGACTTAGGTACGGGAATGCGGTTGTTGAAAACATATACTAGTATCCCACAGCGATGCCGTCTAAGCCCTGTTCTATTTACATTAACAAATAAAACCCAAAACCGCGGTCGGCCAAACTCACACATAAACTTACATTTTAAAGCTGATGACGCTGCTTTACTTAATAATTCGGCTGCTCTACTTCATAAATCATGACGATCATTCCATCAAGCTCGAACGACCAATGTAGAATGAGAAAGGGGAGTAGTTGAGTGTCTTTGTTTTTTGGTGGCTGCGGACCTTGAGATTTGAACTCGAGTCGCCGGGTTGAGAGTTTAGTGTGTTAACCATTAGGTAGGTACATTGATCCGACTGGCAAATTACTTTCTGCCAAGGTTGCATATACCTACATACATACTTACTTACATATGTATACCGATGAAGGCGTACAATTCTACCAAGTAACGGCGGGTGTCCCTCAAGGATCAGTCCTTGGACCTCTCCTGTGGAACATCATGTACGATGGCGTTCTACGACTAGCGCTTCCCGAAGGAGTACGAATCATAGGATTCGCCGACGATATTGCCATCGTCACAGTGGCTAAGCATATAGAAGAAGTAGAGGCTACTGCGAACGCAGCTATCGCTAAAGTGAAAGATTGGCTCTCAATTGCCGGTCTGGAACTAGCAGCCCAAAAAACGGAGGCTGTGCTTATAACCAGCCGTAAAAAGGTGGAATATGCGAGCTTCTTAGTCGGAGATCGGGCGATAACGCTTTCTTTCAGTGAACACATACTGTATGCCAGCGAGAAGGCATCACACGCACAACGAGCTCTTTTGCGTATGCTTCCGAATATAGGCGGTCCCGGATATGCACGCAGAGTGCTACTCTCACGGGTAGTCAGCTCAGTCCTACTCTACGCTGCTCCAATTTGGGCGGAAGCCCTTGCAGTAAAAGGACTAAAGCGGAAATTGGATTTAGTCTATCGACTGTGCGCAATAAGGGTAATCTGCGGGTTCAGAACCATATCAGATGACGCAGCGTTCGTGATAGCAGGAATGCTACCCATCGATATATTGGCAGACGAGCTCAAAGGGGTATACCGCAGGCGAACACCAGACCGGCACAGACCAGGCTTATAAAAGCAGAAGAACGGGCAGAATCCATGGCAATGTGGCAAGTCAGATGGGTCACTTCCACAAAAGGAAGATGGACGCACAGGCTCATTCCCGTCATCGAAACATGGACATCAAGACCGGCAGGAGACTGCAATTATCATCTTTCGCAGTTTCTGTCTGGACATGGTGGCTGTCGAAAGTATCTGCATAGATTTGGATATGATAGCTCGCCCTTTTGTCCACAATGGCCAAATTCCGAGGAGGACGCAGAACACACAGTTTTCTATTGTAGTCGCTTTATGCAGGACAGGCAAAGGCTAAATGTACCGAGTCCTGAAAACTTGGTCCCCTATATGATGAACTCGGTGGAAAATTGGAACCAAACATGCACGTACATTGCATCAGTACAAATAACGCTGCGGCAAGCCGAAGCAGAAAGAATACCTAACGGCAGTCCCGCGGGGAGAGTGGTTGAAGTGTGCAGAGGTGTGGTTTAGTACGTAGGCGCGTGGAAAAAGGAGAATAATATCCCGCGAGTCGTGCATGCTGGCAACACGGGTTACCAGTATCTTTTGAAGATTCCACATCCTTGGGCGCAACCAAAAAAAAAAAAAACCGTATGTAGGTGGCGCTACTATCCTGGGCCGTGGTGCAGTGGTTAACACCATCGACCGCCGAGCGGAAGGTCTATAGTTCAAATTTGCTCTCTGCGTATGCAATATTAAAGTGCTTGAACGAATTAGTACGGACTATAACGGTCGGCTCTCGTCTTATCTAGGACAACCACCCCTGAGAGTAGTGAACGAACATCAACGACCCAAACCACTGCACTCCGTTCAGATAGAGTGTGTAACACATCATAAGAGAATATAAAAAAACTCCTGAACCTGCGCGAATCTCTAAGAAACAAAAAAACAAGCGTCTCAAGCTGGCACGGTCTTTGGCCAGCTGTTTCCAGCGCCGCACGCCCAGTTGGTTAAGGTACCCACCTGCGTGCGCCACCGTAGATGCGGCCGTCCTCTGTCGCGCCTTCCTTCCGGGATGGATTCGAAGACTCTTCGGGTCGGAGCTGTATTTCCTATTTTCTGCATGGCCTAGCCACCTTAGACGGTGTATCCGTAGAGATCGTACCAGGCCGATGTCGCTGTACAACCCGAACAATTCTTCGTTAAATCTTCTCCTCCATACTCCATTTAAACAAGCTGGACCGTAGATAGTGCGCAGAATTTCCTCTCGAGACGACCAAGGATATCTTCATCCGATTTTGTTAATGTCCAAGCCACTGCGCCGTAAAGGAGGACTGGGATGATCAAGGTCTTATATAGTGTCACCTTGGTTTTCCGTGAGCGGAGGGCCATACTACTCAATTGCCTCTTAAGCCCATAGAGGCAGCGGTTGGCAAGAGTTATTCTGCGTCTTATCTCAGCGCCGGTGTCGTTGCTGCTTGTCACTATCGAGCCAAGGTAGACCATGTCCTTGACTACTTCAAAAATATATGTAGCTGCCGAAGGTGGCGTACTGACCAAAACGTGGGTGTTGTGTGTCTTTCTTTGAGGATAGCATATATCTGGTCTAGTCCCCATTTACCCTTACACCCACATTAGCCGCTTCTGCTTCAATTCTTGCGAACGCCTGATTGACGTCTCGCTTTGTCGGTCCAATGCGTAGGGAAACAATTGTGTGGACTTGAAAGAGATCTTGTATTGGCCGCAGAGTCCCGCACGATCTTTTCAAGTATGGTTTTAAAGAAATCACAAGACAGTGCGTCACCCTGTCTAACACCTTTTCTAACATCGAAGGTCTCGGTTAGTTCACCTCCGACCTTAATGGAGCAGCGAGAAATCCTGCACAGTCTGACGAGTTTGGCAGGAATGATAAAATCTGACATGGCTCTGTAAGGCAAGTCCTCTATAAACACTGTCACACACGGCTTTAAAGTCGACAAATAGATGGTGTGTATCGACCATCAAGGGTCAAGTGTCAAGTGCCCTCTTCAAGATCTGCCGTAGTGTAAATATTTAGTCTATCGTGGATTTTCCTGGCCTGAAACAACACTGGTAGGAACCTATCAGATTGTCCACGAATGGTTTAAGGCAGTTACACAGTACGATAGAGAGGATCTTGTACGCAATATTCAGGTGACTTATCCCTCTGTAATTGGCGCAGTCATTGGGGTCTCCTTTCTTATGGACCGGGCAAAAGATACTGAGATTCCATTCATCGGGCATGCATTCTTCCGACCATGTCTTGCAGATGAGTTGGTGCATGTTCCTAACCAGCTCATCGCCAGCTGCTTTAAACAGTTCGGGGGGAAGTCCGTCTGCTCCAACTGCTTTATAAGACTTAAGTTTCGTTATCACTATCTTAACATCGTCTAGGTCGGGTGGACAGGATTCTCTTTCGTCTTCGTCCATTGTCCATTCGCTCTGCCTGACGGCGGCATTTTGACTATCATCGCCGTTATACAGTCTGCAGAAGTGGTCCTTCCACAATCTCGGCATCGACTGTGACCCCACTATTAGCTGTCCGTGCTCTGGCTTTATAGCCTTGGCATGATCGTTTTACTTTTTGGTAAAACTTTCGAACGTCGTTCCTGCAATAGCATCTCTCCGTCTCCTCGATCTCGCGCTTTTCGTGTTCCTTCTTTTTTCTTGTCAGAAGCGCATGCTCCTCTCTCCTTTTCTGTTCATAGATCTCGCGGGTAGCTCTCGTCCGTCGATGCAATGTAGCCATGTATGCATTCTGTTTCTCTACATGGGCCTGTCTACATTCGTCATCAAACCAGGGGTTTCTCGAAGGTGGTGGCTTGAAACCGAGTACATCTGAGGCGACTTGATAACGACTCCATTGCTGTTCTATGGTTACTATAGATTGCATCGGGACTTGAGAGAGCTTGAGGGAGACTTGATCGGCGAAGGTCCTGGCGGTTTCCTGCGATTGCAGCTTTCCGACGTTTAGTTTTTGTGTTCTTACTCGACTCCGTTGATTCTGAGAAATTCGCATCCGTACCTTGGCTGCAACAAGGTAATGATCCGTGATCAATCAATGTGATCAATTTCATTGACCGAAAGACCACCAGGTGCCCTTATGGATGTTGAGGAGTGGTAATCGTGTACTTGCCACCACGAGATTTCGTCCCGCCATAACGTCCACTAGCCCTAGTCCGTTTTCTGACGTGGTGTTCTGTAGGCTATGCTTTCCTATGACTCGTTCAAGCATTGCTTCCTTACCCAGCTTCGTATTGACATCTCCTAGAACGATTCTGGTGCCATAGCTGGGACATTGGGCATATGTATGTTCTGCCTAGGAGATCATAGAAGTCGTCTTTATGTCGGTCATCTTTCTCCTCTGTGGGGGCGTGGACACATATTAAGCTTATATTGCCGAGATTGGCCTTGATGCGGATGGTTATCAGGCGTTCGCTTACATTCTGGAAGCTTAAGACTTCCTTCCTGAGTCTGGCTCGAATAACAAATCCGCATCCGAACAAGCGTTGTTTATTTTATCTGTAGCAGTTTCCGTAGCAGATATATCAGTTTTTCATCCGCCTTTTGCCTGGGCCATCCCATCGCACTTCTTGGAGCGCGATAATGTCTGTCTTATAGCAGTCCAAAAATTGCAGACGGGCAAGGGCGAATGATATAAGTTCGATGTAGTTAAGGACTTCGTCTACCTTGGCTTCGCAGTGACCTGGAACAACGACATCAGTTCCGAAGTCAAACGCAGAATCACTGTTGCTAATCGCTGTTTCTTTGGGCTCAGGAGGCAATTGAGTAATAGAGCCCTCTCCCGAAGGACAAAGTTGACTGTGTATAAGACCCTTATGATCCCGGTCCTGTTGTACGGCGCAGAAGCGTGGACACTATCAAAAGCGGATGAGGAGGCCCTTGGTCGGTTCGAAAGAAGGATTTTGCGCGTGATTTTCGGGCCTATAAAAGCAGACGGGGTGTGGAGGAAAAGATTCAAGCGTGAACTTTACGACGTCTACGGATTCAACGCCTAAGATGACTGGGCCATGTAGAGCGAATGGACACCACAGCTCCAGCCCGGAGAGTCGTTGGATCCAACCCCGAGGGACGAAGAAGCAGAGGACGGCCGCACTAAAGATGGCGCACACAGGTGGATGGGGACCTCAGCCAACTGGGTGTGCGATAATGGAAAAGGCTAGCAAAAGATCGTGCTAGTTGAATGGGCATGTTGGTTGAGGCCCAGGTTCACCCCGAACTGTAGCGCCCGTTAAGAAGAAGAAGACGGTGTGGTTTATCGCAATCAAGGTTCGTTTATTAAGTGATACGAACCCTATTCGAAGTGGGATCAATGTTCGTAACAGTATGTAAGTATCCTAAAAAAGAGGCGCGAACATTCTCTCAATTTCATCTCATCCCTATTAAAAGGATTAGTAGATTATTTCTTCCTCTTCAGCTTCCACCCGGGCTGTACCATACAGGGAGTGTTGAACGCATCGCTCTGTATGGTGTATGGGTGGATAGTCGATTTAGTAATGCACTGTCAGATCTGAAATTGAATTTCGAATGATACGTCGAGTTTGGCATTAGTTTAATCCCCTCCAGTGAATAGTATTATTTGTCACTTTGTGATTATAATACACCCCTAAGCCCTAGTCATCGTTCTAATTGCGCCTCAATCAAACCATCACACAATTGTGTCTAGATTTAAAAAAAAATATCCAAATTGGATACGCAATAGCCCATTTGTATTTCGCGTTGATGATTTCCCTAATCTCGCCTAATCCCCCCGATAAAAGGTGATAACTCAACAAATAACCAAAACAGATAAAAGGCTCCAAAGCGAAAACCAGGGTTGGGGAGGGGAGGGCTGGACCAAATTAAAATAACTCGCACTACCCTTACAACCTGCCCATCACGACAGGTATTAGTGACTTCCCTCCCAACCCGAAATCCAGAAATAAAAACAAAAAACTCTAAACGAAACTTGCGCTCTTCATTAGATGTTAATTGGTTTCTGTGGAATCCAAACCTGCCTCGCGTCGTGGTGAAGTATCCAAAACAGGCATTATGGATTCATTTATTTGTATGCTAAATAGCGCCGTTGATTCTTTTCTTTTTTTTGGGGACTGTATACATATGTACATATATAAGTCTCTTGATTGGCAGTCACCGTGGGGCATTGGTACACGCGTCGACGCGACCGATTTTAAACCAGCCAGACAATCTGTCGCGCTAAAGAACAACAATCCGCGATCATGTGTACGATGTGACATTCAGGTGTCAAAATATCATGGCTCTGTTGACTGACTATAGTCGTCCAACACTGTAGAAACACTGTACACTGTCACGTCGGGCCGGATTCGGCGAGGGTTTGACAGTGACAAATGGTCAAGATCATAGCCAGTATGCAAATACGCAATGGCGAACGATGTTGTGCTCGGAATGGCAGCGATGAGTGTCGTGAAGGTGTAAATTATGCACTAATCGACACAAGCGGAAATACCGCATGAGCTTGTGGTCAAACAAAGGTTTTTTCTGTTTGATTACTTGCTGCGAAGATGCCCTCCATCGATGCATGCGGCATAGTAGAAACTAATGAACATCAACTAGCCCAGATGAGCAAATCAAGGAAAGCACAATTCACTGGTTTATTAGAATGTCCCGACGGGTAACTGCCCGCTTCCGCCAATGGACTAATAAACATGTCAAAACAAGGCTAATTACACTATTACTACAAAACGCCAATGCCCCACGGACTAAGGAGGTAATCTGCACAAATAAATCAATAAAGCGATTACCACCAGCGGCACGATACCACTATACCGCACTATGATACGCTGCGAATTGCGAGGTCAAACCACATCCCGCAGGACTTCAAATCCGCTCCGGAAACCGATGCCAGTCAATAACTACGTGTGTGTTTGTGTGCTTGGACTCTATGGTTAGCCTAAATTGCAATCGTTATCTCTAATCCCCTTCTACGCTGTTCCTCCTGCGAATGCATTGCACTAGTTCCGAGTATTTATTGTATTTACTCGCTCACCTCTATGGTGTTTAAGTTCTATGAATATTCAGATTGCAACTCAGCAAGTGGCAAGTGGCAAGTAGCCGCTGAGCAAACAAAAAAAGGCGAATCCACTCTGGTCGAGGACTGGCATGGACCCAATTAAATGCCACTAAAAGCCTGGAATGTGGCATCATAGATAGAATTAAGTTTGTGTCTCATTTGGATGGTGATTTACTCGCTTCGACTGGCCGGCACCCACCTGCATGGAGGAGGGAATCCATTCAACTGGAATGGAAACCGCAGGCATTGCGGCCACAACATAAGTAAGTTTTCTACGTAGGTGGAGTGTCGTTTGTCGCCTACAGTCTTCAGGCTCTAGGCTTTAGGCTACATGCTGCACACTAGTATCAATGTGATTTAGATTTCACTGCGGCACATGAGTGGTGATGGTTAAGGGGAAAACGTCGTTTTAGATAAACGCCCGTCGTCTGTCGTCACCTAATTACAATGATAATGATGGACCAATGCATAAGGCGCTTCCCGTCGACAAGTGCTGGAATGTCGTCGTCTAAGTCAACAGTCTAGTCAAGAATGAAATGTGGATCATTGCTGATCGGACCGTGCGATTAGGAAGCGGGTGCCGATAGTCATTCGTTCCGGTTTTCCAATTCTCTTTATGGACGATGTGATGTTTATGGCTTATTAATTCAAATAATTAAATGCAGTAGTCTAACAGTAAATGATAGTTATGTTCGTCTATTGGATTCTTCCATATGTCGAAGACGCCCTCCATCGCAGGTGGAGTGGAATTTCTCGAACTAATTATTTCGAAATAAATAGTTCCAGAATGTTGTTCATCTTTTTTAATGGTTGTCCGATTCGACTTATGGATCTTTACGAGGTAGCCCTAAAAGAACAGGAACATTTTAACCAGTGGCTTGGGGTAATCTTTATTGCTACCGGTACTCTAGTCCCGTCTTTTGGAATGGTAGATAGTTTTTTAAGTGTCGTCGTGATTGGCTTTAACACCACTATCAGTTGTTATGGGTGTGCTATCACACCTAATGGTATCTCTCTGACATGCTGATGGTAGTAACTTCTAAGTGGGATTAAAACAAGCTTCATTACCATATCTAGCCGCACTATATACGTAGATATTCAATTTAGAGCGTGAAGATCTCCCTCTTGATAAGGTATCTTTTCTTATGAGGTTTTTTTCGAAGAACAGGAATAGAAATTCGGTGAGAACTTCTCCTTGGATCGTCATTGGTATAAGGCCATTTGATTTCTTACGAAAGTCTAAGATAGAGCTATTTACGACCCAAAACCTTGGCTAAATGTCTATGAAAAGACCGTCACTGCTACGATCTTGATGGTGTACATTACTGGGAATAATCTGCGAATATCTGAACACTTTGATACAACTGTTTCCCAAAAATATTTCAAATGTTGTTATGGATTGAAGGTAGGTAGGTAGGTAATACGTAGCTTCCACCTAGGCCAGACGGGCCCCTTGTGTTGCTTAAATGGGGACGACCCCCTATTCATGGAACCATTTCGTACTTCTTACAAAATTGAGAAGATCAATCATCCTTATCCGCTGAACGTAAGTTAGGTCGTTAAGGAAGTAGTATCCTAGGTATTGTTTCCTAAAATGACAACTTCCTCTTCTTTGTCTTAGTCTTTGTGCATGACTGCCAATAAGACAGGCAGGCGATTTCAGGCAGCTTAGCTGTCAGTGAAAGTTCCTTGACCACTTCAAAGTTAATCCGCCCGTGGTAACGTTCTGGCCAATACGTCGGTGTTGACCGTATCTTTTAGATGAAAGCAGATATTTGGTTTTATCCTCATTAACCTTGAGACCCATCTTAGCCGGTTCTACCTCAATGCTTACAAAGGCCTAATTGACGTCTCGCTGTAACCGTCCATTCACGTCAATGTCGTTGGCATACGCAAGCAATTGCGTAGACTTGAAATAAATCGTACCTCTTGTGTTGGCACGTGACTCTTGCACGATGTTGAAAAAGTTGCATGACAGTGCGTCACCTTGCCTGAATCCTTTTTTAACATCAAAGGTCTCGGTTTGCTCATTACCGGAGCAGCGAGAATTCTCCATTGTTATCCTGCACAGTCGGACGAGTTTGGCAGGGATGTTTAAACTAGACATGGCCTTGTATAGCTCATCTCTATACACGCTGTCTTGAAATCGACGAAGAGATGGTGAGTGTCGATTTGGTATTCCTGGGTCTCCTCCAAGATCTGCCGTATTTTGGATTTACCTGGCCTGAAACCACACTGATAAGAGCCGATCAGGTTATCCACAAACGATTTCAGGCGTTCACACAATACGGCAGAGAAGATCTTATATGCAATGTTAAGGAGACTTATTCCCCTATAATTGGCGCAGTTATAGGAGTCTCCTTTCTTATGGACTGGGCAAACGATGCTGAAATTCTAGTAGCTTCTAGTAACTTCCCTAGATAAATTGGGCGATGCGAGTAGTACAAGGATCTGCAATTTCCACTGTGTGGGGAAGATCCAATCCTGTAGGCATTTTCTAAACGTGTGCTGCAAAACGTCTGGCCTAGCCATAACTGCCGCATTGGAATCCCATCTGGTCCGCGTGCTTTGTTAATCTTTACCTTACAGACAGTTTTATGTAGCTCCTTCCTCTAAGGTAATTTAAAGAATCCCCACAGTACTAATCGGCGGAGTGTTGCTACTAGTGAGTGGGTGTCCCTGTGGGAAGAGGTGTTCCACTATTTGAGTATGCATTTTAGGGTTGGTAATCGGCGGACCTCTATTGCTTTTCGACCTTTAAGGATCTATTGTGCCTACTAGCCGATTAACCGGGGACCTGCTCCACTTCCTTAATGAAGTTGAGAATGCCTTTCTTAGGGTAGAGCTGATCCCCTCAGGAGCCATAATTTCACTGAGAAGGATACGCTTCCTGAGATGGCAGAGAGCAGCAAACTCACGGATAATGTGCTCTGTAGTCTCTTCGTCCTCAAGACAGAGTCAACACTCAGTTTAAGATGAGAAGTCAATTTTGTTAAAATTGACCGCAGTGTCCTGTCAGGTAGCTGACTAGTCTTCTGATATCTATTCTATTAAGTTTGGGTTTTTTAATAGAGTATTTGTCCATGGCCTGTATAAATCCTTAAGATAGGCGAAGTCCTTGCTTGGCTATCAAGGTTTAGATTGACGCATGTTAGGATGGCGTGTAATTCTGCTTGGAAGATGCTAGGACTCATTCTCAGGGCCTTCGAGCGCCAACGCCAATAACCATCTTGGAGCCATCAGTGTACCACCTAAGGACCTTCACATTAAGCAAGTGATCACTTGTTTCTCATGTGGAGCGGTTTGTGATCAACATTTTAAATCTCTTGTCGAAGGTAAAGGTGTGTAGTAAGGTGCCCGAGACCGTGGTAATTATTACATAGCTCAGGAACATATTGCAGGATGGACACGTGACCCATAAGTCTACAAGAAGAAGAAGTCTGATTGCACCACGTAATGCAAAATTTTTAATAAAAAGATGAAGTGGAGGAAGTCCAATCAGTGCTTCTTGGGGGCTTCCTGCTTCCGTGTCGCAGGTTGGCATAACGCCTGTAATGCCGAGGCACGCTAGTCTCTGGAGGCGTTGAAGCTTAACGATTATCGTTTTCTGCTCAACTTTTATCGACCATACCGTGGACGCATAGGTTTCAATTCCCAGGTTTCACCGTAAGTGGGGTTCCAGTTAGGTCTGCGATCAAGGTCAATGCCTAGATGCTTAACTTGTTCTGAAAATCCTATATTTGTGCCATTTAGAGAGACGGAGCGAAGCTGCACCCTTCTCCTCTTTGTAAACGGGACTAAGATTGTCTCATTTGGGCTAATCGATAAACCCCCTCTGCCATATCAGTCAGGGATAATCTAAGGCGCGAGCTGCACGCGCTCACATGCAGCAGGATCGCACTTGTCCGTAACAATGGCTACTAGGTCATCAACATATCCGATAACCTCGTAGCCACGAGTGGTTAGCTTACGGAATAAGTCGCCCATAGCTATAGACCAGAAGAGAGGTGATAGGACTCCGCCTTGTGGACACCCCCTAGCCGCCGATACTCTCACCGAGACCTCTCCGGATGTGGCCGACATAATACTGCCATTTAGCATCGCCGTAACCCAGTGATTAGTGGGCTGGTGTACACCCCTTCGGGATAGTGCAGTGGTGATCGAGGCATAGCCAGTATTGTCCGATGTCCTTGTGTGTCAAGCAGTTTTCAACGCGCGCCACTAAGTGGACTGATAAGGATGCTGTGGTATCTGATTCTTCAGGATACCTCTAATATGGAGCTCTATCAGGATAGAATTTGGGTTGTTCACTTGGTTTTCCAGATAAGAGGGGTATAGCCCAGCTTGAATCAGGACCTAAAAAGAGGTGGTAAAATAGTGTTCAGGCCTCTCCGTAACACGCCTTCCTTACCTGAGGCTTTATAGGGTTTAAATGAGCCAACTGCCCATCTATCGGGGCTGAAAAGTCTGCAAGAGAGCCTATTCGTTCTACTGTCGATGCTGTTTATGACGTTTGTCTGATCGTCAGAAGGCATCAACTGGGGAGTAAAACTGAGGAAGTGCAACTCAAGCAAGGTCTACAGGGTTTCCCTGCGATTGACGGTAAAGGTATCGTCTGATTTACGAAACAGCCCAAATCCATTTGTGTGCTCTTGGAATAGCGCTTTATGGAGTCGGGCCGCACTTGGTAGTGAGTCTATGTTCTCGCATTATTTTTTTCCAAGACATTCTCTTGGATATCCTCAGTTTGAGGTTATATTTTGTTAGAGCAGATCTTTAATTATGCTTTGCTTTCTTTGATCCTGTATACTCACGGCTCTTGCGAGGCATGGCAAATATAGTAAACGCACGCATTATTGCCATAACCTCAGACTCGTTTTGTTGATAAAGATTTAATTTATGTTACTGGTGCTGTCACTTACCATAGTGATTTGTACTTAGTGTCTGTAGAATACAGCTTAAGCAGCATACCGCCCAACTACCCGCCGCTATTGAAAACCGATCTCGGATGCCCATATCAATGGACCTTTTTAACTTTAAATCATGCTTTAGTCTATCTTTATGTAGTCAAGAGGTCTTAACGTGCATAAATAGCTATGGCGTCGAATAGGAAGGCTGCCATGAACCTCGCTTGATTGCCATCTTTTTTGGTTTTTTTTTTTTTAGAGTCACACGCGCACTCAAGGCTAAGGCCTCATAACGACGGACGTTGTGCGAGCAGATGGTAGCAGGGAGAGGGAGAGGAGCTGCCTATTGACATTGGTCTTAAATGTCTGCATATTGTATTGAGGGGGGAAGACCGAACGAGGTAGCGCGTTTCACATTCGTGTGGATCGGTTGAGGAAAGAATTTCCATATTTGACAGTACGACCGAAAACGGGCTTCAAAGTGAATTCATGCGCATTCCGGGAGAGACGTGTATCGCGGGAGAAGTTGTGAAGTGGCGGAATGCAACTGGCTATTTCGTCAGAGCATTTGCGATGAAAGTAACGATATAACAATGAAAGGCAGGGTACGTTCCTACGATGTTCCAGCGAGTCTAGTGTTTTGGTAATGCTGGGGTCATCCATCAGTTTTATCGCGCGATTTTATATTCTATCTAGTAGGTGCAATGAGGTCTTAGATGCACCAGACCAGACATGAGCGTTGAACTCCAACTTAGGACGAATGAACGCCAGATCGGTGGGTGTGAAGAATTTCTTGCGTCTGTATTGGAAACCTAGGCATTTCGCGGTATTCTTAGCGACACTAAATATGTGATCGTTCCAACAAAGGCTGTCACTGATGCACATACCCAGGATGGAAAGCTTGTCGGTATCAGAGATACAAGTGATATTCATGGATAATGGCAATGGGTCAGTGTTACGCTTTAGCGACAGAAGACAGCATTCTGTTTTGGAAGCGTTAAATTCCACTCTACCGTTTTTACCCCATTGGATGATGCTGTCAATATCGGAATTTAATGAGCTTAACATACGCTGCCGCTCACTATTTACAGCCGAAGTGCAGGGTCGTACAGAAGTGAACGAATATGAAAAGCTGAGGGTACTGTCGTCGGCGAAGCAGTGGATTGGATTAGAAGTAACAGACAAGAGATCATTTATAAAAATGAGAAATAGTGTCGGAGACAACACGGAGCCCTGAGGAACACCAGCATTTACAAAGTGAGTGCCAGACTTGAATCCGTCCAAGACAACTTGAATTGAACGATTCGAAAGGTAGCTTCTAATCCATAGAAGAAGAGAGTCGTCGATCCCGAATGCACGCATTTTCGACAAAAGAGCTTCAAGCTAAACTCTATCAAATGCTTTCGAAATATCAAGTGCAACTACTTTGCTCTCACCTACCTGGTGGAGCGAGCGATTCCAGTTCTCGGTCAGATATACCATCAAATCGCCAGTCGATCTGTTGCTGCGGAAACCATACCGTCGGTCATTGAGAAGTTTCTGCGACTCGAGATATTTCATTAGCTGACGATTTATCAGCGTTTCCATGACCTTGGAAAAAGGGGACGTTAGTGCAATGGGTCGGTAATTGGAGAGAGAAGAAGATTCGCCTCTTTTGGGAATGGGATGGACAAATGCTGTTTTCCACCTACTCGGGTAGAGCCCAGAAGAGTAGGAAAGGTGAAAAAGCTTACGCAGTGGTTTTGCCAGCGTAGAAGAACACCTCTTCAGAATTATTGGGGAAATACCATCTGGACCAGCGGATTTGAGTATGTCAAGTTCTTTAAGAACCCTTGCAACTGCACGAGTACGGAAGTGAAGTTGTCCCATGCTGGAATTTACGTACTCCAGAACAGGCGGTGACAAAGATGATTTGGGGAGCTGCGAGTTCGCTGCGAAGTGGGCAGCAAGCAGATTAGCTTTGTCTAAGGGTTTGGCAGCTGGAATGCCATTGTGAATGAGCGTAGGTATAGACGACGATACGGAGTTTTTGATGTTTTTAACGAAAGACCAAAAACTTCTGCTACCCTTGGGACATTGTAGGATTTTACGCCTCGGTTCTTGGTCATGTAAAAATTTGGCTCGTCGAATGTGGGAGTTACAGTCATTTCTGGCTTGTGTATATCTTTTTCGGTTTTCCTCAGTGGTGTGGTGTCTTATAATTCCGAAAACTTATCTCTCTCAACCTGATAACCTCTTTGCAGCTCCAGTCAAACCACGCATTATCTACCGGCTTTAGACTTTTTACCCTATTAGGGATAAAATTGCTTATGCCAGTGTTGATAATGTTTGTAATCATATCAGCCGCGGCGTCCACGTCGTTGTCGAGGAAGCACAACGACCAGTTAAAGCTCCGAAAGAAGTTGTTAAGGCCGCACCAATTAGCTTTCTTATATTCCCATATTATTCTTTTGGAAGCTTTTTCTTTAACTGAGTGGAGTGAGTATGGGAAATTAGCTGATATGACACAGTGATCAGACCAGCCTAGAGGAGATAATACTTTCAAAGTGTATTTATCAGGAATTTATCAGGTTGAGATGTAAGAAACAAGTCCAGGGTATTGGCGGTATGACTGACAATATCCGGGATTCGGGATGGCTCATTCACAAGCTGAGTTAATTGGTTCAACTCAGCGAAAATTTCGACATATCTTCCTTCGGGTGTTGTCTGTCCAGAATGTCGAAGCCACTGAGAGTTGTGAACATTGAAATCGCCCACAATAACGATGTCAGTGCGAGGAGACAGGGAAACAATTCTCTGGATGGAGTCGGACAGTGCATCAAACGCGTCGAACGTGATACCTGTGTCCAGGTTTGGGCTTCTGTAAAAAAAACAGCAGTGAATTGTGTGCTTACAAAGAGTGAATTTTAGCCATAAGAAATTAGATTCCGAGGTGGATGTTTGGCTATACTGCGGAAGCAGCTGGTAAGCGATATCACTACGAACATAGATGGCGAGACCGCGGTGAGAAACGAATAATGGAACTAACTAACTATCTAGGAAGACTAAAAGCGGAAGGATCAGACTTTTCATCAACCTGTGTTTCACAAATTGCCAAAACAGCCGGTTTGAGGAGAGAGACATGGGCATACGTTGCAAAGAAATTTTTCCTTAATCCACGAATGTTAGGGGAATGAATACTGAATTCCCCCATCAGTACAACACGCAAAACATTGACGGACGCAACACCAACTAATCTCATCCTGGCCTTAGCTAAGTTATTAAAGGCAGCAATGGTGTTGATGTCAATGTTAACATCTGGCTGCAGGCGGTACATCCATCAGCTCGTTGTTGACAAGAGCATCAGTCAATAAAGAAAAGAAGCATTTAAAAGAAGCGATTCTTCTTCTTCATATTAGAGGTCCTATCTGAAGCCAGTCATTTCTCACTTTCCTGAAACTAATCACAATAATTGGCGTATATGGTTACCCGTTACCCCTAACTCTCACCTTAAAGGTCATGGCCGCAGCATAGAACTACACAACGATAGTAGTCAATCCTAACAGCACCTTCAAGCAGGAATGACCCACTTCCTCTGTCCAAGCCCAAGACACACTCTTCCGAAAGCCACCAAACAATGAACTCTCCATCAGTGTGACTCAGTAGGATGTCTGTGGTAATCCGCCAGCGATAACGGTAGTACCACATCACCTCACATTCGGTCTATACGCGAAATCCGAGAACACCTGCAATCGGTATTGCGTTTCGTGTAATCAACACCTACCACCTACCACCAAACATGCCACCGCATTGAATCATTACCCCAAACCCGGTAGAACCTCATAAATCAAACAAACAAACCCCAAATGGTTGCGCAGTGTACACTCAGCACCCGCCCACCTGTGTTCGCCCATTCACCTGCTTCCCAGAATTCCCGTCGTCGTCGTCGTCGTTGCAGTGAACTTTCCCACATTTGCATTTAAGCGGAAGCCAAGCTACCAGTCAACCATTTGTTGCAACTACTATACCCGGATGCCATTTAAAGTAACATCATCGCCTGGCAATTTGCAGTAGTACCTACACCAGCCAGCACGTGGCTCTCGGTCGACAATAAAACAACAGTCGACAACGACGACGCAAAGCGCGCCAGTTGGCATCATTGCACCGCACTAGCTTGTGTGTGAATGGGATAATAATATGGCTGATGGGTTCGCGTGATGTGTTCATTTAGAGACAATCTCTCCCGCGGCCCTAGAGTGCAGCGACTTAATACTACCGAAATCCACTTGATGGTATGCATCCCGAGGAAGCTTGAAAATCGTGCCGATGGAATATAAGCCACTGATATCACGACATTTCTCTGTGTCGGATGCTGATGGTACTCGAGCTGATCGAGTGAGAGGCACAGCTCTAGATGACTGTGATCGTGATAGTTATCGACGACGTCTGCTCGAGCGTTAGCTATAGCTTGAGCCGCATGCCATTCAACGATGAGCGAAATATACGACGTTGGTGGCGTGGCATGAGAAACATTTTGATTGGAACCGATGAGACGTCAAGGTTCATGAGTCACGAATAGACTGAACCGAAGTGATGTTACCTTGACAGATGGATATATCGAGAAATTCAGACACTCCTTGCGAACAACACCTGCGCAGCTACAGAGGCTCATTTGGACAACTAATGCGCAAGTAATCAGGTCCGCGAGACCCCAATTGAGCTTCCGTTCCGACTCATTCAGCTGATGGGGTGCGATTGTGCGCCTTGCTGTCGTCTGAGAGAATGCAGTTGCACACCTAGGAACGATCGATCTCCTTCGCCGACAATTTGCATCATCGCATCGGCCCGACGTAGATTGCATCCCGCGACTGCCAGCCATGAACTATTGCATCCCGTGATACACTCCGCCACACGCTCATACTGTGCTAAATTAGTAATTTTTTTGTCTGCGCCTCTTCCTAAGCGGCCCAGAGGCAACTAATATGGGAGCACAACCGTACAGCTGTCGTTCATGCCACTGCAACCGCTGCTGGGTGTTGCTGCATGCGGATAGATATTGTCTAGCTCTCCTCCACCTGCGTGATGATGATATGTTTCCTCATTCGATTTCGATACGCGAAACTTTTTTGCATTAAGACGTAACGCTGCAGCACGATAGTGTGCCCGTACAAGTCGCCGCCGAGATCGATGCGAGGCAGCTACATGTGAAGTTGTAAATTACACTCGATAGCCTGACGAGACCTTACCGATCGAATCGCATATCTCTCTCTCTCTATCTCTCTCTCTCTCTCTCTCTTGTATCCTTGAGAGTTAAGTCAAGTCCGCCCCGACGCAGTAGCCGTCCGAGGTGTGATGGCGAAGAAGCGACTTCAAGGCTACGAGCGGCATAATTATTATATTGATCTCATTTGTTGACGTTAATCTGCAAGAGATGCGCGCGTCCAGCAAGCCTATTGCATAGCTATATGTACACACCCCGATCGCGGCGTTGAGGTGTCAGCTATGGTAACACCTGCATCGATTGTGTCGTGTCCTTCTTGCCGTGATTGCATTCTGGTTCTCTCGCTGCCCATGCGTGACTTATGTTATTCATAATTGCGCGGTGGACTGACTGTAGAGTCAGGTGGGTAATTGGAAAACGTTTCGAGTGTAAATGAGCTTGGCGTTCGATTCTTGATTCGACGGGAGATATTCATCTAGTGTGGGTCAAGTGGCGCTATTGCTGCGGAATCTCTAATCGGCTGATATGGATGCACGTGTGGTGCACTTGGGAGATGTGGTGAGGTTTGTGATCTAATCTCGTTTGTAGCTTCTAGCACCTGTTATCGCCAATTGTTTCAAGTGTAACGAGTAGTCAGTAGATCTAGTTTGTTAAGTGGAATTTGAAGAAAATTACTTGAACGATTGTCACCTTCGATTAGAAGGGTAGACAGACAGGCTGTTGTATTAAGCAGGCCCTGAAGACAACCCACGAGCGTTTTAGATGGCTTAAAGAGGGCGGAGATGAGACTTGTGTCTTGGGAAACAATTTCATCAAACGAAGAGGTATTGGCAACCGTACAAGCGTTTTTCGACAGGCTTGAGGTTTTTCATTACAAGGCCCCCCCGTGGATAGCTTCATTGGCACCCGCCAGGTAGTGTGCAATGACTCGACCCCGTCCCCTTGTTCCAGGAGAAAGAAGAATCTGGCCCTCCAGGTTGGCGGTTTTGCATAAGGGTAACATTCCTATCCAGCAAAAAAATTATTCCGAAACAACCACAAACCTCGGATACGGACGGATACAAAGCTGGCGAGCCCTGCAAACGACACAAGGACTTGATAGTCTGCATCTGGAATGTGAGGTGCCTCAACAGACCAGGTGCGGCCGGACAAGTGGTCAACTAATTAGACTGCTATAAGGCAGACAAAATCGCGCTCCAAGAAATGCGTTGGGATGGATCTGGCAAAAGACAAATGAACAACTGCGACATCTACTACGGGAACTGCTACAAGGAGAACAAACAGCGCTTATTCGGGTGCGGATTCGTTATTCGAGGAAGACTCCGACAGAAAGTCTTAAGCTTTTGAGATGTAAGCGAACGCCTCATAACATTCCGCATCAAAGCTAATTTTGGAAACATAAGCTTGATATGCACTCACGCCCCAACCGAATAAAAGGACGATCGACTCAAAGAAGACTTCTACGATCTCCTGGACAGAGCATATACCCAATGAGATTTTAATGCGAAATTGGGCAAAGAGGACATACATATTTGAGTCGATCATGGGGAAGTAAAGCCTACACGCCACCACGTCCGAAAACGGACATTGGCTACTCGACTTTCTAGCGGGGCGCAATATCCTCCCGGTTAGCACACGACTCCCGAATCTCAATATCAGTCAACCAGCAATCAGATTCATCACGTTGCGACGCCAAACACTCCTTCAGCATCTTAAATGTACGAACCTACCAAGGAGCCAACATCGGCTCGCATCACTTCCTTGTTGTAGCCAAGGTACAAATGAAGATATCAGCGATGCCACGGAGTCAAGCTGGACATCGAAAGTTTGATGTCGGAAAATCACATTCGTTAGGACCTTTGCCGATCGATCAATCTCTCGCGAATTCCAATGACACCGGAACAATCCACAGGACAATAGTGGGAGCATTGCCAGCGTGCCATAAGAGACACTGCCTCTGATGTGTGGGGTTTCAAGAAACCCCAAACCCCAAACCTCTGGTTTGATGAGCAATGCGGGCAAGCCCACGCAGCACAGCAAAGCGCCTACAAAGCCATGCTACATAGACGGACGGAAGCCACTCGTGAACATTATGAGCAGAAACGGAGAGAGGAACACCCGCTTTTAAGGAAGGAAATAAGAAAGCATGAAAAGCATGGGATCGAGGGGATGTAGAGATGCTTCCACAGCAAGGTAAGGTAGGTAGGTAAGACCGTAGCCTTCCCAGAGATGGGAAGAACACACATAGGCCAAGGAGGCCCGTTGTGCAGCTACGAGGGGGCTTAGCCCCCTATTCGTGGAACCATTTCGTGCTTCTTAAGAATTTAAGAAGATTAGATATCCCCACTTGCTGAACTTCGGTCAGATCGTTGAGGAGGCATGATCCTAGGTATCGTTTCCTGACTGTGCAGAATGCTGGGCAGGCGCAGAGAAGGTGATGAATGGATTCGACCTCCTCCTCGTCTAAACAGCTCCTACAAAAATCATTCGGAGTGATACCTAGTTTTTGCGCGTGACTGCCAATAAGGCAGTGTCCTGTGATGACACCTATGACTTTATAGATGTCAGTTCTATTTAGGGAGATAATACTCCTAGTCCGTTGACTATCGAGCCGGGGCCAGATTTGCCTGGTGATGAGGCAGGTGTGTCCCTGAGTCCATCTCCGGTTCGTCTCGGCCCTGGCGAGGGTATTGAGATTGTATTTGATGGTTGCGAAGGGTATACCCTCGCAGACCACAGTTGTTTGTAGCGTCGTTCCTTTTTTGGCGAGTCTGTCGGCTCTTTCATTTCCGGTTTCCACAGCAAAGACGCTCGTAATTTTTACGGAAAAGTAAAACCAACGCGCCAGAGCAGAAGCATGTGGGGTTAAGGCGGACAACTAGTAGTAGAGTCACAGTCGATGCTGGGAATATCGAAGGAACACTTCTGTAGACTGTTTAATGGCGAGGAAAGATCTCTAATGTCTGACATAATGATCCCTTCACAACCGACGAAGATGCAAGAGAATATCGTTCACTAGACCCTAATGATATTAAGCTTGTAATTTCGAAGCTTAAAATTAGCTGTTTAAAGCGGCTCAAGATGAGCTGGTAGGACGCATGCGTCAGCTCATCTGTAAAACATGGTCGGAGGAAAGCATGCTCGACGATTGAAATCTTAGCATAGTTTCCCAGTCCACAAGAAAGGAGACCCCAACAACAGCGCCAACTACAAGGGAATACGTCTCCATAACGTCGCATACAAGAACTTCTGTGCCGTAATGTGTGAACGCTTGAAACCCTTTGTGGATAACCTGATAGGTTCCTATCAATTTGAGTTGAAGCCAGGTAAATTCATGACAGACCAAACACTCACACTGCGGCAGATCTTGGAGAAGACCTAAGTATACCAAATCGATGCCCATGACCTATTCGCCGATCTCAAAGTCACGTATGACAGTGTGCATAGAGACGAGCTATACGGAGCCAAGTCCAGTTTTGACATCCCTGCCATCATTGTCAGATTGTGCAGTATGACAATGGAGAACTCTCGCTGTTTCATTAAAGTTGGTCGCGAGTAGTTTTCTGGTGTCCTACAAGGCAGCCGTCTCGGTCCTCTAATTTTTGTCTAAGTCAGCTCGTCCATTTGTGCTGATAATATGGCGCACTCAGACGCACTCCCGTTTTCCGGAGAAAAATGAGGAAAAGCTTCAGTGATGTAGATCTAAGGGATTCGGCACACACCACGTCGGCTCCAAGGGTGCGCCACCGTATGCGACCAAAGGCGGGACAATAACAGAGGAAATGCTCTGCAGTATCATCCTCCTCTTCGCAACATCCAGCCCAGATAGACGTCTCACTGATGCCGAGCACGCAGAGAAGCTTAGCAAAAGTGTAACGGCCCGTAATGACGCCCGTAAGTCTTCTGACGTCAATTCTCCTTAAGGACACGGCGAATGCTGCGGATTTCTTGCAGACATCAGGCCAATCTACGATTGTGTGCATTAAAGAACCAATCGTTAATGTGGGTGTTGATCGTGGAAACAGGTAGACCCAAGGGGGGTTCAGTCCCCCTGAGCCCATTCTAGCGAGTTCAACAGAGATCTCATTTCCTAGGATAACAGAATGACCTGGGACCCAAGAAAGCCTTAGTGAGTTTAGTCTACCGACTTTGTTAAGGAAGTTCATACACTAACTTGGAGGTGGTTAAAGGGTTAGACACAGCTTTGAGTGCAGTTTGGCTGTCGCTGCAAACGCATATATTTCTATCCTTCCACCTACAACATGGTGCAGAGGTGGTTGTCCTAGATAGGATTCGAGAGGAACTGGACTAAATTATAGCGTTGGTTATAGTTCTCAACAAATGTTCCTTGCCATTATGGTGTTATATTAGAGCTGCACGTACAGAGTATGAAGTGGCCATATACTGTGAGTGTTATGCCTTCTTCAGTATTTTGATCACTTCACACTCACAACAGCTGCGTTGCACAATTTTTCTATATAGGTGTTGTATGCATTTCTTGGCTATCGACAAACTTTGAACTACAGACCTTCCGCTTAGGCGTGGCCTCTAGGAGCTCAAACTGAAAAAGGTATATTCGGCAGCAAACGAAAGACGGTGTTTAGCTTTATGAGGTATCGCATGGTATTATAGAATTGAACCAACACCCTGCGAAGATCGGTTGTAGCTGATCGGCTTACAAAGACTGAAAGCACGTCGGGAAGTAGCAGATATCCTCTTCGTGTACCAGCTGCTAGCGGGAACTATTACTTCTCCTGCCTTTTAGAAATGATTTCACACAACACCAACTCTCGCTGCTTAAGCTCTTCTTCTTCTTATCGGGCGCTACAGTTCGGGGTGAACCTGGACCTCAACCAACATACCTCTCCACCTAGTCGCTAGTCTTTTCCAGTGCTGCACGCCCAGTTGGTTGAGTCCTTTGCACCTGTGCGCACCACCTCTATTTCTTCGTCTCTCGGGGTTGGATTCAAAGACGCCCGGGCTGGAGTCCGTACGCTCTACATGGTAGCCATCCGTAAAGATCGTGGTTGAATCTTTTCCTCCATCCCCCGTCTGCGTTCATAGGACCAAAAATCACACGCAAGATCTTACTCTCGAACCGACCAAGGACCTCATCATCCGCTTTTGATAGTGTCCATGCTTCTGCGCCGTACAGCAGGACCTGGATAATAAGGGTCTTGTATAGAGTCAGCGTTCGGGAGAGGTCTCTGATACTCAATTGCCTCCGATTATGTCAATGTTATCCGCATATGCGGGGGGTTGTAAGGATTTGAAATAAATTATGCCTCTTGTGTGGGCCAGTGATTTTTGCACAATCATTTCCAATACGATGTTGAAGAAATCACACGACAGCGCATCACCCTGCCTAAATCCTTTTTTGACATCGAAACTATCGGTAAGGTGTTCACCGATTCGGATGGAGCAGCGAGCATTCTCCAAAGTCATCGTGCATAGTCTGACGAGTTTACCAGGTATGTCAGAGGTGTGCATGGCGTTGTATAGCTCGTCTCTTATTACGTTTTTGTATGCGGCTTTGAAAACGTTTCGAGTCTCCTGAAAAACTCATGCTCCTCCCTTCTTTTTAACTCGTAGAGCCCACGAGCTGCTCTTGTTCTTCTATGTAGCGAGGCCTTATATGCCCCCTGCTTCTCTGCACTCGTCAACGAACCAGGTGTTTTTCGTGGTACAGCCTTGAAGCCCAAACCCTTAGACGCTGTGTTCTATTGTTGTTCTATTAACTGCGTGGAGAGTTGAGGTGTATGAGAGAGCTTAAGGGAGACGCTATCGGTAGCGGAACGAGCGGTTTCTGCCGATAGTAGCTTGCCGACGTCATAACTTTGTATTCTTACTCCACCCCGCTGCGTTCGCGATATCCGTAGGCGCATATTGGCTACTACAAGATAGTGGTCCGAGTCGATGATAGATCCTCGGAAAGTTCGAACATCAAGAACAGTGGAGGAGTGTCTAACATCGATCGCGATGTGATCAATCTGGTTAGCGATTGATTGATCTGGCAACCGCCAGGAGCCTTGGTGTATATAAGGTGCGGGAGGCGCGTTATGGCTGGAAGGAGATATTGCCCCCTAGCAGGATCAGTCAGCCTGTGTCCGTTATCGGATGTGGTGTCGTGCAGACTGTGTTTGGCGATGCTTTCAAAGCATAGGATGAAGTCTCCCAGTACAATTTTGATGTCATAGCTGGGGCATTGGGAAGACGTTCTGTCTAGAAGATCGTTGAACTCATCTTTGGTGGATTCATCCTTGGCCTCCGTGGGTGGATGGACACACGTCAGGCTGATGTTTGAGATTTTAGGCTCGATAGGGATCGTTATGAGGCGTTCGCTCACATGACTTTTTGCCTTAGTCCACCGCAGTGCCGCAAGATGTTCGTCTGCGGTGGCTCTTCTCGCTTTTTAACAGGCCAGAATCCATCGGCCTGCGAGTCCTTTGTTAGTCCCTTGTCATACGCGCTGCTTAAGGTCATAAGTTGGATTGGGACACGCACCCTAAAAATGTAAATATATTGCCACTGAACCCAGCACGTCACAAGATTATAAAAGTCACAACAATCCCTCTGACCGAGTAAGTAAGTGATGCCCAAAATCGAAAGTATTGTCAGCGCCAATCCCTTCCTCCATTCAATTCACCTCCATTCACCATTCAAGTGTTTTCTCTCGGCACCTGCTATCTAAATTCTTTGATCCTACACCGAATGAAACACGTGTACCTGACTAACACCAATCCACCGCCTCCCTTCCTCCCCCCACACCAGCATTGACAAAGAATAAAATTCACAAATTCGCCGCACTATTGGAGCCTACTTATCAGAGAACACTTCCAGGAATCGAACAAACGGTCATCGGAACCACCATTAGAACCCCGTTGCGTGGTGAAGGTGGCATTGCTGTTGCCACCGGCCCAATGCGACAGCGTCACGCTCAAATGCATGCATTGGAACCGCATGCCAAATGTCAGGAATTTTAATCTCTCACTGGTCAACGCGAACACAATAGGTCGGTGGACTACCATTGAACTGAAAAGAAAAACAAGAACCTACGGACCCGGCTGAAAGGATGCCGCGAACAATTGTTTGTATGCACCAAGGTAGTACAGTGGATCAACGGTGCTGGAGAGGATCCGTGTTGGCCCCTTTTTATCGGTTCACTTGCAACCGCTGCATTAGCTTTTGTACTCGTACATTCCGTCATTGTTGACGTAACAACAAAAGCTGCACACCAATGCGACCAAAGTGAGTTGATTTGAAAAGGCAGGGAACAGGGAACTGCTTACAGAACGTGGTCCGGGTGGCCTGCCACTGCAATTGTTTCACTAATCGATACCCGAGATTAATTACTCCACCGCGATTCCGCCACCGGCGGTTACCACACAACCTGCACACACACGAGCACTGCGTAAGTAAGGCGAATGGTAATGATGCGTTCCCAATCCAACAGTACCCTGCAGCTGAAATACCATACATTGCATTCCACAAATCCGAGCGAGACTGAATGGGGCATGATCAAATTATAGGGCGCACACTACCTTTTCGGGGCCATAGTCGAAAGAGATACGAAGGTTAACCGTATGCATAGGGCCTACAACAGAATTTGGTAGCACTTGCGATATTGTTGTGGGACGAACTTGGTAAATGGTAATGGATTGCAATCACACTACCCTTTTACGCAATGCAGCGACTCGAGGCTAGTGCGATCGTAATCGAGTAGTTTGAAATAATTTTTCGGGGCCAAAATGAACGGCAACACCTTTATTATCCATGCGGATGATGGTGGTGGATGATGGATTTCCAAGGGGCACATGGTGGAAGCGCATTCGTACAATTTGTCGTCCACTCACTGCAGTGATTCGCAATCTTTGTAGAAGGCAGAAATGAGTACTTGGACGCACTAAATTTCTGTAAATCATTATTATTAGTATCTGCACCCGGATGGCGAGAGTATAACAAAAGGAGACGAGAAACCAGAGAGTTGGATGCATCCGCAGAATAACGCCTTCTTCGATGGATGATGCACGACGGGTTACTTGCTATTGTTGTACTGTGATTCTAATCTCTAAATTGCAGATCCGTCAATTTGGAATGAGTTTGTTGCTATTAGTGGAGTAGCGAAACGGGAGCTGGATGAGTGGGTAGCCATAGTGTGTAAAGACAATGGTTGATTGAGTGAATGGGTTTAAAAATGCAGCTACTGAGTAATCTGGTGTTGGGATTTAATTGAAATGAACACCTGTTGCTTGCGAGAAGTGCCACATATACGAGTGATACGATAGACTAGAAAAAACTTTGCGGTTAAATGGCGAAAAGGGCTGTGGATCGTATGTGGATCGTAAGTAGGATTATCTCGATGCTTGTAAGGTTTCCCCGTAAGCTACTCGATTTGCTAGTACCACACGATATAGAATGATGAGAGCATATATTTTTCTATATAATGACGTACAATCACCGTTATTTCCGCACTTTTAAGGCAAGAAATCCAGATGTTATTTAAGAGATAACGTCCACGTTTTTAATGGTACATCGTTTAGTTGTACTAAACGACTGTATAAACCTTTTCTTTGGTACTCGTCCGTGTGGCAAACAGTTGTCCTTCTCCTTTCTCACTCTCCTCGTCTCTAAGGAATCAGAGTGGGAAAAAGAAATAAAGAAAGGAAGAAGCAAAAGCAATCAAATGAAAAACAAACAACCTACCGCGTGACAACAACAACCGACATCCTACCTGTTGTGTCCACTTGCATATGTATGTCCTCCACCTACAGGGTCCTCCTACCTGTTGTCTTTACCTGTCATTTTCTTCCTTTTCTCCACTTTTTATTATCCATTCTTGTCGATCTTTATCAAACCATTGGCGGCAGTGCAGAGCAGTGCAGTTCGAGAGCAAAATACTTCGAATTGACTATCTGACTGTCGTCGTTGTGTCGTGGACAAAAAAGGACACACCGCGTAGCCGTCTGTCATCGCCCACAACACGATCAATAAATTTGTCGTATCCATAGACCGGTTTCTCTAAATGTACTGCGACACAAGGATTCCAAAACCAAAAACCGACTTACCATGGGCGACAAGTCGCTTCTGATTTTTGATTCACTTTTTTGTATCTTGCCAAAAAAAGGAAGCGAAGAATCCCTTTTTCAATTACAATCCAAAATAACAAGAATCTCATCTCCCACACATACGGATGAATCGTTCCATATAATGTGGGTAACGACAGACGGATGGATGGAAAAATTCATTCGCATACCACAAATAGATCGGTCGATGGTAGAGATACGATGCTATTGGTGGTGGTGGATGGACGGATGGACGGTAAACGGTTAAGATGGTAAGAGATCTTTTTGCCTTTTTGTTTCAATGGTCGTTAAATTATCTCGCTGATCACAAATCATTGACTTTTACAGTGCGGTGATATTTGTTTTATGACACCGGAGATGAAATGCAGGAGGACAAGAACCGGGCAGAGATCTACCGTCGCCTTTGATCTTTCACCGCCCAAAATACAAAAATGAGAAAGAAGAAGAACAAGAAAAGCGAAAAGAATGTATCCATGAGGTAGAGGAATAGGTACATATGGTGTGATGGTGTCATGGCGGTGACCAAGCAATGGGGCAATGGCGTGTAATAGAGAGTTGAAGGAGTGAGATGGCCAGTTGCGGTGTACCGAGGGTATTTGGTTCCACTTGGCAGTCGCTGTGATTCGTGGAAAATCGAAAAATGCTCAAAGAAAATTGGAGAAAATTCCTTAGAGTCCACAACACTTATCCACTGAGATGGAATTTCGAATGAAGTGTCCATAAAAGTTGAAATGATTTTCGACATCTATCGAGCTCGTCGAGTTCCATATTTGCACTTGTCGACAGTTTGTCACCGATTGGCGAGTCCCGAATTTTCAAGTAATTAGCACGTCACCACCGCCTACCTACAGAATACGAAAGACAAGTTTCTAGGCAAATTAGCTGCTAGAGATCTACCTTTGCGTGTCTGCGTCCAATAAGCGCCTCTCTACCAGCTAACAAAAAAATGAACCGCATCCAATTAGCCGAAACACAAGCAGAGCACGGGGTAATTAGACCAAACATTAGTCACATCTAGTACCACCTCGTTAGATGCAATTTTCCACGAGATACTAACTGGCCGGCCTGTCGGCTTGTGCGCCCGCCAATCTGCTCCCCCAACACCCCACAGCGCCGTCCTCGTTTCCATCACTCGCGCATACATATATCCATGCTCATATCTGACGCGTGTGGGACCGCGACAGCCGTGAGATAAATCATATGCACAAAATGTAATCTCCTCATGCTTCTCATGTGCGCTAGACAGACTCAGCCAGCACCAGTGACTGTTCCTGCTCTCGGTGCTTGCGGTGCAAATTATTGTCTGGTGCTTTGGATATGGAGTGGTTTGTTGTTTTTTGGCATATGTTTAAACGAGGTGAGGTGCAACTCCTCACACGTCCGACGTGTCGTCGTGCTCATGTTGCATGTGGCAGCGTGGCGGTAATAAGCGAGGAAAACAACAAAATTGAAAGTTGCAAGCCTAGCGGCTTGTGATGGATACTGGTGTTCGCGTGGTTTTTTCGTGGATAGGCGTATATCTGACAGGCAAGTGACGGCGACACTTTGATCAATTAAAATGCGCGCTAACGGTTGGCGGAAAATTGAATATCGACTTGAGCTTGTTATCTGTTACCTGTTACGATTCTGGCGGAGGTTTGTGTGATGGTTTTGTCCGAGCGGCTGATGATTGATCTGGAGATGGTGATCCGCGGATTTAGTGGTGCGGGATGTTTCCACTTGAACGGTTTGGAGACTGAGATAGAGGTGTTATTGACAGGACGTATGTAGCGGTGACATGACACATGCGACATCGATTAGGTTGCAACTTTGTCCGGCTGTAGTGACGAAGCGTTGAAATGATCTAATCACTTTATTGGAAAGAAGGTTGAAATAAGCAGCGAGCAGCGAGCAGCTCGTAAGCAGGTTCGAGTATATGTCACAGCTTTCGATAGAAGACATTGTAGATAAGCTGTTCAAAAAAAACATGGCGATCAGTTGGAAGGAGGTAATACTTACTTTACGTGTTCGGGGCGAATCAAGGCCTCAATAAACAAGCCTTTCAAGCCAGCAGCATCTTTGGCCAGTTGCTTACAGTGCCGCACGCCCAGTTGGTTGAGATCCTTTTCCACATATGCGCGCCACCTTAGATGCGGTCATCTTCTGCTGCGTCGTACCTCGGGGTTGCAGTCAAAAACTTTTCGGGCCCGAGCGGTGATGTCTTTTCGCTCTATATAGATGGCCCAGCCATCCGTAGACGTCGAACTAGGTCGACGGTGCTGTACAGCTCGTACAGTTCTTGGTTGAATCTTCTCCTTCACTCTCCGTTTACACAAACGGGACCAACGACTGCACGCAGAATTGTCTTCTCGCCCAAGAGCCTCTTCATCTGCTTTTGATAACGTCCAAGCCTCAGTGCCATAGAGGAGGAAAGGGATGATTAAGGTTTTTTATAGAGATACGTTAGTTTTTCAAGAGAGGGCTCTACTACTCCTCGGCCTCTTGAGTCCAAAGAAGCAACGGTTGGCAAGAGTTATTCTGCCAAAGTAGATGAAGTGCTTGACTACTTCAAATATATAGCTGCCGAAGGTGACGTTCTGACCAAGACGTCGGTGTTGCGCGTCTTTCTTTGATGACAGCATACATTTGGTCCCCATTTACCCTTAGACCCACTTTAGTCACTTCTGCTTCAATTCTTGCGAACGCCTCATTGACGTCTCGCTTTGTCCGTCCGATAACGTCAATGTCATCTGCGAAGGCACCCATTTAAGTGGATCATGCCTCTTGTATTAGCCGCGGAGTCAATGTTAAAGAAATTACATAACTGTGCGTCACCCTGTCTAAAATCTTTTTTAACATCAAAAGGGTGGGATAGTTCACCACCGACCTTAATGGAGCAGCGAGAATTCTCCATAGTCATCATGCACAGTCTGACAAGGCTCTGTATAACTGATTTCGCGCTTCTCGTGCTCCTTCCTTTTTCTTCTCAGAAGCGCATACTCCTCCCTCCTTTTCTGTTAATAGAGCTCGCGGACAGCTCTCGTCCGTCAATGCAGTGTAGCCATGTGAGCATTCTGTTTCTCTACATGGGCCTGTCTGCACTTGACATCGAACCAGGGGTTTCCCGAAGGTGGTGGCTTGAAACCAAGTACATTTGAGGTGGCCTCTCTGATGGCGTTCTGACAAACGATGCCATTGCTGCTCTATGGCTTGTGCAGAATGCATCGGGACTTGAGAGAGCTTGAGGGAGACTTGACCGGCGAAGATCTTGGCGGTCTCCTGCGATTGCAGCTTTCCGACGTTAAGTATTGGTGTTCATACTCGACTCCGTTGATTGTGAGAAATTCTCATCCGTACCTTGGCTGCAACAAGGTAATGATCCGAGTCGATGTTGGCTCCAGGGATTTTATCGCAGATTGGCTGTCCGTGCAAATGATAATATCCTTAGCGGATATTACATTGATCCTAAGCCATGCAAGGGCCTCCGATATCGCTGCTATTTCTGCTTGATTAACGTTGAGGTTAAGTTCCTTGGAGAAGACTCCACTGTATTGGGTCAGTTTCTTGGAATTCACCCCAAATCCACAGTACTGCATCCAGGTTTCTACTATATGTAATACACCCTGCACTAGATCGTTTAGAATGCTGGGAAATTTTCCTGTGGCGGCAATAGCAATGTCATCTGCATAGGCGGTCACAGCGTATCCTTCCCTTTCTAGCAACAGTAGTAGTTCATTGACCACTACGTTCCGGAGGAGAGGGTAGAGTACTCCACCCTGTGGTGTGCCTCTGCTGACCATTCTAGTTGGGAGGGCACCAGCGAAGTTGGCTTTGACGACTCTTTGAGTAAGCAGTTGTCATACCAGTTCTATCACTGATACCGTAACACCCAGATAAGACAGCGCTTTGGTGACGGCCCATGGTTCAACATTGTTGAAGGCGCCCTCAATATTGAGAGAGGCCACTAGGGTATATTCCTCGAGTTCCTGTGACCTTCTATTATGTTGACCAGTGAGTGGAGTGGAGTGCCGATTTGCCTTTGTTGTAGGAATGCTGGTTATCCGACAGCCTTCCTGAGATACGAGTATGGTTTTATCGAATATGTGCGTCTAAAATCTTCTCTAGAGTTTTTAGTAGAAAAAAAGCAAGACTTATAGGCCTCAAGTCATTTGCATACGTGTGGGAACTTTTGCCTACCTTGGGTATGAAAATGACTTTAGTTACCTTCCCCTTGCTGGGGATGTAGGATAAGGAGTGGCAACTCTTATATATTACCACAAGCCAGGGAAGGATGAGATCTGCTACTTGCTGGAGCTCCGTTGGTATGATCCCATCCGGTCCTGGAGACTTGTAAGGTCAAAGCTTACTAAAGCCCAGAGGACAATGTTGTTGTAGCAACATACTTATCATAGCGTCACATACTGGCCTTCGTTTGTTGATCGCATTTTTGGTTTTGCATTTATGTATATAAGTGTTACAGTCCATGAAGGACCAAAGCCGAGCTCCTCTCAATCACCCATGTTGTGTGTGATCTTATTTTCTCATAGGTGAAAGGGACCTACAGTTTATTGTCGGTTCCGAACGGCGAAATTCGAGAAGCTTTTCTTGACGATTATACTACAGGCAGTTTTGTCAGTACCCCGCTGAGGAGAAGCACCGTGAAAAACACGTTCGATGACATAGCTGTTGTCGGGACTCGATCCCGTGTCATCGGCGTGAGGGGCCAACACACTACCCACTGCGCCACGGCGCTCTAGTATTACGAGGAGTAATCCAACAAACACTTGAATAGTATTGGTGCCAGGACTTTGATAAAGGCTGGAATGAGCAACTTCGCATTCCAACGATTCTTTTGTCTGATGTCCTTCTTACATAAACTCTTTTACTCCAGAAAAGTCATGTGAGATTGCGATCCAAAATCTAAGGGAACAAGCTACACATGTTCGCTAATCGTTCTCGATCGCATCGGGAAGGCCTTTGATGATCAGGATGGAATCTCTTAATCGTTCAATAAGCCAATATTTGCCTAACATCTGTCCTACGGCAGGAGGGGTTGATTTGCGCGATCTGATCAATTAGGTCCTTATCAATGTTAGTAACCCTTGATGTACTGAAATTAAAATGTTCCTTTACAGTTGGTACGACAACCTTATCTGGAAGTCACCTGCAATCCGGCATTAAGAATTTGCGCACGTAACAAGGCGCAAAATAAACTTTATCCAAGTTGTTAGCTTATCCATTCACGTTAACCGATTTTTCTGCTTATCCCTTGTTGGAACTCATTCAAAATTATTGCTAACCAGCCCCTAAACGAAACGCCTCCTTTGTAGTGTCTTCTCTCCTTCAGCGTATCGCAATTACACGTAGAAGAGAAGAAACATTACGAGTATGCTCGCTACCTGACAAGGTTGCTGTTGAAAAACATATTTAAGGCGTTAACCTGATCAACAGGTCACCAGCTGACCTCCATTAATGAAATTACAACAAATTCACCACACTTTAGCGGTGGCTCGGCCATCACCGTTAATTGAATCATCAATTGCTCCTTGTGCCAAGACAGGCGAAATTAATTCGTCTTCTCAGCTTACCACGGCTATGACCACGACCTATGAACGAGCGATTATCCGTGCACCTTGCTCGAATTACAGTCGCACCCTTGGTCGATCCACCCTTGGCCAATTACAACAAATGAGTCTCGGTTGGAAGAGAGTATCGAATAGAATAATTTATTTAACCCTTTGTCTGTTTGTATCTAATCACCTAGTAATGCTTCTCGATAACCCTCAGCTTGCTGTAGGGGGAGTGGTGGTGCAAGTGCTTGCCCAGCGCTGAGTAGTATGCGACATGAGGTCCTCCGTACGTGTAGTAGTCCGAATGATGACCGTGCACACGGACTAGAGGAGCGGAGTGCACGTGCGACACCTCGTGCTGGAAATGATGGTCGACTACGGGCTTGGTGTAGTGCAGGTAGTGATGGGGTTCGTGATGCACGACCTTGGTCACGTGATGCACGGGTTCGACTTGATGGATGGCCTCGTGGTGGACGATCTTGGCTGCTGGTACTGCTACATCATGATGATGAATGTCAGCGTGATGATGGAGATCGGCATGATGATGATGCAGATCGGCATGGTGATGCAGGTCGGCATGGTGATGGAGATCGGCATGGTGTACATCGGCGGCAGTAATCGAGACGCCGTTCTCTTCGATGACAATGGCGGGCGAGTGGCTGATGTGAACGTCACTATCGGTGTGGGGCAAGAGACCACCTTCGACTGTCAAGGCGAGGGCCAGGATACAGATGAATGCCTTAAAACAAAACACAGAATTAGACGTTTCCATACTGACGAATATCCACCGCTTACCTTCATTATTAGGGATTACCGGCTTAGGCAAAAGTTTAAAAATCTACGAGGAACTTGAAGACTGACTTCTTGTGTTACTGAGCAAGCACGACTGATGTCCGTTACATCGATGCGTGGCGCTTTTATACAATCACTTAATCGATTGTCAAAACAATTGCATGACGATCGTAGCTGTTATAAACGCATTTTCGCAACCAGCGCCAAGTGTCGACGATCGCGTAAACCACAAATCATCCAACAGCTGGCCGGTGGTAGGCGCGAAAGTAAGAGAATTTCGAATTCAAATTTCCATTGCAATTGTACGGCGATGACCACGATCGATTGGAGAATGACAATCGATCGTCCGCCCTCTGAATGGTCGATTATGCAATGGCGATTGGGGGAAAAGTCGGAAGTTTTGTTGCGATTAGGTGATCCGAGTGCGAGAGCTTATTGCTCATGCGTGCATTGGAAGCTTATTGCTCATCTAAGACCGTATGAGGTTGCGGGTTGCCAAACGATCGTGCGTGCTAGTGGCCCCGAAATTGCCGCCAGAATGCCGTGTTACGCACACTTGGCCCTTTTGGCCGTTTTGACGGTTTCACTTTCGTTTTGTTTAATTGTCAAAGTGTAAACGTGTGTGCGCGTCGAGCACCCTAATTCTGTTAATCATTACGTAATGGAGTGCATATGACATCGTTTGTGGGATTCAATTCATTAGTATGCAAGAGCGGATAGTGGATAAATTCGCGCGAGCCGATTGTCTGAGAGGTGACGTGACGAGCCCGCTAGCACGGAGGTGTTTGATAATTGCCTTCGAGTTATAGGGCCATTGAATGGAGGCGATTCATTTGGAATTCCCGTCACGGAGTTCATTGAATTGTGAGTCATTGGGTTTACATGACCGCAGTGATAGCACTAGGTTGTTAGACATATGGTGCTTTGGCACAGTTGGTCTACTGTAGCGGCATTGTTAAGCAGCAATCAGAGCTGCTAATTAAGTAACAGAAGACGTCGGGAGTAAAGGGTGAGTTGGAGTCCTTGTTTGATTAACTGAAGGAAACAGTTCTAGATTTACTAATTGTTGATCTTTCCTGAACTAGGCGATGGTGGCCAGTATACTGTACAAAACGTTTGCACCCTGCTCGATAACAGACTTCTACCTGTTGCACTACCTTGCTGACATGATCAGAAACTTGTTGGCAGAAGGACAGGAGGACAGTTCTGGAAAATTCTGAAACATTTCTAAACTGAGCACCTGGCTTGTATCGATACCTTCTAACTTGATCAAAACGACGATCAATTAAGGGGCCAGTGACCAGATTTCTACATGCAAAGCTCTTAGCCAAGGTTGGCGTAACAACAACAAAAGGATTTACTAATTTACTAGAAAAATTGTAATCGCTTGACGGTCTTGCGCTTCTTACGCTTATTCTCTCATAATCCATTCCATTCAGGAACAAGCCGAAGATGCAGGTAAACTAGGTTCTAAGAGTGGCCCAGGACCCAAACAAATCAGTGAATTCTGTTTCCCACATTGCTTTAAAGAAATCTTGAGTTCACACACTATGTCGAGGGTAGTAATGGAATTAAGGACATCTCAAGCTCTTCTACTTCACTTCTCGTCCCATCAAAGAACGATAGTGGGCGCAGTTATATGGGGTCTCTTTCTTATGGGCTAACGATACTGAGATTCCATTCATCGGACATGATTTCCTTCGACCATATCTTACAGATGAGCTGGTGCATGTTCCCAACCGACCCATCTCGAGCTGACTTAAAGAGCTCAGTAGGCAACCCGTTTATGCCAGTAGCTTTATCAGACTTCGGTTTTGATATCGCCATCTCACCCACATCTAAGTGTAAAAGGTGGTTTTGCCTAACAGGGGTATCTTGGCCATCTTCGCCGTTATACAGTTAGCAGAAATAGTCTTTCCATATTCTCAGACTCGACCGACTGTGATCTAACTTTGGCTATGGCTTTGTAACCTTGGCACGTTCGAACGTCGTTCCTGCTATAACATCCCTCCATCTCCTCCATCGAGCGCTTCACGTGCTGTTTCTTTCTCCTTCTTAAAAGCACATGCTCCTCCCTTTTTTTCCGCTCATAGAGCTCGCGAGCAACTCTAGTTCGTCGTTGCAATGTGGCCATTATACTTGGCATTCTGATTTTTTGCATGTACCTGTCTGCACCCGTCAACCAAGGGTTTTTGCTAGGTGGTGGCTGGAAACCTAATAAATGAGAGCCAGCATCCCTGATATAGCTTTGACAACGTCTCCTTTGCTCCATTGCTATTCTATAGTTTGTGAAGCTTGCATTGGCTTTTGAGAGATCTTGGAGGAGACACGATTGGCGAAGGTTCAGGCGGGCTCTTGTGATTGCATCTTCCCGACGTCAAATTTTGCTGGTCCTACTCTACAGTGTTCGCAACGTCCGCATAGTACCTTGGCTGCAACAAAGTAATGATCTGAGTCAACATTGGCTCCTGGGAAGGCTCGGAAACCTGGAGTGTCTGGCGTCGATCGCAATATGATCGATTTGGTTAACAGATAGTTACGCAGGAGACCGCCAGGTCCCCTTACGGATAATGAGACGTGGAAATCGTGTGCTATCTATAAGCCGCGTCACATAGTCCATTAGCCTGAATTCGTTTTGGGACGTGGGGTAATGTAGGCTATGCTTTCCTACGACCCGGTTATTGATGTCCTCCTTACCCAGCTTTGCATTGAAATCTTCTAGAACAATCTTGGTCATAGCAGGGACATGAACTTATGTTCTATTTAGGAGGTCATAAAAGCCCTCTTTGACTCTGTCGTCATTTTTTTCTGTAAGAGCATGAAGGCATATGAATCTGACCTTCCCGAAGACAGCTTTGATGCGGATTGTTAGGTGGCGTTCGCTCACATGCCGGAAGCTTAGGATTTTTTGCCTAAGTCCACCTTAACAACAAATTCGCATCCAAGTAGGCATTGTTTGTTCTCCTTGTAACAGTTTCCGTAGTATATGTCACAGTTTTCCATACTCTTTTTACCCGGTCGAGCCCATCGCACTTCGATGGAAATGCTTTATAGTAGCTTAGAGCTCTTTTTAACTGTTCGGTCGCATCCGGTCTGTTAAGACACCTTACATTCCAGGTGCAGAACCGATACTCCTGTCCTCTTATACTTACTAAGGCCGTAGCTGAGCCGAGTAAACCTGTTTTTCGGCGCAGGAAACTCGCCATTCGCCCTTCCCCGTCCTTAATTTCCAGACGAAATCTCCAGATGGTACCACGAGGAAGTGGGGATTGAACTTACTAACAGTGACGCAAGGTTAGAGGCCTCGACGAGGCCTTTGTTAGTCTTTTGCCATCCAGTAGCGTTTGCTAAGCTCATTAAATTCCGATCTACTGGCGATTGCCGTAGTGCCATCTTCTTCTTCTTCTTTTGGCGCTACAGTTCATGGCGAACCTGGGCCTCCTTCAAAAAACCTCTCCAACTGGCACGGCCTTTCGCCAGCAGTCTCCAGTGAAGCACGCCTAGGTCCTCTTCCAATTGGTTGCGCCACCTTAAATTTGGCTGTCCTCGACCGCGTCGCCTCTCATGCGCTCAACATGACCTAGCCATCCTAGGCGTTGGATCCGAAGATGCCGTACTGTGTTCATGTCGCTGTACAGCCAGTACAGTTAAGCCTTCTCCTCCACTCCCCATTTATGCAGGTCGGGCCGAAAATCGCACGAAACATTTTTCCTCCTCATCCGCTTTCAATAAGGTCCATGTCTCTGCACCACAGAGCAGCACCGGGATGATAAGTGTCTTGTATATGCTCATCTTGGTTTTTCGAGAGAGGGCTCTGCTTTTCAATTGCCTACCGAGGCAAAGAAATAGAGATTGGCACTGATGTCATTTCTGCATGTCACTGCGGAGCTTAGGTAGACAAAGTCCTTGTCTCGAAATTATACCTGCCAATATGTGCGCCCTGGCCAAGACGCCGGTGGTTCGTGTCCTTTTTCGACGACCGCCAGTCCCATTTTAGCCGCTTCCGTCTCAATGCTCGTAAAGGCCTCAATGACATCTCGCTGACTTCGTGGATGGCCGACCTGGAACTCGTTTGTTTTTTCCAGGATCTGATATGGACCAGTCAGTTTATTAACGAACGGTTTCAAGCGTTCACACAGAACAGCAGAGAAGATTTTATAAGCGATGTTCAGGAGACTTATTCCTCTGTAGTTGGCGCAGACAAAAGGGTCTCCGTTCTTGTGGATCCGGCAAACGATACTAAGATTCCATTCATCGGGCATGCATTCTCCTCTGACCATATCTTACGGATGAGCTGGTGCATACTTCCAACCAGGTCATCTCCAGCTGCCTGCAGCTTTGTTGGATTTAAGCTTAGAAAAAGCATTCCTAACTTCGTCCAGGTCAGGGGGACGGAATTCTCTGCTATCATCGTCCGCTGTGAAGGCGTTATTCTGCCTGACAGCGGGATCTGTTTCGTTATCGCCGTTATACAGTCTGCAGAAGTAGTCTTTCCAGATTCTTAGTACCGACTGCGAATCCACTACTAGGTTTCCACTTTCGTCCCTGCAGGCTTCCGTTCTAGTCTTATATCCCTGGCATATTTGTTTTATTTGTTGATAAAAACTCCGAACGTTATTCCTACGATAGCATACCTTCATCTCTACGATCGCGAGCCTCTCATTCTCCCTTTTTTTTTTTGTTTTGAGAAGCTTATGCTCCTCCCTCCTCTTCTGCTCATAATGCTCACGAGCAGCTCTCGTCCTTCTATGCAGCGCCTCTTGATAGGCTTGCTGCTTTGCTGCGTGTGCCCTCCTACACTCGTCGTCAAAGCATGGGTTTGTTGTTGGTGGCGGTTTAAAACCCAGTACCTCAGAAGCAGCACTTTTTAATGCTTGTTGACAACGGGTCCATTGGTGTTGCACTGTCTGAGCAGGTGTTGGAGGGTTTTCCGAGAGCTTAAGGGAGAGGCGATTGGCATATGTTCTGGCGGCCTCTTGCGATTGTAGCATTGCGACGTTGTATGCCGCTGGCCTTATTCGATTTTTCTGGGACAGGCATATTCGAGGTCACAACCTGGCTGCCACAAGATAGTAGTCCGAGTCGAGTTGGCTCCTCTAAAAGTTCGCACATCCAGAATGTCGGATACGTGCCTGCCATCAATCACAATGTGGTCAATCTGGTTGATGGTTGGTTGATCCGAAGATCGCCAAGCCCTTTTGTGGATGTTGAGATGTGGGAAACGCGTGCTAGTAACTAGAAGATTTCGCCCCGTTGCGAAGGCTATCAGCCTAAATCCATTTTCGGATGTGGTGTTGTGTAGACTGTGCTTGCCAATAACCCTATTAAAGGCGACTTCCGTGCCCAGTTTCGCCTTAAAGTCTCCAAGTACGATTTTAGCATCGTAACTGGTACATTGGGCATTAGGCTATCAGCCTAAATCCATTTTCGGATGTGGTGTTGTGTAGACTGTGCTTGCCAATAACCCTATTAAAGGCGACTTCCGTGCCCAGTTTCGCCTTAAAGTCTCCAAGTACGATTTTAGCATCGTAACTGGTACATTGGGCATATGTCCTATCTTGTAGGTCGTAGAAGTCGTCTTTTGCAGCGTCATCCTTGTCCTCGGTAGGGGCGTGAGCGCAAATTAGTCTGATGTGTGCGAATTTAGCCTTGATGCCGATTGTTAGGAGGCGTTCGCTTACATGCCTGAAGCTCAAGACTTTTTGCCTAAGTCTACCTCTAATAACAAATCCACATCCGAATAAGCGTTGTCTTCTCACTTTGTAGCAGTCGCCGTAGTAGATATTACAGTTTCTCGTCCTCTTTTTGCCTGGTCCATCCCATGGCACTTCCTGGATTGCGGTAATATCTGCATTATAACAGTCTAGGGCCACCGCAAGTTGTTCGGCTGCACGTGGTCTGTTGAGGGACCTTACATTCCACGTTCCTTTGATTGTTTCCTGGGTCGCCATCGGTTAATCGGTTAATTCGTCCGTTTTTTTTTGTATCTGAGGCTTTTTTCGGGTTTTTTGGCTTGTTGGTTTTTTCCAGGAAGGAAACACGTTATTCGCCCTTTTTGGTTCGCGATTTCAAAATAGAAATCTCCAGGTGGCACCACGAGGAGGTGGATATATGGCTTACTAACAGAGCTGCTAGATGTTTGGCTGCAGTGGCTTCTGCTCGCTATTTTACGGGCCAGCGCATGTCGGATATGTTACCCCTACGAGGCCCTTGTTAGTCGTTTACCACCCTCGCCATCTATCCTTCGATTATTTTTGAACTCACACCTTTTGGTGTGTTACAGTAACACACTTATCATTTGCAGTGATCGAGAACGGCATATTGCTAGATTAGTGGAATGAATTAGCTGCAGTATATGTAAACTCATTTCGAAGAGAGTACCCAAGGCTAAATGCTTAAAAAGCACCTATCGTTGTCCTCGAAGATCGCCGGTTAACGTTCACCTTTTATTACCTTCCCTTATCCAACAGCAGTAGTAAATTAAACCTGTCGCCGCCAAACATATTTTCCAAAACAATCTTATCCTCTCTGATTTGAAGTTTTATATAAGAGGGTACGTCCAAACGCCCCCATCGCGATAATCTGTGCAAAGGTACACCTTGATAACGAGGGCCATCGATAACAATAAATTTAAAAAACTCTTCCATTTCCCCACACAATACACGTGTTGGTAACTTACGTGCAATTCGCGTCATTCTGGCCTCGGCAATTCCCAATCGTTCATCGATGTCTACATATCTGTATGTATGTATGTATGTTGGCGTTACAGTCCATGAAGAACCTGAGCCGAGCTTCTCTCAATCACCCATGTTGTGTGTGATTTAATTTTCCCATAGGTGAAAGGGACCTACAGTTTATTGCCGGTTCCGAACGGCGAAGTTCGAGAAGCTTTTCATGACAATTTTACTACAGGGGGTTTTGTCAGAACCCCGCTGAGGAGAAACACCGTGAAAAACACGTTCGATGACATGGCTGTATCGGGATTCGATCCCGAGTCATCGGCGTCAGAGGCCAACACACTACCCATATCTACATATCTGCTGATCGCAAAATGATGTCCCTCGGTTCCCCACTTGAAGTAATTGTTGATGAAATCCAAATGATCCAAGGTACGCCGATAGCGGGCGGCTAATCAGCTAGTTTCTGGAGCAACTAAAAGGGTGTGGTGTGGTCTGAAGTGACAAACACCTTCACCGTGAATAGTGGAAGGCCTGCCTTGGTCCAGTTTTGACGTCAAAGCGGTTATGAGGTTCTCGTGGGCTAGTTGGAGTCGTTGAGTTATCAGGAGTGCCCTTGACCCCTTTTTTTCTATTTTTTGACTTAACGATTCATACAATTATCGTAGGCGTTTGATGTGATAACAGAGGCACGTCGCGTCTTATCGGCGGTATCAATGAAAAGAGCTGTTTTTAGTTTTCAGTTTACAGCGACCATGATGATAGTTGACTGGAAGATTGGCAAAGAAAAAGAAAATAGCATGATAGAAGACCATTTTCCAACCCTTCTGATAAGGCTACAAATGGATTCTTGTCGAAAGGCTTGTCGTAAGCACGGAATAGTTTTCGTGGTTCAGCGCCTTTAGTGCCACACCACCGATAGCCCGGATCTTCTTCCTCTTTGAATAACACCGTCCCGTCTTCGAGGCTGCTAATTAGCCTACGTGCACCACACACCTTATCGCCAGGGTCTATGCTGCACCAATTTTCCGCGCATCACCATTATACCACCTCTAATAAAGTAGATTTGCGCTACTGTAGCAGTCGGCAGTCAGCTACGTCTGTCGAATTACCACCGTAATTGTGTGCTTATGCCTGCGCCTGCGTACCCTATTAAGTCATCCGTTGATTTGGTGTAAGACTAATTTCAAAATCTGCATAATGTGCAATTTACGGCACTCATCTCGAGCGCTTCCGAGCGCACTTCACCTCCCTTCCAGAGGGTTTTTCGTGCGCAGTATGCTGCGGACTCCACTCGACTGTCAAGTGTGTTATGTGGCCGCTGCATTATACCAACATTTACCCACGAAAGGCAAATGAGCCCACAAGCGAGTCTGTCAGCGATTCACAGAATCGTCCGGACCGCGTCATGATTTGCGTCTTCAACCTGAAGACGATTACTGCTTGTACTCAACCGGCAAGCATTCTCTCTTTCGATGGACTCCCGCAGACCGCCCCCAAGTAAGACAAAAACAAAACAAGTTCCAAGATACGTACATACATATATGTAGTGTCGGCGTCGTCACAGTCATCGCTGATGGAAACAATCGACGTAACAAACAAAAACGCAGACCATACAGCCGTACAAAGCAAAGTGCATCTCTCGAGACCATGTCAAGATCGAAAACAAATAGACTTGACTCTGGTGCACCATCATCATCATTATCATCACCGTAGTCGTCGTCGTCGTCGAAGGATGATCCCAGATGGGCACGTACATACATAGGTAACACGTCTTCAGAGTGGATTTCAAACGAATTAGTGTCGTGTCGTTTGCGTTTGTGTCCGCGTTCTTGGTGGTCGCTCGGAAACGCATCCCGCGAAACAGTACCATTAAAAGTATTCCATCATGTGTCCAGGTGCAATGATAGATAGAGATACGTAACGCAGGTAGATATGAACGATATTTCTCATTCGAGTGTTGATGTTAATTCGAATTGGAGCGGTGCAGTGTGGCGTAGGATGGTAGCCTCATCGACCATTGACCACTGACCACTGACCACTAACCACTATTGTTCGTTTTGTTGACTGATGTTCATTGTGCGCGGTGGCAATAAAAAAATAATGTTGACGATCCTATTAAGTGGAAATCCCTAATGAGGACACACGCGACGCCAGACTATCTACACTTGTACGACTGGACACGACTGGTGTATGAAGCCAAAAACAGATGGATGGTGGTGTCAGAGGCTCTGGTAGCGTGATCATTTTCCAAATCCCGATGGTGTGGTGTTTATTCAATTAGTTAAGACCATCATACCTTGAGTAACAATTTTCCGATCGCTAATCATCCCGACAGACGTTTGTTGTGACGATCTGGATGAATGGGCGTGTTATTCTGGAACCCAAAGGGTTGCTGGTCGCCACGTCATGTGTGGGATCACGAATTTTGCTTTTGTTGAACTCTGATTGTGACGTTTGTCACGAGAATTAGACTGGGTTCATGACCGACTGTTCTTTTTCCTCTTAGGTAGCGCTACAGTCCGCTGAGAATCTGGGCCTCAAACAACAAGTTCCTCTATCTAGCACGGTCCTTTTCCAGCTCTTTCTATCGACGAAATCTCAGTTGGTTAAGGTCCCCTTCCACCTGTGTGCGCCACCTTAGATTCGGTCGTGCTCTGCTGCCTCGTCCCACGGGGTTGGACTTGAAGACTCTTTGGGCACGAGCTGAGTTGTCCATTCGCTCTACATGGCCTAGACAACTTAGACGTTGTATACGAAGACGTCGTACTAGGCCGATGTTGCTGTACAGCCCGTAAGGTTCGTCGTTGTGTCTTCTCCTCCACCCTCCGTTTATATAAACGGGATCATAGATTCAACGGATTCATAGATTCTCGAAACGACGAAGGGCCTCCTCATCCACTTTCGTTAAAGTTCAAGCCTCTGCGCCATAGAGGAGGCTGATTAAGATTTTGTATAACGCAATCATTCGAGAGAGGGCACCACTTCTCAGTTGCCCCTTGAGCCCAAAGAAGGTGCGGTTGACAAGAGTAAATCTGCGTTTGATCTCAGCGCTGATACTGTTGTCGCTGGTTACTGGTGAGCCGAAGTAGACGAAGTCCTTGAGTCAGATAGTTAGTTATCAGATCAGCAATCCATGGAGGGTCTGAGCCTGAGCTATAGCTGCCCTCCATCCTTGATAGTCCCGCGCATGCAATTTCCTGTTATCACGACTAAGTTGTCTTACAACCGCGATAAAAGACCAAGACCAAGTACTTTATACCGGAGGTTCGGCCTTCCACTTCCACCCTCTTAGTTTCATCTTTCTCACAGAATCAAATATCCAATAATCAGCTCCGCCGTCCTGCTTATCGTCCAGCTTTCTTATAAAGCATGACTTTGGATCTTCGAGTGAGTAGTTCTGACACAAGTTGTTTGGACAAACCGAAGTAGCAGCGGTTGCCAAGGGCGATTCTATGCCGGATCTCCACTGTAGTGTGGTTTGTGGAGTTTACGTTTACCCCGAGGAAGACAAACTCCTTAACCACCTCAAAAATATAGCTGTGAACCGCTATATCTTTACCTAGGTGGTGAGCGACGTCCTCATTGACTTAAAGACCAACCCGTTTCACCTGTTCCTCCATTGCCGTGATAGCTTCTACAACGTCACGCCGAGACCGCGCCATGATGCCAATATCGTCAGACTTGTACAAGATAGTGCCTTCCCTGTTGAGGGCTGCCCGTCGCACTATCTGTTCCATCACCAAATTGGAGAAGTCACACAACAGTGCGTCTCCTTGCCGAAATCCGGTGCATGCTTTAAACGGTTCAGAGGTCCTAAAGGCGAACTGCACGGTGCAACGCGTATATTTAACGTGGCGCGACACAGCCGGATCAGTTTTCCTGGGATCCTGAATTCGGCGGGCCGGATACCGTCTTGCTACCTGTCGATTAATGCGGTTGAAAAGGGTTTAAGAAGTTCACACAATACGCTGGACAGGATCTTGTATGCGAAATTGAGAGTGTTCCTTCGTTCTCAGCATCGACTCGGACTCTACTACTAGTGGTCCGTCTACATACCTACATGCTTCCGCTCTGGCCTTATAGCCCTGGCAGGTTTGTTTCACTTTTTCGTACAACTTGCGAGCGTCATTCCTCTCCATCTCCTCGATCTCACGCCTCTCATGCTCTCTTTTTTTTTCTTAAAAGTGTGTGCTCTTCTCTCCTTATCTGCTCGTAATCTTCACGAGCGGCTCTCGTCCTTCTATGTAGCATGTCTTTGTAGGCGCCTTGCTTTGCAAAGTGTGCTTTCCCGCATTGCTCATCAAACCAGGGGTTTCTAGCTGCCGGTGGTGGAAGCCCAGTATTCAGAGACAGCGTCTCTGATGGCAAGTTGGCAATACTGTTGATCTGTGGATTGTACCGATATCATCGGATTTTGCGAGTGATCAAGGGAAAATCGAACGGCAAAGACCCTACCGATCTCCTGCGATAGTAGCTTTCCGACGTTAAACTTTCGTTGTCCAGCTCGACTCCGTGGCATCCTTGATATCCTTTTCTTACCTTGGCTACAACTTGGTAGTGATCCGAGTCAAAATTGGCTCCTCTGATGGTTCGTACATTTGGCTCAATTTGGTTGGTGGTCTACTGATCAGGCGATTGCCAGGTTCCTTTGTGACTGTTGAGATGTATGTATGTATGTTGGCGTTACAGTCCGTGAAGAACCTGAGCCGAGCTTCTCTCAATCACCCATGTTGTGTGTGAAAGGGACCTAAAGTTTATTGCCGGTTCCGAACGGCGAATTTCGAGAAGCTTTTCATGACAATTTTGCTACAGGGGGTTTTGTCAGAACCCCGCGGAGGAGAAACACCGTGAAAAACACGTTCGATGACATGGCTGTGTCGGGATTCGATCCCGAGTCATCGGCGTCAGAGGCCAACACACTACCCACTGCGCCACGGTGCTCTCGCGCGCGCCACCTTAGGCCGTGCTCTGTTTTTACGTCCCTCGGGGTTGGATTCAAAGACTCTACGGGCTGCAGCTGTGGTGTCCATTCGCTCTACATGGCCTAGCCATCCTAGGCGTTGGATCCGTAGATGCCTGACTAGACTCATGTCGCTGTACAACCCGTACAGTTCGTGATTGAATCTTCTCCTCCAACCCCCCTCTGTGTTTATAGAACCGGAAATCCCACGCAGAATCTTTCTCTTGAGGCGACCATTGATTTCCTCATCCGCTTTAGATAAAATCCATGATTTTGCGCCGTATAAGGTCAACTTGGTCGAGCGAGAGAGGGCGCTACTTCTCAGTTGCCTCTTGAGCCCAAAGAAGCAGCGGTTGGCAAGAGTAATTCTGCGCTTGATTTCGAAACTGGTGTCGTTGTTCCAAGTCACTGCGGAGCCGAGGTAAATGAAGTCCTTAACTACCTAAAACTTATATCTGCCAATATGTATGCACGTTCTGTCCAAGACGTCGGTGGTCGATGACAGCAGATATTTAGTCTTGCCCTCATTAACTGCCAAACCAATTTTCGCCGCCTCCATCTCAATACTCGCAAGCGCCTCATTGACATCCCGCTGTGATCTACCTATTATGTCAATATCGTCGGCGTATGCAAGGAGTTGCGAGGATTTGGAATAGATTGTGCCTCTTGTATTCGCCAGTGAAGTTGAAGAAATCACACGACAGCGCATCGCCCTGTCTAAATCCTTTTTTGACTTCGAAGCTAACGGTCAGCTCTGCACCGATTCAGATGGAGCAGCGAGCGTTTTCCAGAGTCATCCTGCAGAGTCTGACGAGCTTAGCAGGGATATCAAAAGTAAACATGGCGTTATATAGCTCGTCTCTAATTACGCTGTCGTATGCGGCTTTGAAGTCGACGAATAGATGGTGAGTGTCGACTTGAAATTCATTGGTTTTCTCCAGGATCTGCCGTAGTGTGAAGATTTGATCGATGGAGGCCTTCCCTGGCCTGAAGCCACACTGATAAGGACCTTTCAGCTTATTTACGAATGGCTTCGGGCGTTCACACATGCGACATTAAGGAGACTTATTCCTCTGTAGTTGGCGCAGTCCAAGGGGTCTCCTTTTTTGTGGATCGGGCAAACAATGCTGAGACTCCAGCTTTGAAGAGCCTAATAGACATTCATCTGCGCCAGCAGCTTTATTCGACTTGAGTTTCGACATGGCAATCTCAACTTCGTCGAGGTCAGGGAGACGGCTTTCTCTGCGATTTTCGTCGTTAAGAAATGGATCATTCTGCCTGACGGCGGTATGTTGGCTGTCACCGCCGTTATACAGTCTGCAGAAGTGGTTTTTCCAAATTCCCAACATCGACTGCGATTCTACTACAAGGCGTCCGTTCTCATCCTTACAGGCTTCCGCTCGGGCTTTATAGCCTTGAGACATTCGTTTTATCCGTTGATAAAATCCTCGAACGTCGTGCCTGCGATAGCACCTCTCCAAGTTTTCAATCGCCCGCTTCTCGTGTTCTTTCTTTTTTCTCTTGAGAAGCTTATGTTCCTCCCTTCTTTTAAGCTCGTAGAGCTCACGAGCCGCTCTTGTTTTTTTGTGTAGTGAGGCTTTGTATGCCTCCTGCTTTTCCGCATGAATCCTTCTACACTCGTCATCGAACCAGGTGTTTCGTCGTGGTGGAGCTTTAAGACCCAGCACTTCCGTTGCTGTGCTCTTCAGGGCTTGCTTGCACAGGCTCCATTGTTGCACTACTGACTGAGTCGAGGATTGAGGTGTATCGGAGAGCACGGCGGTGTTCATGTTATGCGTTGACGTATCTTGGCTACTACAAAATAGTGGTCTAAGTCGATGTTCGCCCCTCGGAAAGTGCGAACATCAAGAATAGTGGAGGAGTGTCTGACGTCAATCGCGATGTGATCAATCTGGTTGGTGACTGATTGATCTGGCGACCGCCAGGTAGGTGCCTTTGTGTATATCGAGGTGGGGAAATCGTGTTCTGGCTAAAAGAAGATTTCGCCCCGTGGCAAGTTCGATCAGCCTGTGTCCGTTATCGGATATGGTGTCATGTAGGCTGTGTTCGTCGATGACCCGTTCAAAAATGCTTTCTTTACCCAGCTTAGCGTTAAGATCTCCTAGTATGATTTTGGTATCATAGCTGGGGAATTTAGTATATGTTCTGTCAAGGAGATCAAAGAAATCTTCTTTGATGTAGTCATCGTTGTCTTCCGTGGAGGCATGGACGCATATGATGCTGATGTTACAGAAATTTGCCTTGATGCGGATCGTTATGAGGCGTTCACTCACATACTGGAAACTTAGGACTTTATGTCTTAGTCCACCTCTAACAACAAATCCGCATCCAAATAGTCTCTGTCCTCTCTCCCTACAGCAGTCACCGTAGTAAATATCGCAGTTTTTCATCCGTTTTTTACTCGGTCCATTCCATCGCATTTCCTGGATTGCGGTTATGTCCGCTTTATAGCGATCTAGGGCGTCCGCAAGTTGTTCGGCCGCACGTGGTCTGTTTAGGGACCTAACATTCCACGTACAGAACCGAAGGTCCTTGTTTGTTTTTTGTCTTATTATAGGGCCGTCAACATAGGCCAGTTCCGTTTTTCTATCCGAGGCTGTTTCTTGCTTCTGAGCAATCAGTGGGCTTACAGTTATGGTTTGCTAGACCATAGTCCAACCGTCACTAATCCTGTTTGGTGGCGCAGGATACTCGCCATTCGGCCTCTTCCGTCAGTAATTTCCCTTGTATGGAAATTTCCAGATGGCACCACGAGGAGGTGGAAGTAGGACCTGACTAGCAGAGCTGCAAGATGTTCGGCTGCAGAAGCTCTTACTCGCTTTTTGTCGGTCCAGCATCCGTCGGCAGATGCTACCCCTACGAGGCCTTTGCTAGTCCTTTACCATCCACCAAAATAAATAAATTATTATTCCAGGTGCAGATTCGCAAAACATTTAGTCGTAGTCCGAGGCTTGTGGGTGCTCTGCAACAATTTATTTTTTCCGTGATATGGATGTTAGTCCCAAGCACAAGCACCAACCCCTTGACGGCTAAGTTCCCCTTTCCCCGGAAACAAGGAAGTCAGGTCGCCGCACACATTGGTTCACTACCTGGCGGAAGCCAGGGCAGCTATCAAGGGGAGGCCACGCGGAGGCTGTATATCAACTTGAGCTGAGCAGGGACAGAGATCGAAGCTGACGAACTGATAGAGAATCCCTCTTCTAATGGTTTCCAGGTTGATCATGCTATCGGATAGCTTTTCAGTATATAGAAATCACCTTATGCCGCCTTCCTATTTATGTACTTCTCAATCCGAAAATAGTTGAACAGGAAGCATGAGAGTAGAGGTCAAACTGTCACAACACAGATAACAGGGTGGTGAACAACATGTGGGCAACGTCTCCTTTTCATTTTGACGAATTCTTGATAAGCAGCGCAAACACTTGAGGAACTGATAACTGACAACGCCCAATTCGCACAAAACAGATATACTATTGGGCCAGAGAACTTCAATGAAAGACAAAGATAACAATAAACAGAAAGCCTTGATGGCACGCGTGTAGAAATGTCTGTTTATAGGAACCTGTTAAATGCAGACGAGCATCTAAGGCCAAGGTCATGACTAAAACATAGACAATATTTTGGTGTTCACGATCACAGCAGCCGAAAATAGGTGATAATGCTTCTAGTGAAGTAGATTTGCAGATTAATAAATCCATAAGTCGGGTGATATGTCGATTCTTATAGTAATCGGACGAGGAGATTCTCTACAACCTTAACAAAGTTGGGAATGTCTCTCGTGGGATCTGAGACTATCTCCTCAGGAGTCATAATTTAATTGAGAAGGCTACGCTTTCTAAGATGGCAAAAGTCCGTATGTGCCCTGCATTTTCTTCGTCCTCAAGGCAGAGTCGACACTTATTTCCAGACAGGAGCTTAATTTTGTTGAGATGATACATATCTTAGGCCACGCAGTGTCCCGTAAGGTAGCCGACAAGTCTTCTGATATCGACTCTATTAAGTTTAAGGATACTAATAGAGGGCTTGTTCAGGGGCCGTATAAGTCTTTTCGGTGTTCATAAGCGCTGTTACAAAACGACAGGTGTCGCGATTTTCCCCACTTGTCTAGGAAAAAGCTGATCTTAGACTTGGGAATGCCGCAGAAAGCTTTGGCACTATTCGCTAAAACTTCTCGTAACGAGCTAATCGGCGATTTCATTGCCCTTAATGTCCTAGTGCCCTGGCACCCAACAGAGTTTGACCTTATTTTTTTTTTTTTGGCTAGGTCCTGTAGGACGAGTTCAACGCTTTGAGCGCTGCTTGACTATACTCTCTATACTATACTCAGAGAGTATAGTTACACATCTTGTGCCAGTCTCTAGATAGGTTGACGCACATCAGAATGGTGTATACTTCGGCTTGGAAGATATTAGGACTCATTCCTAGAGCCCCCGAAATTTTCTGATCTGGTCCAAAGACGCCAGCGTCAACGCCGGAGACATCTGTGTGCCATCTAATGCCCTTGACATTGAGCGAGGGATCGCCGCTCTGCCAAGCTCTGCGGTTTGGGAACAATATCTCAAATCGCTTGCCAAAAGTGAGCGTGTGTGTAATGCTTGTCCGAAACCGTGGTAATCATATGCAACTCAGGAAGATGTTCCCAAATGGACATGTGACCCAATGGTCCACGTGGTAGGCCTGCGCTTCTTGGCCGGCTAGGTAATGTCAAGGCACATTTAACTATTACTGTTTTTAGTTCAACTTTTGTCCACCATACTGCAAACGCGTAAGTGATGATAGGTCTTACTATCGTGATAAGAGGCTGTGGCTGTGGTACAGTGGTTAACATCATCAACCGCCGAGCGGAAGGTCTATAGTTCAAATTCGCTTCGTAGCGAAGTAAAAGTAATTCCTATAAGGACAAAAAGTATGCAATGCAGTTGTGAATGGAAAGGGACCAGACGTACTGCTGCAGGCATAACACTCACAGTATATGGTCAACTGATATTCATCCTCTGCGTATGCAATACTAAAGTGCTCGAACGAATTACTACGGACTATAACCAACCGGGAATTGGTCGGCTCTCGTCCTTTCTAGGACATCCACCCCTGAGAGTAGTGACTCAAACCACTGCACTCCGTTCAGGTTGTGTGTCTAAAACACATCATAAGAGAATATAAAAAAAACCTCTTGAACCTGCGCGAGTCTCTAAACAAAAAAAAAAAACAAAAAATAACCAATGGATCACCTTAGGTTTAAATCCCCAGGTTTTACCCTAAGTGCGTCGACAGGTCCGCAGTGGCTTAGTCACCTTTGTGAGTTTGTTTTTGATGTTGGGGTTCCAGTCAAGTTTGCGATGCGGGTCAATACCTAGATACTTCTTTTGAAAATCCTATATTTGTGCCACTTAGAGCAAGGTTGTATCTTTCTCTCTTTGTAAACTGGACTAGGATTCTCTTATTTGGGTTTATCCATAAGCCTTTTCTGCCAAACCAATCAGAGATTTTCCTTCTGCCTGTAAAAATAACTACTAGCTCATCGGCGTATCCGGTGACTTCGTCGCCGAGAATGGCTAGCTTGTGGAGTAGGTCGACGGTGAGTATTGACCAGAGAAGGGGTGAAAGGACTCTTCCTTGTGGACACTCCTTAGCCGCCGATACTGTCACCGGATGTGACCGATATAATACGGCTATTTAGCATCACCCTAATCCTATGATTAGGAGGATCGTCTACACCTGCGCAGGATAGAATGATGATCGAGTCATAGTCAGTATTGTCAGTATTGTCAAAAGCATGTTACAAGTAGACCGTCCTTTGCGTTATGCATATTGGGTTAGATGCAGTAGTATCTGATTCTCTGGTACATTTCTAATATGGTGCTCTGTCAGGATAGGATTTAGATTGTTCACTTGGTTTCAATCTTGGGAATGAAGGGAAGATTGACTTCTCTCCAGATTTGAGGCATGTGGTCCAAGTTGAAACAGGACCTAAAAAGAAATATTGGGGGTGGCCATGGTGCAGTGGTAAACATCAACGACTTTCGAATGGAAGGTCCGTATTGCAAAGTATGCAGAAATGCAACTCCTGTACGGAAAAATTGTGGAACACAGCTATTGTGAATAGGAAGTGATCAGAAATACTGATGAAGGCATAACACTCATAGTATATGGTCACTTCAAACTCATAGTCTGTGTGTGCAATTCTAATAAAACACCATAATGGTATGGAACATTCGCTGCGAACTGCAACCAACATGAATATTCAGTCGAGTTCCTCTCCTCATATCTAGGACAACCACCCCTAGAGAGTAGTGAACGAACACCTACGACCCAAACCATCTGCACTCCGCCCAGGTTGTGTGATAAACATTATAAAAGTACGACTCTTGAACCTGTGGGAGCTAGAAAAGAAAAGACAAAAAAAGGACCATCTAGACCATCTTTACCTGGAGCTTTATAATGTTTAAAAGAACCAATTGCCCATTTAACTCTATCAGGGCTGAAAGCTACTTGTTCTACTACCCATGTTATTTGTGACGCTCGTTTGTTCGTCAAAAGGCATTCGTTGGGGAGTACAACCAGACAAGTGTACCTCAAGCAAGGTCTCCAGGGTTTCCTGCGATTGACAGTAAGGGAACCGTCTGATTTGCAAAGCAGTCCGAGTCCATATGTATGCTCCTAGGACATCACATTATAAAGTCGGGCCGCAGTTGGTAGCGAATCTATGTTCTCGCAGTGTTTCCTCAAAGACAATCTCTTGAAATTTCTTAGTTCGAGGTTCTATTTCGTCAGAGCGATCTATAACCTGTCCAACCATCCGTTCGTTTGGCTCTGTTAAACATAGATCTCACCTATTTCGTTAGAGACCCAAGCTATGCATTCCCCTAAGGTACACACCGCTTGTGTGTATTTATCTTAGGTGTACAGCTGTGTCTAAAAGATGAGATGAGTGCTTCATTGAGTTGATATGCTGCAAAGCATATATTCTTTAGCAGCAAGTTGAGCTTGGAAAACAAGGTTGATATCTAAGCTCGGCTTCCCGAGCCTCATTAGTGATTTTAAATCTGATATGTTGGTGATCAGATAGTGAGGCCTCCTAGGAGACATGCCAGACACGAATTGTATTTGAGACAAAGAGGCTAGAGATTGTAGAGTCAAGTACCTCTACTCTAAATTAATTTATAAAGGTAGGTTTGTTGCCTCTATTGGCAACGGTGAGATTGCTTCTGAGTAAACGTGACGTGTCACTGCTGCCCCAGCGCAGCAGCAGCTGCTTTTATGCAGCGAGGCCTGCATCCTGCTTCGCTGTGTGAATCCTCCTGCACTCGTCATCGAACCAGATGTTTCTTCGTGGTGGAGTCTTGAAACCCAAAACTTCGGATGCAGAGCTTTTCAGGGCTTGTTTACAAAGGTTCCACTGCTCTTCTATTGAGGGTTGAGGTTTATTGGAGAGCTTAAGGGAGACGCGATCGGTAAAAGCACGAGCGGTTTCTGGCGATGGTAGCTTGCCGACGTCATAACTTTGTATTCTTACTCTACTCCGCTGCGTTCGTGATATCCGTAGGCGCATCTTGGCTGCTACAAGATAGTCGTCCGAGTCGATGTTGGCTCCTCGGAAGGCTTGACCATCAAGAATATGTAATGGAGGAGTGTCTAACATCGATCGCGATGTGATCAATCTGGTTAGTGATTGATTGATCTGGCGACCGCCAGGTGCCTTTGTGTATATCGAGGTGCGGGAAGCTCGTACTGGCTAGAAGGAGATTTCGCCCCGTAGCAAGATCAATCAACCTGTGTCCGTTATCGGATGTGGTGTCGTGTAGGCTATATTTGCCGAGGACTCGCTCAAAGGTGCTTCCCTTACCCAGCTTAGTATTGAAGTCTCCCAATGCAATTTCGATGCCATAGCTGGGTCACTGGGCATACGTTCTGTCTAGGAGATCGTAGAACTCATCTTTGGCGGAGTCACCCTTGTCTTCCACCCTTGTTCGGCTTCACGTGGCCTGTTTAGGGAACTAACATTCCACGTACAAAGCCGAAGATGATTGTCCTTTTTTCGTTTTTTGCAAGGGTCATCAACATAAATCCGGGCTTGTGGTTGTTTCGGAGTTAGTGGTTTTTTTACGGCTACGGCTTACTAGGCTGAGGCCCCTTCCCCGTCTGCAATTTCCATAGGAAATCTCCAGATGGCACCATGAGGAGATGGAAATGGGACTTACTAACTGCTAATGCGGTGGCTCTTCTCACTTTCTAGCAGGCCAGCATCTGTCGGATAGATGCTACCCCTACGAGGGCTTTGTTAGTCCTTTGCCATCCCTGATTTTTTTAGTATTAATAAAATAAAAGGAACGTTTGGGGTCAGAGATGATATCCGATTGCATATGGTTAATAAATCTGAGGTAAAGAAACTCACAGCATTCGAAAAACGGATTGTATGCAAGGAGGTAATTAGAAAGTTTGAAATCAGAGCGAGACTCAAGGTAGATACGTAGATAGAGGTTGTACAGAAGGCGCCGCAGGAGGCTGTGTGTCAACTTGACTCGGGCACTGAAGCAGGGATGATTGCTGGCGTCTCGCCATGCTGAGTGTAATCAGTAACTTTGCTCTACATCCCCAAGCACTACCCTCTACACACCAAAAGACATTGGATTTATGAAATTTCATATTCCAAAATAAAAGCCCAAAAAACCACGACGAACATCAAACAGGCTTCCGAATAATAAGTGAAACAAATCTGTTCGTCATTTCAAAATAACGAATTAGTGGAACAAAAGACTCATGTCAACAAGTAGCCTAAGACCATAAATCACATCTCGTCTAAGGGCTAAATTCACAACGGCCACTAAAAATAGACTTCAATCTTCTCAGCCATAACGTGGATGATTAACTCCATATGCAAATAGGTTTGAAGACACGCTGGATCGCGAAGAAAAAAGTCCTTTGGAAGTCAATGGTACCGCCGCATAGAGGTCAATATCCGATACTTGATGCTCAGTACCTATAGTGCCTATACTTGAGAGGTAGGCAATTCTGATCCCCCTGAGGCACGAAGCAAATTCCATTGTTTTTTGCTATTTGAAACAATTTAAAAAGTCAAGTCACTGGCCCAAATACTTTACACCTTACTCCGCCGACAAATTCCGACATCCTCCATCGCCACCGCCATTATTACCATCATCATCATCATCGTTGTCGTGACTTGAAAGAGATCCGATCCGATCATCTTTCATGTGCCGTCTATTACCGTTGTGATTAATGGAAAACACGCGCAACACTGCCTCCAAAAAATTTTACAAATTTCTCTCCCGCCTTTTCTGTTTTATTTTTGTTTGGTCTTAGATGGTGTCCACCTTAATGATCGGAACTCTATGGCAAATGAATTCTGTTTATATAGTGTTTTCCAAAAAAAAAACAATAACGTCATTCCGCCACCACCACACCAAAAGCCAACAAAATGTGAGCAGGGCAGCACTACTTAGCCTCCGGGCATACGATGGCCAGGAACGAACAAGTAGAGTTTGGCAGAGCCAGAGTTCAAAGACATACGCACACATTCCAGATTCCCTTAGGCCGGGTACGCTGGTATGCCCCCTGACAGTGATCATCGTCATCCAGCAGCACCATCATTATCATCATCGCTGTTGTGGTCATAGGCGGCGGCACAAGTTGAAGAAAAATAAGTAGAGGAAATGGTATAGTCAGAGGCAGCTTCATGCTGCCACCGGCAACTTTGGCTACATTGTCAAATTGCTGCCCACAATGTGTACATCGGACGTTGCAGCCAACCACACGGACGCTTCTGTAATATGACGCTCGTAATGAATATAACCGGGCTATTGATAGTCCATCTCAATATCATCATACCGCTCGACGGCTGTACAAATGGTAACGCAAACACGTAGGTGCGTTGGGTGTACGAGTAGGAAGGAAGAAAATTTGCGTGCCGCCTCATCGATAACAACTCGACCGAAAGTCCTCCGCAAAATGTGTAATTTGCTAAATTACGGCATACGTTGCACAGGCATCATCATCATCATCATCATCCTCAACCCGAACGTCAACTTGAACAGCAGCAGCGATATACCGAATAGGCAGTAACATGTAGTAACATTTAAAGTATCAACTACCAGCAGGAGGCGTTTAGTCCTCCACAGCAGCAAAAGCAGATTCGGACACAAGAGCAAAAACAAAAAAAGCGACACACCACCAATCAGGCGTAGGATGAAGGGAAAACCTCCACTTCTCCGTGATCTTCTCTCGTTTGAGCCAAATATGCAGCAGGACTACTTATTAACATGCACCAGCAACTCATCCACATCCCGACATTAGACATCTTCGTCCATCCAAAAATACACTCCACATCCGACCGTCGCCGTATTACCCACCTCTCTGCAGTCTTCTTAGAAGAGATTCTATTCAAGAGTTGCAGGTGGCATGATCAGCCTACACTCCACCCGTCCGGCCGGCAATGGGAACAATTCGCCCCGAGGCCACCTGAACTTCATTGATGCCAAACTGAAGAAACCAAATGGCTACGTGCAGTCATTCTCCTCCACACTGCATGCGAGATTCATTCATAAACTCTGGCCAACTCTGAAGGAACGCAGATCTTCGTTTCCGAATTCGGAATTTTTTTTTTTTGTGTTTTTTTTTTTTTGCATGTACCTTCTCCTGGTGTTCCGATACTCGTAGTACTCGTACGACCGACAGGCTCATCATAATTTACGGGCAATCATCATCATCATCGTCATCATCTTCCGATGGTTTGAGAATGTGGGGGGAGGAAGTTCCGTGCATAATTCCAACGTTCAGTGGTCTTGTGAGAAACTATATACGTCGCATCTGGTAGTCGTCCTGAGGTGACAGGAAACGGAAAAGCCATGATAGCAGTAATAGAAAATTGCAGTAGGTGGATAGAGTTACTCTGTATTTTGTTGTTTATAGAAGCGGAAGTCCAGGCCACCGGAGGGTCTACTTTACACCGGATGGTGACAATTTGCCACAAGCACGACTTAGTTGTTAGCATACCTAGTAAGTCGGACAATGTTCTGTTGGGAAACGACTCAATTCCAGGCTACTAGAGAAATGTTAATCGCATTAAGAACTGGTTGAATTGAGTGATTAGAAAGAGATCAATTAGCCAGGCGACTGAGTGTCCGATTCAAGGCCCATTACAATGTTCCAATGTATCTGGAACAGTTTGTAGCGTGCTAATTGAGGATATAAATCAATCCAGACTGTTATTTCTTACTCACCTATATCGATTATCACAATGTTTATGTATGAGAAGGAATATCTCTTTAATTTTCAATTTACGATCCACATAGGTTCCACACGCTCGTAGGTCCCTTTAAAAAATTAACACAACACTTTTTTTTATTTTTTTTAATTAATCTCTTTTTTGTATATTTTGAATTGTCATTAGTCAGTTATTCTTAAATTTTAATTTAATTTTTAAATTAAATTTAATTCTACTAAAAAATAATTGTGTACCTACTTAATTGTTTTTTTTTTTTTTTTTCATTGAAGAATATTGCTTTTAATTTCCTTAATGAATTAATGTGTTTAGAATTTATTTCAATAAGGACGAGAAAATGTTACTGAATTTTATTTATTCTCTATTTTATATAAGTAGCACGCTTTCGATTTTTATAAATTGGCTTTTGATTTAATAACTCTAAGTCGTTCGTATTCTACTTAAGTTAGAATTGTTTGCATGGAATTGCGACAAGTCTTAAGAACCCTGGAATTTAATAAAAAATATTTACCTTTTTTCTTCAACTACTTGCTTGAGCTCTTCGCTTATGTATACTTGTATTTATGTAATTTTATTTAGCATTGCTTTGTAAAAAATATTTTTATTACATTTTGCGTTAGATTTGGAAATGTTTCATTTTTGTTTGTATTTTTAAATTTGACTTTACTCAGTGTGTCGGCAATAGATTGATTTTTAAATGTTCATGAGAAACTGGTAATTGCTTTATTTTTTTTAATAGAACTTGACGAATTTAGATTATTGAAATTATCAATAAAAAAATTAAAACAATTGGTCACGATTTCATAACATAAAATTGTGAACAAACATTTTGCTCCATCAAAACCTGACATTTTCGCAAAATCTTTCCATACCTCTTAAGTACAATAAGGATTGTGCGATTGTGTGCTCAAATTTTATAGGCTTATCTCTCTGCATGGTAAAAGACTAACAAAGGCCTCGCAGTAGTAACATCTGCCGACGGGTGCTGGTCCGCTAAAAAACCGGCCAAGTGCGAGTCGGACTCGCGCCCAAAGGGATCCGTACAATCTGTATATATAAATATGACAGAGACTATGCAGGCAGGTTATCGGCATATTACTTTGATAATCAAAAATCTTCATGATGAGATATAGTTGATCATCAAAGTGTCCATTGAATTTAAATCAATTATCTTACCTGACAGCAACGATGCGAATAGGTGAATAACAATAATGGGAAATATCGGATAATTCATCAAAGACACAAAAGAGATCAAAACTGGGAAGTTTGCTACTGGTTGTGGGATATTGTCGACTAACCTTAGTTCAGTATGTGACCAAGGGGATTTTTTGGATGAAAATCATGTCTGTTGTATGGGAGCCCCCATCAAATATTCATTTTGTTCTGCTTTTAGTATTTGTCGTGGTAGCGGCAACAGAAATACATCATCTGTGAAAATTTCAACTGTCTAACTATCACGGTTTATGAGATACAGCCTGGTGACAGACGGACGGACGGACGCACAGCGAAATCTTAGTAATTGGGTTCCGTCTTACCTATGGGTACGGAACCCTAAAAAGAGAGTGAGAGCCTCTGCAGCTGATCACCTTGAAGTTCTGTTAGCCAGGTCTTAATTTCAGCTCCTCGTGGTACCTTCGGGAAATTTCCTGACCATGTAATTCACTTACGGAAGAGAACGTATGGCGAATATCTTGGGCAACAAAACAGGATTAATGTCGGTTGGGCTATAGTCTAGCAAACCCTACAATGCTCAGAGACAACGACAAGCCTCGGATAAAACGAACCGGATTAATGTTGACGACCCTTGCAAAATACGAAAAAAGGACTATGATCTTCGGCCCTGTACGTGGAATGTAAGGACCACAGACCACGTGCAGCCGAACAACTTGCGGATACGCTGCACCGCTATAAAGCGGACTTAACCGCCATCCAGGAAATCCGATGGAATGGAACGGGTATAAAGCGGGTGAAAAACTGCGACATCTACTACGGCGACTAATGCCTTATAGTGACCCGTATAAAGGCTACATTTTCTAACATCAGCCTGACCTGCGCCTACATCCCAGGGATGACTGCACCAAAGATGAATTCAACGATCTCCTAGACAGAACGTATGCCCAATATCGCAGCTGTTGGTGTTACAATCCATGAACGACCAAAGCCGAGCTTATCTCAATCACACAGGTTGGGTGTGATTTCATTTTCCCATTGGTGAAAGGGACCTACACTTTATTGACGGAACGGCGAATTTCGACTTTTCATGACAATTATACTACAGGAGGTTTGGTCAGAATCCCGCTGATGAGAAGCACCGTGAAAACATGTTCGATGACATGGCTGTTGTCAGGATTCGATCCCGTGTCATCGGCTTCAGAGGCCAACGCACTACCTATTGCGCCACGGTGCTCTCAATGTCCCAGCAATGACATCAAAATTGTATTAGGAGACTTCAATGCTAAGCTGGATAAGGAACGCATCTTTGAACGTGTCATCGGCAAGCACAGCCTGAATGACACGGATACAGGCTGATTGATCTTGCTAGGAAGCAAACTCTCCTTCTAGCCAGTATGCATTTCACTCACCTCGACATACACAAAGGCACCTGGCGGTCGCCAGATCAATCAATCTTTAACCAGATCGATCACATCGCGGTCAACGTCAGACACTCCTTGACTGTTCTTGATGTTCGGCTTTCCGAGGAGCTAACATCGACTCGGACCACTATCTTGTAGTAGCAAAGATGCGCCTACGGATATCACGTACGCAGCGGAGTAGAGAACTATCGCCAGAAACCGTTCGCACCCCTACCGATAGCGTCTCCCATAAGTACTCTCATACACCTCAACCCTCGCTACATAGAAGAACAAGAGCAGCCGTGAGCTCTACAAGTTATAAAGAAGGGATGAGCATAAGCTCAGGTGTGAACGCCTGAAGCCTTTTGTAAATAAGCTGATAGGTCCTTAGCAGTGTGGCTTCAGGTCAGGGAAGTCCAACATGGACCAAATCTTCACACTAGGCCAGAACATGGAATCACCACCTATTTGTCGACTTCAAAGCCGCATTCGACAGCGTAATTAGAGACGAACTATACAACGCCATGTCTACCTTTGATATCCTTGTTAAGCTCGTCAGACTATGAAGGATCGCTTTGGAGAATACTCTCTGCTTCATCCGAATCGGTAAACACCTGGCGGACAGTTTTGAGGCAAAAAAAAAAAGATTTCGGCAGGGCAATGCGCTGTCCTGCGATTTCTTCAATATGGTTTTACAAGTGATTGTGCAAAAATCACTGGCCAACACAAGAGGCACAATTTATTTCAAATCCTCACAAGTCCCCGCATACGCAGATGACATGGACATAATTGGAAGAAGACAACGAGATGTCAGTGAGGCGTTCACGAGTATTGAGATGGAGGCGGCGAAAATTGGTGTGGCAGTAAATGACGGCAAAACTAAATATATGCTGCCATCAAAAACGACACTCACCAACGACGTCTTGGCCAGAACGTTTGTATTGGCAGTTATAAGTTTGAGGTAGTTAGGGACTTCGTCCACCTGGAACAACGACATCAGTTCAGAAATCAAACGCAGAATCACTCTTGCCAATCGCTGCTACTTTGGGCTCAGGAGGCATTTGAGTAATACCTAGAGCCCTCTCTCGAACGACAAAGTTGGCGCTATACAAGACCCTTATTATCGAGGTCCTGCTGTTCGAGGCAGAAGCATGGGCATTATCAAAAACGGATGAGCTGGCCCTTGGTTGAGAGAAAGATTTTGCGCGTTATTTTCGGGCCTATAAACGCAGACGGGGGATGGGAGCAAAAGTTGCACCTCAAACTTTGTGGGCTCTACAGCGACATGAGTCCAATCAGGCTTCTACGGATTCACAGCAATGTGGAGCGAACGTACACCAAAGCTCCAACCCGGAGAGTATTCGAATCCAACCATAGAATCCAAGAAACAGAGGATGGTCGCACCTAAGGTTGCGCACACAGGTGAAAGGGGGCCTCAGCCAACTGGGTTTGCGGCAATAGAAAAGGCTAGCCAAAGTTCATGCTAGTTGGAGGGGCATTTTGGTTAAGGCCCGCGAACTGTAGCGTCCGATAAGGAGAAGAAGAAGAAGAAGAGAGCGGTAATGGCCCGGTTCAGTGTGATACATGTATAGTGTAGGTTTTCGCGATAGATGAGATTTCAGCATATGGCAATGGCTTAATATATCCATAATGCATAGGACTATATAGGACTTAAGCCTAATAAAGCCGCGGGCGAAGACGGCCTTTCTGCTGAGCTTTTTAAGGCGGCTGGAGATGAACTGATAAGGTGCATGCACCATCTTATTTGCAAGGTACGGTCGGAGGAAGGCATGCCCGACGAATCGAATCTCAGCATCGTTTGCCCGGTCCACAAGAAACGAGACCCCTATAACTGCGCCAACTATAGGGGAATAAGTCTCCTTACCATCGCATATAAGATCTTCTCTGCCGTATTGTGTGAACGCCTGAAACCGTTTGTGGATAACCTGATCGGCTCTTATCAGTGTGGTTTCAGGCCACCTAAATCCACAATAGACCAAATATTTACACTACGGCAGATCTTGAAGGAGACCCAGGAATACCAAATCGATACTCACCATCTCTTCGTCGATTTCAAGGCTGCATATGATAGCGTGTATAGAGGTGAGCTATACAAAGCCATGTCTAGTTTTAACATCCCTGCCAAGCTCGTCCGACTGTGCAGGGTGAAAATGGAGAATTCTCGCTGCTCCACTAAGGTCGGTAATGAGCAAACCGAGACCTTTGATGGTAAAAAAGGATTTAGGCATGGTGACGCGTTGTCTTGGAACTTTTTCAACATCGGGCAAGAGTCACTGCCCAACACAAGAGGTACGATTTATTTCAAGTCTACGCAATTGCTTGCGTACGCCGACGACATTGACGTGATTGGACGGACACAGAGAGACGTCAATGAGGCCTTTGTAAGCATTGAGGTAGAAGCGGCTAAGATGGATCTCAAGGTTAATGAGGGTACAACCAAATACCTGCTTTCATCTAAAAGAGACGGACAACACCGACGTATTGGCCAGAACGTCACCATGGGTGGATATAAATTTGAAGCGGTCAAGGAGTTCGTCCACCTTGGCTCACTGATGATCGGCGACAACAACACCAGCGCTGCGATAAAACCCAGAATCACTCCTTCCAACCGCTGTTCTTTTGGGCTTTCGCGCAGGTTCAAGAGTTTTTATTTATATATTCCCTTATGATGTGCCTATAGACACAACCTCAACGGAGTGCAGTGGTTTGGGTCGTTGATGTTCGTTCACTACTCTCAGGGGTAGTTGTCCTTGATAGGACGAGAGCCGAGCAAATTCCGCTTTTGGTTATAGTCCGTAATAATTCGTTCGAGCACTTTTGATATTGCATACGCAGAGGATGAATTTCAGTTGACCATATACTGTGAGTGTTATGCCTGCAGGCAGTACGTCTGGTCACTTTCCATTCACAACTGCGTTGCATACTTTTTGTCCGTATAGGAATTACTTTTACTTGGCTATGAAGCGAATTTGAACTATAGACCTTCCGATCGGCGGTCGATGATGTTAACCACTGCACCACGGCCACCCCAAGGAGGCAATTAAGAGGCAATTAGGCAATTAAGAGAGGGCTTAAGAGGCGATTGAGAAGTAGAGCCCTCTCTCGGAAAACCAAGGTGACACTATATAAGGCCTTAATCATCCCAGTCCTCCTTTACGACGCAGAAGCTTGGACCTTAACAGAAGCGGATGAAGATGCCCTTGGTCGTTTCAAGAGGAAAATTCTGCGCACTATCCACGGTCCCGTTTATTCAAACGGTGTATGGAGGAGAAGATATAATGAAGAACTGTACAGGTTGTACAGCGACATCGGCCTGGTACGACGACTACGGAGACAGCGTCTAAGGTCGGTAGGCCATGTAGAGCGCCTGGAAAATACAGCTCCGACCCGAAGAGTCTTCGAATCCACCCCGGAAGGAAGGCGTGGCAGAGGACGGCCGCATCAACGACGGCGCACCGTTGGGAAACCAAGTGAGCAACCTAAATCCTATCACCCTATCAGTTTGACTTCGTTATTTTTAAAAACAATGGAGAAACTGATTGAGCTCCATATTAGAGGCATCTCTGCATCCCAGCCAGTATGCATATCGCAAAGAGCGATCTACCGATAATGCACTACACCACTTGGTGACGCACATTGAAAATAGTTTCATACAAAAGGAGATCGCAATCTGCGCCTTCCTCGATATAGAGGGAGCTTTCGATAATACTGGCTATGATTCGATCACCACTGCACTATACTGCAGGCGTGTAGACCATCCCACTAATCACTGGATCAGGGCGATGCTAAATAGCCGTATTATATCAGCCACATGCGGAGAGGTCTCAGTGACAGTATCGGAGGTTAGAGGATGCCCACAAGAGGGAGTCCTCTCACCACTGCTTTGGTCGATAGTCATCGACGATCAACTACGCAAGCTAACCACTCGGGGCTATGAGGTCATCGGATATGCTTATGACCTAGTAGGCAAGTGCGAGATCACTGCCTGTGAGCGCATGCAGCTTGCGCTCCAATTTATCTCTGACTGGACTGGAGGGTTTATCTATCAACCCAAATAAGACGATCTTAGTCCCATTTACAAAGAGGAGAAAGGTACAGCCCTGCTCAATCTTACTAAATGGCACACGCATAGGATTTTCAGAGGAAGTAGAGTATCTAGGTATTAACCTAGACCGTAGATTCAACTGGAACTCCAATATGAGAAATAAACTCATGAAAGCGACTAAGGTCATGTGGGCCTGTCGACGCACCTACGGTAAAACCTGGGGACTTAAGCCTAGGGTAGTCCACTGCTTATATACCGCGATAGTTAGACCTATCGTCACCTACGGGTCCACCGTATGGTGGTCAAAAGTTGAGCAAAAAACTACAATTGTTAAGCTTCAACGCCTTCAGAGACTAGCGTGTCTCGGCATCACAGGCGCTATGCCAACCTGCCCCACGGCAGCCCAAGAAGCACTCATTGGACTCACTCCACTGCACCTTTTTATCAAAAAGGTGGCATTATGCAGTGCAATCAGAATCCTCTGCTCGGGAACAAATATGCCATGTAGACCCGCAGGCCACATGTCCATATTACAACACCTTCCCGAGCTGGATATGATTACTACAGTCTCGGGCGCACTGCCACACACCTTCACCTTTGACAAGAGATTGGAGATACTGATCGCAAACCGCTCAGCATGGGAAAACAGTGATCTCCTGCTAAATGTCAAAGGCCTTAGGTGGTACACGGATGGCTCCAAGATGGCTTCCGGCGTTGGCGCCGGCATATTTGGACCAAAACGCAAAATCTCGAAGGCACTGGGAGTCCCAGCATCTTCCAAGCAGAGCTGCATACCATCCTAACATGCGTCAATCTAAGTCTTGAGACTGGCATCAGAGGAGTAACCATCAACATACTCTCTGATAGCCAAGCAGCGCTTAAAGCGCTGGGTTCATACAGCACGAACTCAAAAACCGTCAAGGAATGCCATGACGCCCTACAAGACCTCGCCAAAAGAAACAGTGTTAAACTTTGTTGGGTGCCAGGCCATAAAGGTATCAAGGGCAATGAAATTGCCGACCAACTTGCCAGGAAGGGCTCCAGTGACAAGTATATAGGTCCGGAACCACTCTGCCTCATTCCCGCGTCGAAGATAAATTACTTCTTAGACAAGTGGGAAAAATTACAACACCTGTCCTTTTGAAACAGCGCTCGGGGACTCCGTCAATCTAAACGACTTATACGACCCCTGAACAAGCACCCTATTGACATACTCAAACTCAATAGGATGGATATCAGAAGACTAGTCAGCTATCTAACGGGACACTGCGGTCTGAGATATCATTTAAACAAAATTAGCCTCTCGTCTGAAACTGAGTGTCGGCTCTGTCTTGAGGACGAAGAGACGGCAGAACACATACTGTGTGAGTGTGCTGCTCTCTGCCATCTTAGGAAGCGTATCCTTCTCAGTGAAGTTATGACTCCTGAGGGGATCACCCTGGCTCCTACGAGAAGCATGCTCAACTTCATTGTGGAGGTGGAGAGACTACTCGGCACAATAGATCTGCAAAGGTCGCAGTGCCGCATTGCTATTGATAGCACTAGCCCTATATATAAAAAAAAAAAAAACAAAAAACGGCGGTGCACGTAGGTGGAAGGGGACCTTAACCAAATGGGCGGGCGGGGCTGGAAACAGCTGGCCAAAGACCGTGGCTTGTTGGTTGAGGCCCGGGTACACCACGGACTGAAGCGCCATATAAGTAAGTAAGGACATATACCAAATGATTTTTTTTTTTTTTTTTTTTTTAGAGTCGTACGCGCACTCAAGGCTAAGGCCTTATAACGACGGACGTTGTGCGAGCAGAAGATAGCAGGGAGAGGGAGAGGAGCTGCCTATTGACATTGGTCTTAAATGTCTGCATATTGTATTGACGGAGGAAGACTGAACGAGGTAGCGCGTTCCACATTCGTGTGGTTCGGTTGAAGAAAGAATTTCTATATTTGACAGTACGACCGAAAACGGGCTTCAAGGTGGATTCATGCGCATTCCGGGAGAGGCGTGTATCGCGGGAGAAGTTATGAAGGGGCGGAATGCAACTGGCTATTTCATCAGAGCATTTATGATGAAAGTAACGATAAAACAATGAAAGGCAGAATACGTTCCTGCGATGTTCCAGCGAGTCTAGTGCTTTGGTAATGCTGGGGTCATCTATCAGTTTTATCGCGCGTTTTTGTAATCTATCTAGTAGGTGCAATGAGGTCTTAGATGCACCAGACCAGACATGAGCGTTGAACTCCAATTTAGGACGAATGAACGCCTTGTAAATTGTAGCCAGATCGGTGGGTGTGAAGAATTTCTTGCATCTGTATAGGAAACCTAGGCATTTCGCGGCATTCTTAGCGACACTGAATATGTGATCATTCCAACAAAGGTTGTCACTGATGCACATACCCAGGATGGAAAGCTTTTCGGCTTCCGAGATACAAGTGGATAATGGCATTGGGTCGGTGTTACGCTTTAACGACAGAAGACAGCATTGTGTTTTAGAAGCATTAAATTCCACTCTATTGTTTTTACCCCATTGGATGATGCTGTCGATGTCGGAATTTAATGAGCTTAACATACGCTGCCGCTCACTATTTACAGCCGAAGTGCAGGGTCGTAAACAAGTGAACAAATATGAGAAGCTGAGGGTACTGTCGTCAGCGAAGGAGTGAATTGGATTAGAAGTAACAGACAAGAGATAATTTATAAAAATGAGAAAGAGTGTCGGAGACAAAACGGAGCCCTGGGGAACACCAGCATTTACATAGTGAGTGTCAGACTTGAATCCGTCCAAGACAACTTGAATTGAACGATTCGAAAGGTAGCTTCTAATCCATAGAAGAAGAGGGTCGTCGATCCGGAATGCACGCATTTTCGACAAAAGAGCTTCATGCCAGACTCTGTCAAATGATTTTGAAATATCAAGTGCAACTACTTTGCTCTCACCCGCCTGGTGGAGCGAATGATTCCACTTCTCGGTGAGATATGCCATCAAATCACCAGTGGATCTGTTGCTGCAGAAACCGTACTGCCGGTCATTGAGGAGTTTCTGCGACTCGAGATATTTCATTAACTGACTATTTATCAGTGTTTCCATGACCTTGGAAAGAAGGGACGTTAGTGCAATGGGTCGGTACCATACCAAATGATGAAAAAAAAAAAATATGACTTAAATGGATGCCGAGTATTTTAAAATGAAATTGTATAAGATAAATTAAAATGTGTAGCATGGCAAGCGAATTCGAGTGTAAAAACTTAAAAAGTTTTACAAGAGATCAAAGAAATGTATCTCTTCTACGATTGTCATTAAATTATTTCCTAAAAATGTTAAAATATTTTTTTTTTAAAGAACAGCAAAAATAAAATAGTTTTTCTCGTTTTCCCTCGCTTACAAAAAAAACTTTACGCTAACTTATAACTACTTAAAAAAATGTTAAACAAATTTGCTAATTATGTACTTAAATATCACAATTGTCTCACAAATATTCCTTTCGTTGTCGTTTAGTTTTTGGTTTTTGTTTTTTTATATATAATACTTTCTTATACAATATTCATTAAGGCAAATTTGAAAAATGTATTTTATTTATGTTTTACATAACTGTTTTTTTTTTTCTTGAGTTTTTCGATTTTTCGTTAGTTTATAAAAAGCCGTATAAAAAATATTGAAGCTTTGAAGTTTCCTATAAGGATAATATATTTATATTTAATGAGTGGAAGCATTTTTTGGTTTAATTTAATTTTAGGAAAAAATCTTTTATTTTTTAGAGTATTTACAAAAACAAATCTATTTAATTATACATTTATTCGATTTTATTATTATTTAATAGTAAAGAGGAAAAATTGTATATATTGCCTTTTTTGTTAAAATTGTATTTTTAGAATATCTTTTATTTAGTATTAAAAAGTAACTAATTTATATTTTACAATGGCGTATTGCTTGTGAAAATGTATGTCTTTTAAGGCACTTCCGTGTGACGGAAAGTAAAAATGTCTTTAACTCTATACACACTACGTGGCTAGGTTTTCGCTTGCCAAATAATAAACCGAAATGCATAAAAGTTCCTTTTTCGTTGACTATCACATAAAAACACCGATAGAGACGTAAGGATATCGACCAATAAACAGTTTATTATCTCCTTTCGAGGTAAGAATAAATTTGGCAAAACAGTCCAATCAGCACACACATCAAATTAAAGCTAAACAAACTACATAAATCGTTGTGCTAAATTAACCGGATGTCTCTCATGAGCACATCCTGTCAGTGTGCTCACGTCCTTGGACAGCTTTTAAGAATTTCTCTTGTTTCGCCAATTTTATACGTACATACCATGATCACGTGAATATGTGCTCACGTTAAGCTCTAAAAAAGGACGAAGCGCAAAAAGAATAATACACTTCCGGTGGCATGACAAAAAGGAAAATAGGAAAATCTGGGAAAAAATCTTATTAAATCGAGACACTCATAAAAACCAGTGAAGAAGCGAAAACAAAAAACAAGCATCCTCCACAAAGGAGCAGAAAAAAGGTTAACTGCAGAGATGTCGTCGACAACTGGCCGATGAACGGAAGGAAGGATGAAGGAGTCGCATGTAAACTACCGTGTTCGCTAGAAATCATCAAATCAACAAAAACCCACCTAACACCGTCCGTTCGTGATCTCCTGGACAAATTGCTGCTATGCAAAAAGGAAGCAAAAAAGTGAAAATAGACGTGCATAGTGGACGTATCGTACACAAGTGCATAGGCTCTGAATCTCCTTCTGCCTTCGGTGGTCAGAGTCCTTGTCGTTGTCCGCCCTCGACGACACCCGGCGCTCCATAGCCATCTCATTGTTGACTGCATTAAGGATCCAAAGGCTGCTGTGTGTCGGTTGCTTTGTGCTTACGAACAGGGTAAATACAAACATATTGCCACGTTCGCTTCGCGTCAACACCACCCCATCCGCCCACCATGATGATGTCGGTGTGACGGAGGGGATGAGTGGTGACGGCGACAACGGTGGTGCATTGCAGGTTGCGGCTAATGTTTGACCCTGTTTCATCGACTGTTTTATATTCATGGGCAATCTGCATGTGGAATAGAGCAGAGGATATCCTTACTGCTCGGCATAGCCTTCCTGTTTACTGTTTTGTTTTTAGAGAGGCGACCGGCACGACACTATGCATACGAGTATGTATGCTACCATACTATCGAGTGAAAGGAAACCAAGTCATCCAGGATCCTGTTGTTGTTTGCTCATGCATACATTAGGAGTAGACAGATGGGGGTTGTTCGTGTTGTTGGCATCCCAGTTAGAGAAGTGCAAGGATGTCTACACGAAGTGAATCAGCAGTGGTAGTGGCAGTTGAGCTACGTGCTGCCTTGCTAAGGCTCATTGAATTTTATGCACAAGTGGTATCCGTAACCGAATGCAAGGCTTTAAATTCCCTAATCACGAAGGATTTCCAAAGTTTTCTTTCTTTTTTGAGATTTTTGGTTTTTTTCTTTTTTTTTCTTTTTTATTTTTGTGCAGAGAGCAATTACCAATCGTACCTTGGTAGGAGGTGAGGCGACTTTTGATGTATTGCTGACGTTAATTTCAAGCGTGAAATTGCATGTGATGAAATGGCACTCAGGCAGATAGCGTTTTCCTAGTGAATTTTAATTCGACCAATTGGCAAATGTCTCGATCAAGGACTTCTTGCGAGAGTGGAATTCAGTATTTATCTTAACGACTTCCGGGATGACAGTCTTTATTGGACTCAGCTGAACGGAGATATTTACGAGAAAGGAGCAATATGGCCAAGCTGTTTTCTTACCGCTATTTTTAAGAGTCTGCAATAACAGTTTAAGCAAAGGTTAAGTCGTATTTGTCATTCACTAAGAACGACATGACATCTCGTGACATTATGACGGCACTGGTGTAGTACAAGGTCGAAAGACAACCTAATTACTGCGAATTTAAAAGAATTTGGGAAATAAAATTTGGATGTGCGATCAGTGGCCTTTCTGCATTTTGTCTTGAAATAATAGGCCATGGCGAGCCCTTGGGAAACCCTTTCTGTGCGCCACGGCGCTTACTTCAAAAGTGAAACTTTTGACATCGAAGGGACACTCACACCATCGTTGAAAGCATTACTTACTTACTTTGATGGCGCTACAGTTCGGCTAGAACCAGGGCCTCAACCAACAAGTCTCTACAGCCGGCGGTCGTCCTCTGTTGCGTCGTCCCTAGGGGTTGGAGTCGAAGACTCTTCGGGCCGGAGCGTTGTTGTCCATTCGCTCTACATGGCCTAGCCATCTTAGACGTTGGATCCGAAGACGTCTAACCAGGCCAATGTCACTGTACAGCCCGTACAGTTCTTGGTTGAATCTCCTCCTCCACTCTCCGTTTACACAAACGGGACCAAAGATTGCACGCAGAATTTTCCTCTCGAAACGCCCAAGAGCCTCTTCATAACGTCCAAGCCTCAGCGCCGTAGAGGAGGACCGGGATGATTAAGGTTTTGTAGAGGTATACCTTAGTTTTTCGAGAGAGGGCTCTACTACGCAATTGACTCTTGAGCCCGAAGAAGCAGCGGTTGGCAAGAGTTATTCTGCGTTTTATCTCAGCGCTGGTGTTGTTGCTGCTTGTCACTATCGAGCCGTTGAAAGCCTGCGTGCTTTTTTTTTCAAGAGGCAGCCTTGAAAAAGGAGGAAAAAAGGGGGAAAATGCTCTCAAAGTGGACAAGGCAAATAGCTCAGGACCCTTAGGACAACTACTATTGCTGCTTTAGAACACCGTGAGCAAGACAGCTGAGACTAAACATGCGTTACTTCTGAGGGCAAAAGTATTGTGTGGCTGTTGTAAGTGCTAGTTTACACTTTATTAGGGTAAGACCTATGCGGTCTTTATACGGTAGTAAGACCTATTCTAGTCTATGATTCGATTGTCTGGTGGAAGGCGCTTGAGAAGAAATGCCATCTTCAAAGTGTGTCAAAGGTTCAAAGGTTAGGCTGTCTGGCGGTGACGAGATCTATGAAGTCCACACCAACGGCGGCTTTTGAAGCTATGCTGAATCTTGGACATTTACTGCGAGAGCATTGCAGCTAGAACTGTGCTAAGACTACAAGAATCCCGTTTCTGGACAAGGAGTTTTTACGGCCACGCATCAGTCCTGGATCGACGGGCCATCTCGAGATTCAGAACCGAAACGGACTATGTCACCCGACTTCCTTCCTGTGAGAGGAGATTCTCTATTAGAATTCCCTCCAGGGGGGAAGGGACCAATGATATGGTACGCCCGAAAAATGAACTGGCAATCTACACCGACGGATCCAAAATGTATTTCGGCACAGGTGATTCTCGAGATATATATCGTTCCTATAGACTCGATGATGGCTGCAGTGTTTTCCAAGCTGAGGTCTTTGCAATCAAGCAGGCGGCAGACCTGATTAGTTGAGAGAATGTCTCAGAAAAAAGGATCAACATCTATGTTGATAGCCAAGCAGCCATTAAGGCTCTGGAGGCAGCATAGATAAGATCCAAACTCGTCAAACTCTGCAAAGAGAGGCTAGAAGGAATATCGAATGTAAACGAGGTGACCCTCTACTGGGTACCGGCACATGTGAATATTTCTGGAAATGAGAGGGCGGTCGAGCTAGCTAGGCTAGGATCAGGCGCAACCTTCGCGCAGATCGCAACCGAAGCCAAAACGCCACTCAGTACGCTCTACAGAGAGATAGAGACGGAGCTATTAATGAAGGCCAACAAGCGATGTTGTCATTTAGATACATGCGCAACGGCGAGATCGACTCGGCCCGTCTATAATAAAAAAAAGGACAGAAAATCTGCTTAAGTTCAATCGTGGAAATATTCGACTGGCAGTCGGTGCCCTCACTGGGCACTGCATGCTATCTTACTATGCAACCAGACTAGGCCAGCCCCACAATGACTTCTGCAGAAGCTGTAGGGACGAAGAGGAAATTGATTCCATTCATCACCTGCTGTGTGAATGCCCAGCGCTAGCCCTACGTATTCCTAGGAAGACACTTCCTCTCGGGACTAGAGGGGGTAAATAACATTGGGCTGAACAGAATACTAGGATTCTTTTCCTCGTCTGGATGGCTCAGCTCAACGGAAAATGTCTAGGTTGGCACAATGGACTCCACGTAGTCTAGGTGAGCCCTGACTTTTCGTCAATAGGGCACCCAATTACCTAACCCAACCTACTGTAACTACAAAAACCCTTGGCTCACGACATTTCACCTTAATTACGATTACTGCATTGCTGTTCATTTACTTTAAAATCAGACAATGTACCATCATCAGCTGTCTACAATCTAGAAGCAGTGGCAGGCAACGACGAAATTGACGACTCTCTACGTATATCTAGAAAGTATAATCCCTTCTGACCATGGTGGCAACGAATTTGAAATTTGTGAGGCCATTTTATCGGCTTTAGAACCAAGCTGCGAGGGCTTAGATGCAACGAGAAAATAATACCGCATCATGGGCTGTATGCTGTATTGAATGTGGGGATTTATCAACTATAAGCTCTTGTCATTACCATATAGCGAAGAAATTAGCAGAAGATAGGACACCTACCTTCGTTAATTCAATTTGAGAATTTTGTCTCAAATTCGTGACTGGCACATCTGGCCCTTACCCTCTGACCACCAACACATCAGATTTAACATCACTGGTCAAATTAGAAAAGCTGACCAGAATGAAGCTCTCATCTCATCTTTCAAAAACAGCTGTGCACCCAAAATAGGTACACATAAGCGGTGTGTATCTTGGTGGAATATACAGCTTGAGCCTCTAAGAAACCGGTGAGACCTCTGTTTTACAGAGCCAAACAAACAAGTTGTTGTATGAGTCGTATGTATGGAGGAAATCCAAAGGAATGTATTGGATAGACTCGCTATCAATTGCGGCGCGACACTATAAAGCGTTATGCCAGGAGCTTATTATGGAGTTAGGCTGCTTCGCAAATCAGACGGTACCTTCACTGTCAATCGCAAGGAAACCCAGGAGGCCTTGCTTGAGGTAAACTTCCCTGGTCTTACTCCCCAACGATTGCCTTTTGACGATCAAACGAGCGTCACAAAAAACATCGAAAGTAGAACACATAGCCTCATTGGCAGACTTTTCAGCTCAGATAGAGTTAAATGGGCGTCTGAACACTACAAAGCTCCAGGTAAAGACGGTGTCTTTTTTTAAGTCCTGTTTCAACTTGGGCTAGCTACATCCATCAAATCTGGAGAGAAGTCAAACTTTGCTTCATCCCCAAGATTGGAAAACCAAGTGAACAACCTAAATCTTATCAGCCTATCATCTTGCCTAATAAAAACATTGGGAAAACTGATAGAGCTCCATATTAAAGGTACGAGTATACTAGAGAACCAAATACCACTACATCCAAACCAATATGCACACCGCAAAGAATGATCTACTGATAACACGCTACATCACCTAGTAGCGCGTGTTTGCGCCTTCCTCGATATTGAGGGGCTTTTGATAATACCGGCTACAACTCAATCACCACTGCACTATCCTGCAGAGGTGTAGACCACCCCACTAAGGATTGGGCTAAAGCGATGCTCAAATTCCGTATTACATCAACTACATCCGGAGAGGTATCGGTGGCAATACTGCTGCTAAAGGGTGCTTTCTCTGGTCGGTAAGCTTCGACAACCTGCTCTACAAGCTAACCAATCGCAGCTACGGAGTCATCGGATACGCCTATGACCTAGTAGTTATTGTTACAGACCATTGCGAAATTTAGGCCTATGAACGGATACTACCTGCGCTTCAGTCTCTGACTGGTGTGGCAGAGAGGGTTTATCCATAAAACCAAATAAAACAATCTTAAGCCCGTTTACAAACAGAAGAAAGATACAGCCTTACTCTATGTCTCTCGATAGTACCAGCTTAGGATTTTCAGAGGAAGTTAAGTCTTAACCTTGATCGCAAACTTAACTGGAACTCCAACATTAAAAACCAACTTCCAAAGGCAACTAAGGCCTGTGAGCCTGTCGACGCGCTTACGGTAAAACCTGGGGATTAAAACCTAAGGTGATCCACTGGTTATATACCGCGATAGTAAGACCTGTAATCACTTTTGCGTCTGCAGCATTTTCTTAGACGGCGTTACAGCCAATGAAGGGTCAGAGCCAAGCTTCTGGTGGTCAGAAATTTAACAAAAACAATAATCGTTAAACTTCTTACTCGCCTTCAGAAACTAGCAGGTCTCGGCATCACAGGTGCTATTCCAAGCTGCCTCACGGCAGCTTGCATTGGGCTTACTCCATTGTGCCTATTTATTAAAAAGGGTTGCAATACGCAATACAATCAGAATTCCTCGCTTAGAAACAGACCTACCAGTAGACCATTGGGCCACATGTCCATTTTTTCGCAACACTTTTCTGAGCTAGAGATGATTACCACCGATTCGAACGCATTACCACACATTCTCACTTTTGACAAGCGATTTGAGATACTGATCCCAAGCCGCCTAACTGGGAAGAGCGACGATTCCTATCTCAACGTCAAGGGTCTGAGATATCATCAACGTCAAGGTGGTACCCATATTTTCAGACTCATGAGCCCTAAAGAGAGTAACCACCAGCCCATGCTTGTTGAATACACTGTGTAAAAAACTGGAGTGGATGCTATGCTACCGATTAAAGACTGCGGTTGAGACATCTGGAAGACGCTCAAGCCAGGAATAAAGCTTGCGAAAAACTCACTCAACAGTGGATGTCACACAAAAAGTAAGTACTTCAAGGCAGTTTTACACACTGCAAATGGTAAGTGTGTTACTGCAACACGCCAAAAAGGGAAATTCTCAACTATATGCAACCTTGCTATAAAAAAAATTGCGACTCGGACCCATGGTTTAATGGTAAACACCCTGGACTCCCAACTCCCCGATACTTACACTGGGGAAAGCACGGGCAAACAGCTGCGTAATCCACAAGACCAGGAAGAATTCATATCCACCATGGTGGAACGCAATTCTAAGCAAACTCCGTAAGGACTGTCTTAGACTCTTCAAAACAGCAAAGAGCACTAAAATCGACACGCACTGGAGCCTGTACAAAGAACCACTCAGGGCTTAAAAGAAAGTTCTGAGAAATGAAATTATGGAGACTCAAGAAAAATTCTCTCGAAGGATCCATTAACTCCGAGCAGCCTCTTATCCAGAGGAGTATGGATAACGTTAGAAGAAGAAACACTTGATCTTCTCCTCAATATGCACTTGCCAGGCTGCTCGGAGACGCAGGACTCAGAGCAAATGGAGAGAACTCATATCTCTCCCGCAATAGAGGGACTGCACGGTCATGTAATCTCTTAAAGAAAAAATGACTTGGGCGTTTCAAGCCCTTCAAATCGTCGTCCTTCAATAGACACTATCTTTAAAGGCTTGGAGGCACATTCCAGAAAGGTGAAAGTCCACAAGGGTAGCCTTCATCCCCAAGCCCGGCAGAAGCTCCCACACCAACTACAGCTCTCTACACTTGTAAGAAAGCCTCAGGGAAAAAATAGGCTATACATTACAATCGTTAGACCTATTGTAGTGTATGGAGTCGTAGTCTGGTGGTACATGACTGCCAGCATGTGCATAACCGGGGCCCTAAAGACCACCCCAACTGCAGCGCTCTACATGATAACCGACCTAACCCCATTCGATATACTTGGTAAGCAAATAGCCACATATACGGCAACCAGATTAAAAGCCAGCTCAGATGGACGAGCTACATCACTGGCCACTCTTCGATCCTGAACAACAAAATAACCTTGGCGGAAAAATCTAACCACATTGAGCCCACCCTAGTCTTTGAGAAGCAATTCAAAATAACATACCGGGACAGACGGAACTGGTCCCGCCAGGCGCAACCTCGCAGCGTGGACTTTTGCACCGACTAAGGCTTAGGTTAATGCCAGGCTTTGAAATTACCAGATGATTGCAGCAGGGAGGCTGTTGGCAATAAAGCAGGCCTTGTCTTGGCTGAAGTGGAACGTAATATCTATTACGGATATTCGAATCCTCATAGACTTGAAATCGCTGGAGTCCTATGTGTACACTTCAAATGTTAACCCTAACTGCCGCCTGCCTCTTAACGAGATGACCGAACAATTTAAGGTACATCTAGTATGGGTACCAGGACACAGCGATATCTCAGCGACGACGCAACAAACATGGCATGCGCAGGATACCTCTGTATGTATGTATGTATGTAAGTTGGCGTCCATGAAGGACCAAGGCTGGCTTCCCTCAATCACCCATGTTGTGTGTGATTTTATTTTCCCATAGGTGTAAGGGACCTAAAGTTTATTGTCGGTACCGAACGGCGAAATTCGAGAAGCTTTTCTTGACAATTATACTACAGGGGTTTTTGTCAGCATCCCGCTGAGGAGAAGCACCGTGAAAGACACGTTCGATGACATGCCTGTTGTCGGGATTTGATCCAGTCAGAGGCCAACACACTCCCACTCCGCCACGGCGCTCTCAATGTGCTAGAAAGTACTAGCCGCTTAAAATATACGCAACACCAATTTAGGCCCCAACGATGGCAGTCAAGTCTTATGCCAGAAGAGGCATATGTGGCATTGCAGGAACTCTTTTAGCAGACGTCTTAGCTAATGAGATACAGGGGATTGCAAAATTTTAAAGAAAAAAAACAAGCTGGAAGGAAGGCGACGAAAAACGAGAACTTGACCCCTCAAGGCAATTCCACACACTGCAAATTGTAAGTGTGTTATTGCAACACACCAGAAGGTGTGTTTTCATCGTAGACATTTTTTATGCAATTTGAAGTGTGTTATTATGGAAACACCTAAAAAAGGATATTTTCCAATTATACACACAAAAGGGAAATTGGCCATCACATATACATATGCAACCTTGCCAGAAACAAATTGAAATCCGGACCCATGGTGTTTACTACTTGGAATCCCAACCCAGGAATCGCGTGCTTAAAAACACAAGACTCATCTAGTCCTCGCTCCTCGAGCATTTGTCACTTCGAGGTAACATTGTTATTGGTTTGACTGGTTTTATTGTTTCTTTTTGAATTGGAAAGGAGAGGTTGAGAGTTTTTGCTTCTTGGTGGAGATCACTGGGTTGAGAGTCCAGTGTGTTAACAATTATGCCATGGATCCGACTCGCAATGCCAACATTGCATATAGTTGGGAAATTTCCCTTTTGTTTGATTGATTGCCTCAATATATAGATATTAATAAGTGTGTCGCTGCAACACACTAAAGGGATCGCTAGAGTTTATATTCGTAACACGCAATAGAACATGTCATAGTTTTAACGCGAATAAGTGTCTCAATACCAAAGATCAAACGTGTTAAGTGACACATTTAATCCTAAACTGTGTCGAGTGACACACTTACTGCGTGTTGCTTGACATACTAGCATTTGCAGTGCAAATAATAGAAATGTTTGCATTTTTAATAAGACCCCAATGTGCCGAAAGTAATTGATGTTTGTTGGCCTTGTTCTATTTCTAGAAAAAATCAAGCCCTTGGACAGGTCTATAAGAAGATCAGTGTGTTAGTGTGTTGGGACGGCAGCCGAAGCAGCGTAACCACCGAATCACCACGTATTCCCAGGCAGTCCTGTGAAATAATGCTAAGCATTAGTGGAGCTAAGTTGTCCGAATCTCGTAGACCAGAAGATGCAAGCCTTCTGATTGGTGTCTACGAAAGTTTGATGGAGATCACCCAGAAAAACACTTTCAAGCAACTGCCATAACCGAATCACACTGTAAAGATTTAGTGATGAGGTGAGGCTCGTATTTATGGGACTGCTAGTAACGCATCCAAGCATACTCCAAGGCTGTTTATGTACCTGCCATAACTCACTTTCAAGTGGAATATACAAATGCACGAAACTCCTTCCGGCAGACTTAAGTACTCTTCCGAATCCCTCTTGCACAAACGACGTATCCGACTCCTCGACCCAATTCAGTTCATAAAATCAAAGCTTATCGCCCCTGATTTATTGTCGACAATTAAAAACGCTTAACCACGTGTAATCCGTCAAGCGACAATGCTATTCGCACCATAAGCACTTGCGAACGATTAGTTACTGCCTCGTACAACGTCCCCCCCCTCCCAGGCCAAAGACAGTTCATAACGTGCACACTGTCATCAATTGTCATCGTTATTTGTTTATTTTACCAGTTTGGCTCGTGCGACCACATCGTGTTGTTGCCCACAAAGCAAAATAGAACCAAAACAAGAAAGGATTCAAAACCTCCACCATCGCCCAGGAGCAGCGCCAGCCAGTGTTGATTGTATCACAGCGTTCGCGTCCTTTGATTTGTCGCCCGTCCAACGTAATAATACCAGTCGAAAGCAGTCAACGCCGGCGATGGTCATTTGTCATTCGCGTTGCACAAATCATTCTGTCATATCGCTCGTCCTCCGTTGCATTGCACTTGCTGTTCGCTGTTGTCTCCTCCAAACAGTCAAATTTATTAACCGACGACAAGTACAACATCATTCGAGGACACAACAAAACCGTCATTTAGATCGCTGCCAAGCGATAAACAAAAACGATCTCACCGCCACACTCCTCCATAAGCTCTGACACCCCCGAAATGCTGCTGCCACAGCAGCATCGGCAATCAAAAAAATCTCAAGCAATATTGTTCTCGAAGTAGTAGCCACTCATGTGGTTTACGAGTATTGTCTCATCGAGAAATGCGATTACCTCGTGCGCCAGCGTCATTTCGCGCTTTGGCTACTGTATGTCGTACGGCGTACTTGGGGAAACGGATTAACGACGTTTTTGAGTTTGAGGAACGAGGGCACCCATTTCGTCGGACGCTTCGTCCTATTGTTGTCGCGACGCCGCCGAACCATCCATTGTGTAAGGCATGATGCATTCTGCAACAAAGCATGATATATGTGCCGCTACATGCTACTTCATCCGCCTGTTACTCGCTCGAGTAAATGAATTAGTGAGATTCGGGGTTCCATTCTTCTCGTCGAATGATTAATGGAGACCGGCCGGGAGCTCGACAATTAGCTGCGGTGATTTGGGTTGGATTGCGCGATGGTGATTGGACACAAATATCAATGAAGTTGTTGTGCTCAGGGCTTGGCGATGAATAGGATCGAGCGATCGGTCGGTCTTATTAATAGAGGGATTATCCGAAAATGAGTTCAAGTCGATGGGGTTGCAGCACCTATTTACATACAAGCCGTTCGTTTGACATTTTGGACAGTTTTTTTGAATTCGAATATTTACGCCCCTTTCACGCGCAGCTATTGATCCCTCCCACTCTCTTAGGGCCTTGAGTCCAATCAGTCGGCTCTACTGAAATGCTAATTCTCCATCATTTTACCCTCACCTTATGACATCCATCCGTGCATAGTAAGTAGGCAAGTGTCGACTGTTGACTATGCGCGTTAACTGTCATAGTGATTTATGGATTATCGACGGTAATGTTGCTCAATCAAGAGACTAACGCTGTTGATGGCGATAGTAAGCTAGTGGCCACTACTATGATTCCTTCTGTCAAGGCTTTTGCTTTATTGATGATCGTTTGAGATACGCCTCTTATCTCGTCCTATGGCTGTTCAAGCTGAACGGATACCTTGGGGCGGTAGTGCCTTCAAAATGGGTTTGATTCTCTTTTTTTTTCTTCTCAATTTCCATTACCACGAAGCGACTTAAATGGTTGATTGATAGTATCATTTTTTGGATTTGCGACAATTCGACAGCTTGAAAGGTAAACAAACACAAATTAGCACTGCGGTTAGCGAGCTCACCTCATTTGGCAGCTTATTGTCGAGGGCAAGTCGAAATTGCATAAATATGAATGGAGAGCTAGTTAAGTCAAGATTAATGAAGGCATTGCTCAAATATTTAGCAAGTTTATGAAAATAGCGATGATGGGATCATTAATCGAAGCTGCTTACGTGCTATTGAGGTAGCTTGATAGCTAAGGGGCAAACACGTGCAGATTTTGAATTCAATTTGAATTGATTCGGGCTTTAGGCGGCGAATTTGTTGTTGATTGCATTGATCTTCTGGCAACGAGTTACCTCAATATAATAGAAAGGTGCAGTAATGTTAACTGAGCATTGTTCTTGACAATCGATATGTTGTCAGGTCGGTATGATCGCTGGAGAACTGTCGAATTGAATGGGCTCCATAGGCAGCCTGAGATATTTATGAAGTTATTGACCTTTGAGGGAAAATTAGTCAGACTAGAAGCTTGGACAGGGTGACGTCTCACTTGTAACTCGCCCAAAATGAAAAATATGTTGACAGACAGGGGAAGGAGAAGATAGAGCTCAACCAAGACGCTTATTCCTCATCTGGATTTTTTTAAGCAGTCAACGTCACTAATAGGACTTAGATTGAGAGTTGAACATTAGCGAATTAAACGAATCACCGATCTAGATGGTGTAGTCCAAATTCTGACAACCATGCCTAAGTTTGTTGAGCCAAGAATTTGTATTCAATTTAGTTTATGAAATAAATTTTTTGCTTTTGATGATGGTGTAGAAAGCCTTCGACGATGAAGAGTTGTTAAAAAAAAAAATTCTTCAAGTGGAATAGGGGTCCAGGAAGGTCTGGTGTCCTGGCCGGCTACCAACCATAACCGACGAAGCTCACGTCCAAAATGTCACAAAATTGGTGCTTGTAAGCCCTCGACTCAGTCAATACCACTTTAAAGGACTTATTGGATCTTAGACTCGTCAAATCTTGATTAGGACTGAAAACACTGATTTGTTTGGAAAGACAACGTCTTGGTGAATTGTGCAAAATTATGCTTTCTGAGTATCAGGACAAGATGAAACGCATTAAGGCAGGAGATGTAGCTTGAATCTAAACCATCGAGGGCCTATCGCTGGAAATGTGAGGCAAGTTCGAAAAACTCCGCGTCAAAGTCGCTCCAAAATCAAGGTGATGTTGACTGCTTTCCTCGATTGTCGTGGTGTTGTGCATTTTGAGTTCCTTCCACCGGGTCAGTCTGTTAACAGGGAATACTATCTGAGCGTTATACTTAGTTTACGTGAAGCTATTCGCCTTAAGAGGCCGGAATTGTGGCGAGACGGCATTTGGTTTTTGTACCGTATACAAAGCATTAATTCTTCGTGACCATTTCGCCAAAAACCACCATATTCACTGATTCGGGACTGTGCGACTGGTCAACGTCGTTCTCAAAAAAATATGGACCGATGACGCCACCAGCCCAAAATCTACACCAAGCTCATTGATCACACACACACATTGATCTCATGTGGATTGGTACCGTCCCAAATTCGACAATTTTGTTTGTTGACGTACCCAATTGCTCCAGAGCCCATTCAGTGAACACACATCGTCGTCTATGGAAGTTTACCTTCAGCTCGTGAGCCAGTTTAATTTTGTATGGCTACATGGTCAAGTTACGAGGCAAAATTTGCCAAGTTCTCGTGCGCGACGGGAAATCAAACGCCTCGGATTCTACTACACACTCTAAAGGACAGCGGCAGTGTTTTCAGCAGACCATGCATTCCGTCGACTTCCGGGTGTTGGTTTATCGTTTACTGAACCAGTGGACTCAAATTTATCCACTACGCGAATAGTCTTCTTGGTAGAGCGGAGCACAGTGGAATGTCGCCCGCACAGAATACCGATTTTGATAGAGCAATTTTATCATTTGTACGTATTGTTAAACGCTAAGTCTGTCAGTAGTTGGCAACAGGCTGAATAAACGACGGTAAATTCAATAGATCTAACTTCAACAGTATTGCTGCTATCGACTGTCAAAGTTCAGAAGTCCCTATTGGAAAACCCAATACAAACCGCACCGAAGAGCGAGCTGAAGGCTTTCTCTGAAACCGAATTCAGTAGCTGTTTCAATGACTGAAAAATCCGTTAAAATAAGTGCATTGTATCAGTTATGATCACCTTACTTTTTGGACACAGTAGTATATGAGGGCGCCGCGGCACAGTGGCTAGTGTACTGGACTCTGACGCACGATGAGCGAGTTCGAATCCCGATAACACCAATGCCATCGAATGTTTATTTCGCGGCGTCCCTCCTCGGCCTCCTCGCCGTTCGGAATCGGCAATAAAGCCGTAGGTTTCTTTCACCTGTGTGAAAAATAAATCACAGAAGACAAGAGAGAAGCTTGGCTCTGGTCCTTCATGGGCTGTAACGGCACCAAAACAAAAATAAAATTTGTGGTTTAGGTGCGACCCGCAGGGCCCACATGACTAACTTCCATTTTTAGCCCTCGACGCAAAAGAGAGGGGTGTTATAAATTTGAAGTGTCTGTGTGTCTGTCTGTGGCATCGTAGCTCCTTAACGAATGAACCGATTATAATGCTTTTTGTTTTTTTTTAAGCTAACCTGGCCGAGATAATCGCTAGCTACAATTTGTGATGATCTTTTAAGCTGTTTCAAAGTCATCAGCTCTTTTTGTTAGCCGCGGTAGGGTTTTTAGACGAATAATGGGTAATTTATCGGTTCTCGTCCGATCACCGCAATCAACCAGCGTCGGGCGCAGTCAGTACTTAGATGGAGAACCTTTTGGGAACACCGCGGGCTGTTAATTTTTTAGTTATTTAATTTGTAACAAAGGATGGCAAGGGACTAAAAAGGCCTCGTAGGGGTAGCATCTATCCGACTGATGCTGGCCTGCTAAAAAGCGAGAAGAGCCACCGCAGTCGAACATCTTGCGGCACTGTTAGTAAGTCCCATCCCCAGCTCCTCGTGGTGTCATCTGGAGATTTCCTATGGAAATTGCCGACGGGGAAGGGCGAATGGCGAGCCTCCTGCTCCAAAAAACAGGATTAGTCGGTTGGGCTACAACCTAGTAAGCCGTAACCGTAAAAAAAATCACAAACTCCGAAACAACCACAATCCTCGGATATAACGGACCGGATTATTGTTGACGACCTTTGCAAAAAACGAAAAAGGGACAATGATCTTCGGCTCTGTATGTGTAATGTTAGGTCCCTAAACAGGCCACATGAAGCCGAACAGCTTGCGGGTGTCCTAGGCCGCTATAAAGCGCCATCCAGGAAATGCGATGGAATGGACCGGATACAAAGCGGATGAAAAACTGTGATATTTACTACGGCGACTGCTATAAAGAGAGAGGATAACGATTGTTCGGATGCGGATTTGCTGTTCGAGTTGGACTAAGGCAAAAAGTCCAAACTTTCAGCATGTGAGCGAACGCCTCATAATGATCCGTATCAACGCTACATTTTTTAACATCAGCCTGATCTGCGTCCACGCCCCCACGGAAGACAAGGATGACTCCGCCAAAGATGAGTTCTACGATCTTCTAGACAGAACGTATGCCCAATGTCCCAGCTTTGACATCAAAATTGTACTAGGAGACTTCAATGCTAAGCTGGGTATAGAAAGCATCTTTGAACGAGTCATCGGCAAACATAGCCTACACGACACCACCTCCGATAACGGACACAGGCTGATTGATCTTGCTACGGGGCGAAATCTCCTTCTAGCCTTCTAAGGCACCTGGCGGTCTTTTGATCAATCGGCTACCAACCAGATTGATCACATCGCGATCGTCGTTAGACACTCCTCCACTATTCTTGATGTTTGAACTTTCCGAGGGGCTAACATCGACTCGGACACTATCTTGTAGTAGCCAAGATGCGCCTACGGATATCACGAACACAGCGGAGTAGAGTAAGAATACAAAGTTATGACGTCGGAAAGCTAGAAACCGTCGCCAGAAACCGTTAGTGTTTTTATCGATCGCGTCTCCCTTAAGCTCTCCAATACACCTCAATCCTCCACGCTATCAATAGAACAGGAGTGGAGCCTTTGCAAACAAGCCCTGAAAAGCTCTGCATCCGAAGTTTTAGGTTTCAAGACTCCACCACGAAGAAACACCTGGTTCGATGACGAGTGCAGGAGGATTCACACAGAACAAGAACAGAACAAGAGCAGCTCGTGAGCTCTACGAGTTAAAAAGAAGGGAAGAGCATAAGCTTCTCAGGAGAAAGAAGAAAGAGTACGAGAAGCGCGCGATTGAGGATTCGGAGAGGTGTTACTGCAGGCGTGACGTTCGAAAGTTTTATCAACAGATAAAGCGAACATGCCAGGGTTATAAAGCCAGAAGTGAAGTTTGCAGGGATGAGAGCGGACAGCTAGTACTAGAATAGCAGTCGATACCGAGAAAATGGAAAAACCACTTCTGTAGACTGTATACCGGTGATGTTAGTCTGGCAGAATGATCCATTTCTTAACGACGAAGACCGCAGAGAATTCCGTCCCCCCCCACTTCGACGAATGCCATGACGAAACTCAAGTCGATTTAAGCTGCTGACGCAGGCGGACTTTCTGATGAGCTCTTCGAGGCAGCTGGGGATGACCTGGTTAGGAACATGCACCAGCTCATCTCTAAGATTTGGTCAGAAGAAAGTATGCCCGAGGAATGGAGTCTCAGCATCGTATGCCCGATCCACAAGAAAGGAGACCCCTTTGTCTGCGCCAACTACAGCGGTCTTCTGAACATCGCATATAAAATTTTCTCTGCTGCACTGAGTGAACACGTGGAACCGTTCGTTAGTAAACTGATTGGTCCATATGAGTGTAGTTTCAGGCCCGGAAGTCCACTACCGAACAAATATTCACACTGCGGCAAATCTTGGAAAAGCCAACGAGTTCCAGATCGACACCCACTATTTGTTTGTCGACTTTAAAGCCGCATACGATAGCATACATAGAGATGACATTGAGAAGCAGAGCTCACTTTCCGGTAAACCAAGGTGGCCCTATAAAAGACCCTTATAATCCTGGTTCTGCTTTATGGTGCAGAGACATGGACGTTATCGAAAGCGGATGAGGAGGCCCTTGGCCATTTTGAGAGAAAAAATCTGCGTACGATTTTCGGCCCGACCTGCATAAATGGGGAGTGGAGGAGAAGACTTCATAGTGAACTGTACAGGGGACATGAACGTAGCTCGGCTTCTTTGGATCCAACGCCTAAGATGGCTAGGTCATGTAGAGCAGCTCGGAGAACCTTTGAATCCAATTCTGAGGGGCGACGCGGTCAAAGACGGCCAAATTTTAGGTGGCACACGCAAGTGGAAGAGAACCTCAACCAACTATGCGAGCGCAACTGGAGACTGCTGGCAAAAGACCGTGCTAGTTGGAGAGGTTTTTTTAATGGAGGCCCAGATTTGCCATGACCTGTAGCGCAGAAGAAGAAGAAGCTTCACAAGCTTGGGGAAAAGATGTAGAACATCCAATTGGCACAAGAAAATCAGAAAGTTTTGGGACGGATTCAAAATTTAGTGAAAAATCGCCCCCAGCGACGAAATACATTTTTGAATGAACGACTTCGTGAGACAAACAAAATTGCCCTATTTGCGGGGAAAGTAAGTATTAAGAACGTCCGAGAAAAACTATTTCTTTCGAAGATAGTCAAGATACCGCTGTCGAACAGAACGCTCCATTTCTTGATGACGTAGAGAATTCCGTTCCCCTGACCTCGACGAAGTTAAGATCTCCACATCGAAACTCAAGTCGAATAAAGCTGCCAGCTGCCACAGGTCCGGCCCGAAGAATCTTCGAATCCAACCCCAAGAGAGGACTTTGCTTGATATGCATTCTCAAACAAAAGATAATAACGAAGGACTCAAGGCTGGATTCTTGGACCCCTATGATAGTACCACTCGGCCAAATATAGCAACCATGACACAGAAATCATTTAGGGTTCAACGTGAGGTTGACGAGGGCACCTCCTTGCACGAGTCTCAGGTCTATAGTCTATACCACATCACATCCGATAATGTGGCAAGGCGTAGTCTTTTATTGCACAAAATTTCAAATTGATTGTATTAAGATCCATGGAAGAGATAGACCTCCAACTTTGAGGAACAAATCTTCTCAGAAGCCAACCCCAGCTCGAATCTATACCTGTTGCAGTAGCTATCGTGGAGCTGAGCTAAACTACAGATATATACGTCAAAGCCTCAACTCTAATGTACACGCTTTTAAGCTACAACGTAAAAAAAAAAAACATCCGTGTCGATGGTCTTGTAAGATCATGCTGCGTCGATGGAAGGGAGCTACTTAAGAGCTTTGGGTAAAAGAAAAAGAAGAAACGTTCGCTTTTCAGAAGAAGAAAGAAATTATAAGAAACGAGCAATCAAGGAGTGAGGAAAATGCTATCACCGGGACGGAAATAGCAAGACCGTTCTTGGCATGACGTATAATGCTTCAAACCCTTCACGAATGGTATTATGGTATTACGGCTTAGATGGCCTATACGCTTACAATATGACAGATTACCACATTCAAGTCGAACTCAAAGCTACATATGGCAGTGTCCATGGAAATGAGCTGTACTGACTTAGTTATGTGTCGATATCGCTAGCAAAATCGCTTAGTCACATAGGATGCCAACGAGAAACGATCCCCGGTTTCCAGGAAGACACACCATTTCGAAATGTTGGATTTTCGCCTTCATCAATGTCACTTCTAAATTTGTTCAGCCATAAGCAAGGACTGTCACAAAACCAACAAGAGAGTCCCTTAAGGAGTAACGAATTTCACTGCTTTCCGAGCTGGAGGGTGTGATCACCTTCTGCCTCCGCTCTAGTTACTAGTTAGTCGCTCGATATACCGTCATAAACACTAATAAGCCCATAATAATTTATCCACAACTTCACCGTGTGATTAAACATCAAATTTACAAAGAACAGCTCATATAACTCAACGTACCCCGCCGAAGCGGGCTGTCGTAACGAACCGCAAATCGTCAATAAATTCGTATTAAGCCATAAAAACGTTCCGCGACATCGGATAAGTATCTATTCCAACTATATACCTATACATGGTATATCTGCGTTTCACAGCGTGAATTCGCAAATGATCGTCGGACGATCAGCAACTGACATTTTGAGAAAACACATTCACTCACTGGTCGGCTCAAAACCTCCAATTCGTTTAAACTAGTGGCCAAGTTGGATAGCTTCCGTCATCATTACGCGCTGTACGAAATTGTTTTGCGGTTATGAGATGTTAGCTCGTGAATATTCATCGCTACGTTAGCCAAATGACACCGATTATGCGAGCTTAATTGATTGACGTCGACGACTGTATGTACGAGTACATACGAGTATGATCCGAATAGTTATCGATATGGAAGCGGTCGGGTAATTACATGGTGGGAAAGCTGTCAAATCTGATGGTGATTATCATGTTGGACGTCTTTCTAGTGGCGGCTAAATCAACATCCTCGCAACAGTATCATGAATTTCAATAAGCCAAGTGAGGCGGTTGAAAAACGGATCTGGATTGCATGAAATTGGAATGGTGGAGAGGGTGATTAAATGACAGCGGTAAGCTGGTTCTTGGGGTTACAGGTTTTAATTAGAATGTAGCATCACACAGGAGCATTCAGTTATCAGGTCATTCGAAATTACCGTGTGTTTCACAGAAACAGACAACACTGGCCGTTGACACAGATTTTTTATATGTCGATGGGTTAGACGAGGCTTAGAAAAGGTATTAGAGGAGTTAACAAAGTGAGCTGTCTTGTATACGTACTAAAAAGCACGCTCAAATGGATTTACAATGGGGTGTTATGAAAACTACTTTTGGATAGCTCCTTTTCCCTATAGGCAGGGAAACCAACCACTATTTTGCATTCTGTGCATTCAAGAAATCAATCTTAAAAGTCAGGATCAAAACATCAGTTCGACGTGCGCCCACAGCGCCTCACTGAACGTGGATGAATGTACCAAGGATACACTGTCAATGGTAAGTGTGTTGCAGTAACACACAAAGTGTGTGTTTTCATTGTAATCATTTTTTATGCAAGTATCCACGCCCCCACAGAAGAGAAATACGACCGACACAAAGACGACTCCTAGACAGAACATATGCCCAATGTTCCAGTTATGACACCAAAATTGTTCTAGGAGATTTCAATGCGAAGTTGAGTAAGGAAGCTATCGTTGACCGAGTCATAGGAAAGCACAGCCAACACAAAACCGCGTAAGAAAACGGACCAAGGCTAGTGGACTTTATGGCGGGACATAAGCTCGTGGTAGCAAGTACACGATTCCCGCACCTAAACATCCATAAGGGGACCTGGCAGTCGTTCGATCAATTGACAATCAATCAAATTGATCACATTGCGATCGACGGCAGACAATCCTCCAGCACCCTAGATGTCCGAACCTCTCGAGGAGCCAACATCAACTCGGATCGTTACCTTGTTGCAACCAAGGTACGGATGCGAATTTCTCGGAATCAACGGAGTCGAGAAGGAACGACAACATTTAACGTCGGAAACCTGAAATCGCAAGAGACCGCCAGGACCTTCGCCGATCAAGGCTCCCTCAAGCTCTCTCAAGTCCCGATACAACATTCACAAACCATAGAACAGCAATGGAGTCCTTGTCAGAACGTCTTCAGAGAGGTCGCCTCAGATGTACTCGGTTTCAAGCCACCACCTTCGAAAAACCCCTGGTTTGATGACGTATGCAGACAGGCCCATGTAGACAAACAGAATGCATACATGGCTACAGTACATCGACGGACGAGAGCTGCCCGCGAGCTCTATGAAGGGAAGAGCATGCGCTTCGGAGAGGAAAAAAGGAGCACGAGAAGCACGAGGTCGAGGAGATCGAGAGATGCTATTGCAGGAACAACGTTCGAAAATTTTACCAAAAAGCAAGGCTATAAAGCCAGAGCAGAAGCCTACAGGGATGAGCACAGACAACTAATAGTGGAGTCACAGTCGATGCTGAGATTGTGGAAGGACCACTTCTGCAGATTGTATAACGGTGTTGATAGTCAAGATGTCGCCGTCAGGCAGAACGAACCATTCACAATGGATGAAGACGAAAAAGACGTCCACCCGACCTGGACGATGTTAAGATAGCGACATCGTAACTTAAGTCTTATAAGCTGCTGGAGCAGACGGACTTCCCGCGGAACTGTGTAAAGCAGCTGGCGATGAGCTGGTTAGGACCATGCACCAACTCATCTGCATCTGCAAGACATGGTCGGAAGAACGCATGCCCGATGAATGGAATCTCAGTATCGTTTGCCCGGTCCATAAGAAAGGAGACCCCATAACCGCGCCAATTACAGAGGGATAAGTCTCCTGAACATTGCGTACAAGATCCTTTCTGCCGTACTGTGTAAGTCTGAAACCGTTCGTGGACGACCTGGTAGGTTCCTACCAGTGTAGTTTCTGCCCAGGAAAATCCACGAGAGACCAAATATTTACACTACGGCAGATCTTGGAGAAGATCTTCTTGTCGACTTTAAAGCCGCGTATGACAGTGTTTATAGAGACGAGCTATACAGAGCCACGTCATGTTTTAACATTCCTGCCAAACTCGTCAGACTATGTATAATGACTATGGAGAATTCTCGCTGCTCCATTAAGGTCGGAGGTGAACTAACCGATTCCTTCGATGTTAGAAAAGGTTTTAGACAGGGTGACGCACTGTCATGTGATTTCTTTAACATCATACTTGAAAAGATCGGGCCAATACAAGAGGTACGATCTACTTGAAGTCTACACAATTGCTTGCCTACGCAGATGACAGTGATATTATTGGTCGGACAAAACGAGACGTCAATGAGGCGCGTTCGCAAGCATTGAAGCAGAAGCGGCTAAAGTGGGTCTATGGGTAAATGGGGACAAGACCAAATATATGCCGACATCAAAGAAAGAAGCGCAACACCGACGTCTTGGTCGGAACGTCACCTTTGGCAGCTATATTTTTGAAGTAGTCAAGGACTTCGTCTGCCTTGACTCAGAATAACTCTTGCCAACCGCTGCTTCTTTGGGCTCAAGAGGCAACTGAGTAGTACTCGAAAAACGAAGGTATCCCTATACAAAACCTTAATCATCCCGGTCCTCCTCTATGGCGCTGAGGCTTGGACGTTATCAAAGGCGGATCAAGTGGCTCTTGGGAGTTTCGAGAGGAAAATCTTGCGTGCAATCTTTGGTCCCGTTTGTGTAAGCAGACAGTGAAGGAGAAGATTCAACCAAGAACTGTACGCACTGTACAGTGACATCGGCCTAGTTAGACTTCTACGGATCCAACGTTTAAGATGGTTGGGCCATGTAGAGCGAATGGACATCACCGCTCCGGCCCGAAGAGTCTTCGACACCAACCCCGAGGGACGACTCAGCAGAGGACGACCGCATCTAAGGAAGCGCATAGGTGGAAAGGGACCTGAACTAACACTGGAACGGCAGGCCAAATATCGTGCCGTCTGGAGAGGCTTATTGGTTGAGGCCTTGGTTCACCCCGAACTGTAGCGCAATCTAAGTAATTAGCCGGAGTAGGTACAGTATGAACATTTTGTATCTTTACAGAAACCACCCACTTCATTCAAAGCAAACAAAATATTGAAGAAAGCCAAAGAAAAAATCAAGCGAAAGTATAAATAACGAAACACAAGAGATTTTTTTTTTTAAATAAAAAAGGATTCCATTATTTATTTGAAAAATTAAAAACTAATCATAACCAAGAAAGTTGTTTTGTCTTTTGTTTTTTAATTTAATTAAATTAAGTTTTAAAACTAAAGAATTAAATAATAGCTTAATACCGTTAAAAAACAAATCTTAAAACTCTACTACAAACGTAAAAAGGAAAAAATCATTCAAAAATATTCTACTCGTACTGTCACACTTGTTTTTTTTATTATTTTTTTGTTTTTCCTTTTATTTATATAAATTACTAAACAAAAATAAAATAAATAAATTAAATACTTAAAGCGAATGAAGAAAAATAAAATATTTATAAATTCTCTTATTTTATTCAACATTGTGTTGTTGTCTTTATTTTTTTTTTTTGGAAATATCTAAACGAGAAACAAGATTAAAATCGAATACAAAATAAAACTTAACTGATTTCGAAAAATAAACAAAATAAAAAAAAAAAATAATTCGAAATTTCACAAGGACATAAACAATTAAATAAAGATAAAATAAAATAAATTTAATTCATTTAATGAATAGTAGAACGTTTTTTTTTTCCACAATTTTGCTGTCTTCAAATAAATTATATTTAAGATCAAGGAATAGGGAAATTATATTAAATTGAATGTAGTGTGAATGTGTGTTGCTTTTATGTTTTTAATTTGTTGTTTAATTAAAGAGTGTTTTTATATGCTAAGGGAGTCACAACCTTCGTTCTTTTTAATTACTACAAAAATTTGTTTAAATTTTTTAATTTTACTTTTCTGTCTTTTGTTTTTTCAAGGGAATGATGATTTTTGTTTTTTTCACTTTGTTTTCGAGAAGGATCTTACGGTTTGTTTTTATTTGTAGTAAATGTAAAGGCAAGATTTAGCGAATAGAATTTAAGAAAAAAATTATAAATAAATAAATAAAAGTAACGACTAATAACGATTAATGAATAACGAGTAGAAGAAAAAAAAAACGCCTTCGTTTTCAAGGAATGTGTAAATGTGGGTGGTGGGATTTAAGAAAAAAAAAAGGACACACCTCGACGAAATTAAATGCTTTGAGCCGCAGGAGACGCGGCACTTGCGCTAGTAAGAACTAGACTGGTCACTCGTGTGTATGAATGGTCAATAAGGATAAGGTTTCCAATTAATCTATCCACTTGTCGTAAATAAGTAGGTTTTGTCTCATCCTGCAAGTGTCGTGTTGTCTGCTAATTGTGTGCGTGTGTGTGTGTTTGTTTTCTATCTATCTATGTATCTATAGCTTACGAATAAAAATTATTATCTCGATGTATCCATGTATGTATATGTACGCATAAAAAAAAAAATTAATATTCTCAGTCTTTGCAGAGATTATGTATCTTCAGTAGGTTTATTGATCTATCCTTACGTTTCTATCTGTATACTCGATGACGTTTGATGTCTGTGTTTTGAATATCATTTCAGATTCCCGTTTCTGGCCATTTCGTCTTTTTTTTTTTCCTATATCTTAGTATCTAAACTCCATTTTAGGATGAATCTCAACAAGTATACACCTATACCAGCAAAACAAAATTTTCAGTAAAATGAAAAGACGTTTCTCCATAGGAGACGTTTGCATGCAACTGTCACCTTCTGTGACACATCTGTCAAAAAATTAAAAAAAAAAAAAAAAAAATCTACAAAATACTTAGGACTTAAGCACTCTCCGTCTTAACAACCAATGGCATAGTGAGGCCGGGTAATTGCAACGGCGACGACTTGTGACCCTTCGCGAGATCATTTTCACTCTTCACCAGTAGCGGGATGTTCATTTTGACATCTGTCAAAATTGGCGAATCCATCAGATTGCCACTGTTGCTATTCATATTACTACTACTGCTGTTGTTGTTATTATTGTTATTGTTGTTGTTGCCACGCTGTTGTGCCTCATATCGGGTGTGGGTGCGCATGTGACGCGTGATCATATCACGACGACACGCCGCATACGGACACTGTGGACACTTGTACGGCTTCTCGCCGGTGTGCGTTCGTTGATGTGTGGACAAATGATCGGAACGAGAGAATACTTGGCCGCAGACTTTACATGTGTATGGCTTGACGCCAGTGTGTAAGCGCATGTGACGCGTTAACATGTCAGAGCGTGCAAACGATCGTCTGCAAACATCACAGCTATAGGCTTTGGCTATGTCCGTGGACGGGTTACGAGATTTGTGACGCGATGCCATGTGCTTGGCGAGACGATCGTGTAGCGAGAACATTTGACCGCAAACTGGGCAGACGTAGGCGACATCCGATCCGGGTGGCATCTCTTCGACCACGGGCGATACGTCGAGATTGTAACGCCAAGCGACTGATTCTTTTGTAGTGGGTGATGCAACGTCACCCTTGACGACAGGTACGCCAACCGGACCGCCATGTTGCATATGTAGGGTGGGTGGCGCGGACGCACTATTGGGAATTTCACATTTGATCATGCCAGGATGGGGTGGCGGCATCGAATAGTGTGGATGTGGACTGGGCGGCATGAGCATGGATGCGGATGATGGTAAATGTTGTTGTGGTGCTGGTGGCGGCGGTGGCAGTGGTGAGGGTGGGGTATACAGTTTCTTACCCCGTGTCGAGAGATCAAGTGGACGTTCTTGTGGCGGTGGCATTTCTTGCTTGCCCTGTTGTTGTTGTTGCTGTTGCTGCTGCTGTTGTTGCTGCTGTTGTTGTTGCTGTTGCTGCTGCTGTTGTTGCTTCTGTTGTTGCTGCTGCTTTGGACTTTGACGGCTATCACTGCGGGGCGATGGAATCGGCGGTGTAGACGCCTGCGCCGGAGGCGGATGATCCTGATGTCCCAACGATGTCATTTGAGGCGGTGAATCGTGCTGCGAACTAGGCGTTGATGGTGCCGCTCTACGTCGTAACACTTCTTGCATCATTTGAAAGTAATTCCCAAATAGAGGCGACTGAATCGGAAAGTACCTATCGTATGGGCACGGCTCAGTCTTTATGTCAACGCGTAACTGATTGTCGACGTCATTCGGCTCGGCCAATTGCAACGGGCTCACACTGATCCGTGGACTATCCGACGTCGATAGATCCTCGCCCGATTCCTCTTCACCGCTACTCGGCCGTTTTGGCATATATCCATCCTCATCGGTGTTATTGTTGTTATTCAAATGATTGGCAACATTGTTGTTGTGAAGTTTATCCAACACGGCAGACAGACATTTTCGTTTACGCTGCTTCCACGGTATGTTATTGTTCGCGACATAGGGTTGGTTATTGTTGTTGTTATTCACTAAAGCCGTTGCTGTTGACATCTGTAGACTTTGATGGGCCATGGAAAGGGCCCGCGTGTATAGCTCCTGCTGATGCCGTTGCAACTGATGCTGTTGCTCCTGTTGCAATCGATGGTGATAGTGATTGTAGTGATGATTGTGATGATGATGCGAAGTACTGTGGTGCCCCATAGGGTCCGTACCTTCTGCCATAGTCATTAGGTCGAGTTTTTTGATGCAGACAAATTCTGCGAGAGCGACGCGTTCGACGAAGGTGTGTTCTTGGATAGAAGAAATTGATTTTGTCTGATGTTCTTCGGGTCACCGATTACATTTGGTTTGTTGGATTGTAGTGAATCTGTAATGAAGAGGAAAAATCAAATAAATAAACTGAGAATGCCTTTCATCGGAGGGGTATGTAAGGTTATTGCATAATATTTGGCCAGTACACCATTGGTATACGGGTGGACGACAGACGGTGGATGGTGGACGGTGAATTACAACTGCAGCCTTTTGCGGATGGCGAATTTTGTCTCCAGCCTTGCGCAGGGCTAGTGAGTGGGATAGTAGCGCAAAATTTCGCCAATAAATTTACTTTTGCCTCAGTGCGCACAAGGATATTATAGTTGGCCACCAACACCGCACATAAGGTTGCCGCACCACCGGCAAAAGATAGTTTTCGGTTTTATGGGGCGCAAATTTATTGCATTTCATCCCCTAGAGAGATGGAAGGCTATCTGCTGCCCATCCGCTGATGGTCATTCGCTTGGTTTTTTGGTTTTTTTTTTTTCAGTATGGTATGATATGGATCCTTTGCCCAGTTGGAATTTTCTGACATTCTGGCGTTCTTTGAAGATCTATTTACCCTTCAGAAAGGATTTCGGTGTTGTTCGCTTCACTATTCCTTGACCTGTGAGTGGAGCAATTTACACACACGACAGAATAAACAATGAAAGGGATACGATGACAGAAGAGCAACAACAGTGTGTTATGTGTGTGTGTGTGCACAGTAATCCAAATGTCCTTGTGAAGGGACTTGACTGGACTTCACTATGCTTATTTATTGCTTACGCTTTTGTTACTCATGTTCCTTGTTAATTTTATTGCGTTCTCCCCCACTGGCACAAAAGATGACCAACCCAAAACAATCCTCTCCCCCCGTCGACAACAACAGAGAAAGATATTTAAGAGCCATGTGTCCATTGGAACCCACATCAGTGGGAAGCTTTATAAAACTGTTGTCATCCCACTGACCAGGTCCCTTTCGACGTCGCCGTTGGTCTCTGCACGGTTGGTTTTCTGCTGCAATGCGCTTATCCTTGATGTATACGTTGGTATGTATGGCAAAGGAGTCACACAAAACCAGGAAAAGAAAAAAGGAAAGGAACAAAATGCTGGGCATAATAAAAACGAAGAAGCCAAAGTTAAACATATGAAATCGTGCTCCACCAACCAAACCGCCCTCAACTCGTCTAGTTGGTAGTGCAGTGAAATCCTATGTGACCTGGCTCGGTAGTTAGGGCTGGTTGCTATTTCGGGGTTTCGTTTTATTCCTTCTGTTTCCGATGATGACACCGGAAATGACTGGGCAGTAAAAACCGTATGCACGTGGGCTCGGGGTGTAGATAGACTGACAACAGCACGTCGTATGAGGATATGGAGCTTGCCGTGTCCTTGTTACTGTAGCAAAGGCGCGTATACAATTAAAAACTTCTGTCTCATCATCATTGCTATCGCTATCGCTATCGTCATCGTTGTAGTCGTCATCGTTGGTGTTGCTTGGATTCTCGTCGGCGGCGTGTTAATAATTTCCCCCCTCATTTCACCTTACCTACATATCCATAGGTATATACGACGGAGCCCTTTATCTTCTTTGGCCTTTTTTGAAGGTTTATTGTTTAAAACAAGAAACGGCGACGCCAAAATAAATAATGAACGTTAACTATGGTGGGAAAATGCTCATACAGTCTGTCGTAAATTTCCCGAATCCGTTTTCGACCGCACTAACCGTCCACCGCCCACTCGGGTCGGATACGGATAGTTGCCACGAGGGGGTGATGCAATTTATTATCTTAATTGAGGGTAATTATACATTGCACGCTGACAACTATGTCAAGTTACACATAGCACCCAAGGCTTGCTAGGGCATGGTGAATGGTAACTGCCGAAAGGCAAGAGGGAGGAATTGCAGCGCAAAAAAGAGCTTTGCGCAGAAAAAAGAATTTAAAGAAACAAGAGAAATAAAATGAGAAACAGTTAAGCAATTTATGACTGTCTCGTGGCAGTAAATTTCACTTGAGAAGGACCGAGGGGCTGAAACAAAAATAAAAAAAAATGCAAAAAACTCGCGTGATTTTTTACACCACTGTTGTTGGCCGAAGCACTTATCATCGTCCTGCAGCCATGACGGGGATGGAGACCGCCGGCTACAGGACGTGTTTACAATGGCCCCAACGGAAATGGACATGATATATTCGGCTCAGCAGTTAAGTAGTCGAGTAAGTCGAGTAAGAACACCAAAATTTAACGTCGGAAAGCTGCAATCGCAGGAGACCGCTAGGAACTTCGCCGATCAAGTCTCCCTCAAGCTCTCTCAAGTCCCGACGCAATCTGCAGAGACCATAGAACAGCAATGGAGTCATTGTCAAAACGCCATTAGAGAGGCTGCCTCAGATGTACTCGGTTTCGAGCCACCACCGTCGAGACACCCCTGGTGTGATGATGAGTCAGACAGGCCCATGTAGAGAAACAGAATGCATACATGGCCACATTGCATCGACGGACGAGAGCTGCCCGCGAGCTCTATCAACAGAAAAGGGGGGAAGATCATGCGCTTCTGAGAAGGAAAAAGAAGGGAGCACGTGAAACGCGAGATCAAGGAGCTGGAGAGGTGTTACGGCAGGAACGACGTTCCGAAATTTCTGGCTATAAAGGCAGAGCAGAAGCCTGCAGGGATGAGCACGGACAACTAGTAGTGGAGTCACAATCGATGCTGAGATTGTGGAAGGACCACTTGAAAATCCACAATAGACCACCATCTACACTACGGTAGAACTTGCAGAAGACCCGTGAATTTCAGGTCGACTTTTGTTTTGTCAACTTTAAAGCCGCATTTGACAGTGTTTATAGAGACGAGCTATACAGAGCCATGTCATGTTTTAACACTCCCGCCAAACTCATCAGACTGTGCAGAATAACTATGGAGAACTGGAGAACTCTCCCTGCTCCATTAAGGTCGGAGGTGAACTAACCAACCCCTTCGATGTTAAAAAAGGATTTTAGACAGGGTGACGCCCTGTCATGTGATTTCTTTAACATCATGCTTGAAAATATCGTGCGTGACTCTGCGGCCAATACAAGAGGTACGATCTACTTCAAGTCCACACAATTGCTTGCCTACGCAGATGACATTGACGTTATTGGGCGGACAAAGCGAGACGTCAATGAGGTGTTCGCAGACATTGAAGCAGAAGTGGCTAAAGTTGGTCTAAGGGTAAATGGGTACATGTTGGTACACTCTGCAGTCTAAATGGTAGGTTCAGGTTAAGCTTCTTGGAGAAGGCTTCACTTCCTACACTCCCTCTTCTAGCCATTTGGGTGGGTATGTGGCGGGAGAGATGGAATAAGTTGGGACTTGGGTTGGTGTGGACGGGGTCGATTATCCTCTGATGGGAAGCCCCCACACCACGTCAAAGTAGATAAACCGCTAAGGATATTATCATTTGCACGGACAGTCAATCTGTGATAGAATCCCTGGCTGCGGTAACTCATAAATCAAAGACCTACACGAGATGGCTGGGCAGCTCAACATAAAACTACTGTGATCCCGGGCATATAATCTAGGAAACTGCGCGGCCGACGAACTCGCAAGGTTAGGGTCAAGCACACTCAGTTTTCCAGCCCTCGGGAATGAGGGTTGATTAAATGGAACGAAAGTAACTTAACGAAAGTTAAACTTAGGACGAACCAAGAACCTTAGTGGGTGCCATTACAGGCCACTGTACCATTGGAAAACATGCCGCCAAACTGGGGCTACCTTCCAATGACTTGTGCCACGGCTGCATGGATGAGGTGGAAGAGGAATCGAGGAACCTTTTGCGAATCGCAGGAGGATCTACCTCGGCGCACCCTTCTATGATAACTTAAGTGAGCTTCTTCTTTGGTGGCGTTACAGCCCATGAAGGACCAGAGCCAAGCTTCTCTCAATCACCCATGTTGTGTGTGATTTATTTTTCACATAGGCGAAAGGGACCTACAGTTTAATGCCGATTCCGAACGGCGTGAGTCGAGAAGCTTTTTTATGGCAAGTTTACTACGGGTGGTTCTGCCAGTACCCCGCCGAGGAGGAACGTCGCGAAATAAACATTCGATGGCGTTGGTGTTATCGGGATCCGTACTCGCTCATCGTGCGCCAGAGACCAACACACTAACTACTGCGCCACGGTGCCCTCTTAAGTGAGCTAGCAGATATAAAAATAGCTCAACTCCATCGCTTCACCAGAAGCCCTGATTGGTTTCCAGGTAGCGGATCTAGGTAGCATGATCCATGTGGTATCACAATGGGCCGACTCCTGCCTACGTGTGGCGTATGCCAACTACTCCAACCAAACCTAACCTAAGTTGTTGCCGCGAATAGAAATGATTATAGTTCATGGGGATGTTCATATGCCCGCCATGGACCGATAGATGTCATCATCGAGCACGACCTTGTGAATTTGCACTTAGCCATCTGTCTGTCTAGTTCGATCTACAAAAGTCTACGAACTTCACTCACGCCAGACTAGAGCTACCAACGCAGACACCCTTGGTATCCAGAACAGCATTATGCATTCATCATTCTATCCGCCACCTCGCCGCCTCGCTCGTTTGCAGTGCGGACATTTTAATATCTGACACTATATATGCTCATGATTTATCCACATTTGTCCGCACGAATGATGGAACAAGATGTCATGGAGGCAATCAGTATGAGTATAAAACGAAAATCTGCGTTGGCTGTATCGTGTCTGTCCCTAGTCTGCATGTTTACTCTGACTCTTTGCTGTTTTGCGCAACTCTTTTTACCACATTCCCCTTGCCTTGGTGTCTTGTTTGGCTTCTTCAATGCCCCCCAACACTCAGGATCACCCACACTGTCGCGTCGACATCAACTAAAGTGGGTTGTTGCTTATCAACGACTGTATTATACATGACACTCATCAATCGACACACCATACCCTACCCGAACTCGTACTCGTGCTCGTACCAAGTCAAACAATCAATGAGAGACCGTTGTCTACTGTCATTGTCGACGTCGTCACGTGGTTTATTCACAGGAGCTGAATCGAGGGCGACGATGACAGTGGCCCACCCTCTTTGCAAATATGCATACAAACGTATCGTATCAGTCAGTAGCGCGGACTGTGTCACCAGTTATAAATGAGATAAACCTCATGGATTGCCTTCATAAAATGGCAGTTAAATGTCCACCATTTCGATTTGTTTATTTTTTTTTTTTTCTTCCTTAACTCTTTGTTTGCCTTTCTCCCCTCCTCTATGGATGCCGGAATCAAGTGACCGGAGAGACAGATTCAACACCAATAAACAATCATCTATGGTAGACGACACACGCGAATCCAATACCACAACACTATCCAAGGCACACGGGGAGAGGCCAGTCTGATCGCGATGAATGGACGGAAGGTTCCTCTTGCTGCTTTGTATTTATCTTTTTCAATTAATTCCACCAATTCAAGCTACCACTACTCTAAATCTACAATCCCCGCTCTTTCATTCCTCTTGTTTGCTTGCTGCTGCTGTTGTTGGCTTCATGTGCAATCCGAATCGCGATGGTGATCACTGGTTGTGGTGGCTGTTATTAATATTCAGCATTCAACACGTCTCACTGACGACGATCGTACTACTCGTACATAGTATCTGGCAGTAGGGCATAGCGAATGGCCGCCCCGACAGCTAACAGCTACACCCACCATAGCTACACAACAGTTTGCTCTTTACCGTTTGCCCGTCCATTTGTTTGTCGGTCTTTTGTGGTGAGAAATAGTCGAGCGAATTGGCCAATGGTAGCGTTTTTCTTCACACAGATACTTAACTTAATTCAATCCATCGCTTCGGTTTGGTTCGCTTGATTGATCTTAGACAGAGCGAGAAAGGGAGAGCTTGGTATTGCACCGATTACACAGATCACACCAAATGACCGATCGATCATAATCGATTGATCTGTCTATGCACCTGTACTGGTGGCTCAGGTTGAGATACTAAGATTAGGTATGTACTCCTATCTCTATTAACAATTTGCCCGATGATTATATCTCTATTTAAGTTGAGTTTGTTTTTCCATCTTTCATCGTCTCTCTTTCGCTTCTCGGTTACAAAATCTTTTGCAATTAAGTAATGACCCTTGAACGAAATTGGTTTGTGAGGTATGTCTTGTAGATACATGAGTATCTCTTATTCTTCTGTTTTCTATCAGCTAAGAGGTTAATTGTTTCGTGTCATTTGGAGGTATCTTGAGATTGCAACATACACCTGACGCTAAGCCACAACCTCGTATCTTTCATAATATCTGAATGTTTCATACGCGCGATTAGTCAAACTATGTACTATACGTATCTACTCTTAACCACACTGTGTACCTCTTTCTTTTTTGTTTACTTTTTTTAATTGATGTTTACTTATGCAGTGCGATTGAGTGAAATACTCGAATGTGTAATTAACTAATTGCGGTTGTTATTAGCTATGGTAGTAAAGTTTTAATCACTATTGGACTCGTATGTTTTGAGTGCTTTAGCGCCGGGGCGGAGGGTTTTCTTTTATTTCGTGTGATATACTACCTATTGCCACCTACTAGTGATAGTGAGTTTTAAAGCGAATGTCGTCAATGAGTTCTTCTTGAGAGGACTGCTGATTATTGGAAAGACTTAACCTTGGGGTTGGCCGTGGTGCAATGGTAAACATCACCGACTGTCGAGCGGCAGGTCTGTAGTTCAAGAAATGCAACTCTCCTATACGGAACAATAGGGCAACACAGCTGTTGTGAATGGGAAGTGGTCAAAAATACTGAAAAAGGCATAACACTTACAGTATATGGTCATAATGGCATGGAACATTTGCTGGAAACTACAACCAACGCGAAAATTCAGGCGACTTCCTCTCCTCCTACCTAGGACAACCACCCCTAGAGAGTAGTCCATCTGCGAAGATCTACGACCCTTGTGGAAAACCCTAACGGATGTAAGAATTTTTAAATAGATTGGTCGATGATGACCTTTGAAGAAGCATAGGCCTTTAAATACCTTGTCCACACTAATGAGATATTGTTTTTCTTCGTATCAAGGACAAGAGCCAAAAACCTTAACCCACATTTTTTTTTTTAAAGGTTAGGTTTGACTGACTAAAAACACCACCCTTCGAGCTAATTCATTATTTTTTTTTTTTTTACTGCAACTAAGTCAATTGGCGGGAGGGAGGGAGCGAGCAAACAAAACAGAGAAAATCCGTCCAAAGCAGCGAAAACAGGAGAGCAAGAACGGGCGCTGTGCAAAGCGCCGTCAGCCGCACTGCCTCAAGCCGACACCACCTAGAAACCCCTGGTTCGATGAATAATGCGAATAAGCCAATGCAGGAAAACAACAGGCACATAAAGCCACACTACAACGACGGCCAAGAGCTGCTCGCGAAATCTATGAGCAAAGGAGAAGAGAGGAACACACGCTTCTCAGAAGAAAGAAAAGGGATAAATGGAAAGCGTAAGATCGAGGAGATGGAGAGATGCTCTCGGAGGAATGACGCCCGGAAGTTTTACAATATGGTAAAAGGAACATGCCATGGATTCAAAGCCAGAGCGAGGACCTGCTGGGATGAAACTGGTAGTGGTATCACAGTCGATGCTAAGGATTCGGCAAGACCACTTCTGCAGACTGTATAACGGCGATGACAGACAAGATACCGCTGGCAGGCAGAACAATCCATTCATAATGGACGACGATGTAAGAGAATTCCGTCTACCCGACCTAGACAAAGCCAAAATAGCGATATCAAGACTTACGTCTAATAAAGCCGCGGGCGCAGACGGCTTGTCTGCTGAGCTTTTTAAGGCGGCTGAAGATGAGCTGGTAAGGTGCACACACCATCTCATTTGAATGGAATCTCAGCATCGTCTGCCCGGTCCATAAGAAAGGAGACCTACGCCAACTATAGGGGAATAAGTCTCCCTAAAATCGCATATAAGATCTTCTCTGCCGTACTGTGTGAACACCTGAAACCGTTTCCACCATAGACCAAATATTTACGCTACGGCAGATCTTGGAGAAGACCGAGGAATACCAAATCGACACTCACCACCTCAGTGGTCCGTCCGACTTGTGAACCCTCTCTGCTCCATTAAGGTCGGTAATGAACAAACCGAGACCTTTGATGTTAAAAAAGGATTTAGACAAGGTGACAGGCTGTCATGCAACTTTCGTGCTTGAAAAGATCATGCAAGAGTCTACGCAATTGCTTGCGTACGCCGACTACATCGACGTGATTAGGCGGACACAGCGCGACGTCAATGAGGCATTTGTAAGCCTTGAGGCAAAAGCGGCTAGGATGGGTCTTAAGGTTAATAAGGGTAAAACCAAACATCTGCTTTCATCAAAAAGAGACGGGCAACAGCGACGTATTGGCCAGAAGGTTACCATGGGCAGATATAAATTTGAAGTGGTCAAGGGATTCGTCCTGATGACCGGCGACAACAACACCAGCGCTGAGATAAAACGCAGAATCACTCTTGCCAACCGCTGTTTCTTTGGGCTCAAGAGGTCATCGAAAATAGAGCCCTCTCTCGGAAAACCAAGGTGACACTATATAAGACTTTGATCATCCCAGTCCTCCTTTACGGCGCAGAGGCTTGAACCTTAACACAAGCGGATGAAGATGCCCTTGGTCGTTTCGAGAGAAAAATTCTGCGCTCTATCTACGGTTCCGTTTGTTTAAACCGAGTATGGAGGAGAAGATTTTATGAAGTACTGTACAGGTTGTACAGCAACATCGGCCTGGTACGACGTCTACGGATACAGCGTCAAAGGTGGCTAGGCCATGTAGAGCGGATGGAAAATACAGCTCCGACCCGAGGAATCTTCAAATCCATCCCGAAAGGAAGGCGTGGCAGAGGGCGGCCGCATCTACGGTGGCGCACGCAGATGAACGGGGACTTTAACCAACTGGACGTGCGGCGCTAGAAACAGCTGGCCAAAGACCGTGCCAGCTAGAGACGCTTGTTGGTGGAGGCCCAGGTTCACCATGGACTGTTGCGCCACCTAAGTGAGTTCGTAGGTAAGTCAATTGGCTTGAGGGCAACGTGACGCAGTAGTTAGTGTGTTGGACTCTGACGCATGATGATCGAGTTCTTATCTCGATAACACCAACGCATGGGTGATTGAGAGAAGCTTGGCTCTGGCCCTTGGCTGGGCTGTAATGCCAGCAACGAAGAAGAAGTCAATTGACTTATCTAGCAGTTTTCCGTTCCTGAGGTAATCACATTGAGCAGGCAGCTTTCCAGTGAGATTTCCTGCAATCCGCAGAGTGCGTGCGGTTTAGGTTCGTCATGCTAGATCAAGTGGCTTTGCCCTTTGAAGACGGCGCAACAGGTCTCGTCCCTCTATTATTTCAAGAGCCCCATTGTTGACATGACCTTCCAGTCGATCAGTTCAGTTTCATTTTCAAAATTTTTAGTGTTTAAACCACGATGAATGTCGTCGTTTCGAATATACCATGGCGTCCACTAGGTCTCGCAATACTTTATTATGTATTGTTTGTATGTTCTTGGTACAACCCCAGAGTTGTATACCCTAGGCTCAAATAGGCTTAAGCACTTGCTTGTAGAGAAGCAGCTTGTTTTCAGCGCTAAGCTTGGAAAGTTTTCTTAGTATCCAGTCAAGTTCTTTCTCTACATGCGCTTTCCACTTGAGTTTCGCGCCGAGAGTCATGCCTAGGTACTTTGTCTCCTCTGCGAATGGAATCCGAACTTCATTTACAAAGAGAGGTAGTGCACTTACTTCTCTATAATTAAAATGCAAGTGGACAGATTTGGTTTCGTTAAACGCGATCCGCCAAGTCTTTATCCAGTCGCTTATACGGGTCAGGGCATATTGCAATTTAGTTGTTGATTCTTCGATTGATTTTCCTGTGGGCAAAATTTCAGTATCATCGACGAATATGGGCAGCACAGTGCCAGCAGGTAAAGCAGCGGACCAAGTATGCTTCCCTAAGGAACGCCAGTTGTAATCTTGTAATTGCTCTAAAATTTGTATATTCGCTTCTCTGTTTAACACGAAAGAGGCTATTAGACAAATAGTTTTCTAGTAGTTCGGGGAAAAAATGTCTCAGTTTACATATAACCCGAACCTTCATGCCACACTTTGTCAAAAGCTTAGTAGTCAAGGAATATACTCGAACATATTAGCAGTCAGATGAATAAGGAAGTAGGATCCTAGGTATGGTTTCCTGCTTTGGAAGAGGGCCGGACAGGCGCAGAGAAGGTACTGAATGGATTCGTCCTCCTCTTCGTTTTCACAGCTTCTGCAGAAGTCATTCGAAACTTACCATAGTCTTTGTGCATAACTGCAATTAAGGCAGTGACCGGTGATGACACCAAAAATTTTGTTGATATCAGTTCGTTTTAGGGAGACTAGTCCCTTGGTTCGCTGTCGGTCAAGTCGTGGCCAGATTTGCCTGACGGTAAAGCAGGTATGACTCTGGGCCCATCTTACATTCGTCTCGACCATGGCATGGGTCGATAGTTTTAGCTTAATGAATGCTAATGGTACTCCTGCATGTGCCATGTTTGTTTATTGCGTCGTTGAGTATCTGGGGAGCATGTCAGCCCTTTCATTTTTTGGAATGTCGCTCTGTTTTGGTACCCATGAGAGGTGTATATTTAACTGTTCGGCCATCTCAGTAAGAGGATAGGCGGCAGTCGAGGCTTTAGATATGTAGGCATAAGACTCCAGCGATTTCAGGTCAGCTTGGCTGTCGGTGAAGATTTGAATATCTATGGCAGATACATACATACATATCATGGTCCACTTAAGCCAAGAGAGGGCTTTCTTTATTGTTAACAGCTCCGTCTAGAAGACGCTGAAATAGTTCGGAACTTTTAGGACCCAACTGAGGTTTAATTGTTTACGGAAGATTCCACTATCCACCCTATCCCTAATATTGAACCATCTGTGCGAAAGTTCATGCTCATGCTCATGTAGAGGCCCACGGTCGCGTTTTTTCGGGTCCAGTTTTGCCTTTTTTTCTCAACGACTGTGGTGGGTTCAATATGTGTGACATTTCATTGGCCGCATTACCATCATGAAACATTACTGAAACGCAACGAAATCGAACCATTTTTGAATGTCAGTGGTCGGGAATGGGAAAGGAGAGGTAGAGTGTCCTTGCTTTTTGATGGCTACGGACACTGGGTTGCGAGTCCGGTGTGATAACCATTACGCCATGGATCCAACTCGCAAATAACCTCCGTGGTTTTCTTATACTTTTTTGAATAAAAAAAAAAAAACCTTCTTTATTGAAAGTCAACACTGTAAATGCAAGTGAGTTAAACAACACGCAGTAAGTGTGTCATTCGACAAAATTTAAGATAAAGTGTGTCACTTAACACGTTTGATCTTTTAAATGTACACACTTATTCGTGTTAAAACTTTAACAAGTTATATTGCGTGTCATGATTTAAGACTCTAATGACACCTTAAGTGTGTTGTAGCGACACACTTATTAATAATACACTTTGGATCAAACAATCAATCTTGACAGAAAGCAATTTAAACACTGGACTTACAACCCAATGATCCGAATTCAAATCTCAAGGTCCGGTATCACCATAAAATAAAGACACCCAACTACCCCCTTTTCCCATTCTACATCGGACCTGCGAGTCAGCCTTTTCTGTGTTCACAGGAACCTTGAGATTTGAACACGGGACCACTGCTTTCTGGCAAGGTTACATAATGTTGGGAATTTCCCTTTTTCTGTTTTTCCATAGCACACTCAAAATTCAATTAAAAATTACTACACTGAAAACACGCCTTTTGGTGTGTTACAGTAACACACTTGCCATTTGCAATACAGGGAACTATATAAAAATGAATGGAACTTTACTGAGAAACAGGCCGTGAAGTGCATATTCGATGACATACCTTGGACGGTTATCGACGCCAAGCTTTAACACAATACCCCACAATTAATGATCAAAAACTCGACTTTGTCTTTCGTTTTCAGATAAGATATATTTCGAAATTCTTTTTACCAAACCCTAGTGGAGCATCGAATGATCATCAAGAGCATAACTTAAGATCTGGGCATTTGAGTAAATTTGGTTTTGGCTTAATTACTCTTTAAGGCCAAGACCTAACAATGTTCGTATGGTCCAATAGTTAACTTTTGTAAGTACGGGTGGTGACCGTTGTGCAATGGTAAACATCACCGACTGTCGAGCGGAAGGTCTGTAGTTCAAAGTATGCCCATAGGCAAAGAAATGCAACTCCTATACGAAAAAACTGTGCAACATAGCTAGTGTGAATGGAAGGTGATCAAAAATACTGATGAAGGCATAACACTCACAGTATATGGCCACTTCAAATTCATACTCTCTACGTGCAGTTCTAATATAACACCATAATGGCATGGAACATTTGCTGGGAACTACAACCAACGTGAAAATTCAGTCGAGTTCCTTTCCTCCTATCTAGGACAACCACCCCAGGAGAGTAATGCATGAACATCTACGTCCCAAACCATCTGCACTCCACCTGGGTTGTGTGACAAGCATAATAAGAGTATAACTCTTGAAGCTTTAGCTTTTGTAAGTACTAAGTTCACAGTACTAGGTCCCTTTAGTACATACATACATAGGTACAAACTTACTCAATGTAGAGCAAAAACATCCTCCTGTATGTCGTACTACTAATTGAAACGGCAAACCAAATGTAAAATGCCCACAATTGCATCTGGCCACCATTAATCATCATCGAGCTGATCCTTATCACCACCTCCACGCATCCCAGACTAAACCAGAAAAGAAATTTTCATTTCAATATCATCATCATCATCATCCCACAACCAGAAATGCCGAACAAGAAATTCGCACTCAAAAAAGTTAAAAACTATCTCAGACACTCATCGCAAAGCCGCCTGCTCTCGGGACACCCCAAAAGTCAAGCAACAAAACCACCCAAACCACGTCGAATCCGACAGATTTTACAGTTTTAATGGCTTCTGTGATATATGTTAGCGGATTCATTATGGGAAAATGCTCACCGTGGCCCTGGTCGCATACGTAGCAGATTTATTTGCTGCGTACACCAGCGCAACCGAACAACAGAAAAGCAAGACTAGCAAGAACAAGTATCCGTACGATGTACGGCCGCGTTTGGATCCACCTGATAAGATCGTCCATCGCTTGTTGTATGTGGTATTCCTTGTAGTGATGGGTGCGCGTATTCGCGCTGATGTACGCGGACAGTATAATCATTTTTTTTTCTACCCAAAAATTTGTAATTTAACAATCCATCTATCTAAATTGCTTTCGTTTGCCAAGATGAAAACAAAAGAAATTTAATGACTTTTTTTGGTATTGTAAGTGGACGAACGAGTAGGAGGAGATACATATGAGATGGCAAGGAGAAAACCTTAATAACAATCCGGGCCGAGGATAACCTGGATCGGGAATCAATAATTTCATTCACCAATTTTCGCCGAGATCGAGGAGAGGTGATAAACCCAAGAGTGACTGCGATCGTATGCATGAAAACTGGTATTTTCGGAGGAAAGCAAAAGCAGGAAAAAAGTCATTTGCGTTACTGCAAGCGGCAGCTAATGCAAAATCGCTGATTCCAGCCAGCTACTGGCATGAGGGAAAAAACAAAAACCCAAAACCCTTCGAGGCACAAAATCATCGTCATTACAATGGAGTGCAGCCGCAGTTGTTACCCGGTTGATACGCGAAGCGCAGCACAACATCATCAACAGTGCCGTGCAGGAGCATACTAATTCCACACCCCACTCTACATCGCTTTCCTGATGGGAAATTATTAAATTCCATCGCAAGTAGGAGGATAACAAAAAGCCTTTTTACCAACTAGCACCAGTCGTTGTCTGCTACTGCATCTACTCCTCCTCCACCAGAGTTACGGAGCTGGCTGTTGTCATGCCACGCCGCCGCTGAATACCGCGCCAAGCGGCAGCAATGCGACGTAGCTGTATGTAATCACCCAATGTAATTCTGAAAATTACCCTGCCGCACCACCAATAATCAACTTGTAATTTCTCATTTTTATTTTTTAATTTCTCCGGCGATTAATCCTTTTCTCTCGCGCGCTCGGCGCGAAACAGGATTCTGATAATCATGTTGCTGTGTCTTTCACACAAATAGATACACGAAAACAAGAGAAAGACCAGACGACCTCCTCGAGAGCATCGGTTAGATACACCGTACAGATGGATCATATGTAGGCATACTCTCATGGAAGAAGTTTTTTTGTTTTAGGTTGGAATGGGGCAAAAAACCAACAAACACCTTGTCGACATGTAATTTCACTTAATGCGCACCACCTTTGACAGATAGTTAGCCGGGGACCGAGAGATGTACGCGTTAGATACATACGAGTACGAGAAGATACATTTTTTTCTCGCTCACATAAAATATTTCTCTGTATCTCAAGGCTCATTGCTCATCTCCTGAGGCAAAAATTGTCATCTCTAGCATCTATGGCCGTGTAGTACGATGTCGTCATACAGCTTCATGTATCTAACACCACTTGTGGAGCGCCTTGACCCCTTGCATCGAGCATCGAAAGTGTTTGGGATATATTTTTCTTGTTCGTATTTTGTTTCTCGTTTAATTGCTTTTTTATGACGAACTTTTACCCAGTTGTTGGGTTTAATTGAATCAAGTCACAAAACCACAACAACACCATCCAACGAGATGTCTATCTGTACATGTACACGGTGGTTAGTTGGCGTGAATGTTTGGCTTACTAGATGTTTACAGATTCGTTTCAAATGCGGAAATACCAATTCACACCCCATCACTTGGACGACAATCGACAGGGTGAGGTGAAATACATGTTGCCTAGCGCCAATAGCTCTTGTATCTTTTATAGGGGTGGCCAAGTCAGCATTATGCTTGAACAACGTTGGGAGATATTGAAAACTTGTTTCCAAAGTGAGTGCTGAGTAGGCCAAACAGCGCGCTTTTTGAAAAGAAGTTTTGGCCGAAATGAAGCCCACACCGCGACTGCTGTACGCAAGTTTGTGCAAAAAGTTCGTGAGACTGGTATGCTAGTGGACATACGGTGCGCTCAGATGAGAATGCGGCTCAACAGCTCAACATTTCACTCACTAGCCTGAGTATCGGATTATTCGCTTACAAGGTCCAATTGACTCAGCAATTGAAGCGCCACCATCCGCTTCGTTATCGCTTCGCAGTTTGGGCCTTAGGCAGCTTGAACTGGACAACGATTTTGGGCGAAAAATCATCTTTTCTGACGAAGCGCATTTTCATATCAGCGGCTACGTTAACTAATTAACTACGTTAACCCGCACATTATTGTCGGGAAGCCAATGCATCCACAGAGTGACAGTTTGGTGCGGATTGTGGAAAGGTGGCATCATTGGACCAGTTTTCTACGAAAATGAGCTTTGGACGACCTCTGTTTCATGCAGGATGGCGCGCCATGCCACACAGCCCACGCACCAAATTCCCAAATCGTGTTATCAGCCGTCTGGCGATGTTAATGGGCCACATCGGAGCTGCGATTTGACCCCTTGGACTTTCCTTTGAGAAGAACCGTGAAGGACTGACGTTTTCGGTTTTTTTTTTTTTTTAGAACGCTTCTCGTAGGAACCGAGGTGATACCCTCAGGAGTCATAAATTCGCTGAAAAGGATACGCTTCCTAAGATGGCAAAGAGCAGCAGCACACTCACACAGTATGTGTTCCGCCATCTCTTCGTCCTCAAGACACTCAGTTTCAGACGAGAGGCTAATTTTGTTAAGATGATATCTCGGATCCCGAAGATACCAACGCCATCAAATGGCGTCTCTCCTCGGCGGGGTACTGGCAAAACCCTCCGTAGTATACTTGCCAAGGAAAAGCTTCTCGACTCACGCGCCGTTCGGAATCGGCATTAAACTGTAGGTCCCTTTCCCCTGCATAAAAAAATGAATCACACACAACATGGGTGATTGAGAGAAGCTTGACTCTGGCCCTTCATGGGCTGTAACGCCACCAAAGCAAGCAAGCAAGATATCTCAGACCGCAGTGTCCTGTCACGTAGCCGACCAGTCTCCCTATTAAGTTTGAGTATGTGAATAGAGTGTTTGTTCAGGGGCCGTATAAGTCGTTTCGATTGACGGAGTCCCTGAACGCTGTTCCAAAAGGACAGGTGTTGCGAGTTTCCCTACCTGTCTAAGAAGAAATTGATCTTAGACTTTGAAGTGCCGCAGAATGGTTCTAGATCTATATAATTATCGCTGGAATTTTTCCTGGCGAGTTGGTGGGCAATTTCATTGCTCTTAATACCTTTGTGCCCTGGCACCCACCAAAGTCTGACATCGTTTCTTTTGGCGAGGTCTTGTAGGGCATCATGGCATTCCTCGACGGTTTTTGAGTCGTGCTGTACGAACTCAGCGCTTTAAGCGCTGCTATGCCAGTCTACAGATTTAGAGTGACGCATATTAGGATGGCATGCAACTCTGCTTGCTGGGACTCGTTCTCAGGGCCTTCGAGATCTTGCGATTGGGTCCAAAGATGCCGGCGCCAACGCCGGAAGCCATCTTGGAGCCATCATAAAGCCCTTGATATTGAGAAAGGGTCACTGGTTTCCCATGCTGAGCAATTTGGGATCAATATCTCAAATCTCTTGTCGAAAGTGAAGGCGTGTGGCAATGCGTCCGAGACCGTGGTAATCACATCCAGCTCGGGAAGGTGTTGTAATATGGACATGTGACCCTCGAGTCTAAATGGCATATTTCTTCCCGAGCGTAGAATTCTGATTGCACTGCGTAATGCCACCAATGAGTGCTTCTTGGGCTGCCGTGGGACAGGTTGGCATAGCGCCTGTAATGCCGAGACATGTTACTCTCTGAAGGCGTTGAGGCTTCAAAATTTTAGTTGTTTGCTCAACTTTTGTCCACCATACGGTGGACACGTAGGTGACGATAGATCTTACTATCGCGGTGTATAACCAGTGGACTACCTTAGGTTTGATTCCCCAGATTTTACCGTAAGTGCTTCGACAGGCCCACATGGCCTTAGTCGCTTTCGTCAGTTTAGTTTTAATATTGGAGTCCCGCAGACTCAAGCGGTGTAGGTCAATATCTAGATACTTAACATCCTCTGAAAATCCTATATATGTGCTATCTAGAAAGATTGAGCAGGGGATAAAGACAAGATTGACTTCCCTCCAAATTTGGGATATGTATCCCAGGTTGAAGTAATCCAGCAAGCCAACCATCCGGAAACTATTCATGCACTTAGGTTAGGTTGGGTATATGGGTGCCATATTGACATAAAGTCAAGGCTCACGTAGACTACGTTGAGTCCATTGAGCCCACTTGTTTTGTTTTGTTTAACCCGTTGATACCCATACATTTTCCGTCGAGCTGAACCAGCCAGACGAGGATGAAAATCCCAGTATTCTGTTCAGCCCAATATTACCTACCTCTTCTAGTCCCGAAAGGAAGTATCTTCCCAGGAATATATTCCTTTTTTGGGCTAGCGCCGGACATTCGCACAGCAGGTGACGAACGGACTCAATTTCCTCTTCGTCCCTGCAGCTTCTGTAGAAGTCATTATAGGGCTGGCCTAGTCGAGCTGCATGGTAGGATACCATGCAGTGCCCGGTGAGGGCACCGACTGCCAGTCGAATGCACTTAAGGCCGATATCATCCAAGCAATCCGTGACCTACAGCCTGAAACCATCAACAAGGTCTGAATTGAGCTTAATTCAAGCCAACTTCTCACTAATCTGACTAAATCTTACATAGAAGCTAAGGATGGCGGGGGAGTACAGTACTTATTGGTGTTTTTAGGTACCCGAGGGTAGGAAGACTGAATGTGCTGCCTGGAATATCCCTATGCCCGGGAACCCACGGTACTTTAATGTTGAACTTTACAGCCATCTCATCTAGAGATAGGCGGCAGTTAAGGGATGTTTTTGATTTGTGGATTACCGCGGACAGGGATTTTATCGCAGATTGGCTGCCCGTGCAAATAATAATATCCTTAGGGGACATTACATTGATCCTAAGCAATGCAAGGGCCTTCGATATCGTTGCTATTTCTGCTTGATACACACTGCAGTGATTTTGGAGTCTGAAAAATATGTTAAGGTTAAGTTCCTTGGAGATGACTCCACTGCCTACAACCGCCTCCATCTTGGAGCCATCGGTATAGAGGGAAATCGAGACCTTCGGTATGACTTTCCCTTGAGCCTATTCCTCCCTGGATGGAAGGACTTCGAAGTGATTGAGAATGCTAGTATAGCCTTTATGTGATGTGGACCATTTGCCTATGTCCCTATCGGTAGGGCCGCGCAGGCAGCAACTTGCTTGCTGAAGAGGTCCAACGGTAGAAAATGCAATAGAACATTTAAGGCCTCCGTGGGGATTGATCTGATCGCTCCGCTTATATATAAGCTGGCCGATCTTTGTACTTTCCCCAGAAGATTTCGATAGACTGCCTTGTCCAGGGCAGTCCACCAGACTACGATGCCGTACAGGAGGATGGGCCTTATGACTGCTGTATAGATCCAGTGCATAATGCTTGGTTGGAGACCCCACTTTTTTGCCCAAAACTTTCTTACAACTGTAGAAGGCAGTTGGGAGATCAATTCGGCCTCCTGTCAAGGTATTTAGCCTGATCTTTGATTATAATCAAGTAATTAATAATTAATTATTAATTGAGTTCCTCCTGGCCTCGGTGGGTTGAAGGGCGGAATTTTATATTTATTTGTAAACAGTACTAGATCGGTCATCTTGGGATTGACCCCAAGTCCACAGTACTGCGTCCAGGTTACTACTGTACGTAATACACCCTGCATTAGATCACTTAGACTGCTGGGAAATTTTCCTGAGACGGCTATAGTAATGTTATTCGCATAGGCGGTCACAGCGTACCCTTTCTGTTCTAGCAACAGTAGATTCATTGATCACCATGTTCCAGAGGAAAGGGGAGGGTACTCCACCCTGCGGTGTACCTCTGCTGACCATTCTAGTTGAGACGCCACCAGTTGTCATACCAGTTCTATCACTGATCCCGTAGCACCCAGATAAGACAGCGCTTTGGTGACGGCCCATGGTTCAACATTCTTGAAGGCGCCCTCAATATCGAGAGAGGCCACTAGGGTATATTCCTCGAGTTCCAGTGACCTTCTATTATGTTGACCAGTGAGTGGAGTGCTGTTTCCACCGATTTGCCTTTGTTTTAGGCATGTTGGTTATCCGACAGCCTTCCTGAGACATAGCTGTAACGATTGTGTACGTCTAAAATCTTCTCTAAATTTTTTAGTAGAAAAGAAGTAAGACTAATAGGCCTCAAGTCATTTGCATACGTGTGGGAGCCATACGTGTGGGAGCCATACGTGTGGGAGCCATACGTGTGGGAGCTTTTTCCTGTCTTGGGTATGAAAAAGGCTATGGTTACTTTGCTGGGGATGTAGGATAAGGAGAGGCAACTCTAATATATAACCAGAAGCTAGGGAAGGATGAGATCTCCTACCCGCTGGAGTTCCGCTCGTACGATCCCATCCGGTCCTGGAGACTTGTAAGGTTCAAAGATTTTTAAAGCCCAGAGGACAATGTTGTTGTTTACCAAGTTGAGCGCACGATCGAATGAGGATGCTCTCGGCTGGAGTATTAGTCTGTGAGAAATTTTATCAACAGCTTTACTGAAATCGGTAGAAATAACGTCGACTTCATTGCCATTCTCTAAGGCCGACAGAGTAAAGGACACAAATTCAACAACATTCAACAACATTCTAGGGGAGATTAAGGACTTGCAGCGAAAACTTGCGAAAAACTTGCTCTCGAAGAGTTTGGGTATATATGATAGTATGGCAATGGGACGATACTTGTAGATATCGTTCTTCGGAACTATTTTGTGTAAAGGGGTTATAAATGAGGTTTACCATAACTGGGGGATTTCACCTAAACATAGGGATAAAGTCAGGATTTTCGAGAGAGAGAGAGAGAGAGGGAGGGTTGAGGAGCTTTTTTTTTTAGGAATATGGCAGGGAGACCGTCGCGTCGGGTCCAGGAGTGACCTCGATGATACAGGGGTCGACTGTACGAGAGAGAAAAGGTCCAAGGGAGAAATTCGGTAAATAATCGAAGTAAGCGAGGTTTGGAACGAAGGAGTCGTCGGCGAAAGATTGTTTAAGATAGGTGACAAAAAAGTTGGCGATAATGTTAGGGGTAATTTGAGGTGTGATCATTGAAGGAGAGAGAGGTCATAATACGTGGAAGAAATGTAATTTTGTTCATTTGATTGCATTTTTTAAAAGAAACTTGTATTTGGCCCACCCTGTATTCCACTTGTACAATGGGCGATACAGACAGACAGATGGTGCTGCTGCTGGTAGAACAGTGTATCTATGTATATATGTATGTATTTTGCAAATATAATTTTCTGGTAATTATCTTTACTGTGCGCCATGCACATAGCCAGTCAGTTAGCCAGCTAACACAGCCGCCAGTTCAACTGAAACTCAGCTCAGGTGTAAGCTGTAGAGGATCAAGTGATTGCGTGATCAAAGTCAATTTAGTATCCCAAAAGGCAAGAAACGATCCTGTCATCATACCACACAGTTGCGTATCTTTATTCTCCTTTTCGTTTCTCGTTTTTCCTTTTTTCGTTAATTTCATTCCTTACGTTGTGGCTCCCGGTAATAGTTTCATTCCCATCGGGCGCACTTGTTTTCACGGAATGCGTGCGGGTGGATGCGTGTAGGAAGCCAAAATGAATAAAATTACACTTAAGGAAATTGGATTAGCAGACAAACAGCAAACTGAAAAATGGATGCACATAAGGACATTCCGCTTCTGGATTTTATTGCGCTCAACAACGCAGGACCGAAGTAAATGGCAAATACTGCCAAAGTGAAAATCGCTGACTAAGCGAGATGATTTCTAATTTAATTTAAGTTCTAATGACCGTACATATATACGTATATCGGGGTAAACAACCAGATACATCCCGTCTGTCCTCTTTCATTTCAACTTCTTTCGAAGTCAAATGAAGATCAAACGAGGTTGCGCCGCGGGTGTTAATTACGATAAACCACTGTGACGCGAACTTCTCGTACATACCGACCCATTACTCATTAGTCGAGTGATTAATTCAGCACGAAATAAGGTCTTAGGCAAAAGTATCTAATTATCTTATTGTTGTATACCACGATTGAATATGTCGACTCTTCGTTCTCTTTTTTGGCAAGAAAAACAAAAACCCATCGAGAGAGGAAAATAGTGTTACGAGCAATTATATGAGGAATGGACGGGGGTTCGTAGGAGAAGGCTTACCTTGGGGGACATTTAAACCAGAGTTAATGGTTTCACTGAGTTGGGCAATTCGTTCAACTGACTTTGACGTTTTTTTTTTCTATCTAACCTCTCTTTTGTATTCCCTTGGCCTTTTACCTCCGAATCGCTTCGCTTGAGGGGGGAATTTAGTCGCTTTCGATGAATAATAAAATTCCGCTTAAGTAAGTTTTGTGATCACTTTGAGATACAAATGTCTTTAGGTGCAGTTTAAGTGATTGTTTTTTTATTTTTTTTGTTTTTGTAGATATTTAGGTGCAAAGTTGCAGTTTCAATTGTATGTTAATTGCTTGGTTGAGGGACAACGATACAATTGTTACTTTCGATTGTGGTCTTTAGTCGATGAATGTTCGTTTCTCGTATCACCCAAGGGATTAGGTTAGATATCGCGAGCGTTCAAAACTGGCTACTCTTAAGGCTTTTTTTTTTTAATCAAGGGACTAGTGCCATGAAATAGCTCTAGGCACTGCGACCTCTACGGATGTATTGTGCCTGCTAGCCGATTAACCGAAGAGCTTCTCCACTTCCCTGATGAAGTTAGCAATTCTTCTCGTAGGAGCCGAGAGCCCCTCAGGAGTTATGACTTCACTGAGAAGGATACGCTTCTTAAGATAGCAGAATAGGTAAATACCACTCTTCACAAGGTGGTCTCTACGATATAAAATGCACTCAATGCCAAAGAATATGCCCTGGGGACTTTCCTAGATGTTGAGGGTGCCTTCTAACCCCAAACTTTTCGAAAGCATCTTGTATGACACTCTAAGTTTCCATTGGAAATCTCTAATCTGGATGGATGGATTGGACATGGATTCCTCAAATCGAGGTCTACAACCACAAAACCTTGTCGAATTCGTGTCCTTCACCCTCTCAGTATTAGATAATGGGAACGAAGTCGACGTCATTACAACTGATTTCAGTAAAGCCTTCGACAAAATATCCCACTATCTAATACTGTCCTCCCTAGGCTTTCAACCCACTGCATTGAAGTGGATATCTTCATATTTAAAAAACCGTTACTACAGATCTCTTTAGATCTCCCTTTTCTAACCCTTTCTTAGCCTCCACCGGCGTTCCCCAAGGTAGCCACTTAGGTCCACTTCTTTTCATTCTTACCTTTAACGACATTGAGATAATCATCAAACATTCCCATCTCTCACTGTACGCCGACGACACCAAGTTTTTTTAAGACCTTATTCATTCCGATCTCAATAGCTTTTCTACCTGGTGTTCCAAAAATTGCTTGGAGCTTAACATTTCCAAAAGCCAATCTGTCACCTTCTCACGTAAACGCGCCAAATCCTCTCCTCGTCACTACTTTCCCCACGGCCAACCCATTTCCACCGTATTGGTTATCCGCGATCTTGGCATACTATGTGACTAAAAGCTCAATTTTCGCGCACATATCGACGATATAATTCTTAAAGCAAATTCTGTGCTCGGTTTCGTGAAGCGCTGATCTAAAAAATTCTCTAATCCCTACGTGACTCGATCCCTTTATATTACCTTCGATCGTCCCCTTCTTGAATACGCATATCCCCTTATAAACAAACCCACATTTCTAGAATCGAGAGTATCCAGTGTCGGTTCCTACTCTTCGCTCTTCGAGGTCTGCACTGGCAAAATCCTGTTCTTACCGCCCTATCAAGACCGACTCAGTCTAATAAATCTGAGTACGTTGGAGGAAAAAAGAAAGGTAGCTGTCTTCCTCTTCATACATAAACTCCTAACAAGTACCATTGACTGCGCCAACCTGTACAACTCTATATCCCTCTACACTAACCCTCGTAATACTCGAAATCTTCGTCTCTTCTATCTATCCACCCCCCGCACCTCGTACGGCTCCAATGAATTCATTTCCCGTATGCTGGGAAGTGTTAATTCGAACACTAACTTCGATTTCAACATCCATGCCTAAAACTTCGTCTTCTCGGTAGTCTCCCCTTCTCCCAACCATAGTTCCCTAATCGCGCCCCCCTCTCCCGTTCCTGTTAGTTAGTTAAGCTAGACTGATGAGAAATGCTAGTTAGTAAAGTTAGAATTAAGAATGTTAGCTTGAATTAAGCTCAATAAATGGTGGTGTTGGCCCCCACGACAATTGAAAATTCAATAACGTCAGTACCGAGGCAATAATGTCCAGCCTACGGATGGTCCATATAAACTCGGGAATCTGTAGGTTGGTTGAACAAATGCTAATTACTCGCATAATAAACTCGTCGATATGAGGAGCAAATGGTAGTCGTAGTCGTAGTCGGCGAATCGCTAAAGCTCCTAGAGACACAGGGTGTCAATGTCACGGCCTGTGCCGATGACGTTACCATCCCGATACCTGGGAATTTTCCCCAGGTCCTCAGTGAAAGAGTAAGTTATGCGCTGCTATTGGTGACTAACTGGGTCAAAGAGCGAAGCCTACCCCTAGGAAACTGAGATTGTCCTCTTCACAAGGAAAAGATCAATACCAAGTTACACATATCCATGCATAAATGGTATCGACCTGATTCCGAAGAAGTCCGCTAGATTCCAAGCTTAGCTGGAAAGACAACATAAATAAAAGGAACAAAAAAGCTTACGTGGCACTATATTCGTGCAGAGTAGCTTTCAGAAAGACATGGGGCTTTAAACCAAAGGTGGTATACTGACGGTGGTAAACCCTATTTTAGTCTATGGATCAATGGCCTGGTGGAAAGCACTTGAGAAGAAAGTCTCACAAGGATTCAGAGTGCTGGCTGTCGAGCGGTGACTGGATCTAAGAAATCCACACCAACGGTAGCCCTTGAAGCGATGCTGAACCTTCCACCACTAGGCATGTATTGTGAAAGCATTGCACATTTTAAAAGTGAAGGTGTGTGGTAATGCCTCCGAGACCGTGGTAATCATATCCAGCTCGGGAAGATGTTGCAAGATGAACATGTGACTCTTGGGTCTACATGGCAAGCTTGTTCCCGAGCGAAGAATTTTGATTCGACTACGCAATGCCACCTTTTTAATAAAAAGGTGCAGTGGAGTAAGTGTCCAATGAGTGCTTCTTGGGCTGCCGTGGGGCAGGTTGGCATAGCGCCTGTAATGCCGAGACACGCTACATAGTCTCTGAAGCAGTTGAAGCTTAACGATAATCGTTTTTTGCTCAACTTTTGTCCACCATCCCGTGGACGCATAGGTGATATCGCGGAATATGTATAACCAGTGGACTACCTTGGGTTTAAGTCCCCAGGTTTTATCGTAAGTGCGTCGACAGGCCCACAAGACCTTAGTTGCTTTTGTAAGTATGTTTTTAATATTGGAGTTTCAGTTGAGTCTGCGATGGAACTTGTAGAAGACCCATGAATTTCAGGTCGACAGACACCACCTTTTCGCATGTGACAGTCTCTATAGGGACGAGCTATATAGAGCCATTTTGACATCCCTGCCAAACTCGGCAGATTGTGTGGACTGACAATTAAAACCGCTAAGGCGTTAACCGACACCTTCGATGTCAAAAAAGGAATTATACAGGGCGACACACTGTCATGTGATTTTTTCAACATCATCCTCGAAAAGATTGTGCGGCAACGAACCAGCGCTGAGATAAGACGCAGAATAACTCTGGCCAACCGCTGTTTCTTCGGGCTCAAGAGGTAATACCTTAATCGTCCCGGCCTCCTCTACGGCGCGAGGTTTGGGCCTTATCAAAAATTGATGAAAAGGCCCTTGGTCGTTTCGAGATGAAAATTCTGCGTCCAATCTTCGGTCCTATTTGTGTTGACGGAGTTTGGACATCAGCCTAGTACGACGTCTAAGATGGACAAGTTGAAAAGGTGAAAAGGGACCTTAACCAACTGGGCGTGCGACACTGGTAAAATTGTGAAAGCTTACTTCAAAAAAAGTAATCCTGTGGTAGGTACGCTCTAGATTGAATCTAGATTAAACTAGGGAAGAGAAATTCACACGCAACCGTCGAAAAACCACTGAATGCACAAAACGTCTCTCTTTGGCAGGCAATTTGGTCAAGTTGAAGATGAGGAAAGTAAAACCATGACCAAATAATAGTCGATCCTATTTGTCCACACGTCGAGGATATATGTACAGATGTATGTACTTAGATGTGGAAGACATGTGGTTTCAACGAGACCGTGACGAATCTCGCTCAATACGACTCGATTTGGTTGTAGTGTTGGAAAAAATCTCTGGACGAGTTATATCACAGTTTTACAACGGGATTCATCCCCATTGGAAGCTTAGAGGAATCTACAGACGTCAAGCTCATTTGCATCTAATTAATCAACATCTCCTCTCAAACGCCATCTCAAGGTATTATCTCATGCTTTCCACACGACTGCCATAGTCAATTTGTTTAGACAACCTGTCAACAAGTGCTAGCAAAAAACTCACTCATCTATCTTTTAATCTGAATCTACAGCTGTTGAAGAAAAAGACAAATTAAAAAATCCAACTTCCTTGCATAACACGTCCCGCAGCTGTGTGCCACCCCAACCGCCCGTTGCAGTTCGCCTCGTACACGCCAAATTGGAACGCGCAAGGTGGTACAATCACTCCACAACCATCAATATAAAGTTACACAATAAACAGCCAGAACACGTTTTCAGTCTCCTACTAACTATTGTTAATTACTCTTCTCGCAGTAACATTTGTCCATTAACCAAACTCCATACGGCGGAGTACGTAGCATGTACACGACTATAAACCGGACGACCAGGAGTCAGGAGTTCGACAGACAGAAATCGAATAATATGTCAAGATTAGCAAATTCGAACGCACTTCGCATACGCATTAGTTGGCCTTAATCGCTCCACCGCACTACTAGTGAATGGAGGGAGGATGTATGTAAGTGCAAAAGAAAAACTCCACTACCATCTAGGGGCAAAACGAGCGCGTATCGATTTTAATTTTGTTAAATATACTGACGGTCAACAGCCAACAGCCAGAGTGCATTTTCCAAACGACAAACGATGACAACAGACCAGATGACTGTTTCGAAGTCGTGCGCGCATGCGTGCCAGCCAAGTGAATAGAATCTATCCATGTTGGCCGTATGGCTACAAATCAGAAAATGAATACAAAACCAAAAAGACCCTGACAAGATAGATGATTTTTATATGAGATGGAATGCCCAATAAAAATACCTCGTAGGCATTTCAAACTCACTGGACTGACTTAACCATCATCAATCCATCTAACCAAGTCGTCTCGTGAACCTGTGCGTGGATAGTAATCATCTATCTATAGTATGTGCTACTCGTGCATTTTATTCTATTCACCTGTGGTGTGTGGACGCGAGTTGGTGTCGGTGTGGCGACTCTGGTCATTTTGTGATTTGTTTTTTTTAGGAGAGAGAGAGAGTCACCTGACGACCGACCGAAAATTGAAAATTGAAAATCAAAGAAACAAAAACCCCCCATGACGTCGCATGACACACTATGTATGCCCACTAGGAACATGCTGAACATATTCTACAGATGATACCATGTATTGATTGGGATCACGATGCTGTAGCGAAGGCGGCGGCGGTAGATGTAGATTTTTTTCTTGACATTTTTGAACGGATTCCAAAAGGCAAAAATCGAACAGACACTCAATGCTCAGACAACCATATATGATTGATCTTGTCGTTCGCTGGGCGCTCGCTGTAAGCAACAGCAGCATCATCATCAACGTCGGTCGGCAGCTTTTTTGGGCACTCGCCATCATGTCGAAGGAGGACAGCTTATCTTATCGTCTGACCATAATTACAACATTCATACATTCTCTCCTACTCCTCCTTCTCCATCTCCTCCTTCTCTTCCTTGTTTTTGTGCCTCCTTTTCGATTCTTGTTCAACCTACTGATACTCTGATTGCATGCAATGATATTTCTACACTACCACATCCAACGACTACCAAGATGATGGTGATTGTAAAAATGCACAAATTGGTTTTGCTACACTTTTGGACCTATCACATCAAGATCAATCTAAAGTGCGTAAATCCCCCCGCTGAACTGTCACTAGTAGCAAAGTGGATAGGACAGATGCCTGCTCACATATCACCTGAGATTGATTATTCAACCTAACCATAAAGTTTTGTCGATTTTTCTCGGTTTTCAAAATGGTATTTCACGTATTCGTTTATGGTGAATTGAAACAAATGACAAACTGACTGATTAGAATCGTCTTTGGGCATACAGTATACAGTATCTATCTATCTATCTATCGAGTTGTGCTCGTTTTTTTTGTTTTTTTTTTTTGTAACATACGAGTACATATGCCAAGGCACTAGTGGAAATAAACTACTAGCTACTAGGAGAGGAAAGATTTATGAACTGAAACGTGAAAGGATGATTGGTCAGGTGATTCTGCACAATGTCGACACCAAATTTGGTTGCGTTCGATAACCAACAAAAAATACAAAAAACCAAGTGAAGATACTGAGTAAAGTTCAATGCCTGGTGACAACATGGTATAAACGAACGATAGTCCCCGTGTTACGGTCTTTATGTGATCGATCTTGATGAGCTAAGAGATTTTAGATACAAATTGCATTTAAGATTGTTTATTTTTCTTTCTTCAGATTTTTTTTTTTTTACTTTGACTTTGAGTGATTTAGGGGCGATGGTGACAGGATTTGAGGTGAAAAAGTCCGATTTGTTTGGAAGTGACCGGGTAATAAATTCATTTCGAATCTTTGTTTGGCAAACAACAGTCCAACTGCAGTTTTAGTTCGTAAATCACGCTTATAACCAACTGCCAATAGATGTCCATATGGAGCTTCTTCTTTGAGACCGACAATTTATGGTTGTATCTATGGTGTGTCATTCTAATCGCTTTTGCAACTGTAGAAAAAGCACTTTGGATACAAGTGCAATCAAGTGCCACCTACCAGCATCCAGCATCTAGTATCCGACTGACTGTTCGTTCGAGTTTTGTGGTCGATATGACGAGTAAAAAAAGAGAAATCTGAAAAAGAAAAATAAAAAAATGCAAAAAAGCAGTTCACTCAACCTTGTGTATCTGCACAACTGCCTCAGATACGCCAAAGATCCAAGAGCAAGATGCAGTCGTAGTCACATATAGATCTGCACAATGATTTCCTCGCATTACAAATGCGGTTTTTTGAAATGCGGGTGTTGCATGCCTCCTTTGCCGTATCTCTTTCGTTTTGCCATATTCTCGTTGTGCGAACGACACAACATCTTGTTTCAGGATCAAGTCAAGAAACGCACCGTCAACTGCATAGTGCCCAACTGAGAATATGCGGGAGCTTAAGCCTTGAGGTTTTCATTCTTTAACTCGTTGCTCGCAACGACGGACTGGCGTGTTTTTATACCTATGTATCTATGTATCTATTTTTTTCTTGAGCAAGAGGAGCCAGATACATACATATGTACAGATGTAGGCTAGTGAGAGTGAGGAGTGATAGTATCCTCTAAAGTGATTAGCGGTGACAAAAATAGATACAACCAACATATGAATCTACAGCACATATAGATAGTATCTATATGTATTCGTGTGGGTAGAGAACGATTGTATTACGGCAGATTGAGAGCATTTTGCTTTATCGCTTAACCGCTTTGGTGAAGATACAATTTTAGCGGTTAGTTTGGCAGGTAATAAAACTGGTAATCGTGGAAGTGTGGGAAATTGCATTGAACAGCTGCGGGAAATATTTAAACGCCTTCAATCAGCATCAGCTGCCAAACCGCAAGTGGAGAAATAACGATTGGGGTTTTCGTCGACAGAAATTCGAGTTGGGAAATGGCCATTACATAGATGACTGATATGAATCTGGAAACGAACGGATCCACATGTGTGTGATTGAAGACACTTGTTGAGGTGACAAGAGAATTCCACTATTAGTCACATATTGCAGGAAATAAACTTCCCGGATTGAAGGATTTGTAATATGAGCTTTATGCTGACATGCAACTGTGCATTGACCAAACTGTGGCAATGAAGCGATATACAGTTTTTGTAACATTTAAGTGAACATCACTTCACTCCTAGTTGTGTGCCTCGTCTCAGAACCCAAGATGGTGTTGCTCTAGGATCAACTGTTTGCCCCAGCCTTTTCGTATCGTGACCTACTCTTTGTCTCAATTGATTGCGTGTCACCTCCTATTATTTATTATTTATTTATGGATTGTCGGAGTCTGAACTGGTCGCCAATTTATAATAGTAGCAATGTTGACGTACAAGTAGACTGTTTTAATACTTACTTACTTACTCAGGTGGCGCTACAGTACGTGGTGAACTAAGGCCTCAACCAACAAGCGTCTCCAACTGGCACGGTCTTTGGCCAGCTGTTTCCAGCGCCGCACGCCCAGTTGATTAAGGTCTCCTTCCACCTGCGTGAGCCACCGTTGATGCAGCCGTCCTCTGCCGGGCTTTCCTTCCGGGTGGATTCGAACACTCTTCGGGTCGGAGCTGTATTTTCCATGCGCTCTACATGGCCTAGCCACCTTAGACGCTGTATCCGTAGACGTCGCACCAAGCCGATGTCGCTGTACAACCCGTACAGTTCTTCATTAAATCTTCTCCTCCATACACCTTTTGAACAAACGTGACCGTAGATAGTGCGCAGAATTTTCCTCTCGAAACGACCAAGGGCATCTTCATCCGCTTTTGTTAAGGTTCAAGCCTCCGCGCTGTAAAGGAGGACTGGGATGATCAAGGTCTACGAGAGAGGGCTCTACTACTCAGCTGCCTCTTGAGCCCAAAGAAGCAGCGGTTGGCAGGAGTTATTTTGCGTTTTATCTCAGCGCTGGTATCATTGCTGCTTGTCACTATCGAGTCAAGGCAGACGAAGTCCTTGACTACTTCAAAAATATAGCTGCCGAAGGTGATGTTCCGACCAAGGCGTCGATGTTGCGCTTCTTTCTTTGATGACAGCATATATTTGGTCTTGTCCCCATTTACTCTTCGACCTTGGGAGCGCCTCATCGACATCTCGCTTTGCCCATCCGATATCGTCAATGTCATCTGCGTAGGCAAGCAATTGTGTAGACTTGAAGTAGATCGTACCTCTTGAATTGGCACGATCTTTTCAAGTACGATGTTAAAGAAATCACATTACAGTGTGTCACCCTGTCTAAAACCTTTTTTAACATCAAAGGGGTCGGTTAGTTCACCTCCGACCTTAATGGAGCAGCGAGAATTCTCCATAGTCATTATGCATAGTCTGACGAGTTTGACAGGAATGTTAAAACATGACATGGCTCTGTATAGCTCGTCTCTATAAACACTGTCATATGCGGCTTTAAAGTTGACAAAACAAAAGTCGACCTGGAATTCACGGGTCTTCTCCAAGATCTGCCGTAGTGTAGATAGTGGTCTATTGTGGATTTTCCTGGCCTGAAACCACACTGAAAGGAACCTATCCGATTGTCCGCGGACGGTTTCAGGCGCTTACACAGTAAAGCAGTTCGGGAGACTTATCCCTCTGTAATTGGCGCGGTCATAGGGGTCTCCTTTCTTATGGACCGGGCAAACGATGCTGAGATTCCGACCATATCTTGCAGATGAGTTGGTGCATGTTCCGGACCTGCTCATCGCCAGACAAGCAGCTTTATAAGACTGAAGTTTCGATATCGCTATCTTAACATCGTCTAGGTCGGGTGGACGGAATTCTCATTCGTCTTCGTACATTCTGAATGGTTCGTTCTGCCTGACGGCGGCATTTTGTCTATCATCGCCGTTATACAGTCTGCAGAAGTTATCCTTCCACAATCTCAGCATCGACTGTGACTCCACTATTAGTTGTCCGTGCTCATCCCTGCAGGCTTCTGCTTTGGATTTGGCCTTGGCATGTGCGTTTCACTTTTTGGTAAGACTTTCGAACACCGTTCCCGCAAAAGCATCTCTCCATCTCCGTGATCTCGCGCTCCTTCTCTTTTCTTCTCAGAAGCGCATGGTCCTCCCTCCTTTTCTGTTCATAGAGCTCGCGGGCAGCTCTCGTCCGTCGATGCAGTGAAGCCATGTTTCTGTTTCTCTACATGGGCCTGTCTGCACTCGTCATCAAACCAGGGGTTTCTCGAATGTGGTGGTTTGAAACCGAGTACATCTGAGGCTGCCTCTCTGTGGCGTTCTGACAACGGCTCCATTAATGTTCTATGGATTGTGCAGATTGCATCGGGACTTGAGAGATCTTGAGGGAGACTTGATCGGCGGTCTCTTGCGACTGCAGCTTTCCGACGTTAAATTTTGGCGTTCCTACTCGACTCCGTATAGTAAATTCGGTGATGGGGAGAGCAAACGGAAGGGTGAGAATAAATAACGGTACACCACAAGATGGTGTGGTGGTGGCATCCGACGGATCCAAAATGGATGTTGGGACAGGTGGCGGTGTACTTTAAGTCTCGGGATATGCATCGCTCCTATAGGCTCGATGATGGATGCAGTGTCTTCCAAGCTGAGTTCTTCGCTATCAAGCAGGCGATGGATCTGATCAGCAGAGAGAATATCTCAGGGAAAACGATCAGCACCTATGTTGACAGCCAGGCAGCCAATAAGGCTTTGCAGGCAACATGGATAATATCCAAACTCGTCAAACTCTGCAAAGAGAAGTTAGAAGAGATGTCGAGTGTAAACGAGGTGACCCTTTGCTTGGTCATGTGAATATCTCTGGAAACGAGATCGCGGACGAGCTGGCTAGGCTGCGATCAAGTGCAAACTTTGCGCAGATCTCAACCGAGGCCAAAACATCACTCAGTACGCTCTACGGAGAAATAGAAACGGAGCTATTAGCGAAAGCCAATAAGCGATGGTGTCACTTAGATACATGCGCAACGGCGAGATCGACTTTGGCCGCTTATAGTAAGAAAAGGACTGAAAATCTGCTGAAGTTCAATCGTGGGAATATTCGATTGGCAGTCGGTACCCTCATCGGGCACTGCATGCTATCCTTCCATGCAGCTCGACTAGGCCAACCCTATAATGACTTCTGCAGAAGCTGCAGGGACAAAGAGGAAATTGAATCCATTCGTCACCTGCTGTGCGAATGTCTGGCGCTAGCCCAAAAAAGGAATATATTCCTAGGAAGATACTTCCTTTCGGGACTAAAAGAGGTGGGTAATATTGGGCTGAACAGAATACTGGGATTCTTATCCTTGTCTGGGTAGTTCAGCTCAACGGTAATCAGTTGGGCACAATGGACTCTATAGTCTACGTGAGCCTTGACTTTTCGTCAATAGGGCACCCATGTACCTAACCTAACCTACTCGACTCCGTTGATTCCGGGAAATTCGCATCCATACCTGGGCGGCAACAAGGTAATGATCCGAGTCGATTTTGGCCCCTCGAAAGGTTCAGACATCTAGGATGCTGGAAGAGTGTCTGCCGTCGATCGCAATGTAACCAATTTGATTGGTTATCGATTGATCGAGGGACCGCTAGGTCCCCTTATGGATGTTGAGGTGTGGGAATCGTGTACTTGCTACCACGAGATTATGTCCCGCCATAAAGTCCACTAGCCTTAGTCCATCTTCTGACGTAGTGTTTTTAGATTTTAAAGATAGCTTCGCACTGAAACCTCCTAGAACGATTTGGTATCATAGTAGAGAAGAAGCAGAAATTAAAAATAACTCAACAACGAGTTATATTTGACTCGCTTTCACGCTGTTCGCTTTGATGTTATGATGTAGCTCAATAATTCATGGGAATAGGTTATGTTAACAATTTCCTCTGGACCTACACGGCAATGATAAGACCTATAATCTCATATACATCGGTTGTCTGGTGGAACAGACTAAAACGCAAACACGTCGTAGCCTCTTTCACCAAACTTCAAAGAACGGTTTGTCTCAGCTGCACGGGGGCTTTCCCCAGCACGCCGGGCGCTGCTCTAGATGTTATGATGAACCTTCCACCTCTTGATATATTTATCAGAGGGTGTGCTCTGAAAGCAATGTCTCGTCTGAAGAGAAATGGCTTTTGGTACAACTCGCATAGGAATAACGGTGTGCTTGCGCAGGAATTGTCCTGCGACCCCTGTCTCATGGACATGCCTTCTGACGCACTGACGCCCGTTATCCTATTGCGTCGTAGTTTCACAGTCGAGTTTCCATGGCGTCAGGATTGGCTATGGCTGCATACTGAACCTGGAAAGGATAGTCTTCGCATTTTCACGGATGGCTCCAGATCTGGGCGGGGGTCCGGTGCTGGGGTCTTCTTTGAGGGCGAAACCATCCGACTGCACTTCTCCTTAGGAAAATATGCGTCTCTCTTCCAATCAGAGATATGTATGTTTGTATGTATGCTGGCGTTACAGTCCATAAAGAACCTGAGCCGAGCTTCTCTCAATCACCCATGTTGTGTGTGATTTCATTTCACATAGGTGAAAGGGACCTACAGTTTTATTGCCGGTTCCGAACGGCGAATTTCGAGAAGCTTTTCATGACAATTTTACTACAGGGGGTTTTGTCAGAACCCCGCTGAGGAGAAACACCGTGAAAAACACGTTCGATGACATGGCTGTGTCGGGATTCGATCCCGAGTCATCGGCGTCAGAGGCCAACACACTACCCACTGCGCCACGGTGCTCTCAGAGATACATATACGCAATCCTAATGGCCATGCACTATGTTGTGAAGCACAGGTGGAAGGGGGAAAGCACATGCGTATGTAGTGACAGCCAAGCTGCACTAAAAGCTGTGTGTAACCCCTTAACTAGCTCCAAATTAGTGCTTGAACTCAAGTCCTTCTTGAACAGAGTCGGCAGACTAAATTCATTAAGGCTTGTATGGGTTCCAGGCCACTCTGGGATACCAGGAAATGAGACCTCTGATGAACTCGCTAGAATGGGTTCAGAGGAGAGCTTCTCAGGACCTGAACACGCTCTAGGTCTACCTGCGTTCACGGTAAATTCTTACATTAACGTCTGTGTACTTAACACACACAACCGTAGATGGAGGGATTGTCCGGGTTGCAGGATGACTAAGCGCATATGCCCTGATGTCTGCAAAAAATCTGCAGCTTTCCTCCTGTCTTTAAGGAGAATCGACTGCAGAAGGCTTGTGGGAGTTATCACGGGCCATTACACTTTTGCCAAGCATCTCTACGTGCTCGGCATCAGTGAGACGCCTACCTGTGCTGCATGTGGCGAAGAGGAGGATGATACTGCAGAGCATTTCGTCTGTTATTGTCCCGCCTTTGCTCGCCGTGTGTGTGCCGAATCCCTTAGCTCTACATCACTGAAGCTCCTTCAAATTTTTCTCCGGGAAACGGAGAAAATACAGTAATGTAAGGTGTCTGTCTGGAGTACAATGGACCAGTGATTGCGTCTGAGTGCTCCAGCGGATAGCAGAAGCCTTCAACAAAAAACAAAAAAACAATTTCCTAGTAAATTTTGAAAACTTGGAGAGGTGCTATTGCAGGCACGACGTTCGAAGATTTTATCAGCGGATAAAACGAATATCTCAAGGCAATAAAGCCCGAACGGAGGCCTGTAAGGATGAGAACGGACACCTAGTAGTAGAATCGCAGTCGATGCTGAGAATTTGGAAAAACCACTTCTGCAGACTGTATAACGGCGATGACAACCAACATACCGCCGTCAGGCAGAATGATCCATTTTTTAACGACGAAGATCGCAGAGAATTCCGTCTCCCTGACCTCGACGAAGTTGAGATTGCCATGTCGAAACTCAAGTCGAATAAAGCTGCTGGCGCAGATGGACTGTCTGCTGAGCTCTTCAAAGCGGCTGGGGGTGAGCTGGTTAGGAGCATGCACCGGCTCATCTGTAAGATATGGTCAGAGGAAAGCATGCCCGAGGAATGGTGTCTCAGCATTGTTTGCCCGATCCACAAAAAAGGAGATCCCTTTGACTGCGCCAACTATAGAGGAATAAGTCTCCTTAATGTCGCATACAAGATCTTCGCTGCCGTTTTGTGTGAACGCCTGAAGCCATTCGTAAACAAGCTGATAGGTCCTTATCAGTGTGGCTTCAGGCGAGGGAAGTCCACCATCGATCAAATCTTCACACTACGGCAGATCCTGGAGAAAACCAATGAGTTTCAAGTCGATACGCACCATCTATTCATCGACTTCAAGGCCGCATACGACAGCGTAATTAGAGACGAGCTATATAACGCCATGTTTACTTTTGACATCCCTGCGAAGCTCGTCAGACTATGCAGGATGACCTTGGAAAATGCTCGCTGCTCCATCCGAATCGGTGAGCACCTCACCGATAGTTTTGATGTCAAAAAAGGATTTAGGCAGGGCGATGCGCTGTCGTGTGATTTCTTCAACATCGTATTGGAAATGATTGTGCAAAAATCACAGGCCAATACAAGAGGCACAATCTACTTCAAATCCTCGCAACTCCTTGCATACGCCGACGACATTGACATAATAGGTAGATCGCAGCGAGATGTCAGTGAGGCGTTTGCGAGTATTGAGATGGAGGCGGCAAAAATTGGTTTGGCAGTTAATGAGGGCAAGACTAAATATCTGCTGTCATCGAAAAAGGACATTTACCACCGACGTCTTGGACAGAACGTGCATATTGGCAGATATAAGTTCGAGGTAGTTAAGGACTTCATATACCTCGGCTCCGCGGTGACTTGGAACAACGACACCAGTTTCGAAATCAAGCGCAGAATTACTCTTGCCAACCGCTGCTTCTTTGGGCTCAAGAGGCAACTGAGAAGTAGAGCCCTCTCTCGTACGACCAAGTTGACCTTATATAAGACCTTAATTATCCCGGTCCTGTTATACGGCGCAGAAACATGGACTTTATCTAAAGCGGATGAGGAAATCCTTGGTCGTTTCGAGAGAAAGATTCTGCGTTCGATTTTCGGTCCCATAAACACAGAGGAGGGTTGGAGGAGAAGATTCAATCACGAACTGTACGGGTTGTACAGCGACATGAGTCTGGTCAGGCGTCTACGGATCCAACGCCTAAGATGGCTAGGCCATGTAGAGCGAATGGACACCACAGCTCCAGCCCGTAGAGTCTTTGAATCCAACCCCGAGGGACGAAGAAATAGAGGACGGCCGCACCTAAGGTGGCGCGCACAGGTGGAAGGGGACCTCAACCAACTGGGCGTGCGGCTTTGGAAAAGACTAGCGAAAGATCGTGCTAGGTGGAGAAGCATGTTGGTTGAGGCCCAGGTTCACCCCGAACTGTAGCGCCCGTTAAGTAAGTAAGTAAAGTAAATTTTACTCTTAACCTTACATATTTAGGCACAATTTAAAAAATACAACGCCCAAGTCGTACGAGTATTTCATATTGCCCACCCATGAGGATAAGATTTTAAAAATTTTACAAAACAGAAAATGGCGGCAATAAGGCCCACATTGCCCACATTGGCTCGCGTAGCTTCTCACGCCTCTAAATAGTTATGGCAATGGATAAAATTCCCAGTGAAAATCAGTAGATGTACCACCGCCACACCCACTCCTAATGACAATTTACTACCTCGCTTTCATTTTAACAAGGAATACGAGTATCTCAAACACATAAATTCCCCTCATACAGAGAATTCAATAGATACAAAAAAACAAATTAACAATTAACTACCAACAAATAGCGAAGAATTATTAAACATCGTTTCAATCAAGTTTATGCAAAATACTCACCATAAATTGAGTGTTTTTATTTCTCCTAATTCAGTTTTTGTTTTTTAAATTGTTTTTTTTCGAATTTTATTTATTTCTTCTTCTCTCCTCTTCTGTTAAATTTCACACATCAATTAGTTGGCATCTTGTGAAGGTTCTTTTGTGTGGTTTTGGGTCTTGAGTTTTGTATTTTATTTTTGGAGTTTTGAGTGACTTTCGATTACTTGGAGGGGATTTACGCCTGATGTTTGTTTCGTGGATATCTGTAAAGAAAATAAAATAAGAAAATTAAAAGAGCGTTAAATAAATAATTATTGGAAACAGTATCTTATGGATTCGATGAATATGCCGATGGCAGTGTTGTCTGGGTGGTTATGATCCATAATCGCTAATAAGAGTTTCGCTCGTAAGCTATACTCTCTTTTTTTGTTGCTGAGGGTCTTAATGACCCTCTGCGAGTTATATCTGAATAATTTTTATATTTAATTAAATATGGATCTTTCGGCGAGAGATTAGGAATCAAAATAAATGCAAATGAACGAGATGATAATGTACACGACCTCAACGAAGGATCTCTATTTTTACGAGTATGGTGTTAGTTGGTTATTTGTCATAAATAACGTTGACAGGTTAACTGAGGATAACAATGAAGAGAGGAGATTTGTTGACACCGATTGGTATAGCAAATAATTGATACCCACCTAACCGACGAATGTCTTGCTCCTTACCGACCACAATGAACTCTCTGACATTGTTTGGATGCAGTTTTTTTGTTTTTGAATGCAAAAGTACTGATCGTAGATACAGAGTGAACTTATGGTCACACAAGACGACAAACTGCACGTAGACCAGCCGGGTTTGTTCTCATCTACGACGAGTAGTATAACGAGTCAACGAGTTAGCCTCTCGTTAGAGACACATTACTCACTAGTACGACCGCGACTGTGAGTATCTTTTGTTTCAACAATTGCCTTTTTCTTTTCTGTTTTGTTTTTTTTTTTTTTTTGCACATCGTATGCGCGCACGCGCAGCAAGTGTTCTCAATGACACACTACATACGAGTATCGTGTGGCATATCGTTTGTCGTCGTACGAATAGCACACAACACTACTATTCATCCTCGTATAGCTCGAGGTGGATTTGAAAAAACACAAAAGAGTGTCATGAGTGCTAAAGTATCTTTATGCTTGTTTGATCTTCTCTCCCGCACTGTTTGCTAGTAAACAAAATACACTTTTTAAAATGACCCCACCGGGCGTGATGCCAGTTTGTTTTTTTTTTTTTTCTTGTTTTATTCTTTCATTCTTCGCTACGTTTATGGCCTAGCCCCCCCGCCTTGAGCGCATTGGATAGATAGACAATTATTTGATTTTTAGCTACCAATCAGAGCTTTATGGTCTTTCATTAGATATTCGTTTTCATCTTAATTGCTATCGATACGGAGAGAAACAAAAATGAAAATAATAAAATGCCCCTATGGGTTATTTATTCCACAGTCCAGTTGTACGAGTATAATGCTCATATACATCGTTATATTCGACTGTCACACACCGATTGAGGTGAGAACTTCATATTACTCTCGATTGTACGAGTATAGTGTGGTGGCATATGATTCTTTACGACATTAACATATTAAAGTTAATGAACTCGATAAACTGATGAGATGAAGGAAATAAATTTGATTAAAAATAGAAAAGAAAAATAACAAAAAACTGGTGAAATCGATTCTCAGTGTCAGTCGTGGAATGGTAACGCATAAAACACTTCTCGGTTTTGGTTGTTAAATATTGTTGATTAAACTATTGTCGTTGACAGCGATTAAAATCACAGTTGGTGTGCCGACGCGCACAGTTGTTGGGCCTGATTTGTTTGTTCTTAATAGCTTGTAATCGAGTGTTGTTTCGTTTCTTCTCTCTATGTTGTTGGGTGGGCGTTGTCGTAAGTAATATGTTAGGAGCTTTTTAATGCTGTCGTGTTTGTTGTGATTTAAAAGTGGGCGGATACAGGGGAGAGATATAAAAATGTCATGAAAGCAATTTTTTTTTCTTTTTCTTCATCAAAAATGAGATTTTTCTTTCATTGCGCTTGAAAATGGCTGTCTTCCCTCACAGAAAACCATTCGGCCATTTAGATAGCATCTGCTCAACTCCGATACAGTTGGTTTTGTAATCGACGAACCTGTTGGCCATTTTTTGTCTCTACATCTTTGGAAATACATATCTGAGTGACTAAAAATCCTCATCAATCATCGTTGGTCATTTTTGCAAAGTCGACGACGCATGCGCGAACGACTGATTTTTATCAGTTGAGCGTTTTCATTTCTCGTTTTTATTTTTTCTGTTCTGTGTTGCATGAGTGCGGTTTTCTTTCGCTTTATCATTTGTATCTTTGTGAAATTCAATATCCTGGAGGCAATTAAAAAACGAATGTTGCATACCCACCACAAGAAGGGTAATAATTTTCCTCTCATGTGTATATTCTTTTTTTTATGCAATTTTTTGTATCTTGCGTGCAGTGTAGATATACAGAATGCGACTTTGATTGATTATCTGTTAGGTGACCTATAATTTTTCTGAAATCCTCAGCCAAAATCACCGTCAAGCAGTGGAATTTCATCTCGAATTCCAATCGCCTATAATTGGTTGTACAAAATGTTAGATTGACAACTGTCACAAAGAGGTGTGTCCATTAAGATGCATGTCTATCTATTAAGTGCGTGGAAAATTTGAAAAATCCAAACACGAGCTACAGATTGGGCCATACGTTTCTTTTTAAGAATACATTAAAATAAACATGTACTATGGCTTTATTAGTAAGAACAAACATTTCCATTAATTATGAAATACAACGTCGTTCAAGTGGCTGCCCCGGCTGGCATCGGAGTAGCGCATTCTGTCACCTCAATTTTCCAAGACCCTGTTGATGGTCTCGAGCTGTAGCTCATGGATTGCTTGGATGATATTGGCCTCAAGTGCTTGAATCCTTTCCGGATTGTTGGCCTAACATCGGTCCTTCCTGCTTAAACCTGGGATACATACCCCAAATCTGGAGAGAGGTCAATCTTGTCTTTATCCCCAAGATTGGAAAGTCAAGTGAGCAAACTAAATCCTATCGCCCTATCAGCTTGACTTCCTTCCTGGAGAATCAGATACCACCGCATCCCAATCAGTATGCATATCGCAAAGAACGATCTACGGAGAATGCGCTACACCACCTGGTGGCGCGCGTTGTAAATAGTTTCACACACAAGGAGATCGGTGCCTTTGACAGTATTGACTATGATTCCATCACCACTGCACTATCCCGCAGGGGTGTGGACCATCTCACTTATCACTGGATTAGAGCGATACTAAATAGCCATATTATATCAACCACATGCGAAGAGGTCTCAGTGGCAGTATCGGCGGCTAGAGGATGTCCACAAGGAGGTGTCCTTTCACCACTTCTCTGGCCGATAGTCATCGATGACCTACTACGCAAGCTAACCACTCGGTAAGCCGATGACCTAGTAGTCATTGTTACGGGTAAGTGTGAAACTGCTGCCAGTGAGCGTATGCAGCTTGCGCTTCAGTTTATCTCTGACAGGCGTGGCAGAGAGGGTTTATCGATTAACCCAAATAAGACAATCTTAGTCCCGTTTACAAAGAGGAGAAAGGTACAGCCCTGCTCTGTCTTTCTAAATGGCACAAACATAGGATTTTCAGAGGAAGTAAAGAACCTAGGTGTTGACCTAACTGGATTTAACTGGAACTCCAATATTAAAACTAAACTTACGAACGCGACTAAGGCCCTGTGGGCCTGTCGACGCACTTACGGTAAAACGGTTAAACCTAAGGTAGTCCACTGGTTATACACCGCAATAGTAAGACCTATAGTCACCTATGCGTATGGTGGACAAAAGTTGAGCAAAAAACAATAATTATTAAGCTTCAACGCCTTCAGGTCTAGCGTGTCCCGGCATTACAGGGCGCCATGCCAACCTGGCCCACGGCAGCCCAAGAAACACTCATTGGACCCACTCCACTGCACTTTTTTACCAAAAAGGTGTTGTTGCGCAGTGCAATCAGAATTCCTTGCTAGGGAACAAATGTGCCATGTACACCCGAGGGTCACATGTCCATATTACCAAAACCTTCCCGAGCTGGATATGATTACCACGGTCTCGGACGCATTGCCACACAGCTTCACTATCGACAAGAGATTTGAGATATTGATCCCAAATCGCTCAGCATGGGAAACCACTGATCCCTTGCTCGATGTTAAAGGCCTTAGATGGTATACGGATGGCTCCAAGATGGCTTCTGGCGTTGGTACCGGCATCTTTGGACCAAAGATCTCAAAACCCCTGAAAATGAGTCCTAATATCTTCCAAGCAGAATTACATGCCATCCTAACATGCATTAATCAAAACCTAGAGAATGGCATAAGAGGTAGAGGAGTAACTATCAACATACTCTCTGATAACCAAGCAGCGCTCAAAGCGCTGAGTTCACACAACACGAACTCAAATCCCGTCAAGGAATGCCATGATGCCCTACAAGACCTCGCCGAAAGAAACAATGTTTGGTGGGCGCCAGGACATAAAGGTATCCAGGGCAAATAATTTGCCGACCAACTTGCCAGGAAAGGTTCCAGCGATAAATATATAGGTTCAGTACCATTTTGCGACACCCCCAAGTCTAAGATCAATTTTTTCTTTTTGGAGCAGCGTTCGGGGACTATTGACATACTCAAACAGGTTGGGTATCAAAAGACTGGTCAGCTACCTTATAGGACACTCTTGTCTGAGATATCATCTTAGCAAAATTAGCCTCTCGTCTAAAACTCAGTATCGACTCTGTCTTAAGGACGAAGAGACGGCGGAACACATACTGTGTGAGTGTGCTGCTCTTAGCCATCTTAGGCAGCGGATCCTTTTGAGCGAAATTATGACTCCTGAGGGGACCACCTCGACTCCTACGAGAAGCATTCTCAACTTCATTAAGGAAGTGGAGAAGCTCCTCGGCCAATTGGCAAAGTTCGCAGTGCCAAATGCGCCAAATGCTAATTGATACCACTAGACCAACTCTTAAAAAAAATAAAAAAAAAATAAAAACTCGGTTCTTCACGGTTCCTCTCAAATAAAAAAAAAAAACAAAAGTCCAAAGGGTCAAATCCAGCTCCGAGGCGATCAATTGACTTCGCCAATACGGCTAATAACACGATTTGGGAATTTGGTGCGCAAAACATCAACTGTGGCACGGCGCGCCATCCTGCATGAACCAGAGGTCGTCCAAATCCATGTCTTCAAATTCAGTAAAAAAAAAAAAAAAAAAAGACGGTTAACATGGCTCTATAACGACCACCATTGACTGAAACGTTGATCCCAGCCTCATTTGCCACCATGCATCAAACTGTCACTCTCTTTAGGTGCATTGGCTTCTCGACGATAACGTGCGAGTTTTCAAGGCCCCAGATGCGGCAATTTTGTTTGTTAAGGTAGCATAGTTACTTACTTAGGGGGCACCTGGTGGTAAACCTGGGGCTCAACCAACAAGCGTCTCCAGCTGGCACGGTCTTTCGCCAGCTGTTTCTCTGCTACGCCTTCTTCGCCTTCATCCGCTTTTGTTAAGGTCCAAGCCTCTGCGCCATAAAGGAAGACTGGGATGATCAAGGTCTTACATATATAGTGTCACCTTGGTTTTCCGAGAGAGGGCTCTATTTCTCAATTGCCTTTTCTTGAGCCCAAAGAAACAGCGATTGGCAAGAGTGACTCTGCGTTTTATCTCAGCGCTGGTATTGTTGTCGCCGGTCATCAGTGAGCCAAGGTAGACGAATTCCTTGACCACTTCAAATTTATATCCACCCATGGTGACGTTCTGGCCAAATACGTCGGTGTTGTCCGTCTCTTTTAGATGAAAGCAGATATAGGGTTTTACCCTCATTAACCTTGAGATCCATCTTAGCCGCTTCTACCTCAATGCTTACAAAGGCCTCATTGACGTCTCGCTGTGTCCGCCCACTCACGTCAATATCGACGGCGTACCCAAGCAATTGCGTAGACTTAAAATAAATCGTACCTCTTGTGTTGGCCAGTGACTCTAGCACGATTTTTTCAAACAAGATGTTGAAAAAGTTTCATGACAGCGCGTCACCTTGCCTAAATCCTTTTTCAACATCAAAGGTCTCGGTTTGCTCATTACCGACATTAATGAAGTAGCGAGAATTCTCCATTGTGATACTGCACAGTCGGAGGAGATTGGCAGGGATGTTAAAGCTAGACATGGCTTTGTATAGCTTGTATCTATACAGGTTGTCATATGCAGCCTTGAAATCGACGAAAATGTGGTGAGTGTCGATTTGGTATTCCTGGGTTTTCTCCAAGATCTGCCGTAGCGTAGATATTTGGTCTATTGTGGATTTACGGTTTCAGGCGTTCACATAATACGGCAGAGAAGATATTATTTGCGAGGTTAAGGAGACTTATTCCCCTATAGTTGGCGCAGTTATAGGGGCGGTTTGAAACCCAGCACTTCGGAGGCAGCGTGTCTGACGGCGCTCTGACAATACGCCCATTCCTGCACTATTGTTTGCGCTGCTGTGGACGGATTTTGAGAGAGCTTAGAGGAGACACGATCGGCAAATATTCTGGCAGTCTCTTGTAACGTAGCCGCCGAGATGAAAATGCGCCTCGTCAGAAAAGATGAGTTGCTCTAAGGCTCAAATTACGAAGCGGATGGTCGCGCGCCAATTGGACTTTATAAGCGAATAATCCGATACTGGCTAAGGCGTGAAATGTTAAGCTGTTGAGCCACATTCTCATTTGAGCGCACCGTATGTCCACTAGTATACCAATCTCACGAACTTTTTGCACAAACTTGCGTACAGCAGTCGCGGTGTGGGCTTCATTCCGACCAAAACTTCCTTTCAAAAAAAAAGACACACTGCTTGGGCTCACTTTGGAAATAAGTTTCAATATTTCCCAAAGCTGTTCAGGCATAAATCGACTGATTTCGTTCCGCGGAGGTATGACACTGACTTCGAAGGTTTCGAGCGGGAAACGGCTATCAGTGTCAACATAACCTATGATGTAAAAAAAAACTACTAGATTGCCCAAGACGTCATAATTCAAAAATTAGTAAAGAAAAATCCTCCACCACGTGATAGATAATGATTCTCTAATTAAAATCACTTAATTGCAAAAACAGATGAATGCAACAATGCAGATTGAATAGAAGAAAAAAAAAATTCCGACAAGACAATAGATACTCGTACAGATGTCAGTAACGCTCAGTGTTTGGTGGTCGTGACGCTGCCTTTTTTGGAGTCCAGTTGCCATTGTCAGGCATTTGCGTTAGCTATTTATGACTACCACAATCGATACATGCTGTCAACGGGAATTAATCATTGGAATTCTAAAAAGCTAAACAGCAACAAGTCAACATCTGTGCGCCCCAATGACAAACCGATAGTCGTAGAAACAGAACGACAGATAGGTACGTAGACAGACAAGATAGATCGAAAGACAGATAGAGCAAATATTCCGACACTTTAAACGCACAACTCGTTCAATTCGCTAAATACGAATATCATTCAATGTATCTGCGTGTACTACTCGGAGATAATAGGTAACGAAAATGCACATATTCAGAGAATTCTTTCGATTATCCACTCCACACACATCGAACTCACAATATTCGTTTGGGAGACCCCGTAATTACAACGTCGAACATGATTTAGACTGCTGTCATGCATCCAATCTCCTGCCCAACCGGCACACACCTGTTACGATACAGCCGTAACACTATAACACCAATAGTCTCGAAGCAGTAGCCGCTCCATCTACAAACGTTCTATGGAGATACAGATAAATTGTAAATTCCGTCGGCCGAAAATAATGCCATTTCCTTTCGAATCTCACCATTACTACTCGTATGTACTGGTGCACTCGTACTGTATCCATGTATCTACGAGTACTGCTGCTGCATGTTGTTCTACAAAAAACATAATAATATTATGCACGCAACCAAACAATCACTTTTTCTTGATTTTTCATCCATTCCTCTGTCCGGGTGTTTTCGGTGGCAATTTGAATTTTCAACTTCAGATTGCAACAAGTCAGAGGGAGACCCAAACAGCAGCTACAAATGACCGATTGGTGATTACTGTTGTCGATAACATTGTCTCCTGGGAGACTGGTCGAACCGGAGCACCTGAATAGCTTTACCGATCGAACGCATGCGGGTGAAACGACCTTAAGAAGTATGCCACCGGTTATATCTCCCAACCGCAAAATACAAAAAGTAACAAAATCCCAAATCATTTGATCATTAATCGAAGTCATTGGCATTCTCGATACAAAGTCAGTTGCATACATAGATACATACCAACAAAAGCACCAAAAATCAAGCTCACGCTCGCGACAACGACAAAAAAATGAGAAAAGTCAACAAAACTGAGAGATTGTCCACCACATCCAACCACTGGCCAGATACAGAATAGATAGACAGATGAGAGATTTATATTGTTCGGTGTCGGTTAAAGGCTGAAATTTATGCTAATTAACAAAATATAGATGACAGCAAAAGTATGTATCTTTTCTTCTTCTTGTGTATATTTCTTTTAGCTGCACAGTTTCCATTCGAATCTTATGAGTAGATATATGGCTACTATGGCTCTAAAGACCATTAGCTACTTCGATGCGATGTAACAGGTTGTCGCTTGTTTGTTTAGACGTGACTAAATCAAAGAAAACTATCTATAAGAGTGGGAATGAAGGGTCAAGCTGAGTCGTCGTGTATCTCTAATAGGTATTTGGTGGAATGTGTTTAGATTGATTAGTGGAAATTGTTTAGGAATTAGTGGCAAGTATCTCGCTCTCATGGGATGAAATGGGATGTGATGTGTTATTTGGTTATTCGGATTTGTCGATGAATAACTACGAGTCGTTTTTTATCACCTGTATCATGCAAATTGCGTTTTTTCTTCTTTTTTTTTGGTTACTTACTGATTTTCAGCATATTTCTAAGCCAAAAATGTGTTTAGAGTGATAGCGAAAGGGGCTTTCTAGGCCATTGTTCCAGTAAGGAAAGCCCTATTACTGAGACTTTGAACGAGTCATAGGAAAGCACAGCCTACACAACACCACGTCAGAAAACGGACTAAGGCTAGTGGACTTTATGGCGGGACATAATCTCGTGGTAGCAAGTGGCGGTCTTACGATCAATCGACAATCAACCAAATTGATCACATTGCGATCGACAGCAGACACTCCTCCAGCATCCTAGATGTCCGAACCTTTCGAGGAGCCAATATAGACCCGGACCATTACCTTCTTGCAGCCAAGGTACGAATGCGAATTTCTCAGAATCAACGGAGTCGAGTAAGAACACCAACATTGAACGTCGGAAAGCTGCAATCGCAAGAGACCACCAGGACCTTCGCCGATCAAGGCTCCCTTAAGCTCTCTCAAATCTCGATGCAATCTGCACAAACCATGGAACAGCAATGGAGTCGTTGTCCGAACACCACCAGGGAGACCGCCTCAGATATACTCGGTTTCAAGCCACCTCCTTCGAGAAACACCTGGTTTAATGATGCATGCAGACAGGCCCATGTAGAGAAACATACATCGATGAACGAGGGCGGCCCGCGAGCTCTATGAACAAAAAAGGAGGGAAGGAAAGGAAAGGAGAAAGAAGGAGCACGAGAAGCGCGAGATCGCGAGATCGCGGAGATGGAGAGATGCTATTGCAGGAACGGCGCTCGAAATATGCCAAGGCTATAAAGCCAGAGCAGAAGCCTACAGGGATGAGCACGGACAACTAGTAGTGGAGTCACAGTCGATGCTGAGATTGTGTAAGGAGTAAGGAACACTTCGGCAAACTGTGTAACGGCGATGATAGTCAAAATGCCGCCGTCAGGCAGTACGAACCATTCACAATGGACGAAGATGAAAGAGAATCCCGAATCCCACCCGACCTAAATGATGTTAAGATAGCGATATCGAAACTTAAGTCTTATAAAGCTGCTGGAGCAGACGGACTTCCTGCGGAATTGTTTAAAGCAGCTGGCGACGAGCTGGTTAGGAACATGCACCAACTCGTCTGCAAGATATGATCACCATCGTTTGCCCGGTCCATAAGAAAGGAGACCCATATGACTGCGCCAATTACAGAGGGATAAGTCTCCTGAACCTTGCGTACACGATTCAGTGTATCAGTGTGGTTTCAGACCAGGAAAATGCACGATATATCAAATCTTGGAGAAGACCCAAGATATCGACTTTAAAGCCGCATATGACAACGTTTTTAGAGACGAGCTACATATACAGAGCCATGTCTTGTTTTAGCATTCCTACCAGACTTGTCAGACTGTGCAGGACGACTGTGGAGAACTCTCGCTGCTCCATTAAGGTCGGAGGTGAACTAACCAACCCCTTCGATGTTAAAAAAAGGTTTTAGACAGGGTGACACACTGTCATGTGATTTCTTTAACATCATTCTTGAATAGATCGTGCAGGACTCTGCGGCCAATACAAGAGGTACGATCTATTTCAAGACTACACGATTGCTTGCCTACGCAGATGTCATTGACGTTATTGGACGGTGAGGCTTTCGCAAGCATTGAAGCAGAAGCGGCTAAAGTAGGTCTGAGGGTAAATGAGGACAATACCAAATACATGCTGTCATCAAAGAAAGACGCGCAACACCGACGTCTTGGTCAGAACGTCACATTCGGCAGCTATATTTTTGAAGTAGTCAAGGACTTCGTCTGCCTTGGCTCGATAGTGACAAGCAGCAACGACACCAGCGCTGTGATAAAAGGCAGAACAACTCTTGCCAACCGGTGCTTCTTTGAGCTCAAGAGGCAACTGAGTAGTAGAGCCCAACCCCGAGGGACGAGGCAGCAGAGGACGAACGCATCTAAGGTGAAGCGAACAGGTGGAAAGGGACCTCAACCAACTTGACGTGCGGCATTGGAAGCGGCTGGCCAAAGATCGTGCCGCCTGGAGAGACTTGTTGGTTGAGGCCCTGGGTCACCCCGCCATCTAAGTAAGTAAGTAAGTATAACCGCATGCTAGCACAACCTATAGAGGAAGAGCAATTTCAGATCAACGAAACATAACAGGCCCTTGCATACAACCGTGAGGTACACCTTTTATTTTCATTCCCAGACCCTTAGTGGCGGTGAAACATATTGACTTTTCTCATAAAAGAAAACAAAAACGAAAGGGACATCGAAAACAAGTTGTTTACTTCAATCTGACCGCTACCGGATAACACCAACTACTCGCCACTGCCACAGATCAGCACTCATTGAATTGTAAATACCAAAATTCCCATCAAATATTTATCGTTATCTCCACATTATGTGGGTAGTGGTTGTACAAAAAAATATCTATTTCCGTCCTCACCATTTAGTTCGGTTGTGTGTAAACACAGCAATCGGCCAACGAAAATGCAATAATCAAATACCACAAGGAAAGTAGCGAAACCAACAACACGAAAAGTATAAAAACTGATATCGATTACGCTCCCACGGTCTCCTTCGCATTCACTCAAACCATCAAACAGCCGATGGCAAATGGATGGACATTGTACATTGGACAATGTCCCTTCCAGTAAAACCGACAAGATCCAAACAATCCGTTGCAATCGCACCGCAATGGGGAATGGGAGGAAGGAAAAAGCCTCTCAGGTTCACAGCAGTTCAGTGGTTTATGTATCTGGCTACTGCCACCATCACTGCCGCCAACTACTTACCAGGGAATATGCCAAAAAACATAAAAAACTACAAATCGCAGTGAGATCGTAAACAAAATTCAAAAAAAAAAAAAACAGATAAAACCGTAAAAATTACAGAATTACAGTGGTAACAAGTTACAAGTGTCCACCGCAAATTTTATTTATTTTGTTCTGGACGCGATTCATTCTTTTTTTTTTTTTTTTTTCATTTTCTGTGAATCGACAACAACTAACCAAAGCAGACCACATCCGTCCTCGATTGCCTTGCCTTGCTGTGCCATGCCTTGCATCTGGGTTGGATTGCTTGCCGGCTAGCTAGTGGTGACGATGGTGATGGTTGTGGTGCTAGTGGTCGTGGTATAGGTGTTGGTGGTTCCTAGGCCACACTGACTTGTAGGAGCGTTTTAAAATGAAAAAAAAAAAAAAACAAAAACTTGAAAGAACTGATAACATAGTAAAGAGCAATGGGAAACGTGCATCGAACACAACGACCTTGTTCAGTCGTGTGCGGTTTTACGCCCTACTGTGCGCCCCGACCGCTGCTGGTAGTCCAAATCCGTTCGGCTACCGGCCAACACCAAAAATAGTCCACTACATCAGACGTTTCTTCACCCTGCCTCGTGCTCCTTTCTACTTTTTGTTGTTGTTCGAATTGGAATTGGAACACCTTTTTGGAAAGTAGTTTAAGGTCAGTTCATGTGCAAGGCAAGTTAGCGTAGACCCTCCTCCCTGTGCACGTTGTGTATCTGTATGCAGTGAGGAATGATATCGAAAGGCGAATCGCGTATCGCGAATCACTCGTTAGACGCGCTAGACCGTGTAATGAATGTAATTACTAGGGTTACCATGTTCCCTCAAATATGTACAAATAGACAAACAAAAGTAAATCGTTTTCGGTATGAATTTCATTATTGTACTCGTAGAGGCGTGTGAGCAATGCTTGCTTGTTACAATGGACATAGAACAACAGAAAAACATAACAACTGGGTGGTGTTTCGGGTGTTAGCTGCACGAGTTTTGTCATCATGATGGAAGCGTGCTCTGCTCACCCGACTGCAGTGACGAGTGACCTGACGCGAGCAGTTGGGTGGAAGTAATTGAATCTGGCCCCGAACAGATGTTACTTTAGAGATACTATACAAAACCTGTCATTGGAAATGAGATGGGGGAACGGGGATAGGAACAGTAGGTTAGAAACAGGATTTCAGCAATGGTCTGTAGTAAAAAAAAAACATACAAAACTCACAATCGAACAAGTAACACGACTGCATCGAATGGATGGGATGGATTGCCAGAAAAGTGAATTTCCAAAAACAAAACAAACAACTTGTGAACTTCCAACATCATCAGTACCACTACCACTAAATCGGCAATCCTCCGGCAAAAAGGAAAATAATTACCTAAACACCTGTTGCTGCAACAGCAGAAGCACCATCAGCAGTCTCATCATTCTTCGGCAATCTCATCACCATCCTCCTCATCTTTGTTGTTCTTATTTCTCCTGCATCTCGACGTCACTTAGTTTAAGACAGCGATACCGACACCGAAGCGACGCCACCACCGACACTGACACACGTATGCATCTCAAGCCCAAGACGCAGCGAGCAACTGAAGCAAAGGAATGATGATGACGATGACGACGATGATGATGATGATGATGCTGATGGTGATCGAAGGAACGGACAAGTTTTTCCATTCAAAGATATCTTTTAATGCTGCGTCTTGATGCATCCAACAACAGGTATACTCCTTCATCTCTTCGATACGCGGCGTTTCTTTTCTTTTTACTCATCATCTCGTGTAGAGTTTTTGCTTCTCCCCCGCTTTCAAGCGAAGCTATCTATACAAACACATAAATCTATAGATACAGATACTGAAAGGACAAAGTTTTTCGCCGTACAAAAAGTTGCAAGTGTTTCGTTCTTTTCATCCTTTTTTCTGATGTTTTTTTATTCCCTCCTACTTGAACCTCTTTCGTATACCTACTCTATCGCCAAAGAAGTGTTTAAGAGCGGATTATAAAGTGCAGAAGTTTTAGCCTTTTTTTACGGGGTAATAACTACACCTTCATAAAACACATTTTCCTTTTTTTCCTACCTCATTCGGCTTTCCCTCACTTGCTACTCTATTTCAAACCGACCATGAGTTAGTCGTATTGGTTTGCGTTTATTTCCTTTACTCGTTTTATGTTTGAATAGAGACCGAAGGATGAAAAATGAGATTTAGTGGAAACGATGCTCGTTGGGAATAAATGGAAGTGGCACTTGGGTAAACCGATGGTTAAAAGGCTTTAGGTTGCTTTTTTACGAGGCGGGTTTTTGATGGTGGCGAATTGTAGGTGGATGGATGCAACAGGTGCTTTGGAAAATATGATTGCAACAATGTCTGTAACCTGCTTGCATGAGTTTTAAACGCATACGATATAGAACTTAAAAAAACACTCAGTCCCAATTCGAGGGTTGGCAATTAGATTCCGGGAATTGGTAAACATAAAAGAAACAAAATCTTATTATTTACACCCAGAAGTGTGTTAGATGACACATATATGTAAGTGTGTCCTTCCTTCTTCTTAGTGGGCGCTACAGTTCGGGGTGAACCTGGGCCTCAACCAACATGCCCCTCCATCTAGCACGATCTTTCGCTAGCCTTTTCCATTGCCGCACACCCAGTTAGCTGAGGTCCCCTTCCACCTGTGTGCGCCATCTTAAGGGCGGCCGTCCTCTGCTTCTTCGTCCCTCGGGGTTGGATTCAAAGACTCTCCGGGCTGAAGCTGTGGTGTCAATTCGCTCTACATGGCCCAGCCATCTTAGGCGTTGAATCCGTAGATGCCTGACTAGGCTCATGTCGCTGTACAGCCCGTAAGGTTCGTGGTTGAATCTTCTCCTCCATCCCCCGTCTGCATTTATAGGCCCAAAAATCACGCGCAAAATCTTTCTCTCGAACCGACCAAGGGCCTCCTCATCCGCTTTTGATAGTGTCCATGCTTCTGCGCCGTACAACAGGACCGGGATAATAAGGGTCTTATATAGAGTCAACTTTGTCGTTCGGGAGAGGACTCTATTACTCAGTTGCCTCCTGAGCCCAAAGAAACAGCGGTTGGCAAGAGTGATTCTGCGTTTGATTTCGGAACTGATGTCGTTGTTCCAGGTCACTGCGGAGCCAAGGTAGACGAAGTCCTTAACTACCTCGAACTTATATCTGCCTAAACAAACGTTCTGGCCGAGACGTCGGTGTTGAGCGTCCTTTTTTGATGACGCCAAAGGCCAAACCAATTTTCGCCGCCTCCATCTCAATACTCGCAAACGCCTCATTGACATCTCGCTGTGATCTACCTATTATGTCAATATCGTCGGCGTGTGCAAGGAGTTGCGAGGATTTGAAATAGATTGTGCCTCTTGTATTGGCCGGTGATTTTTGCACAATCATTTCCAATATGATGTTGAAGAAATCACACGACAGCGCATCGCCCTGCCTTGAAGAGCTCAGCAGACAGTCCGTCTGCGCCAGCAGCTTTATTCGACTTGAGCTTCGATATGGCAATCTTAACTTCGTCGAGGTCAGGGGGACAGAATTCTCTGCGGTCTCTGTCGATTAGAAATGGATCATTCTGCCTGACAGCGGTATATTGACTAACATCGCCGTTATACAGTCTGCAGAAGTGGTTTTTCCATATTCTCAGCATCGACTGTGGTTCTACTACTAGGTGTCCGTTCTCGTCCCTGCAGACTTCCGTTCCGGCTTTATAACCTTGGCATGTTCGCCTTATCTGTTGATAAAACTTTCGAACGTCACGCCTACAGTAACACCTCTCCAAATCCACAATCGCGCGCTTCTCGTGCTCTTTCTTCATTCTTCTGAGAAGCTTATGCTCCTCCCTTCTTTTTAACTCGTAGAGCTCACGAGCTGCTCTTGTTCTTTTATGCCTGTCCTTTGACACCCTTTAAGATTAAGTATGTCACTTAACACGTCTGATCTTTGAAATTGAGACACTTGTTGTTAAAACGTGTCATGAATAAAAACTCTAATGACCCCTGAAGTGTGTTGCAGCGACGCACTTATAATTAATTAAGTAATAATTAACACACTTTGGATCAATCAATCAAACAAAAGGAGAAATTTCCCAACTATATGCAACCTTGTCAGAAAGTAAATTGCGTCCCACGATGTAATGCATAACACACTGGATTCTCAACCCAGTTGTCCGAGTTCAAATCTGAAGTTCCGTAGCCACCAAAAAGCTAACACACTCAGCTACTACCCTTTCCAATTCTACATTGGCCCTTCGAGCCGGATGGTCTGTTCATCATGATGTTGGCTCACAATAAAGAGAAACAATAAATTCAATCAAACAAAAAACAAGGAACTATGTTTCGGGCTTGATAAGCCTCGAAGCGACAAATGCTCGGAGAGCGAAGACTAGATGACTAGATGCGAAAAGTGTTCACAGTAAGCCTTGAGATTTAAACACGAACCACCGGGTTGAGAGTCCAGTGTGTTAACTAGTATGTTACACCATGGGTTCACTACGATCATCGAGGTTATCTTTCCATCCCGGGAGGAATGAGCTGAAGAAAAATTCATACCGAAGGACCCGATTTCCCTCTATACCGATGGCTCCAAAATGGAGACGGGTGTAGGTAGTGGAGTGGTTATCATTTGCACGAATAGCCAATCTGCAATAAAGTCCCTGGCTGTGGTAACCCACAGATCAAAAACATCTCTTAACTGCCGCCTATCTCTAGATGTTAGGGTCAAGCACACTCAGTCTTCCAACCCTCGGGTATCTAAAAATACCGACAAGTACGGTAATGCACATGATAAAACTTCGAACCATAAAGGCCTCCAATGGAACGAACGTAACATCGGCTTTATCAATAAACAACTCTGGCCTAAGCTGAACTTAGGAGGGACCAGGGACCCTGTAGCAACCAAAAGGAAAAGCACCTTAGTGGGTGTCATTACAGGTCACTGGAAAACATGATATCAAAATAGGGCTGACTTCGGCCTACGTTTGGCGTATGTCAACCACTCCAACCTAATCTAACCTAACCTGCACCATGGGTCCGGCTCGCCAATTGCTTTCTGACAAGGTTGCATATACATATATATTTAGAAAATTTCCCTTAAAATTGCATTAAAAATGACTACAATGACAACACACACTTTGGTGTGTTGCAGTAACACACTTACCATCTGCAGTGTAGGGTCGATGTGGCTAGTTGGAGTACACAATCAATGACCACAATCAAAGGCGTATTGTCATGCTGCAAGATCCAGTACTTCTTAGCGAGTTCGGGAGCCACACAGAAAACGCGTGCTCGCGGCCTCTTCAAGAACTGCCCAGTCCGTGTTTGGTCGGTTGGAACATATTCACGATGAACTATGCCGCAAAAATCGAAAAGACGATCAACAATTCCTTCACTCGCGGCTATGACATCCTCGTTTTCGTTGGTCACATCTCACTTTTTTTTTCATCCACCGCTGACTTTGTCTACGGGTCCATACACCGACTGCAATTTTTTAAGGATTTCTGAGATTTTTCCATCAGATTTCACTCAAAATTGATTCACAATATGTTGCTTGTAATGTGTGTCACTCATTTTTACGACGACACTAAGAAAGTTTTATTTTTTTTCTTTTTTTTTTTTCGAGAAATACAAAATACATACAAATAAAACGTGATGCCGACTTTAGTCTTGGATAAAAACTGAAAGAGAAGGCCCCCCTTTCTACACAGAGGTTAAAGAACAACGCAGTGTCGCCAGTTCTAGGGAACTCGGATTTGCAGATAAGTCTCAGGAGTTGTTTGGTCACCAGATGGTTTTGATGCCTATATATTGGGTTTCACACGGTTTCATACGCGATTGAAAGGTGAGATTTTAGACCGACTACATTTCTAGTGTGCACAGTTTTGTAATTCCTCATCACATCAGATCATGTAACATCTGAAAGAATACGCTACATGATGGTGTATTGCTATATAAAAAAAAGGCAAAAACTAGCCGAAAAATTTGTGAAGTGTACTATGAAACTTCTGTGAGTGAACGCCGAATCCAGAAGTCGTTTGCTCTATTTCGGTATCGAAGATACACTTCACTCAATCAATTAGTGATATTTTGCAGCTGGTGGAGTAGAAGCCGCACGTGAGCTTGCAGGAAATAGCTGTAACACTAAGCTCATCAAGATGTTTCTCAAAGCCGCTCAATTATTACGGGTGATGGCAATATGTAGATTAAATACATAAAAAGGCTAGCGACCCTCCACAAACACGGGTTAGTCAAACAAGGTGATATTAACTGATTGATGGAATTGAAGGACAATTGTCCATTATGGGCTGCTACAAATGCTAAGCCTAATCAATTCGCCTTTACTATGCCCAAGTTGACCGTTTGAGTGAAGCAATCCAGAAAGAGCAACGAAAATTGGTCTATAGAAAAGGAGTTGTATTCCGTCATGACAATGCCAGACCACACACATGTCTCTGACGTCTCGAAACAAATTGACAGAACCCGATTAGCAGGTTTTGGTTTATCCATCGTATAGCCCGGATCTTGCATCGTCTGACTACCATTCATTTTGGTCTCTGCAAAGCTCTCCTTATGGTAAAAACCTGGCCAAACGAGCAGGCGCTGAAAATCACTTGAAGCTACCCCAAAACTGGCGAAAGATCACAGATAGTAAGACCAATGTGTATTTGATTTTACGACAGTTTCAACAATGAAAAAGGGCACCTGACTGGCGCGTTTAGTTGGACATTATCTATAAAAAAAAAAAAATGCTCACAGCCAATTACTCATGAGCGCGTGCTCGTTGTTCGTTGGGTAGCGTACGCTCACGGGCAGCTTATGAGTGTGTGTTTCCTTACCCAACAACAACACTGTCCAAGCAATCTCATATGTGTCGGTTCTCGTCCGATCACCGCTTGGGAAGACCGGGTGTTGCTCATTTTTTGCCTATTTTTAAGTTATTTAATTTCTAACAAAAAAACGGCTCAAAATAATTTTGCTAAAATTTTCATCAGTTCTAAGTTGGGTAATTACGCGTGGAATGAACCCGGTCCCATGTCAATATCGTCTTTACTTCTCGAGATAGACTAGGCGAAAATTCCGCACGCACATACGCACGTACACTCACAGACATTCTATAAGAACCTTGGGTTGGTGACCTTGAAACGTGGAGAAATGTCAACATTTGGAATTCGCAAAATCGGCCCCATTACAATAACTTCCCACTCAATAATTGTGTGAAACATAAGAACCTTACAGAATGTTATTTCCTAGACTTGTATAGCATTTATACCTTATTCAAGCGGTATCTATAATATTTTTGGTTTATCTGAACAAATTACTCAAAAAAGCACTCAGCGCTTGTTTATCAAATATTATCGGTAACTGACCTCGCGAGTTTAATTTTATCCGAAATGATCGGCATAAGCGAACTGATATTCAAAACTTTTTTACAACAAGTCTCATCAGGGTCATCCTGTCAAAGTTTGGGCGCAACATAACAGCCGCATTTCTCCTCTATTTTAAAGTTACAGGCCAGGTGCTTAAGCTTTCTAAAACGAACTACAAGTATACAACTTAATACGGAATAAGGTGCTGGCTTATCATAGTCTATGTGACAAAGAAGCCACTGAAGAGGCCCTTATCTACAAAGAAATGAAAAAAAAAAGGAAAAAAAAACAAAGTGTCGCCATAAATTACCGCCCCCACATACCAGATGTCATGCCAAAAGTCGCCATTATCCCAAATCATGGTTGTCACTTCTCAGAATATCACCTTCGGTAAATAATTTGTTTGAATACCTCCTTGTAATCACATGTAGATGATTTTGCAGTTGAATTGTCGCTCATACCTTTACCTATACCACCAATGTTACCGGCTACCTTATCAATCGATTGCTTATAGATGATTCGCTAAAGTAGTAGCAAACAACGAATTGAAAGTTTGTCATGTACATGTACATAGACAAACAATAATTGTTGATGAATCAATCAAAATATTCATGTACTGATTGTCTGCCCACGATGACGTCAATCGACCACGATTGTGATATGCTGATATAGAATATCAATTTAATGAAAAATAACTCAATTGATGATCAAGCAAATTGAGAGACATTTGCAGATCAGATTCTATTACGAAAGAGATGAAAAGTGAAAGAAAAAAAAAAAAAAAGAAACAGGTCCCACAAGTCCGTCTGGCGGAACATCAACCAAGTTACATCGATTTCTCACTCTTGTATCATTGTACGACCATAAAATCAACAACGGTCCGCGCTGCACTTTGCTCAGTATTGAAATTAATTAGTTGCACTCGACTCGGCTGGCTGGGAGGGAAAACCTGAAAAACAATTTCCCACCATTTCGATGTTTATGAACGGCCAAAACAGTCGGTGTTGGTTAGAAAAACTACAAATCAAAATATTTTAATCATTTCCGTTGATTGAGCATGACGCAGTAAGGTACACCGTGGAATCAATGCATCGAGGCATCGATACAAGATACAACCATTGCGAATATGTACATATATACCTCACAGCATGCCTTAAGGGGGTTGGAGCTGTGGAAAAACGAAAAACAAAAAAAAAAAAACAAAAATGGTCAAACAACAAATTCTCTACGGATATACCATACACCATACACTATCCAGCAAAAAGATGAAGGAGAAGGAGATGCCAAAGTACAAGAGTATCTTTCGACCATTTGAAGTTTTGTCTCGAGTCGCTGAGTCTCTGACTGGCCTTACACTTTACTCTGCCGCAAATCACTCAGCAAATCAATTACACGGAGTGTTAGACTGACGTAGGAATTTCTATTTGATTTTAACACCTTTTCGCTCGAGCTCTTATACACATGGAGCATACGACGATCCCGAGGCACGGGTAATCCATCTGTTTGGTCACCAACCTTATCACCTCTCCGAATCGCAGCACATCATTGGCCCTAATGTCTCGTCATCCGGACCAATTTGATCAGCATTTGGAGACGATGACCATGTCGATGACGTTGACGATCATAATAACCAAACGAAAAAGCACGTACATATTATGTATCTCGAATATCTACATATGTACACGAATGTATCTGATTATTGTTGGCGCCGTGTGTATTTCATCTGAATATCGAGAATCTCGAAATCGTCAAATCTCAATGACTACCCGAATGTAAGATATATTTGTAATCCTCAATATCAGGCACCGCGATGACATTGATGGTTCTCGTCGATCGTCGTACCCTTTATACCTGTATACCACCATCATCCGTTTGAGGTATGTACTATGTAGAACTTGTTCGGATGGATCTATCCATTCGTATGAGTGGTGGTAGTATCGATTGATTGATCGCAGCTTGGGTGGCAGATCTATCTGCTATATCATCTTTAACACACACAATTCGTTTACACACAACTGCGGGGTGCGCGAGTAGTAATGGCTTGACGTGGGTACGTCAATACGTCAGTACATCATTGTCGGCGTTCACATGTTGCAGGTTCATTCAAATTAGATGGATGGCGCGTTTTACTGGCCTGTGGTGGTTCCGTATGTGACATGAATACACTTGTAACAAGTAATTGTTGAGTGATTTATCAACTGCCGATGATAAATGAGTTTAGATACAAAATGTTTATCGTGAACCCTTGAACTGAAATTTGTAGCTAAATAGTAGATACAACGTATACGTCATGTTGTCGGTCCAATTACCGATACAGTGTGCGCTAAAGAGGAATAGGTGCTAATTGGTTTCTAATTGCATCTCACAGTCCACAGTGCATCGTGCTGACGGTATAATTCGGGTTTCAGGTATCGATCGTTGATATTGTTTTTCCAGTTTGGATTTCAAGAAGCGTGCGGTCGTCGTGTAATAAAAATTCGGCCCGCAACACGAATTTATTAGCACCCTCGCAATCGAATCGAACTAATTCGTTGACTGAACACATGTGTTCACATCATCCGAGATTGATACCACCACGGAATAGATAAACAGTGAGGCGTGAAGTTTTTAGCATCGGCCACAGTCAGTGGTTCGAACAATGAGTTATAGTCGACAACGATAAACAACAACGTCGATCACGACCCAGTGATACCTAGAAACACTCATACGATAGAGATCTTGGTTGGGTGGCTGTAGCCTCGTCGTAGCCTTTAACTAAAAGATCACGAGCATGATCTTAAGTGGTAGTTGGTTGGCGGAGAAGTATAGGGTCTGCACACACTATTGTTGGCATTTGTCTCTGTGAGAAGATTCAAGCCGAGGGAGCTGAGGATGATTGTGCAAAAAGCGTGCCAGGCGTGTGTGCAGAAAACACTGGCAACCGAATGGCGATAGCAGAAGCAGTCTGAGGAATACCAGTGACTAGAAGAAGAGACTGTAATTAGTGTTGTCTTCCTCCCCCCTCCCCCTCTGTTTTTCGAATTCATGGGAAATGTGTACATGTCGTGTGTGTGTTGTGGGAGGAGGAGCGCCTGCGCCATGCTACATCATCTTCATCATCATCATCAGGCGAACGTTCCACTTGGAAAAGTCTTTATTTAGTCATCATTATACAGCCGTGTTAAGGCAAATACAAATATTTAATACTTGCGCCAGGGTAGCACACCCGAAGGAGATGGAGGAGGTAACGAGATGAACGAAAGTATTGGGGGAGGAGGAGTGCGTTTAAACGAATAACGAATGAGTAATTGCAACGCAGGTGCAGATGGTTTTCCATAGCTATGGTAATCATAATAGTCATCTTCTTCATGATCGTCGACTTCGTGATCGACGTTGTAGTCATCGGTGGCACTGCGATCTGCCTGTACAGTAGTCATTTGCGGCTAGTAAACACTAATTGGTCTTCTTAAGGATAAAGTTCAAACCCTTCAGTGGGGAATGACTGCGATCAATTTCTCATATGTACACGAAATGGGGGAGGAGAATAAAGTACTTGTCGGTATAATGATCAACGATAGCGAGGTAGACATCTTAAATTAAATGGAAATACATTCGTTTTCACGGTTTTAAAATAGATGTAGAGGATCGTTTGAAATCTGAATGAGCAGAATAATAGCTAGGACTGATCGCGGTTTTGTTGATGCTCAATATTTTCTTGATCAACGAGGATCAACACGGATGTTTGTTCAAATAATGTTTGAAGCATACATCCGAATTTTTTTTAGTTAAGATAAAAAGAAGGAAAGTTATCATGTAAACGATCATTCAGCTTTTGATCGTTTGACACAGTTTCCTTGTGAAGGAAAAGAAAGTTGCGATCAGGGATCAATGATCATCTGAACAGTTTGCTCACTCTTTTCCGCTCTTTATCGTTGAATGACGTACTGCTTCTGTTATTTTTTTCAAGTGGAGGTAAAAAGCTATGATCAGTGATCATTGACCATAGAATCAGTGATCCTGAGCTAATTTGTGGTCTAGAAAAGAAGTCACCTAAAACTCGTTGAAAATAAAAATAATTTTTTGGAGGGCCAATTTAGATCAAAATATTATCTCTCGATCGATACCCAAAATAACCTTTGATTTATGGCTGATATGAGTATGTTAGAATACAACTTATCATGACCGTGATTAAAACTTGAAGTTAGACCACTGATTAGTCCACATTTATTTACTTAGGTGGCGCTACAGTCCGGGGTGAACCTGAGCCTCAACTAACGAGCTTTTCCAGCTAGCACGATCTTTTGCCAGCTGTTTCCAGTGCTGCAAGCACAGTTGGTTAAGATCCACCTACGTCCGCCACCTAAGACGCAGCCGTCCTGTGCAATATCGTCTTTCCGGGTTGGAGTAGAAGACTCTTCGAGCCTGAGCAGTGATGTCGATTCGCTCTACATGGCCTAGCCATCTTAGACGTTGGATCCGTAGACGTCGTACTAGGCCGATGTCGCTGTACAGTTCGTGGTCGAATCTTCTCCTCCACTCTCCGTCAACACATACGGGACAGAAAATTGTACGCAGAATTTTCCTCACGGAATGACCAAGGGCCTCTTTCTGCATTTTTGATAATGCAGGAGGAACCGGATTATGGCTTTATAAAGGGTCACCTTAATTTTCCGAGAGAGGGCTCTATTTCTCATTTGCTTTTTGGCAAGAGTTATTCTGCGGCTAATCTCAGCGCTGGTGTCGTTGCCGCTTGTTAGCAGTGAGCCAAAGTAAACGAAATCCTTGAATACATCAAAGCCAATAGTGACATTCTGGCCACGGCATTGGTGTTGTCGGTCTTTCTTTGACGACAGCATATACATATTTGGTTTTGCGTCGTTTACCTTCAGACCTACTTTAGCCGCTTCTGCTTCAATGCTCACAAAAGCCTCATTGATGTCTTGATGCGCTCTCCCAATCACGTCAATGTCACCAGCGTATGCGAGCAATTGTGCAGACTTGAAGTAGATCGTGCCTCTTGTATTGGCCACTGAATCCCGCACGATTTTTTCAAGGATGATGTTGAAAACATCACATGACAGTGCGTCGACCTGTCTGTACCTTTTTTGACATCGAAGGTCTCGGTTAGCTCCTTACCGACTTTAACCGAGCAGCGAAAATTCTCCATTGTCATCCTTCACAACATGGCGAGTTTGGGAGGGATGTGAAAACATAACAAGGCTCTATATATGTACATAGCTCGTCTTCGAGAGCGCCGTAGCGCAGTGGGCAGTGTGTTCGCCTCTAACGCTAATGACAGGGGATCGAATACCGACAGCCATGTCATCGAGCGTCCTGACAAAACCCCTGTAGTATAACTGTTATGAAAAGCTTCTCGAAATTCGCCATTCGGAACCGGCAATAAACTGTAGGTCCCTTTCACCTATGGGAAAATTAAATCACACACAACATGGGAGAACCTCGGCTTTTGGTCCTTCATGGACTGTAACGCCAACATATGTACATACATACATACATAAAGCTGCCTTAAAATTGACGAAAAGACGGGGTGTGACGAAGGGAAATTCACGGCAGAAAAGATCTCATACGGGACTTATTCCCCTATAGTTGGCGCAATTAGAGGGGTCTCTTTTTAAAGGACAGGGCAAACGATGCTAGGATTCATGCTTTCTTCCCACCATATCTTACAAGTGCCTGTTCCCAACCAACTCATCTCCAGCTGCCTTAAATAGCTCAGCATTCAGGCTGGTTGCGCCAGCAGCTTTATAAGACTTCAGTTTTGATATCGCTATCTTAACCTTGTCTAAGTCGGGTGGACGAAATTCTCTCTCATCTTGGTCCAGTGTTCTGTCTGAGAGCGACATCTTCGCCTTTATATAGTCCATAGAAATAGTCTTTCCATATTCTCAGTATCGACTGTGACTCAATTAAGAGGTGCCCGTGATCATCCCTCCAGGCTACAGCTTTGGCTTTATGTTCGTTTTACTCTTTGGTAAAACTTTCGAACGTCGTTCTTGCGATAACATCTCTCCATCTCCTCGATCGCGCGTTTCTCGTGCTCTTTTTTTTTTTACCTTCTAAAAACGCATGCTCCTCCCTTCTTTCCGCTCATAGAGCTCACGAGCAACTCACGTATGTACGTCGATGCAACGTGGCCATGTACATATATGCATTCAAAGTCAACGGAATTACAAAGGCCTTGTAGCATTTTTGCTAAAAAGCTTGTAGCTGACCTGCTAAAAAGCGAGAAGAGCCACCACAGACGAACATCTTGCGGCACCGTTAGTAAGTCTCATCCCCACCTTCTCGTGGTGCCATCTGGAGATTTCCTCTACAAATTACAGACGGGGAAAGGCGAATGGCGAGTTTAATGCGTCAAAAAACAGGTTCAGTCGGTTAGGCTACGGCCTACATAGTAAGCCCATAAACCTTGGATCTAAGGGACTGATCAGTCCATATGATCGGTAAAAAATAATGAACTTCTCTTATATAACGCTAAATTGATTGCCTAAAAGCAAGAAAATGATCTGCTACAGCATCAATGATCGCTAAAGTAATTTAATCCGACTGAACGATGTCACTTCATCATGATCAATTAAGCCATATTGAAAACGATCTACCGGCATTACGGTATAAAAGATCGTTTACTGATCCTTCCACATTGATCTGCACACGCTAAGATTTTACACTTCGTTCTTAAGTATCTCCTACACCGATGTGTGCATCTGACGATCATCAATTAGCGACCGTCGATCAATGATCTTCATCTGTTAATCAGTTCTCTTTCCGCCTCGGATGTACGGTGAAAAATTGTTAAATGCCCACCCCACATTCAACACCTTCCAACAAAGCGAATAATGTATCCTCAACCAGTTCTCGGCGACTCACGCCATCAATTTCTCGTTGCAACCAGCCACAGTGCCGCGACGAATTAAAAATTACCCAAACGCACGTGCAAATCCGATTCATTCAAGAACATGAGTGCAATTCTAACACCATACTCTCCTCTTTCTCTATCCCTAACTCGGATCGATGGTTATCATGATGATCATCATGCTCTAACAGGACTAGTAACAAGTAGAACCAGTTTAACTAGTGAATCGATTCAACTCCCACCTCGACATTCGAATTGAAGTATCAATAATAACCGCCTAGGTCATGTGCATTCAAACATCTCTATCTATCACTTGACCAACACTCCGACTTGCATCGAATCGTCTTGGCATGATGGTTTCGAAACTCTTATCTCTGGTGATCCATCATATACGTATAGTGACTTGTATCCTTATGTCTGGTTGGTTCTTCAAATCGGATTTAATTACTGAAGCACTTCATTATCCGTGCAGTATATGTACGTATCGGAATTCCTGATATTATACGGGTACATATGTACGCAGAACAGAGTTTTGTGTTGCGATGTCAGTTACGGATGATTTGACCTGATTTCGCGTCGCTTATCACTTTCGGGGATGCACTACCATCATGCCATTTTCGGTCGGCCGCAGGGGTCTTTAATCAGATTTGGAGCAGCAAGAAACCAAAAAACCGATGATCGAAACGAACGCAGATAGAGGCTCCTTATGTACATGGCACCCACCGCAGATTTTCTTGTTTTTCATGTTTATCAGCCGAAAAGAGAAACTGAACGGAAAAGACAACACAAGGATTTGCATAAAAACTCCATCCCTAACCGTCACCCACTGCATCATCATCCTCATCACTATGATCCTCTTCTGAGCGACGGACAGAATGCTGTTGGGATTACATTTCAGTTCACTTGAACGTTGTTTTGCGGCTTTAAGTTCACCTCGTTTGTAACGTTTCCTTGACGTTCCCCGTGAAACAACTTGAACTTCACACAATCGCATACTGGTCTGATGTGGTATCCGTGTGAGGGTTTATTGCCTTTGATGTATCTGGGCGGTCAAATTAAAATCATACGTGAAATTAATTGGTTTTGTCGTAATATCCATGAAGTAAAATCGGCTTTTGGGCAAAATTTTTTTCGCTCTTGAGTGAAGGGAATGTGTAAATTCGGCGGATAATGCGAATTAAGTGGATTGTGGGTGTTGGCATCGGATATCTCTGGTTACCACATGGAGGTGTTAAAGTAGAATGGTTTCTTCCTTCCCTCGATATGTTTCGGTTATGCCGCAGATACTTCCTGTAGATTGTTTCTTTTTTTTTTCATACCGCTTTTGCCATCAAAATCTCATTACCATTGCGAGAGATACAACGTCGACTGGTGGTTGAACTGTGGTTTTCCTGTTTTAATTCAATTCTTTTTGTTTTGTCTTCCTTTTAGATACATGTGTACATACATATCTTTCTTGTCCTGTCCGCAACGATGGCGAAAGGAAACACGAAGACGAATGTGAAAGGGGAAGAAAAAAACATCACCCGCACATCGTTTAAAGCAATTCACCTGTGTGTTTTGTGAGCGAAGAGTTCGATCGATTGTGTTTTCAGATACATCTTTGCTACAAGTTGAGCATATCGCCGAGATATCGATGACCGCGTTCAGTGTTTATCCATGAAGAGTGACCAAAACCAAGGGTAAACGATGAGGAGAAAAACAAATAACAACAAGTTGCAAAAAGGAATTCCCAATCCCACAAGATCCCGACACATGACCAGTTCGAGTTGGAACGTCCTACTATTGCTTAATGTATCTGTAGTGAGATTTGGATAGATTTAAAGGCACCTCAACGAACGAACAGCCATGTGGGTAATAGGTAAAGAGTTATATGTACACAGTTAAAGGTATTCTTCGCCCTTGATCATGAGATGAAGGACTTCTGGAACGAATTCCGGACCAGATGCCTGCCAACGATCGAGAGGCAGTCCGAAATGAGATTGGTTCCCACGTTTTTACCACTCAAATATTCATGGGTTTTGGTTTCTTTTCTTTTTTGTTTTGGGAATGAGATGAAAATGCAGTCAACTGATCGATTTTGGGTAGATCATTATCGACGGCTAAAAGGGGTCAAATGGTACCTGCATTGTTGTGGGCGTGTTACTGATCATCGTTTACATAATTCATATCACCTGCATGGAGAAAAATCGTTGGGGAAAATATCTGGAATGAAAATGAATCGAGGAGGCGTATGAGGAAAAATTGATTTCGATCGTGCCCTTAAGCGCCCGTAAGAATAGAGAAACCCAAGACCAGATCTCGTGTAGTTTTCAGTTAGATGTGAGTGATTGTTTGCAAATATACAACAATCCAATAGCCCGCTAGTGCGGAAGCAGGGTTCCGTGACTACTGTCTTTGACCTCTTCTTACATCATAACCAACTAACTCGCCAGTCGATAATGACTATAATTGATTTGCACGCAAGATACCCACCTACGAGCCGTAATTGCATCCAATACGTACGGGTATAGGATGGAAACGGATGTTGGTCGTATCGTACGTCGTCGTAGTAACTGCCAACACGAGATGAAGATGAAGGAAATCTCTCGAACAGAATCCAACCGCATAACAATCCATGAATGTGGTAATTGGTCATTGATTACCATCTTCCGTACGAACTTACCAGATACCCACAATTTATCCATCTTCAAACTGCATGAAATCAAAGAGTATCATATCTACAGCAACTCCTTGAATGATTGTGGATGGACATCCACAAACAGAGAGCTCACTGCACGCGTATGGGAAAAAGATAGAGAGAGTGAGAGAGAAAAAGAATTGTAAATCCATTATCGGTTATGGTAACGAGGGACGGGAATTAACACAAATTTTTATTATTATTTATTGGTCAACGGACGACAACACACGAGACAACGAGCCCCCAATGAGAGTGACAAACTTATTAAAACTTTGTCAATGGTCACATTATGTGATGTAGATACACATCTCAAGAAACTGGATGCAATTAGAGGTCGACCAACGCAGACTGATGACGGAGCGAAGAAAAGAAAAGAAGAAGAAGACCGTAAGGAGGCCTGACTTGGACGACTTGGGCTTTTTGTAAATACAAACACAACGTAAACCCTAAAGTCAAGTGACGACCCAACGACGTACTCGGTAGACTTGAAAACGAGCATCTTCTCTGCAACTACAATGTCCACGGAGGGCATCTTGTGTATCGGTACCCGCTTTAAGATGGAAATTTATTTGAACGACTTGTGTTGAGCCTTTTTTGTTTTCTACACCCGCTCTCTCTACACCCGTCGAACGATCGATTCTCATTCGAATCGAATGGTGACAATGCTAGCGGTGGCGGCGGCATTGTTCTAAACAAACGCGCAACAACAACCGTGGCTATAGGTGTCCCCAGAGTTAATCCTAAAAGATTTGTTAAGTTTAACAAATATTTGACAGTTGTTTGACTTTGCTCCTCTCCTTTACCCGGCCGGCGGGCGGGAGTGTAATGTCATTTATTTTGTCACATACGGTGCGACGATGAGATAGATCAAAGAAGATCAAAGAAAACAATAGAAAATCTGTTGTTTGGTAGCTAATGGGTCCACGTGTTTGCATTCGAATAATTTCCATGAGTGAGCCCCATTTCCCATCCCTTTGAGGAGTGGTCCAGTGGAATTTCCATACAAACAAACAACAAACATTGTATACATAACACATAATGTAGGAAGCAGCGACGCATGCGCACACGTTCCACAACAAAATCATCACCTTCCACGAGGCCAGCGGGTAAACGCTATCATATAACATAATATGGATTATGTATGCCCCCCCCCCCCCCCCCCCCCCCCATACTCAACTACTCTATTTCGAATGCATGAGTCGTTTTGCGATGCACAACTAATATCCACCCTCCTAGCCGTCTAGTAGAGCAGTAAGTCAAAAGGAACAATCTGTACAACAGTGCGATATACAACGATCAGTAGCCGTGGCCTGTACGACAGCACATGTACATATATATACTCGTACCTATAGATATTCGATGCTTTGAGGCAAGACTACAAGATCACATCTGAGGACTATACCATGATACCCATATCCAATGTACTTGGTGCTAGTAGAGTATTCAACAAACGCCACTGTCGTCGTCGTTGTCTGCATTGAGGTACGTCTGTCTATCTAATACCTACTATCTGCTCTATCTACTGCCGTTGTTATATGTAGTGTATCTCTCGTTTTGGCGACATATTGAGAAATGTGCAATAGTTTAATGACCATATTTGGTGAAGTTTTATGGCAAGTTGCATTTATCAACATCACATCACATACAAATGAATTTCAAATTCGGTGCGGCAAGTGAACTCGATGTGATCTATTGCTATCTGTTCGTGCGTACGATTTTCAAACGGATTATTATTGTGTGTATCTAGCACCATTACTTTCTTCGATGACCTGATAAATTAGTTTCTTTTTTTATTTATTGAGTTATTCCATGAAGAAAAAAACAGGGGTATGTGGTGGCAACCTTGAGGCACCCCATCAAAAAGTATTATGTTTTGCACGAACTTCTCAACATTCCGGCTTGAGCGCAGGCTTTTAAAAAGGAGATTGAACTTAAGCTTCTTATATGATTTGGCTACGCGAATTTAGACAACCTTCGAGTTCTTAGTTGGCATTTCAAGCTGCAAATGTCAAGCATGAATGTTAAAAATGGTAAGTCGATAGAAGCTATTCTAAAGTATTGTTGGTAGTAAGACTACAAGGGAAATGGGAAATTTAATTTTTGCTATAAATTTCTCGATGGATTACGCAAAACTTAGTAAGGTAGAATGCTGGTTTACATGACCTGTAACCAATGTTGAGAGTTTGGTTGGGCAGTTTTAATGCTCAGACCATACAGGCATTGTCCGACCAAATTTCTAAGGGACTTTAAATGGACATTTCAGTTCGGACAAGGCATATTCAAGCTATTCCTGGACTTAAGCGATTTTGCTTTTTGCCTCATTGGAGCGGGAAAGTGTTGGCAACGAAAAAAAAAAAAAAAAAAACACGGCATAGTAGCATCTGAGTTTAGGGTCATCAAAGGGACGTTTTTGAGTTTCTTATTGTTAAATAAGGAAGGGCTAGCAGCTAAACGATAACATTTCAGCTTCTGAGCCTGTCGAATTTTCGCTCCGATTCCTGATGTAAAATGTATCAAGTCGGTGTCTGCGAAGGGCCGAGTGCGCAATGCGGAACTGATTGGCTGATTAATCACTGAACCGGTCGACTCGAATTTAGCATCCAAATCTAGAATAGCAGATTGGAAAGTCTACGTAGTTGGACTGTAAAATGGACACAATGCGCTCGTCTTATCACAACAGAAAAGTTTTATCATTTCACGCGTTGCTCGACCTTGTCATGATGGACCGCCAAAATTTGCCCGTCCCTATAGGAGCATTTTTACAATTGGCAATATCCGTACGAAACAAGACAGCAATACTGATTTATCTTTATCAATTGTGAAGTTTATAAGAGGCTCTTACCGCCCTTGAACAAGTCGTGTTGTGAACTTTGTATGTGATTTCTTAAGCGTTTGGTCAGCACCTGGTTCGGTGACGAGTGCAGGATTCGCAGAGCGAAGAAGGAGGCATATAAGGCCTCGCTGCATAGAAGAACAAGAGCAGCTCGTGAGCTCTACGAGTTGAAAAGAAGTGAGGAGCACGGATGCACCGTGCAACTCGGTTCTAGGACCTCGGAACCATTCGAAACATGCACCGGATTTCGGCAAGGAGATGCGCTGACATGTGACTTCTTCTACCTGGTGCTGGAGCAGATAGTGCGGCGGGCAGGCGTCAACAGGGAAGGCATTATCTGCACAAGTCCATCCAGCTGCTAGGATACGCGGATGATATCGACATCATCGCGTGTTCTCGCCGTGGCATTGTGGAAGCATTCACGGCGATTGAAGAACAGGCGAAACGAATTGATCTTAAGATCAATGAGGACAAAACGAAATACATGCTGTCAAGCAAAAACCAATCCGTCGCTCACCACCTGGGACAAAACATAACAATTGACAGCTACAATTTCGAGGTAGTTAAGGAGTTTGTCTACCTCGGGGCAAACGTAAGTTCCACAAATGACACCACAGTGGAGATCCGGCATAGAATCGCCCTTGGTAACCGTTGCTACTTCGACTTGTCCAAACAACTGGGGTCAAAACCCCTCACTCGAAAGACCAAAGTCATGCTTTACAAAACGTTCATTCTGCCAGTCTTGCTGTACGGAGCCGAAAGCTGGACGATAAGCAGGACAGCGGAGCTGATTTTGGGTTCTTTCGAAAGAAAAATTCTGCGCCGGACATTTGGTCCTGTCTGTGAGGAAGGTGAATGGAGAAGAAGACACAACCGCGAACTCTACGAGCTGTACCAAGATGTGGATGTAGTCCGGAAGGCAATGATCCGTCGACTACACTGGCTCGGCCACATCGAGCGCATGGACATCAACGCTCCAGCTAAGAGGGTCTTCGACTCCGAGCCTCCTGGTTCGAGAAGAAGAGGAAGACCGAACCTCCGGTATAAAGACCAAGTAATCGCGGATGTAAGACATCTTGGTCTTGACAACTGGAAGCAGCGTGCCCGGGACCGTCAAGGATGGAAGGCAGCTATAGCTCAGGCTCAGATCCTCCATGGATCGCTGGCCTGATAAGTAAGTAAGTAAGTAAGTACTTCTAATAATCTAGCAGAAAGGAGAGGAAAACAATTTTTAGGACGAAGAGGAAAATTGACAAGAAAAAATCATTAAAACATTATAAAACTAAGATCAAAGATTAAGACTACACGAGTCGTCAAAAACTGGTATTTTCGCTTAACACAGACACCTCAATCAAAGTCTTCTAATAGAAGAAGAGCTCCCATAACAATTTGTTTTAATAATATGTAAACGTTTTAACCAAGTGGTCCAAGCACATAAATATGTCCCAAGAAATTGGTAAAAGTTTAGATTTACAACTTCGTAAGAAAAAAAAACTACAAAATCCATATCTAAAGTAGATCACAAAACATGGCCTTAAGTAAGCCATTAGGTTAGAATTAACACTTTCTTAAATAATTCATGTTTCACTCAACAAATCTAATAAATAACATTTCATCCACCGGATTCATGTATCTTGAAAATGGTCAATTTGTAAACTAAAAATTCGCAATGCTAATAATGGCAAATATTTTCAAATCTATCTATCCCTAATTCTTTTTAAATTAAAAAAGAAAAATGTATCCGATAAGCGATTGCATCAGTAGTAAACTATCGACTTTATTAGAATCTAAAATACAAGAAACTTAACATCAAATTAAAGTGTTACAGATACAAATTCAAGCAGCAACGACCAATCTGCCAGCGTAAAGAATACAATCACCGCACCGGCACTGGCTTCGGCACCGCACCAATACCACCAATACATGTACATAGTATCTGAATGTGGCTATGGTGCGTTGTTTTATGGCATAATGTTGTGTTATTCGATGGATTAGCATTTCGTTTAGTGAACAATTTTGCAGACTGGTCGACACCATACCACCAGATGTGTTATTTCGCAAAAATAAAAACAAAAAACAACAAACTCCACTCGTTCGCTCGATTATAATTTCAAATCTTTGACTCTATAAATAGTGAGTTGAGATAAAATCTGTATTTGGAGTGCGATTATACACCAATCCCACCCAGTTAGTAAGCGCATATATGTATCTATCCTAATGAAAAATGGATAAGATTAAAGATAAATTAGTAAATTAGATAAATTCCATTGCAATGGATCAACACTACGAGTATTCGTATAAAATTCGCTCTTTACTCGCAGCAAAAAGGAACAAAATGTAGCCGAAAGATATCATCAAGGGGAAAAAGTATCTCATTACTACATATGTATTGATATTCAGGCACCTGTTACACAAACAAAATGAAACTCGATTAACAACAAAATCCTGATCCGAAAACAAATGACATAGTCGATGAAAATAATTTGTCATTTGCAGGCACAGCTCCCCCAGCACAACAAGAACACCGAACGATGACGGCAGGCGATTGATCGAACATAAGAGAAATCCCAACAAACCGATATCGGATGAAAGAGCGAACGATCGGCGGCGACGGCGACGGCAGAACGAGTTAAATTCAAAAGAGAGCGAGATACAGATGAAACACGAAAAACGAATCACTAAACCACGGGTAGATTCTTTTGTTATACCGAGTGTATCTTTGGGGATATTTTTGGGCTATGACACGTGGATGAGATTGTGTTCTCCATTACCGGCTCACTTAATTGTTTATCTGCGGCTACACCTGTAGCTGTCAACTATTTTTCTGTCGTCTTCATTACGCCAAGGGAAAGGAAATGAGAAGTAATATCTTGGACAGGGAGCCAGACACAGAGATACTAGTCTTCCGTTTGAAGATGTAAACGAACTCGAGCGTAAGCAACCAGATACACGAGCATTCCAATGATCTTTGCTTAATTAAGTTGCGAAAATCTTGAACCAATCGAAAGACACTTGTTCATTCTATCTCACTCTTCTCATCTTTGTCTTATAGTATCTGAATGTACATACGTATGTATCTATTAATGAATTATGAACGGCAGGAGGTGGCTAATGATGTGATATTGCATAATTCAATGCCAATCCATTGGTAGATGTGAAGATAAACTATTTTGGCAGCACTTTGAATCTCATTACAAGGAACAGGCATTCCTAATTGACATGCATATTCACATTTCTCTCTAAAGATTTATGTATCTCTGTTGATTTTGCTCAAACAACTAAATGTTAATTGGATTTCAAATTAAAAAGATAAACTGGTTTCCTGAGGACTAATCTTACCTACCACAGCGGGGGTGTAAGCCGTGACAGGGAGACAATTTATTTTTTTTTTTTTTGTTTTTTCGGGGGTGCTGTAGCGCGATTAAGTGTTTTGGCACATCACACGAGCCATCCTGTTGCAGTGGCATTTTAATTAGACGAGAATTTCGATTTGGTCTCGTATAATTTTGACATAAATTTTGTTTTTTTTTTGTTTGTTTTCTTCTGATTTTTAGGTCACGCGAAGGGTGGCATTCAGCCGATCAAGGTTCATTCGTTTGGATGACGTGGAGAGGTCAGACTTTCGAGGTAGCAACACGTAGCAAAGAATCCAAATCACGTAATAAATTGCCACACAGAAGAGAGATAAGATGGCTTCGTAAGGGTCTGTTTAAGGCTTATGTGGACCTGAAGGAGTATGGAACAGTATTTTCAGCACTTTGGCCCCGAGGGCTGTTCCGTCAAACAGAAACCTTTAGACTTCAGAACATGCATGCCCGATGCATCGTTTGAACAGTCTACAAGAAAGAGGCCCCTATAACTGAGAATAAGTCTCCTTAACATCGCATACAAGATCTTCTCTGCCGTTCTGTGTGAACACCGAAACCCTTTGTGGATTATCTGATAGATTCGTATCAGTGTGGATTCAGAAGAATCCACGGCAGATCTTGGAGAAGACCCATGAATTCCAGGTCGACACGCAGCATCTTTTTGTCGACTTTAAGGCCGCATATGACAGCGTTTATAGAGACGAGCTACACAGAAGCATGTCATGTTTTAACATTCCTGCCAAACTCGTGAGACTGCGCAGGATGACTATGCAGAATTCTCGCTGCTCCATTAAGGTTGGAGGCGAACTAACCGACTCCTTTGATGTTCAAAAAAGGTTTTAGACAGGGTGACGCACTGTCATGTGATTTCTTCAACATCATACTTGAAAAGATCGTGCGGGACACTGCGGCCAATACAAGAGGTACGATCTACTTCAAGTCAACACAATTGCTTGCCTACGCAGATGACATTGAAGTTATTGGAAGGACAATAACGAGATGTTGACAAAGCGAGATGTCAATTAGGCGTTCGCAAGCATTAAAGCAGAAGCGGCTAAAGCTGTCATCAAAGAAAGACGTGGAACACCGACGTCTTAGTCAGAACGTCACTTTCGACAGCCATATTTTTGAAGTAGTCACGGACTTCGTCTACAGTGACAAGCAGCAACGACACCAGCGCTGAGATAAAACGCAGAATAACTCTTGCCAACCCTTGCTTCTTTGAGTTCAAAAGGCAACTGAGTAGTAGAGCCCTCTCTCGAAAAACTAAGGTATCCCTATACAAAACCTTAATCATCCCGGTCCTCCTCTATGTCGCGGAGGCTTGGTCGTTCTTAAAAGCGGATGAAGAGGTTTGGTCCCATTTGTTTAAACGGAGAGTGGAGGAGAAGATTCAACCAAGAACTGTACGGGCTATACAACGACATAGGCCTAGTTAGACGTCTACGGATCCAACGTCTAAGATGGCTGGGCCATGTAGAGCGAACGGACATCACCGCTCAGGCCCGAGGAGTCTTTGACTCAAACCCCGGGAGACAATGCAGCAGAGGAATGCCGCATCGGTGGAAGCAGCTAGCCAAGGTTCGTGCCGGCTGGAGAGGCTTGTTGGTTGAGACCTTGGTTCATTCCGAACTGTAGCGCCATCTAAGTAAGTAAGTAAGTAAGAATATGTCGGTGAAAAGTTGTTGCTTTGTAGTGATGTATCAGTTCAGTTGTGGCATTGAGCGTTTTAGGAGATTCCCATTTAATCCGAATGGGTGTTTATTGCCTCTATTTTACCATGACATTTGGAAATCGGATGACCTCAAGTCATCCGGCCGAGAACATCCTCCTTCGAGCGTACTCGCAATCTGCTAAACAGCAATATTGTCCTCTGGGCGCTAAAAAGCTTCGAACCATGGAAGTTTCCAGGACCGGACGGGATCATACTAGCGGAGCTCCAACAGGTAGGAGATCTCATCCTTCCCTGACTTGTAGTAATCTACAAAAGCTGCCTCTCCTTATCCTACATCCCCAGCAAGTGGAAGGTAACCAAAGGTAACCACAGGCCTATTAGTCTTACTTCTTTTCTGCTTAAATCTCTAGAGAAGATTTTAGACGCACAGATTTGACACAGCTATAGCTTTGGAAGGCTGTCGGAGAATTAACATGCCTACAACAATGGCAAATCGGTGGAAACAGCACCCCACTCCCTATTGGCCTTTCTCGATATTGAGGGCTCCTTTAACAATGTTGAACCATGGGCCGTCTCCAAAGCGCTGAGTTGGTACGACAACTGCTTACATAGAGAATCGTCAAAGCCAACTTCGCAAGTGCCGCTTCAACTAGAATGGTCAGCAGAGATACACCACAAGGTGGAGTACTCTCCCCTCTCCTCTGGAACGTGGTAGTCAATGAACTACTACTGTTGGTTACAGCAGGAAGGATAAGTTGTGACCGCCTATGCGGATGACATTGCTATAGCCGACTCAGAAAAATTCCCCAGCGCTCTAAGCCATCTAATGCAGGGTGCATTACATACAGTGGATACAGTACTGTGGACTTGATGTCAACCTTAAGAAGACTGATCTAGAACTGTTTACAAATAAATATAATATTCCGCCCTTCAACCCACCGAGGCTGGGTGGAACCCAATTAATAATAAAAGATCCGGCTAAATACCTCAGCCTAGTCCCTGACAGGAGGCTGAACTGGAAACTCAACATACTTGATCGATTCAAGAAAGCAACCACTGCCCTCTACAGCTGTAAGAAAGTGGTGGACGAAAAGTGGGGTATCCAACCAAGCTTGATGCACTGACTCTATATGGCAGTCATAAGGCCCATCCTCCTGTATGGCATCGTTTGTTTGGCTTTATCACCAAACAAATGTGGCCTAAGCTAAACTTAGGGCGAACCAGGGAGCTTGTGGCCATCAAAACGGAAACCTTAAACACTTTAGTGGGTGTGTTTCAGGCCACTGTACCATCAAAAAACATGCCGCCAGACTACCATAACTTCTGGAATCGATTCATCACCCTCTGCTCATGCCCTTCTTTTGCGAATCGCAGGAGGATCTAACTTGGCGCCCCCTTCTATGATTACTTAAATGAGCTAGCAGATATAAAAATAGCTCAACTCCATCGCTTCATCAGAGGCACTGATTGGTTTTCAGGTGGTATTACAATGGGCCGACCCCGGCCTACGTGTGGCGTATGCCAACCACTTCAACCTAACTTAACCTAACTTTGGAGATCGTTGGAGGTAATTAGAGATCAAAAACACAGATATGGAATCTTGAATCCCAGAACGTTGCACAATGAAAGTACGAGGACACGTTCCTAAGTAGCCCCTGATAGTCCGGGATTCAAGATCGTTTATGCCACCTTTACACTCCTAAACAACACAGTTTGCACGTGTAAGCAAGCAAACATGTTAGAAAAATGTTCGAGCTTTCAACTTACTTTTCTGACAGACAGGACTTCTGTCTGGAAGACCGCAGATATGTTAAAAATCACAGCATTACATAGGAATGCATACCGGAAGACTCGCCTTTGGTTTGGGGCCCTAAAAATGTTGCACCTAGAGTGATCGATTATGCATGCCCTATTTACCGTGTGCGCGACACTGAATTCAGAATTTAATCATAAACTATGCTAATGGAGGTTTGATGTAGAGTCTAGCTGCGTCGCGTACCACTGCCACGACTTAATTTTTTCACGCTAACGTCAGGAGCTGCATTTCACCTGAGATCTTCTTGTATCAACGAATCTTCCTTTTCCTTTCCTTTTTTGAATTGATCTGGTGAATCGAGTAGAAGGATGCAGAGTGGTTTTTGTTGCGGGATCATTTGGTCATGACTAATGGGTTCTGCAATAGGAACTTCCGAACTTTGCCAGCTGATAGCGGCCATATTGTTGAAGCTACGTCTGTCAATTTGGCTGCTGTTTATTCAGTCTCTTTTGCAAGTCACTATGGACGGGCATAGCGTTCAACATTACATGCAAACTATAAAATTGTTTTATCAAATGGAGAGTTTACACTTAGGCCAGTGAGGCCCTTTGTATTGCTACGAGTGGGGTCAACCTTCTATTCATGGAAGCGTTTGTACATAGTTAAGAAGATCCTTATCTGCTGAACGTCAGTCAGATCTTTAAGGAAGTAGGAGCCTAGCTATCGTTTCCTGCTTTGACACAGGGCCAGACAAGTGCAGAACAGGTGCTGAATGGATTCGTCCTCCTGCTGCTGCAGAAGTCGTTCGAAACTGACCCTAGAATTTGTGCATGTTGGCCGTCATAAAACAGTGGCCTGGTGATGGCACCAATGATTTTGTTGATGACGATTCGTTTTAAGGAGATAAGTCACTTGGCCGTGGTTTGATTCGTTAGTTGTAGTTTAATGGCTACTAGTGGTATACCTGCGTGTGCTTTGTTTGTTTGTTACGTCGTGCCTTATCTGGTAAGCATTTCTTGAAATATCGCTGTGCCCTGGGATCCATACAACTTCTTTGATGGCGTTACAGCCCATGAAGGACCAGAGCCAAGCTTCTCAAAATCACCCATGTTGTGTGCGATTTATTTTTCACACAGTGGAAAGGGACCTACAGCTTAATGCCGATTCCGAACGGCGTGGGTTGAGAAGCTTTTTGGCAAGTATACTACGAAGGGGTTTGCCAGTACCCCGCCGGGGTAAACAATAAACATTCGATTGCGTTGGTGTTGTCTGGATCCGAACTCACTCATCATGCGTCAGAGTCCAACACACTAACCACTGCACCACGGTGTCCTCATGAAAGGGGTATATTAAATTGTTGGGCCAATTCATTAGGCGGCAGTTGAAGCGTGCTTGAGGTGTGTGGTCATAGGATTCCAGCGATTTCAGGGCAGTTTGGCTGTCAGTGAAGATTCAGATATCCACGGTAGATATCTTGTTCCACTTTAGCTAAGACAGGGCTTTTTTTATTGCTAACAGCTACGCCTGGAAGACACAGCAATAGTCCGGTAGTTTTAGGGCACGGCTTAGGTTTAATTGTTTACAGAAGAAACCCAACTCTGTAAAAGTTCATAGAGCCCCTTGGGGACCGGCTTTTCAGGTCCAGTTCTGTCCTTCTGGTTATGTTATTTTTATTTTTTCTGAAAGACTGTGGTCGGGTCAATGTGGTCGGTGTTCTCTGCCAAAGTTATCCTATCATTCAGAATAGAAGAGTGGCCAATCATATAGCTCGTCCATTTTTAGCTGGTCTTTAGTCTGGCTGCGGTGTATCTGACAAAAAAGGTTAGGATCACAGTCGTGTGATGTACAACCCTAGTTATCTTGGGATTGAAGTCCCAATTTTTTCTCTAAGGCTCCCTTGCAAGTGTAGAGAGCATTACCTTATCAGGTCAATTTCCTGTCTAGTATAATCTAGTATAACGTCAACAACTAGACCTGTGAAACAAATCAAAGCAATCGATACCTTTCTAAGAGACATTCTTAAAATGATATCTTTATCCAAGGAAAAGTCACAGTGTCATAGCATCGCCTTTCTTTCAAAACATCGTCTTGGTGTCGATTTACAACCAGAGGGAAAAGTGCGTTCTGCGATCAATGGAACAACCCGCTGAGCAAACATTAATGATGTCCTGGTAAATTATAAGCAATTTTTTCAATTGAGTATATAAGTCACAGTAGATCATTCACTAGCTCCACTATGGTCGGAATGCGGCGAAGAACCAGATATGGACAGATCAGGCCTTACATCGAGAAACGAAGCGAATGGTTGACGATGGTATTCATGTGATTCAAACAGTTGTTGTGACAGTTCTACCCCTCTCTAGGGAGCTGAGATTTATTAAGCACAATTTACATGACTACGACCACCCACCCGTGGCCTTAGGCTAACATTTTCCATAATATTTTGTCCACTTTTAGGTCACTCAATTCATTAAATATACTGTCTACACCTGCAAGTTCGTCCACTGCCACCGAACCCATCATAATAATTAAGACCCACGCTTCATAGATAATAAGAGAAAGATAGTCTCCTGTAAGGAGATAGTAAAAAAACCTCGAAAGTCCCAATCATAAATCATAAAAGATACATGGATTGTGATATGAAAGATTTTTTATTACCAACCATCCCTCGCACCGATCACACGACCGAGATACAGGCTCAGCTACATGTAGCTTGTATCTCACGACGCGATTCTGGGAAATATCGGTTGTTTTTCCTTCGAATATTTTGTATATTTTTTGTGCCTAATATTCGTGTAGTGATTGGTGGCGAATGAGCGAGTGTTTATGAAATGTATTTCATAATTTCTCTTCGCTGTATCATATCGATGGGATTTTATTGTTTTAATGATTTTTTTTCCTTCGGTTGCTCATGAGTCTTGGGTTTCAAGTGGTGATAAGGGCTTCTACTGAATGAAGCTTTGTTTAAAAAAAAAACAATAAAATATCTTCTGATATGATATCTGAATTGGTATTACCTCCGTTGACAAATAAAGGAAAATAGAAAAATCGAAAAACGTCGTTTAGGTAGGAATGACTCCATCAACGCGCGACTGGGGGGTGTGTGACCGCACGCGTATCTGTTACGATTAATTCTTGAGTTTTTTTAATGGATTGGATTTATTACAGTTGTGAGTTGAGTGTTGTAACGGGTATGCCGAAGTGATACAAGGCGCGAGTTATGTGTACACACAACAATTGCACATCACTGGACCCAAGACACAAACCACCATACCGATCGCAGCTGTTTGTACAACAAGTTCTGTAGGAAGAACCTTACCGCAAATACTTAAGCTTGGGAACGATATTCGCGCCCAAAACTAACTGGGGAATAGATAGTGAATAAAAGTACTTTGCCTCCTGTGAGATCAGTAAAATCACTAACTTCACTGGACCCAAGGCAGCTGTTTTTACAACAAGTTTTGTACGAAGTACATTCCCGCCAATTAGTTGAGCTTGTGGTATTGCTAGTGAATAAAAGTACTTTGCCTCCTGGTGAGATCAGTAACATCACTGCCGTCATGGTGGTTTGTGAAGTTCGGCCAGATATACCTAAGGCAATCGGTATAGAGGAAGTATTGTCCCTCTTTTCAAAAAGGTGGTGGTTGTCCTCAAATCCTCCCAGACGGAACTCCAGCGCGCGCTAGATAGGTTTGTGGCCGTAAGTGTGGTTGCTGGAATGAGGGTTAACGAGGTTATTTCCAGAACACCTGTCCAATGCACTCTTCATGTTGGTGGAGTCCCATTGAAGCCGGTGGAGAAGTTGAAGTATCTCGGGGTCTTCTTCACGAGTGATGGGAGGAGTAATACTGAGCTTTCCTGCAGGATTGGCCAAGCTAGGTCAATTTTGAAACAGCTTGGAAGATCTGTAATCAGGAAGATCGAGCTTGGCGTCAAAGCGGCTTTTAACTCAGTATTTGTTCCAACTCTCTCCTATGGTTACAAAATTTGGGTATTGACGGAAACAATAAGATCGCGAATACAAGCTGCCGAAATGAGATTTCTTCGTCCTGTTGTGGGAGTTACTCACCGCGATAGGGTGAGAAAGATGGCAGTGCGCGGGGACCTCAATGTTAAGCAGTTGCTTCTCCGAACGGAAAGGGCTATGCTTCGATGGTTTGATCACGTGAGACAAATGTCGCCATCATCACGACTTCCGAAGCGTGCCTTGAATGCAATACCATCCAAGTCTAAAAACTCACCTGGGTGCGCATGAGCATAGCTCCTGAAAGATAGAATCGACGGCAGAGGATCGTGTGGCCTAGAGATCCCGCGTGCGTACATTACCCCTGCGACCCCTTTATAGTGGAACAGGCGGGCCACTGAAAATGTATGTATGTATGTATGTAGGTAAGTACTTTGCCTCCTGGTGAGATCAGTCTTAAGGCAACAGAAGACCAAAGACTAATAAGTAAAATTAAATTGTAAAGTGAAATTGTTAGTTGAATTATTGTCAGACGATTAAATTCTGTTAACTAGCGTGGCTAGGTACATATTGTCGCGGATACGAACCGACGGTTATGTTCGAATTTCGCCGTCGAAGATTGGAATGCTCAGATGAAGCTGAAATGGAAATGATGGTAACATTCAGCGGCATACTGCTGAATATCTGAGTATTCGAGAGACTTCTGAAGGGGAACGTCTGACGGCGAACATTCGAAAAAGTGGACCGAGCAGGAGCATTCGCCCTCGGGGGCATTCAGTTTCCGGGATTCAGTAACGAGTGATCCGTCGGAAATCAAGCCATCTAGCGAGGTGTGAAGAAAAACGTTGTAATTGATCTGTGGTGGAGTACTAAAGTGTGTGGAAACAATAAAGTGTAAAGTGTGTAAAAGCTTGTAATAACGGTGAAGCGCCCAGATAATTGATCTGAGGTGGAAGAATGAAATGTGTAAAGGTGAAGCGCCCAGATAATTTATCTGTGGTGGAATAGTAAAGTGTATGTAAGCAATAAAGTGTGCAAAAGCGTGTAATAAAGGGGAAGCGCCGAGATAATTGATTTAAAGTGGAAGAATGAAGTGTGTAAAGGAGAAGCGCCCAGATAATTGATCTGTGGTGGAGTACTAAAGTGTGTGGAAGCATTAAAGTGTGAAATGTGTAAAAGCTTGTAATAAAGGTGAAGCGCCAGATAATTGATCTGAGGTGGAAGAATGAAGTGTGTAAAGGTGAAGTGCCCAGATAATTGAAATTGTGCAAAAGCGTGTAATAAAGGTGAAGCGCCGAGATGATTGATCTGCGGTGGAAGAATGAAGTGAGTAAAGGTAAAGCGCCCAGATAATTGATCCGTGGTGGAAGAGTAAAGTGTGTGTAAACAATAAAGTGTAAAGTGTGCAAAAGCTTGTGATACAGGTGAAGCGCTCAGATAATGCGCGGTGGAATACTAAAGTGTGTGTAAGCAATAAGGTGTAAAGTGTGTAAAAGCTTGTAATCAATTACACCTTTATGAAGCGCCCAGATAATTGATCTGAGCTGGAAGAATGAAGTCTGTAAAGTTGAAGCGGCCAGATAATTGATCTGTGGTGGAATAGTAAAGTGTATGTAAGCAATAAAGTGTGCAAAAGCTAGTAATAAAGGTGAAGCGCCCAGATAATTCATCTGAGGTGGAAGAATGAAGTGAGTAAAGGTAAAGCGCCCAGATAATTGATCCGCGGTGGAAGTGTAAGGTGTGTGTAAACAATAAAGTGTAAAGTGTGCAAAAGCTTGTGATACAGGTGAAGCGCCCAGATAATTGATCTGTGGTGGAATACTAAAGTGTGTGTAAGCAGTAAGGTGTAAAGTTTGTAAAAGCTTGTAATTTATTACACCTTTATGAAGCGCCCAGGTAATTGATCTGAATTGGAAGAATAAAGTGTGTAAAGGTGAAGCGCCCAGATAATTGATCTGGAGTTGTAATAATAAATAAAGTGTGTATGGAATAAAAAAGTAGACAGTTGTAATTTATCGCAATCCAGTGATCAAACCCGAGTCGAGAACGATTGATTTTCGTACCAATATAGTTAATTGCTCGTTTTTTTCTAAGACCTTGGAGGCAAATATTACCGCAAGTAACCAAAACACACCGATGTCGACTAGAACTGACCCTGCTGTTGTTACGGCAACCATGTAAAAATGTATGAAAAACAAAAAATAGAAATCAACTGCCTCAGTCATGGGCGTAAGCAGTTTCTCGTTTTTTCGTTTGGCATAGTCAACAACAGCATTGATGATAAGATGTACTAAGATGCACTGGTCAATACGGTAGCAGCAGAATAAAACAATAAGCCGCCAGCAATAGACCCTCCTCTTTTCCTTTAATTGTTTTATTTTTTTTTTGGTTTCCAATTGTTGTTGTACCTTCAAGCTGGACACGGTTCTGCGTCAAACAATTATTATTAACAATAATCTAATTTTTTATAGCATTACTCGTAAAAAAAGACTAAGGGGACGCTTATCGTCGCGCCATATCGCTGGACTTGTTGACGTCTTATCAGGGTAAAAAATACCTCAAGTGTTGCGTTTGTTTTTCATTCTGTTTTTTGGTTTTTCTTTATTTTCTTTGGCACGAGTGTGTAGCTGAATGAGAACGCCACCCACTGATTCTACGAAGTCATTCAGCATATAGGGTTGAGAAGGTCAACGGCGTATCGGTAACGGGCGACGATAAGAGAACGGAGATTGCGGCTGACGCTGACGCTGACGGCGATGACGATCGGGTGATGATGATTATGGGAAAGTGATCCGAAAATGAACACGAGAGCGATAATGCAGACTCCGTTGGGGGGTTTGTTGTTTCCGGGGTTCGGGTGTTTTCATATATGATTTTAAAGAGAGCCAGAAACCTCGTGTCCCTTACTTTTTGTTGTTCTATTTTTGCAATGAAGCTTGAGATTCTCATATTGATATGCCACCCTCCATTGATATGATAACGACCAGTAGCACGACAACGCTAGGGACACTCAGTATACGATCCGTGGTCTATTGATAGTGTGATGTTGTATGGGACTGGCTTGATTGCCTGGCACTTGTTTTCCGCCTTCACCACCCACTGCATTCGAGTGGTGGGATGATTTTGTTTATTTTTCTGTTTTGTTCGCTCTTCAATAGCGTTGTTTGCTCGTATGTTTATAATTAACGTTGATCGTTTGTTTTGTGCGTCAGTTTCGGTGTCACAGCGGTGATTGACGTCAAACTTGAAAATCGTAAAAACGCGCACACAAGCAAGTAACGTCTCAACGTCTAGAGGGGGTGGATGGCGCAAATTGGAACGAAGACCTATCTGTGTACGTATAGGAGCATGCCTTGGACTGTGGTGAGATGAAAACAACGATGATGCTGTGTTGTTGATGTGAACGGTAAGCGTCAAGCGTCAGTGGCAATGCCGTCGCATTGATTATGATTGCATGTTGTAGGAGTCTTCCGTTGGCTCTTGGCCTTTCACATCACAAGAAAAAAAAAAAACCGCGAAGAAAACAATGTTAACGTCAGCAGTGATGACGAGAGACTTGATGGAGGTTAAGAGGTTATGAAGCTTAATTAAGACTGTTTTTGATAGGATGATTCTCGGGCAAACATATTACGGAAGGTTATAAATAAATAGCGTGTTGGAGAAAAAGGTATAGATTGCGTACGCACGGCGATAGGGGTCTGCGCGTGCGATCAGATGGGCGGGACTTTAATCTTATCTTGCTGTGTGGTTTGCGTAGATCGACAATAACAGAAATAATTATTTGAAATCTGGTGTGCGGTAGAGCTTGCTGGGGAAATCAAGCTCGGCTTAAGCCATATTGTCAGCTATCAATCTTAACTGTTTTCAATATTCTGTATAAACAACAAAAGGAGAAATTTTCCATATCTACAACCTGATCGTGACGTACTAAGACGTTTAAAATCTACCGAATAGCGCTAGGGAGGATGTCCCAAAATTAGCGCAAAAATTTGAATTTCGCGCCATATGGACTTCAAAATTTTGCGTATAAGAAAGAGAAGAGCAACAACTGACAGTTAACATCTACGACCCAAACCACGGAGTGCAAGTGGTTTGGGTCGTAGATGTTCGTCCACTACTCTCCAGAGGTGGTTGTCCTAGATAGAATTCGAGAGGAACTCGACTGAATTTTCACGTTGGTTGTAGTTCCCAGACAATAAATGTTCCATGCCGTTATGGTGTTTTATTAGAACTACACACACAGGGTGTGAATCTTATGTGACCATATACTGTGAGTGTTATGCCTTCAGCAGTATTTTTGATCTCTTCCCATTCACAACAGCTGTGTGGCACAACTTTGTCGTATAGGAGTTACGTTTCTTGGCTATGGACTACTTAAAAAAAGAAAGGCGTTTTTGGGTAATATTAAAGACACATAGGTAGGTAGGTAGGGTAGGTAGCCTTCCCAGAGTTGAGAAGAATGCACGTAGGCCAGGGAGTCCCGTTGTGCAGCTACGAGGGGGTTTTACCCCCCTATTCGTGGAACCCTTTTGTGCTTCTTAAAAAGTTCAGAAGATCAAGTATCCCTACTTTCTGAACATCTGTCAGATCGTTTAGGAAGTAAGAGCCTAGGTAACGTTTCCTGAACTTGCAGAGAGCTAGACAGGCGCAGAGAAGGTGGTGGATGGTTTCAACCTCCTCCTCGTCCTGACAGCTTCTGCAGAAATCATTTGGAACTATTCCTAGTTTTTGTGCGTGACTGCCAATGAGGCAGTGTCCTGTGATGACACCGATGACTTTGTAGATATCAGTTCATTTTAGGGAGATTATACTCCTTGTGCGTTGACTGTCCAGCCGAGGCCAGATTTGCCTGGTGATGACGCAGGTATGTCCATGTGTCCATCCATTATCCATTAAAGACGCATGCACGCAAAAGTCATAAAAAAGTTCGAAAAAAAAAAAAAAAAAAAAAAAAAAACATGCCAGCAAAAGTGTAAGACAGGGGTCGACTTATTGTTCAAGAGATACTTCCATTTATTGTACACTGTCTCGTACTGTTTTTGTTGGGTCTGATTAGACCGTAGCTTTGAAGGCATCCCTTAAAACCCTAATATTCTTACACGTCCAACACGCGTTGCACGTATTTCCCTTTTTACTACAGACATTTAAACGAGAGCTTCTGAGTGAACAGCTCCTTTCTTGTACAGGACCTCATTTCAGCTAAGGAAAACCTTTAACTTATAGACAAGTTAAATAATACCGAAGATAAAAATCAAGAGGAAACGGTTGGTATGATACTCTATTAGGAGTGCGATTATTAAAGGTCCAACAGTAGCTTAGCCCTTGATCCTAGTTCGCTGTGAGTGGTACTCCCAATGAATTATCAAAGCATCGATTTTCCTGGCGATCATCAGGATTAGGTTCCTCTTCTGGAAACCGTCCATGGATATGAAGGCCTTTCTGGTGCAGAGAAATTGAATTATTTACAGTCAGTGTTAAAGGGTAACGCGACTCTGATGCCTGTTACGCCTGTTTGGTGATAAGAAAAAAATTAATCGATAAGCTAGTAATGCAACAGCTCATGACACTTCTTACAATATGTTCATCATAAAGATAAGGTAACTGAATTACGACAACTATACTACTGTGTCCAAAAAGTAAGGTAAGGTAAGGTTTATTGCCGGTTCCGAACGGCGAAATTCGCGAATCTTTTTTTGACAATTATACTACAGGGGAATTTGTCAGTACCCCGCTGAGCAGAAGCAACGTGAAAAACACCTTCGATGACATGGCTGTTGTCGGGATTCGATCCCGTGTCATCGGCGTCAGAGGTGATCACAATGCCCATTGCGCCACGGGGCCACCTATGGGGAAATAAAATCACACACAATATGGTTGATTGAGAGAAGCTCGGCTTTGGTCATGGACTGTAACGCCAACATACATACACACATACAAAACACACTTACCAATTGCAGTGAACCGATCAATCAAGTGAATATCGTGCTAGAAGTGAGGCAAGACCAAAAAAGACCAAGCTAAAGCCGCTTAAAACTCAAGTCATAAAGTCGATAGAGGAGATGCAGGCAGCATCGAAGAGGGGAGTTGAGAAGAAAAAGGCGATGCATCGAAGAGAGAGAAAGAGAGTTGAAGGCCGTCCGGGAAATCGACTTTAAAAACTGTTTCAGAGGTTAGAGAGTCTGTTGGCATACGTGCGTTGTGTCAGAAAGGGATAATATTGATTTGGAAGAATAAATACAAAAAATAAACACGATGTCACCTTACTTTTTGAATATAGTAGTATATCTCTAATAGTACAGTTCGTGGTGAACCTGGGCCTCAACGAACAAGCGTCTCCAGCTCGCACGGTCTTTGACCAGATGTTTTCAGCGCCGCACGCCCAGTTGGTTAAGGTCCCCTCCCACCTGCGTGCGCCACCGTAGATGCGGCCGTCCTCTGCCGCACCTTCCTTCCGGGATAGATTCGAAAACTTTTCGGGTCTTCCATGCGCTCTACATGGCCTTAGACGCTGTATCCGTAGACGTCGTACCAGGCCGAAGTCGCTTCGTTGAATCTTCTCTTCCATACTCCGTTTGAACAAACAAACTCCGTTGAAGTGCGCAGAATTTTCCTCTCGAGACGACCAAGGGCATCTTTATCCGCTTTTTCTAAGTTCCAAGCCTCTGCGCCGTTAAGGAGGACTGGGATGTCACCTCGGATTTCCGACAGAGGGTTTCTACTTTTCAATTGCCTCTTGAGCCCAAAGAAACAGGGGTTGGCAAGAGTGATTCTGCGTTTTATCTCAGCGCTGGTGTTGTTGTCGCCGGTCATCAGTCAGCCAAGGTAGACGAATTCCGTCACACTTCAAAGTCCATGGTGACGTTCTGGCCAATACGTCGGTATTCTCCTTGTGTTGGCCAGTGACTCTTGCACGATCTTTTCAAGCACGATGTTGAAAAAGTTGCATGACAGCGCGTCAGCTTGCCTAAATCCTATTTTAACATCAAAGGTCTCGATTTGCTCATTACCGACTTTAATGGAGTAGCGAGAAATCTCCATTGTCATCCTTCACAGTCGGACGAGTTTGGCAGGGATGTTAAAACTAGACATGGCTTTGTATGGTGGTGAGTGTCGATTTGGAATTCCTGGTCTTCTCCAAGACCTGCCGTAGCGTAAATATTTGGTCTATTGTGGATTTACCTGGCCTGAAACCACACTGATAAGAGCCGATCAGGTTATCCACAAGCGGTTTCAGGCGTTCACACAATACGGCAGAGAAGATCTTATATGCGATGTTAACGAGACTTATTCCCTTATAGTTGGCGCAGTTATAGGGGTCTCCTCTCTTATGAACAGGGCAAACGATGCTGAGATGGTGCATGTACCTCACCAGCTCACCTCCATCTGCCTTAAGAAGCTCAGCAGACAGGCCGTCTGCACCCGCGGCTTTATTAGACTTAAGTCTCGATATCGCTATTTTGACTTAGTCTAAGTCGGGTGGACGGAATTCTCTTACACCGTCGTCCATTACGAACGGATCGTTCTGCCTGACAGCGGTATCTTGTCTGTCATCGCCGTTATACAGTCTGCAGAAGTGGTCTTTCCAAATACTCAGCATCGACTGTGATTCAACTACCAGTTCTCCATTTTCATCCCTGCAGGCCGCCGTTCTAGCTTTGTAGCCATGGCATGTTCGTTTTACCTTATTGTAAAACTTCCGGGCGTTATTCCTGCGGAAGCATCTGTCCATCTCCTCGATCTCACGCTTTCCATGTTCTCTCTTCTTTCTTCTAAAAAGCGTGTGTTCCTCTCTTCTCTTCTGCTCATAGATTTCGCGAGCAGCTTCATACTCCTCTTTTGCTGCAGGGGCTTGCTCGCATTGTTCATCGAACGAGGGGTTTCTAGGAGGTGGCGGTTTGAAACCCAGCACCTCTGAAGCAGCATCTCTGACGGCGTTCTGGCAATGCGCCCATTCCTGTTCTTTTGTTTGTGCTGCTGTGGGCGGATTTTGAGAGAGCTTGGAGGAGACACGATCGGCAAAGATCCTGGCAGTCTCTTGCGCTTGTAGCTTTCCGACGTCAAGCTTACGTTATCCTACTCGACTCCTAAGCATTCTTGATATTCTCATTCGTACCTTGGCTACAACAAGGTAGTGGTCTGAGTCGATTTTGGCCCCTCGGAAGGTTCGTACGTCGAGAATACTGGAGGAGTGTCTGGCGTCGATCGCAATGTGATCAATCTGGTTGGTGGTTGATTGATCAAAAGACCACCAGGTACCCTTGTGGATGTTGAGATGGGGGAATGGTGTGCTTGCTACAAGGAGGTTAGGAAATCGATTAGCCTTAGTCCGCTAATCGGGCTATGCTTTGCTATGATCGACTCAAATATGTATGTCCTCTTTGCCCAGTTTTGCATTAAAATCTCCTAGAAATATTTTTGTGTCGTAGCTGGGACATTGGGCATAGGTTCTATCTAGGAGATCGTAGAATTCTTCTTTGAGTCGATCGTCATTTTCTTCCGTTGGGGCGTGAGCGCATATTAAACTAATGTTTCCAAATTTGGCTTTGAGGCGGATTGTTATGAGGCGTTCGCTTATATCTCGGAAGCTTAGGACTTTTTGTCGGAGTTTTTCTCGAATAACGACTCCGCACCCGAATAGGCGCTGTTTGTTCTCCTTGTAGCAGTTCCCGTAGTAGATGTCGCAGTTTTTCATCCGTCTTTTGCCTGGTCCGTCCCATCGCACTTCTTGAAGGGCGGTTGTATCTGCTTTATAGCAGTTAAGGGTTTGCTCTAATTGATCGCCTGCTCCCGGTCTGTTAAGGGACCTCACATTTCAGGTGCAGACTCTCAAGTCCGTTAGTCGTTTGGAGGGGTCTTTTGGTTGCTTCTGAACAAGTGGGCTTTTACGTGATAGGGATGTTACCCCTTAGAACAACCCCCAACCTGGAGGGCCAGGTTCCTCTTTCCCGTGGAACAAGGGTTTGGGTCGCCGCACACATAGGTTCACTACTATCTGGCGGGTGCCAGGGTAGCTATCCAGGGTGGGGGCCACGCGGACGCTGTGTGTCAACTTGGATTGAGCATAACTTGGATTGAGTATATCTCTGATACTCATGTTATTACTACTACCACTTTACTGCTTATTGGGAAAGAATATAGGTAGTGTTATGATGGGCATGCCACCCATAAGTATCTGACTATCTGACACATGCCACACAAAATCTTTGCGGAAATTCGGTTTCACACTACCAACCTTAGAATGGCAAATTTATGAATGACTAGACGAAAGTATCGTGCAAAGAAATACAAAAACCATGAACCAAGATCTCCACCATTCTTGCGGCTGTTGCTGTTTTTTTTTTGTGTTTTTGAAATTAGATTCTTAAGCGAAATTGCAAACGCATCGCAGCAAACCTAGCGCCACTTAAGTACTTTCCTCTGTTTTTCCTCGGATCGTTGTTTTTCATCGTTTTTTGCCATGTAATAAGATAACCACTTTGTGAAGGTCAGACAGCTGCATTTAGAACCGATTTAAATCCGCGATGTCGCACATAACAACCGACAGTACATCCGATATTCAATCAACAGATAATTAAAAAAAAAAACAAAAAGGAAAATCCATCAAATCCGCACGTTTCTGTAATAGGATCGCCGCCTCGTGAGGCGTAGCTATGCGCACCTACCGACGATTGCGACTGCATACGACTGCAAGTAGGCTCTTCAATTTCTGCTGATTTGATGAATATCTAGATTCTTTTTCTTGCCACGGCTTTTCAATATCTTTAGCTATACAATGCAAGTACAGATACACGCCGTCGTCACCGCCACCCGCGTCGCACTGTTTTCCGTCCAGGGTCTATAGTCTATAGTCTGCTTCGGTGCACCTGATACCGGAGAATGCGAAAGGAAAACAAACCAAACCAGAAAGACAAAAAATGAAATGAAAAAGAGAAAAAAGCATTTTTCTCCGACTTGCATCCACACATTGTGAACGCGCGAAATGACCCAATTTACCTTTGATCGCGTCGATACGATTGCGATACTTGCCCCGTTCTTTTTTTTTTTTGTATCAATTTAATTCGAATTTGTTTTTTTCATTACTCTTAGTCTCTTTGTTTCTTGTCCGTGTGTTTCTTTATTGGCGATTTAATCTTATTTCGCACTTTTTTTTCGTTTCACTGCTCTTTATACTGTTCTTCTTCTTGTTGATGCGTTCCAGTGGGTCGTGGTCGGAATAAGTGCGTTGATTCTGTGCCATGTCCTCGCGACTGTTGGCAATAATCGTGGGTAAAAATTAGTTATAAGCTACCATCACTACCAACATATCGACAGCGACAATGAGGGGAGTAGGTTACATGCTTCGGGGGGCGCCGAATGAAGTCTGCAGCTTTATCTGCTGTCCAATTACAATGCCAATTATACTTATATTGGCAATTTATACAGTTAACCAAATACAAGTTATGAGGGACGAAAAGGAGAATAATCGAAACGAAAATTAAGTTGCCGCGTGATGATTGTTTTTATTGACAACTACCGAAGGCGGGAAAGGCGATTTGGACCGCAATTGATAATCGCCTTTTATGACATTTCGAATTGGCATTAATGACAGCCGAAAGGATTAAGGGAAATGAGTCGATTACGATTATTCGGGCAGCATTTAAGCCTCCTATTGCTGTTGTTGACAAAATGTCAAATGACCTCTTCCCCCATTTCTGGCTCTTGAATGCGCCATGGAATTGGGGGACGCAGTCAGCAGAAACGTATATGACGGTAATGTGGTGTGATTAAACAGGTTAATAGTCCAAGGGGCGTTGGAGTGACGATTATTTTGCATGGCATGTGCAATGAGGCAGAGGTGTCAAAAGTGCCGATTTCAGGTTGGATGATTGCTCGGGGATTTAGCGAAAGTTTTTTTTTGTTTTGTTTTTTGTGTGCTCGGTTGCGTGTGTAAGAGGTGTAAGTGTTGCGGGGAAAATTGAATTGAAATATGCAGTTTGAAGAATTGAAGTACTTATTGGTGCACTGGTGATACAGTGGAAGAACTAAGCCTGCTATTCAAAAAGTAACTAATAGATCGAAAACAGGCAAACAAGTTGAAGACAAACGAAGATCTGGACGCCCTCGAATTCTAGCAGCCAGAGGTGAGCGAATGATAGAAGGCATTATTAGAAAAAATCCCTTTGAAAATGCACCAAAGATAGCTACAACTTTAGCAGAGTCGGCCGACAAAGTACGTACTGCTAGAAAGAAACCTTTCGTCAGCGAAATAAATTAATAAAAAAAAAAAAAAAAAAACAAAAATGAGGAGACTCTGCTGACTGCTCATTGACGCAAGACAGTCGGCAAACATCCTGGTTTGAGGGGGGCAAACGTCGACTCTTACCATTTCTTCGTAGCAGCAAGATTCAGAGCTCGACTGTCCAATGGCAGAAAGCTACAACAGCCCACCATGAAGAAGTTCGACATTGAACGCCTGAGCACACCGGAGGTTACCATAGCCTACAGGGAGCAACTGAGCGAAAGGCTCTCCGGTATGACTACGTCGAGCACAAATGTTAACAATATGTGACTGCTTTGCTGCTTAGCCACTCAGGAAGTAACCTTAAGCTACCTCCACCCCCGACAAAAACCCGTGGTACGATGGCCAGTGTGAGCGGAAAAAGGCAGCAACCGACGATGTTTACCAAAAGGCGCTGCAGGGAAAAACCAGGCCAGCGCGAGAGGAGTACCAGGCCGGAAGAAGGGAAGAGAAAATGCTGGATGTACTAAAGCAGCATTTCCAGCAGATGCTTAACAAGCATGACCAGGAGAGAGTGGTAGGGACTGAGGAAATCTTAACTCCAGCCACTGACTTAGTCTTCCCACCCAACATCGAAGGAGTCGGCTATTCAAAAGCTGAAGAACAACAAGGCCGCAGGCTCAGATGGCTTGTCATCAGAGCTCTTCAAGGCTGGCGGCGATTTTCTGGTAGGGAGCATGCACGAGATTATCTGTAGGATTTGGGAAGGTGAAAGCATGCCCGACGACTGGAACACCAGCTCTATTTGCCCCATCCACAAAAAAGGTGATCCTCCCTCTTGCAAGAACTATAGAGGAATATTCCTGCTCAATGTCGCATACAAGATCCTGTCTAGCGTATTGTGTGAACGTCTAAAGCCATTTTGCACCGCACTAATCGTTAGCTACCAGTGCGGCTTCCGGTCCGGCAAATCGACCATAGACCAAGTATTCATACTTTGACAAATCCTGGAAAAGATCAACGAGTTTCAAATCCTTCATCGCAAAAAATTGTTTGATGCGATGGCCGAATTCAGGACCCCAGGAAAACTGATACGACTGTATCGCGCCACGCTTAAAAAATGCGCGTCCGGTTCTACGAGCTCTGAGGCGTTTGAAGTATGTACCGGATTTCGGCAAGGAGATGCGCTGTCGTGTGACTTCTTCAATTTGGTGCTGGAACAGATAGTGTGACGGACACGCGGATGATATTGACATCATCGCGCGGTCTCAGCGTGACGTTGTACAACTTTCACGGCGATTGAAGAACAGGCGAAACGAGTTGGTCTTAAAGTAAACGAGGATAAGACAGCATGTAGTCAAGCAAAAATTGATCCGTCACTGACCACCTGGGACAACATATAACGATTGACAACTACAATTTTGAGGTGATTAAGGAGTTTGTCGACCTCGGGGCAAACGTAAACTCCACAAACGATACCACAGTGGAGATCCGGTATAGAATCGCCCTTGGCAAACGCTGCTACTTCGGTTTGTCCAAACAACTTGGGTCAAAACTCATCACTCGAAGAAAACCAGAGTTATGCCTTACGAAACGCTTATACTGCCAGTCTTGCTGTACGGAGCCGAAAGCTGAACGATAGGCAGGATGGCGGATCTGATTTTGGGTTCTTTTGAGAGAAAAATTCCGCCTCAGATATTCGATCCTGTCTGTGAGGAAGGTGAAGACACAACCGCGAACTGTGGATATAGTCCGGAAGGCGAAGATCCGTCGACTACATTGGCTCACCCACATCGAGCGCATGGACACCAACGCTCCAGTTAAAAGGGTCCTCAACTCCGAGCCTGTGGTTCGAAAAAAAGAGGAAGATCGAACCAAGAAATCGCGGATGTAAGACAACTTGGTCTTCATAACTGGAAGTAACGTGCCCGGGACCGTCAAGGATGGAAGGCGGCTATACTCGTAGCTAAGACTCAGATCCTCCATGGATTGCTGGCCTGAGATAAGTAGGTAACTAAGACTTTGCTGATGAATACAAAAATAAAGGATCTGACTTCTGGGATAAAGTCACTTTTTCGGACAAGTCAAAATCAATATATTTGGCTCCGATGGGCGTTCGAAAGTATGGAGACAACCGAATGAAGCGTTAAGTCCCAAAATTACACGGAAAGCAGTAAAGCACGGAGCTGGTGGTATTAGGATGTGGGGTTGTATGCACACCTTAGGGGTCGGTCATAATCGATGACATGACAAGAGAAGTGTACTTAAAAATGTTGCAAGAGAATTTGATAGAGAGTGCTCAAAAAATGGGGATCGCGGAAGATTTTTACTTCCAACAGGACAACGATCCCAAGCATGTCACCCACATTGTAAAGATGTGGTTGATATATAGAGTCCCTCACTTGCTAGTAACACCGCCACAAATAATAAATCCCCGTAGCCGCTGGTGTTTGAATTTTTTTACTTTCAATTCGACTACCATAACGATGCTAGTCGAGTAAAGTAAAGTAAAGCTGGTTACATCCAGCTCGAGCATTCTAAGCTGCCCTGGTTTTTCGGTAATTATAAATGACGCATTAACAGTAGCTAAACCTTACCTAAATCAAAATTCCAAATATATTCAACACAAAATAAATACAATTTTTTGTAAAATAACTTTTAGAAACACAAGTTGGAAAGAATAGAAAATAAAAGGCAAACAAAGGACTAAAGCCTGTAAATTCAAGAGTTGTCCTTCGACATATTGAAAGGCTAGAGAGGTCCCCCGGAAAATTACTCATATTATTTAATAACAAAAAAATCTTTCGGTTCTTCATAAAATAGGTTTTTTGAATCAGTCGACCCTACCCTACATTAGTAATTAATTTTAAAATAAAATCAGAATCAGGGCTAGTAAATATGTAATAAAAAAGGATTAAGTTAGACATGAGACATATTTTTCCATGGAAATATTGGATGTAAGCCGACTTAATAGTAAGCACGTTATAAGAAAAATAGAATTTACTTGTTAAGGTTGTAGAGAGTAAAGTTGCAAATTTGAGTTGATAAATGGAAGCTTGTCATTTACATTCAAAAGATTATTTTCTATAAGTGTTGGCCATCTCACTAAATCACTATGGCTGGAATAACTTATTCAGTGCACAAAGTTTTAAATCAAATTCAATAATTTGTAAGAGCTTTATCGGATGTAGGTCGTCCCGTGGTGAAATGGCAATACTAATTGAGCATGTCTAGCTTTGATGAATGCCACGAGTTATCCGTGGACTGTCAAAAATAAAACACTGGAAAACCAAACAGAAAAATAATCACGCATCAAAACAGAGCATACAAGGACTCAGCTAAAAAATCGAGGAAAACACCTCGTAGGCTGCTTATTTTTGCATCTAAAATTCGGAAAAATGCGGCGACAGATCTGGCAACAAGACTGAAGCCAAGTTAACACCTAACGCTGACGTTTTGCATAACAACAGGAAAATAACTGCGTAAAATCTGCGACTACTGCAAAAGGTACAAAGTGATTCCCACTCACTAAGAAGGAAGGGATCTACGGATTAATATACCAGCTTTAAGATAAGACTTTATTTCATCCAAACATCTTCGAGCTTTTTATTCCGAAAAAGCGTCAAGAACACTACATTAGCTATCCTTAGCGATGCCAATTACTCGTGTATCCTTTCGTTCTCATTTCAGCTCATTCTTGATACAGATCTAGATGATCTTGGGGATGTCTACAACCAAAACAAAAGACGAGACCCTGACAAGATAAACGCCAATCTACGATACTCCATCGTACTACAGACAGGCACTGTAGAAAAGTTTGTGTATAGAGAGTTTCAGTCTCAGATCCTTTGGCGACATGCATAACAATAAATTTAGAGACAGGTCAGTACCTTGGATGAGGATTCTGGATATACTATTATCCAGGTATGTACGTAGTTCACGTTTGTACAAAGCTTGTAGGTTCCCCTAAAATTCTTTTTCATTACTTCTCCTAGTTGCCTAGATGCGTGAAATGTTGGTCCACTGATAACAAAAATGAAGCGTTAAGAGCTTAACAATAGGATTCAGCAGTACTTTCGTTGCGTATAAAAAAAGGGAGACCCCATTCCTTTCTTCTGTGACTGTGACTGTTGGTAGTAGGTAGATAAATCCAAGTTATAAAGAAAGCTTGCAAAACCATGGTACCCACCCAAATTTTTAGAAATATTTACAATACTATAGTAGGATAAGACCAATTATCTCAACACGGCAATTCAGAGCAAAAGCCTCTATGGACAGATCTACCAAACTATGTTTTAAGCAACCACTGTAGTCTACCTGCCTAAAATCTCAAAAGTACGTGCTTTACAAATTCTTTTATCTACTTAGGGTCCGTTCAAATGCTAATCTATCCCGTCGGACTGTCGTCCGACACATGATAGGTATTCCAGAAACAATGACAAAATCAAGAGATTTTCGTAGGTGATTAGTCTAGCCTCCACGTCTAGATATTGTGATGTATCTGATCTTAGTTGACAAAATTTTGGTTAAAAGTGTCGAAGTGGAAAATGTCGTTACTTTTTTCCAATATCGCCGTAAATATAGACGAAAACGGCTAAGCTGAAGAGTTCGCATTATTCCGCATTAAGACGAATAACATGTTTTTGAATGGGCGAAAGGCGATCAAAACAAGTTTTTGCTGAATATCTTGCTAAAACGTTCAAGCTTTCAAAGGACAACCGCAATAGCAACACTCCGGAAATGACCGGGGAATACAGAATGATGCGAGCTACGCTTTCCGAACTGGAATACATATATCATAAAATCTCTCAAGCCAAATAAAGCACCAGTCTACTACCTAATTACAGGAGATGTCCTTAAATATTTGTCGAGAAATGCTCTGTTCAAACTTTTATACCTTGTTAACGCAGTGCTTGGGTTATAACACGTACCGAGCCAATGGAAGGTCGTCGAAGTTATTATTGTTCTAAAGCCCGGAAAGTCACCGACGGATAAAAAATCTTACCGCCCAATATCATTATTGCCGTTGATTTCAAAAGCCTTCAAAAGAGTTATGGTCAATCCCTTAAAGCCGATCGTCGAAGAAAAGCGTCCTCAGTCGATCAGCCGGATCATCAGTTTGGTTTCAGAAGCAAGCATTCCGAACATAAGCTTATACGTTCGAGTATATTTCTTGACGTCTGTCAAGCCTTTGACAAAGTGTGGCACAAAGGTAAACTGAGACAAGTTTTCCTATCTGGAAAACTAAATGTCTAATAGACGCTTTTCGTGTTAAACAGGGGAGCGAATATACATATTTTAGAGCAATTACAACTGGCGTTCCTCAGGGAAGCGTACTTGGTCCGCTGCTTTACCTGCTGGCACTGTGCTGCTCATATTCGTCGATGATACTGCAATTTTGGCCACAGGAAAATCAATCGAAGAATCAACAACTAAATAGAAATATGCCCTGAACCGTACAAGCGACTGGACAAAGACTTGGCGGATCGCGCTCAACGAACAAAAACTGTCCACGTAAATTTTACTTATAGAGAAGTATGTGCACTATCCCTCGTTGTAAATTAAGTTTGGATCCCATTGCCCCAGACGAGGCAAAAAACCTAGGCAGGACTCTCGACGCGAAACTTAAATGAAAAGCGCATGTAGAGAAAAAACGTGAAGAACTTGAGTTGAAATATGGGGAAATGTACTGGCTACTAGGAAAACTTTCCCAGCTTAGTACTGAAAACAAGCTGCTTCTCTACAAGCAAGTGCTTAAACCTATTTGAGCCTACGGTATACAAGTCTAAGGCTGTACCAAGAAGAGTAATCCTTCTATTATACAAGCGTTTCAAAGAAAAGTTTTGCGAGCCCTTATTAATTCGCTGTGGTATAATCGAAACGACTACAGTCATCGTGATTTAAACATTGAAGGCGTCGAAAATGGAGGTAAACTTTTCGCCTGAAAACACAGAGATCGACTGGAAGGTCATATCAATAATGCGGCTCTTGAAATAATAGAGGGACGAAACCTGTTGCGCCGTCTTCAAAGGACAAAGCCACTTGATTTAGGGCGACGAACCTAAACCGCAAGCACTCTGCGGATATCAGGAACTCTCACTGGAAAACTGCTTGCTAAATGCGATTACCTCGAGAACGGACTTGCCTTAGTTGTAGAAAAAACATAATTAACTCGAAGGGTGGTCTTTTTAGTGAGTCAAGTTTCACACTACTATGAGCACGCGCTGTCGGCCTTCATAGAGTCTTTTGAAAGAAAGAAAGATCTACTGTCTACCACCTTGGTACCACTATTTTAAACCGGTGTATAAGGACTTCGAGATTATGTTTAATGTCAGCAGAAAGTTTGAGAGCAGAATCACTAGTAAAAGCACTTGCGATGTGGTCTCCAAAAGCAGTGACTTTGCTGTGATCATTTTGAAGAAAAAGGGAATGTATGAAAGTAAGAAAAAATAGAGGGCCAAGTACCGAACCTTAAGGAACGCCTATAGATATACATAATGCTCTCTAAACTTAATTCACCATTAATTTAGACTTTCTGGACTCTGTTAGGTAAATAAGAATAAGATAGAAGCCAATTGTGTATACTTCCTCTAAAGCCACATTTATAGAGTTTGTGTTTGTCTAAAAGTTTCCTGGGATCGACCGATTCGAAGGCTTTAGTAATGTAGGTCGACAAAAGCCCCTACAGATAGGTTCCTCTTATTGGAGCTGTTATATATGTATATACTTACTTATCAGGCCAGCGATCCATGGAGGATCTGAGACTGAGCTATAGCTGCCTTCCATCCTTGATGGTCCCGGGCACGCTGCTTTCAGTTGTCAAGACCAAGATTGTATATATTGGTACAAAATTGAAATGTGCATTTACAGTAGAATTAAGTTATTTAAAATATTTAAGAAGGCCCCTGACAGAAAGTCAGCATCATACCTCCGCGGAAAAAAATGAGACGCCTTCCGCTTGAACAACGTTGGGAAATATTGAAAACTTATCTCCAAAGTGGGTGCTGTGTAGGCCAAATAGTGCGTTTTTTTTAAAAGAAGTTTGGGCCTAAATGAAGCACCCACTGCGACTGCTGTACGCAAGTTTGTGCAAAAAGTTCGTGAGCTGAGAATGTGGCTTCTGTGGCCGAGACTGTGAGACTCAATTCACGAACATCAACTCGCCATCGATCTCAACAGCTCAACATTTCACTCACTCAAGATCTCAAATTAATTGCTTACAAGTTCCAATTGATTCAGCAATTAAAGGCACGCGACCATCGCCTTCGTTATAGCTTCGCAATTTGGGCCTTAGAGCAGCTTGAATTGGACAACGATTTTGGGCGAAAAATCATTTTCATCTCGGCGGCTACGTTAACAAACAAAACTGCCGCATCTGGAGCTCGGAAAACCAGCACGTTGTTGTCGAGAAACAAATGCATCCACAGAGAGTGACTGCTTGGTGCGGAATGTAGAGTCGTGGCATCATTGGACCATTTTTCTTCGAAAATGAGGCTGAGAACAAGGTTTCGGTCAATGGTGGGCGTTACAGAGCCATATTAACCAATTTTTTTTTTTTTTTACTGAAATTGAAGACATCGATTTGGACGATTGGTTCGTGCAAGATGGCGCGCCATGCCACACAGCCCATGCCACAATCGATCTTATGCGCACCAAATTCCCAAATCGTGTTACCAGCCGTTTTGCCGATGTTAATTGGCCGCCTCAGAGCTGCGATTTGACCGCTTTGGATCTTTTTTTGTAGGAAACCGCGAACGACCAATGTTATACTAACGATCGAAACGATTCAAGCACTTAAGGCCAATATCATTCAAGCAATCCGTGAGCTACAGCCTGAAACCATCAACAAGGTCTTGGAAAATTGGAGTGACAGAATGCGCTACTGCGAGAGAGCTGAGGCAGCCACTTGAATGACGTTGTATTTCGTAATTAACGGGAATGTTTGTCCTTACTAATAAAGCCAAAGTATATGGAAACTATTTAATGTTGTTCATTTGATTGCATTTTTAAAAAGAAACTTGTATTTGGCCCACCCTGTATATGAGTAATATTCAAGGGAAAAAAAAAACAACTTAAGTAAAGCAGAGAGGTTTCTTAAAAGCAACACCATCAAGTAGGACAGGACTTTCAAGAAATTTTGCAACATTAGAGGTTGTACACGTAAATTCCAATTTACTTGACCTAAAAGGAGCACAATTTCTTACCTCAATGATGTTTGACATAATGAAGCCAAGCTTGGTAACCGTCGGATTTACTACTGATCAGAAAACGAAAATATGACAAAGGTGTAGACAAGCTAACCTGGGTATGAAGAACTATTCAAAAGACCTTTTAGAGTCTTCATTAAGCTGAAAATCTGCATCGAAACCTATTTGTGCTTCTATGTGATAACTCAGAAGAAATGTGCAAAAAAGCCGCCGGATGTTTGGTCTATGGATCAGATCAAAAAGTTGTAGAAGACCACCCGTAATCTATGTGGTTTGTATGTATAAAAATTAGTATAAAGTAGTCTTGAGGGGCCTACTATGCCTACCATGTCTCAGCGTCATCTAGTAAAAATTGCTCCATTTACTAAAGTGCTAGACACTATCAATGTGGTTAAACGGACAGCGGCAACAGTGTAAACTCGAGTGCGATCTTTTACTATGGTGTTAAGACAAATGAGACGCAATAGCTAGCCTACTAACTTAACCTAATTAGATATCTGTAACGTGACTTACCTTAAAGACCCCGTCGACTTGTATTATTATCCAAAATTGGTGACGAGACTATTCGACAGCATTCAGTATTTTATTTTTAACCAAAAAACCGAACCAAAAACACTGTCGAAATCCTACTTAAGTCGATTCGACAGATTTCACTCGATTTTACTTAATTCCTATTCAAGTAGTTAATAATATCCATTCGCGGTATCAAAAATATCACACTATGTACCTATTTACATTTGATTTTTGTATCTTGTATTTGTTTTGAGAAAGAAGAGTTTTTACAATTGCTTTACCTATCTAACTCCTTCTAATATATATATTTTTACACTAGACGTATTCAAAAAATTGGCAAAACTTAGCAAGCGATTTTATCTATAACCATATTTAAAATATATCTTTTTTGTGTAGAATTAATTAAGAATTACATAGACGAACTGGATTAAGACACTTTAATTACGGCATTCACTTTGATTTTAAATTTATTTTAATTTTTTTTTTTTAATTTTAGATACTTTCTCTAGATGCAGGCGTTTGATTTGTAGAAAAAAGTTGATTTAGATTTGAATTGATTTATGAAGTAGATTGTAATTGTTATTAGTTATTGCTTGTAGGTCGTTGTTAGATATAAAAAAATATTTTTTTTATATTTTTGAATTTTTATTTTAATATGTTAATTAGTAGTAGTAATAGTAGTAGTAGTAGCAGTAGATTGAGTAGTAAAAGGTACACTTTTGTATAAATAATATCTCGAAAACCTCCGTGTATAGATAGATACTTTTCTATTTTTTTAGTAAGAGAGAAAAACTTCAGCACAAAGCGATTGTTTTACGTTTTAAATTTAAATTGAAATGCAAATTTATGGATTAAAAGCCGAAGGCGATTTGATTGTTAGAGAGTAACGAGAGGAGAACAAGGAACAAGATTGAAGCTTTATCCTTTCTTTTGATACTTTCGCGCGGCGACCACGACAACGAACAACGACGTTATGAGATATTCTCAGTTTCCTTCACGTACTATCTATGTACAACAGTAAATAATCCTTGCAATGCACTTCAAACACCCACCGTAGAAAGAAAACAATAATAACATTCAACTGGACACGATACCGATTGGATACGGATACGATGGTTTAAACGGTGCGTGCAATAAAATGCGTAGCTGACAGCGGCACATATACGGCTGAGTGACATTCGGTCAACAATAAACAACAATAAACCAAAAAACAGTGAGTAATATTGTTTAACAAACAACGTAACAACGTAACGTAACCGATTGATAGTATAATCGACAGTCGGTGTGTTGAAGAGACGAACGAACAAATGCGTTTTGTTGATTGAAAGTGTGTAATAGAAAAAAGATATAAAATAAAAATGAAGTATTGTGTGCGAAAAACAAAGTAACTATCTTCACTGACCCGATCGGCTCTGACGTTGAACCGACACTACCCTACGAGATACTGGCAGGGAGTTGTTGCTTGTTGCCTTTCCATGGATTAGAGCTGAGTTTCGCTGTCGCATTGGATCGAGTTGTCTCTGTTCGCCGCATGGGCCGATGGTGTAGTGCTAGGCTGTCACATGGACAATGCGCTCGTGTCGGTCGTCGGCTTTGGTGGTGTGCGTTGGTATTTTTGTTTAATTCCTGCACATGGAGAGAGAGGCGCCAGTTTTGTTGAATGAGAATACGTGGTAGTGGTTGAGGGGGTTTTGTTGTTTTGTTTAGGGAGGCCGTCGAGAGCAGTATGGTGGGAATGATGGTGTTGTGTGTTGATTGGAAAAACGTGTTTTTCTGCTGAGGTCGCGTGTGGTGTGTGTGTGTAGTGTGCAGATGTAATTTGCTGCGAATAATCGACGGCTGATCGTGTTGGTGAGACACAATTGTGTGGTGTTGTTTGTTGATGTCGTTGTCGTTGTTGACTTTGGCGGGGGGCAGACAATTGCGTAGGTGATGTTGTTTAGATTCACGGGATTGAGTTGACGCTTGGTTGGTGGGTAGCTTTAGGCGCTCGTTGGAGAGGGACTCATTGGCGACGGAACGCGCCTCCTCTGATACGTAATCGGTCGTCAATACGACGTGGGACGACGAACATTTGTTTTTTCTTCGTCAAAAAAAACACTAGGTATCTACCACCAGAAGGTAAATAATTTATCTAAATTTATCGAAGTGGAACTCTTAGGGAAATGTGCGCGTTCAGAATTCTATCTTTTGTGTTTTTTTTTTTTTTTTTTAACCGCTTCACGGATAAAAAATTCTTTGTAAGCTTTACACAGGAAAACCCTGGAGACCTTGCTTGAGGTTGTATACCTCCCTGGTTCTACTCTCCATCGCATTCTACGCACTCGATAGTAGAAGAAATAGCCTCTCTGACAGACTCTTCAGCGCTGATAGAGTTAAATGGGAAATTCGTTAATTTAAATCCTACAAAGCCCCAAGTAAGGAGGTTGCCTTTCCTACTATGTATGTATATATGTATTCTTCAGAAAGCCCTAGACATATGTAATTCTGGCACCACTGGTAGCTCTGTTTAGGCCCTGTTTCAACTTGGGTAACCTCTTTGTAGCAAGCACACAATTCCCCCATCTCAACATCCACAAGAGTACCTGGCGGTCTCCTGATCAATCGACCACCAACCGGATTGATCACATAGCGATCAACGCCACACACTCCTCCAGTATTCTTGATGTACGAACCTTCCAAGGAGCCAACATCGACTCGGACCACTACCTTGTCGTAAACAAGGTACGAATGAGGATATCAAGAATGCTTATGAGTCGAGTAGGACAACGTTAGTTTGACGTCGGAAAGCTATAATCGTAAGAGACAGCCAGAATCTTTGCCGATCGTGTCTCCTTCTATCTCTCTCAAAATCCGCCTACAGAAGCGCAAACAATAGAGCAGGAATGGGAGCATTGGCAGAACGCTATCAGAGACGCTGCCTCTGAGGTTCTCGGTTTCAAACCGCCACCACCTTGAACCCCTGGTTCGACGATGCGAACAAGCCCATGCAACAAAACAAGAGGCGTATAAAGCCATGCTGCAACGACGGACGAGAGCTGCTCGCGAAATCTATGAGCAGAAGAGAAGGGAGGAACACACTCTTTTTAGAAGAAAGAAGAGAGAATACGGAAAGCGTGAGATCGAGGAGATGGAGAGATGCTTCCGCAGGAATAACGCCCGGAAGTTTTTCAATAAGGTAAAACGAACATGCCATGGCTACAAAGCCAAAGCGGAGGCCTGCAGGGATGAAAATTGATAGCTGGTAGTAGAATCACAGTCGATGCTGAGGATTTGGCAAGACCACTTCTGCAGACTGTATAACGGCGATGACAGAGAAGGTACCGCTGTCAGGCAGAACGATCCGTTCGAAATGGACGACGATGTAAGGGAATTTCGTCCAACCGAAGCTCAGCAGACGGCCTGTCTGCTGAGCTTTTCAAGGCGGCTGAAGACGAACTGGTAACGTGCATCCACCATCTCATTTGCAAGGTATAGTCGGAAGAAAGGATGCCCGACGAATGGAACCTCAGCATCGTTTGCCCGGTTCATAAGAAAGGAGACCCCTATAACTGCGCCAACTATAGGGGAATAAGTCTCCTTAACATCGCATGACATTGATGTGATTGGACACAGCGAGAGGTCAATGAGGCCTTTGTAAGCATTGATGTAGAAGCGGCTAAGATGGGTCTCAAGGTTAATGAGGGTAAAACTAAATATCTGCTTTCATCTAAAAGAGACGATCAACACCGACGTATTGGCCAGAACGTCACCGTGGACAGATATAATTTTGAAGTGGTCAAGGAATTCGTCTACCTTGGCTCGCTGACGACCGCCGACAACAACATAAGCGCTGAGATAATACGCAGAATCACTCTTGCTAACTGCTGTTTCTTTGGGCTCAAAAGGCAATTCAGAAGTAGAGCCCTCTCTCGGAAAACCAGGGTGACACTATATAAGACCTTGATCATTCCAGTCCTCCTTTACGGCGCAGAGGCTTAGACCTTAACAAAAGCGGATAAAGATACCCTTGGTCGTATCGAGAGGAAAATTCTGCGCGCTATCTATGGTCCCGTTTGTTCAAACGGAGTATGCAGGAGAAGATTTAACGAAGAACTGTACGGGTTGTCAGCGACATCGGTCTGGTACGACGTCTACGGATACAGCGTCTAAGGTGGCTATGCCATGTAGAGCGCATGGGCGTGCGGCGCTGTAAACAGCTGGCCAAAGACCGTGCCAGCTAGAAACGCTTGTTGGTTGAGGCCCAGGTTCTGTAGCACTGTAGCACCACCTAAGTAAGAAAGTAAGTTCAACTTGGGATACATCTCTCAAATCTGGTGAGAAGTCAACCTTGCCTTCATCCCCTAAATCCTAACATCTTGAATACTAAAAAAAATGGAAAAACTGGTAGAGCTCGATATTAGAGGTATCCTAGAGCCTCAGATATCACTGCATCCAAACCAATATGCATCGCAAAGAACAATCTACTGAGAGTGAGATCCATCACTTAGAAGCGCGTGTTGAAAATAGTTTCGCAATTTGGCTTTAAGTAATATGTACTGGCTGAAACTCAATCACCACTGCATTATCCCGCACAGTTGTAGACCATCCCAATAAGAATTAGGGCGATGCTAAAAACCGATGACAGTATCGGCAGCTAAGGGGTGTCCATAAGATGGAGTCATTTCACTCATTCTCAGGTCGATAGTCACCGACGACCTATTCGGTAAGCTAACCATTCTCGGCTACGAAGTAGTGGAATACGCCAATGACCTAGTAGTTATTGTTATAGGCATATGCGAAATCTTTATGCCTGTGAACGCATGCGACTTGCGCTTCAGTCTGACTTTGCGCAGAAGCATTTTCAGAAGAAGTTAAGTACCTAGGTATTGACCTTGATCACAAACTTAATTGAAAATTAATCACCAAAACCAAAGGCGACTAAGGCACTGTAGGGCTGTGGACCCACTTACGTTAAAACCTGGGGATTGAAACCTAATATGATCCACTGGCTATACATATACAGCGAAAGTTAGACGGGCATCGTGGTGCAGTGGTCAGTGTGCTGGACTCTGACGCACGATGAGCAACACCATCGAATATTTATTTCGGGTCGCCTTCAGAGACTAACGGGTCTCGGCATTACGGGCGCTATGCCAACCTCCCCCACGGCGACCCAAGAGGCACTGGTTGGACTTACTCCACTGCAGTGCAATCGACTTCTTCGCTCAGAAACAGGCCTACCATGTAGGCCATTGGATCACATATCCATTTTGCAACACCTTCCTGAGCTGGATATGATTACCCCGGTTTCGAAAGCATTGAAAGCGTTGAACTCGTATAGCACGAACTCAAAGTTCGTTAGTCAAGTCAAAAGAAATAAGGTCAAACTATGGTGGGTGCCAGTACACAAGGACATTAAGGGCAATGAAATTGACGATCAACTCGCTAGGAAAAGTTCCAACGAAAAGTACTTATGTATGTGCCGAGCCTTTCTACGGCATTCCCAAGTCTAAGATTAATTTGTTCCTAGACAAGTGGAAAAAATCACAAGGCGTTGAAGACTGTTGTTAAATATTGTAGACTGGTCAGCTACCTTACGGACACTATGGTCTGAGATATCATCTTAACATATTTAACCCCTCTTCTAAAACTGATTGTCGACTCTGTCTTGAGGACGAAGAAACTTCAGAACTCATGTGATAGTGCTGCCCTTTGCCACCTTAGGAAGCGTATCCTTCATAGTGATATTATGACTCGTGAGGGGATCATCTCAGCTCCTGCGACAGAGATTCTTAACTTTATTTAGGATTTGAAGAAACTCCTCGTCTGACCGGCTAGCAGGCACAATAGAAATACATAGGTTGCTGCGACTCATGCTTTATGTTAGCATCAGCGCGTTTAGACGTTTCTAAACTATCGCTCGCAACATACCACGCCAAGGAGAACGATTTTAATCATCTAGGAATGACTTCGACCACTTGGTCAATCAGTTTATATTTCGAAGTTACTAAATTTCAAAAGTCATAAGGCTGCTTTCGATAGCATGAAAAGGAGTTGTCTGTACGCCCTCTATGCTTGAGTTTGGAGTACGGCTGTACAAAATGACGCTGAGCGCTACCATCAGCTCTGTCAGAATAGGAAAAGACCCCTTCGAGCCGTTCAACACAAAACGAGATTTTAGACAAGGCGACTTCCTTAACCTGCACATAGCTGGTACAAGCAATCGAGCCGTACCCGCAGGCTTCTCCAGTTTGAGCGGAAGCAAAGCGAATGCGAGGCAGATGACGAAGTTCTTCCTGACATCAAACAAAGAATTCGAGCACCTTGGTATCCATGTCACTGTTGATAGTTACACTTTTGAGGTAGTGAAAGACTTCGTTTAATTGGGCACCAGCATTAACGGCAAAAGCAATGTCAAATCGAAGATTTTCCGGAGAATAAATCTTGCCAACAAGTGCTACATTGGGCTCAGAAGGCAATTGAAAAGCAGAACTCTCTCTCGAGGGACAAAAGTAATGCTCTTTGAGTCGCTTACCATGCCCATCCTGCTATACGGTGCAGAAGCATGGACAGTGGCAAACTGCGAGCGTCAGGGGCGTTCGAGGGAATAGTTCTCCGAAAGATCTTCGGTACTCTCCATGTAGGCGAAGACGAATATAGAATTAGATGAAATGACGGGCTTTATTAGCTTCTTGGCGACATGAATATGCATATGTATAGTGCGTCGTATACAAATATTGTGGCCGCGCTGGCAGCCGATGCTCCAGTTCGCATAATTTTGAATTCAGCACTACTTAGAGAACTGCAGAGAAGAGGACGACGACGGTCTCAGATGGAAGGACCAAGTTGAAGAGGACCTGAAGACATTTCGCGTTTCCAACTGGCAATGGCACGCGCTAAATAGACATACGGTTGTAGCCCCAATTAAGTGCTTTCTCCTTTAAGATACATACATAGCAATAGAGACGGGCAATTTGATTTAGAAGCCCACTGGGCGAAAGTCTTTACTTTCAAAGGAAAAATAAAAAGACCCTTGTTACAAGGTGTTGTCTGGTCTTCGCGGAGTGATCCGCGGAAAAGCTTCCCCGGTATATGGGTAGCATTAATCCGATTTTCTCAAACAAAAGCACGTTTGAAAGGTGACATTCCAGAATACGTTTTTGTGTACACAGTTTTGTAATACACCATTTATACGCTAAATATCTGAAGAAATACGTCATACGATACCTTTTCACTATAAAAAGGTGAAAACGCTGCAAAAACTTGCCGAAAAATGTATGAAGTGTACAGTGAGAATATAGTAAGTTAATGTCAGACCCAGGAGTGGTTTGTCCTCGCTCTGATCGGCCAATCACTGAAATGTTGTAGCTGGAAACAGAGGCAAGCTATGTATTATGAGAAGTTGAGGCAGTAAACATGGCAGAGTTTGCCATCATCTAAAACGAGTAGGCTATCCAATGAAGCTCAATGTTTGGGTGCAACGTGAGTTAACACAAGGAAATTTGATTGACCGAGAGTACATCAGTGAAATGTTGCTGAAATGCAACTAAAATCAAACAATTTTTAATTTCTTACGGGCGACGAAAAATGGATTAAATGCAAAAGCATCTAATGCAAGCGGATAAGTGCCAGTGACCCTCCACAAACGACCTTAAAGATTGAATTGACGGAAGCTGAGTTTTTGGTGGGATTTAAGGAGAATTTTCCATTATGAGCTGCTGCAACCTGATGAAATGGTTAATTCGATCCTTCTACTTACTTACTTACTTCTCAGGCCAACGACCCATGGAGGGTTAGAGCCAGAGCTAAAGCCTCATTCCATTCTTGACGATTCCGGGCACGCTGCTTACAGTTATCAAGACCACGTTGTCTACATCCGCGATTACTTGGTCTTTATACCGGATGTTCGATTTTCATCTCCTTCTCGAACCAGGAGGCTCGGTTTCGAAAACCCTTTTAGTTGGAGCGTTTGAATGCATGCGCTCAATATGGCCGAGCCAGTGTAGTCAGCTGTACTATATTCAAATCCTTGTACAGCTCATATAGTTTGCGGTTTAGTCTTCTCCTCCATTCGCCTTCCTCGCTGATAGGACCGAATATTACTGCAAATGGTAAGTCTGTTATTGCAACCCACCAAAAGGTGTGTTCTCATTGTAGTCATTTTTAATGCAATTTAAAGTGTGTCAATATGAAATTTCCCTTTTGTGTGCTTTCATATGGCGAAATTCAGAACTGTATGCAACCTTGCATATGGTGAACATACCATTACCCATGTGATCCCGTGTTCAAATCTAAAAAAAAAAAAACGAAAGACTCATCTAGTCCTCGCTCTTCAAGCATCGGCGAATACTGTTATTTGTTTTTTGTTGATTGTTTCTTTTTGTTGTGAAGGAACATCGTCATGATCATGCTATCCGGCTCGAAGGCTGCAGACATAGAGATCTGAACTCGGACCACTGGGTTGAGAGGCCAGTGTGTCAACCATTACGCCATGAATCCGACTCGCAAAAGACATTCTGGCAAAGAACGCCGTGTCGCAGTGGGTAGTGTGTTAGTCTCTGATGCTAATGACACGGGATCGAATCCCGACAACAGCCATGTCATCGAGCGTGTTTTCACGGTGCTTCTCCCCAGCGGGGCACTGACAAAACCCTCTGTAGTATAGAAGAAAAGCTTCTCGAATTTCGCCGTTCGGAACCGACAGTAAACTGTAGGTCCCTTTCACCTATAAGAAAATAAGATCACACACAACATGGGTGATTGAGACTTCAACGCAAACGTACACACATACATACAAAGTTGCATATACATAGGTGGGAAATATCCCTTTTGTTGAATTGATTGATCGAAAATGTGTTAAGTATTAATAAGTGTGTCGCTGAAACACACTTAAGGTGTCGTTAGAGTTCTTATTCATGACACGCAATAGAACGTGCTATAGTTTTAACGCGAATAAGTGTCTCCATTTCAAAGATCAAACATCTTAAGTGACACATTTAATCTTAAAGTGTGTCGAACGACACACGTACCGCGTATTGTTTAACACACTATCATTTGCAGTGATCCGATGAAGAATTTTTCTTTCGAAGGAGCCCAGAATCAGCTCTGTCGTCCTGCTTATTGTTCATCTTTCGGCTTCATCTTCAAGCAGGACGGGCAAGATAAAGGTTTTGTAGAGCATAATTTTGGTCCTTCGTGTTATGACCTATTGTTGGCAGACCGTAATAGCAACGGGTGCCAAGTGTGATTCTACGTTTGCCCCTAGGTAGAAATACTCCTTAACTACATATGTACATATGTACTTTAAAGGTGTACATAGCTGACGTTTTGTCCTAGAATTGACCATCAGATACGGAGTTGTGTCCCGCCATGACAACGTCAGATCAGACACATTTTAAAAACCTCATAAATGGATATGCACGTTAGACGGCTTAGTACAAAGCAACCAACACGAGAAAGGTAGGGAAACAATTATGCCTATGACCTGCCGCCCCTAATATCCCAATGGGAATGCAAGCAGGAGCTTTGGTTAATACACTCCGTTTTATGCTTCGGATAGCCTCAAGGGTAGTCGGGCTGTAAGCTAATGGACCTGCACTACTTAAAATGCGACGATCCAGCAGCTTGTAACACGCTAGCCTAACCTTCCTATCGATGCCTATGTCGCTTTTCTCGGGAACTCAACATAAGTAAGAACCTAAGCCCAAATCCTTTGAACGGACTTTCAACGGTGAAATGGTTTGCAACCATCGAACCAGACATGCACCACCCGCAGTTCAACTGTGTATCTACAAAAAAATCTCAGAACCAACTAACGACTGCAGTCTGCAATATACAGTTAAACAGATGATTGCTACTAAAGGTATCAAAAAAAAAAAAAAAAAGATGGAAAATGCCGGTTCCCGGATAAAAGTTTTTTATCCGGAGAGTTCTGCAAAGTCTCTCACGCTTGCTGTGTGTTTTTCTCTGACTCTCTCTCTGGTTCTCTCTAGACACATACCACTACATGTGGCGTGTGTAGTAATAGATTGTTTACGTTTTGTATCGCTTTTCTCTCTCGACGGTGGCTTGTCTTCTCTCTTACTCCTCTCAAGAGGCACACGCTTTTAACGGTCTTCTTGTGTGAGTGCGATTAGTGGGCCGGGTAGAAAGGCAAACAAAAACAAAACTCAACAAGCGGAAGGGAGAGAATGAAAACAACACCCATCCGCCGGACTGTGTTCCAATGAAATCGTCGCGATTTCGTCCCGCGACTTTGAGATACAACAACACCAATGAAGGCGTTCGTAAGCAAATGGAAAAAGAAAAATGGAGCGAACGTGCGGAGGTGGGAACAAACTGTTGCTTCTTGGCCGTAAACAACGGAGTGGGCGCACGAGAGCTGTGCCAAAGCGAGATGGCTACAAGGGAGAATAGTGTTAAGCACTCGTGACTGTTATTATTGTTGTTGCGACTGTTTTGTGGTGGGGCAAATGAGGAAGGCAGTCCCCAGAGAAGAGTAGATACATTGGTCTGTAGCTGTTTAGACTTAATTAAATGCGAATTGAAATTATTAACGAGGACACATGCTCGGCTAGATATGGTTAAAAAAACGTAGCAGAAACGTGGGATCAAGAACAGGTAAGCACTATTTAGTGTAATAGATACTCACGCTAATTGTGGAGGGCTTTTTGTTTACAGAGACTAAACGCAATACCACTCACTGACGCAATTGGCAACTTGTTTTCAAGCTCCTAACACCTCCAAGGGTGCATAGGACAATATTTGGTTGTTTTTGTTGCACTCTGAGTTGCGTTATTTGGTTTTGTGTAATTGAATTCAATGGCGCTCAACAGGTCGCACCCCGCTTTCATAAGTGCAACTACAGTCTGCTTCACCTCGATATGGCAATTAGGTATAGATAGAGACCATGATTTAATTCAATCAACAATAAGCTCGGCCCGCCTATGTAAGTGCCCTGGTTGCAACCACATAAATTAACACATTAAGTAGAGAATGTTGTATGAACAGATATGTAAATATATCTATCTGTCTATCTGACAGATGGCAAATGGAATCTAAAATCAAATTCCGATTTAAAATGTTCCGGAAAAATGTCTTTATTTCTTTTGGGACATTTTGGTTTGGATTGGAGGTAGGTAGACCGTTAATTCCTTTCACTGGCCAGTAGCAAGACGAATGCCAGTGGACCTATCATCGGTCGCGTTTAGGAACAGCTGTTTAATGGTCCGTGGTCCGCTTCTTTTTGCATTGTAGTGCTGATGTCGGTGAGTTATTTACGATTGCGGAAACTGTTACTGTTGGTAAACGGTGCCGGTGGTATTTATGTATCTACATATGTACGTACATTCGAACTGCCTATTAATCGAGATTGATTAAGTATTGCTGTCAGTAAAACGATCACTATAAACAGGTGAAAGGAGATGTGCATAACATGCTTGGGCGGTAAATGCCCTGAGGTTACTCTCGTAACCACTTTAAACGCCGAACGAACGATTTAGGTATTTATTATTAGAAAAGTGGTAAAGAGGGATTCCATTATCGCGGGTGCAACGTAAAGACAATAAGATTCTTAATGAAATGTTTACATAGCCATGAGGGACGTTTAAAGTGCTATTGTGGGTGCAACCGAATCGGCCCCACCTTTTCAGATTTCAGCACAAAACACGAAAGTCTCCTTTAGATATATTTTGCCCCTTTAATTAGCACGGTTTATCCTTTTACATTACCGCACATCCACTTGGCTGAGGTACCCTTCCACCTTGCGTCATCTTAAGTGCGGCTGTCCTCTGTTTCTTCGCCCCTCGGGGTTATATATTTAAAGACTCTCTGGGCTCGAGCTGTGATATCCATTCGCTCTACATGCCCTAGCCATCTTAGGAGTTGAGTCCGTAGACGCCTGATGAGACTCATGTCGCTGTACAGCCCATAAAGCTCTTACTTACTTACTTAGGTGGCGATACAGTCCGTGGAGAACCTGGGCCTTAACCAATAATCGTCTCCAGTTGGCACGGTCTTTGGGCAACTGTTTCCAGCGCCTCAAGCCCAGTTGGTTAAGGTGTCCTTCCCCCTGTGTGCGCCAAATTAGATGTGGCCATCCTCTGCGCGCCTTCCTTCCGAGGTGGATTCAAAGACTCTTCGGGTCGGAGCTGTATTTTCCATGCGCTCTACATGACCTAACCGCCTTAGACGCTGTATCCGTAGATGTCGTACTCGGCCGCTGTCGCTGTACAACCCGAACAGTTCTTCACTAAATCTTCTCCTCCTTACTCCGTTTGAATAAACGGGACCGTAGATAGTGCGCAGAATTTGGCTCTCGAAACGTCCAAAGGTCGTTAGGGTCCAAGCCTCTGCGCCGTAATGGAGGACCGGGATATTCAAGGTCTTATATTGTGTCACCTTGGTTTTCCGAGAGAGGGCTCTACTTCTCAATTGCCTTCTGACCCCAGAGAAACAGCGGTTGGCAAGAGTGATTCTGCGTTTTATCTCAGCGCTGGTGTTGTTGTCGCCGGTCATCAGTGAGCCAAGGTAGACGAATTCCTTGACCACTTCAAAGTTATATCCGTCCATGGTGACGTTCTCGCCAATACGCCGGTGTTGACGGTCTCTTTTAGATGAAAGCAGATATTTGGTTTTACCCTCATTAACCTTGAGACCCATCTTATCCGCTCTTACCTCAATGCTTACAAAGGCCTCATTGACATCTCGCTGTGTCCGTCCAATCACGTCGATGTCGTCGGCGTACGCAAGCAATTGCGTAGACTTGAAATCATACCTCTTGTGTTGGCCAGTGGCTCTTGCACGATCTTTTCAAGCACGACGTTGAAAAAGTTGCATGACAACGCTTCACCTTGTCTAAATCCTTTTTTAACATTAAATTTCTTGGTTTGCTCATTACCCACCCTAATGGAGCAGCGAGAATTCCCCATTGTCACCCTGCACAGTTGGACGAGTTTGGCAGGGATTTTAAAACTAGACATGGCTTTATATAGCTCGTCTCTATACACGCTGTCGACGAAAAGGTGGTGGGTGTCGATTTGGTATTCTTTGGTCTTTGGTTTATTTTGAATTTACCTGGCCTGAAGCCACACTGATAAGAGCCGATCAGGTTATCCACAACGGTTTCGGGCGTTCACACATTACAGCAGAGAAGATCTTGTATGCGATGTTAAGGAGACTTATTTCCCTATAGTTGGCACAGTTATAGTCCCCTTTCTTATGGACCGGGCAAACGAATCCATTCGTCAGGCATGCTTTCCTCCGACCATACCTTGCAAATGAGATGGTGGATGCACGTTACCAGCTCATCTCTAGCCGTCTTAAAAAGCTCAGCAGACAAGCCGTCTGCGCCCGCGGCTTTATTAGACTTAAGTCTCGATATCGCTATTTTACTTCGTCTAGTTCGGGTGGACGGAATTCTCTCACATCGTCGTCCATTACAAATGGATCGTTCTGCCTGACAGCGGTATCTTGTCTGTCATCGCCGCTATACAGTCTGCAGAAGTGGTCTTTCCAAATCCTCAGCATCGACTGGGATTCCAGTACCAATTCTCCATTTTCATCCCAGAAGGCCACCGCTCTGGCTTTGTAGCCATGGCATGTTCGTTTTACCTTATTGTAAAACTTTCAGGCGCCATTCCTGCGGAAGCATCTTTCCATCTCCTCGATTTCACGCTTTCCGTGTTCCGCGCGTGTTCCTCTATTATCTTCTGCTCATAGATTTCGCGAGTAGCTCTCGTCCATCGTTGCAGCGTGGCTTTATATGCCTCTTGTTTTGCTGCATGGGCTTGTTTGGATTGATCATCGAACCAGGGGTTTCTAGATGGTGGCGGTTTGAAACCCAGCACCTCAGAGGCAGCGTCTCTGACGGCGGCGCTCTGGCAATGCGCCCATTCCTGCTCTATTGTTTGCGCTGCTGTGGGCGGAATTTGAGAGAGGTTGAAGGAGATACGATCGGCAAAGATTCTGGCAGTCTCTTGCGATTGTAGCTTTCCGACGTTTAACTTACGTTTTCCTACTCGACTCCTAAGCATTCTTGATATCTTCAATTTGTACCTTGGCTACAAGTTAGTGGTCCGAGTCGACGTTGGCTCCTCAAAAGGATCGTACGTCGAGAATACTGGAGGAGTGTGTGGCGTTGATCGCTATGTAATCAATCCGGTTGGTGGTCGATTGATCTGGAGACCGCCAGGTACTCTTGTGGATGTTGAGATGGGGGAATTGTGTGCTTGCTACAAAGAGGTTATGCTCCGTTAGGAAATCGATTAGCCTAAATCCGTTGTCGGATGTGGTGTGCTGGTGGCTATGCTTTCCTATACGATTTTGGTGCCGATAACACCGACGCCATCGAATGTTTATTTCGCGGCGTTCCTCCTCGGCGGGGTACTGGCAAAACTTGGCGTGAAAAAGCTTCTTGACTCTTGCCGTTCGGAATCGGCATTAAACTGTAGGTCCCTTTCACCTTTGTAAAAAATAAATCACACAAACATGGGTGATTGAGAGAAGCTTGACTCTAGTCCTTCGTGGGCTGTAATGCCATCAAAGAAGAAGAACTGAGGCATTGGGCATGTGTTCGGTATAGGAGATCATAAAAGTCATCCATCAGTCGATCATTTTCTTCCATGGGGGCGTGCACATATTAGAGTGATATACCCCCAGTATACCCTTAATGCGGATTGTTATGAGGCGTTCGCTTACTTGACGAAAGCTTAAGCTTAAGCTTTTGTCTAAGTCTACCTCGAATAATAAATCCGCACTCAAATAAGCGTTGCTTGTTTTCCTTGTAGCATTATAGATATCACAGTTTTGCCTTCGTTTTTTGCCTCGTCCATCCCATCGCACTTCTTGGAACACGGTAATGCCTGCATTGTAGCAGTCTATGGTTTTTTTTTTTTCAATTTATTGCCCGCACCTGGCCGGTTGAAGGAACTCACATACCAGGTTCAGACTCGTAGAACCTTATTGCGTTTGAAGGGGTCGTCAACATGGGAATCATCCGTATCCGAGGCTTGTGGTCGTTTCGTAACAAGATGGTTTTCCCGTGATAGGGATGTTAGCCCTAAGCACAACCCCCAACCTGGAGGGCCAGGTTCTTCTTACCCCAGAAACAACGGGCTGGTCGCTGCACACATTAGTCCACTGTCCGGAGGCCGTGTATCAACCTGAATTGAGCAGGGACAGAGATATCGAAGCTGGCGTTTGCCATGTTAAACGCGATCAACTTCTCAGCTTTGTTTGCTCGCTCCCTCCCCCCATACCATTTACAGGGTCGGCCAAATACCAGTCTCTTCTTAAAAATGCAATGAAATAAACAAAATTAAATTGTTTTCATGTACTATGGCTTTATTAGACATTCCTATTAATTATGAAATACAACGTCGTTCAAGTGGTTGCCTCAGCTCACTCGCAGTAGCGCATTCTGTCACCCCAATTCTCCAAGACCTTGTTGATGGTTTCGGGCTGTAGCTCACGGATTGATGATATTGGCCTTAAGTGCTTGAATCGTTTCCGGATTATTGGCATAACATCGGTCCTTCATGACTTCCCTGACTGTCCAAAAACGGAAAAATCGCAGCTCTGAGGCGGCCAATTAACAGCGCCAAGACTGTGTGGCTGTGGGGCGCGCCATCCTGCATGAACCAGAGGTCGTCCAAATCCATGTCTTCAATTACAGCAAAAAACAAAAAATCGGTTAACCTGGCTCTGTAACGCCCACCGTTGACCGCACGGTCGAAGAAAAATGGTACAATGATGCCACCACTCCACAATCCGCACCAAACTGTCACTCACTGTGGATGCATTGGCTTCTCGACACTAACGTCCGGGTTTTCCGAGCCCCAGATGCGGCAATTTTGTTTGTTAACGTAGCCGCCGAGATAAAAATGCGTCTCGTCAGAAAAGATGATTTTTCGCCCGAAATCGTTGTCAAATTCAAGCTGCTTTAAGGCCCAAAGTTCGAAGCGATAACGAGGGCGATGGTCGCGTGCCTTCAATGAGTCAATTGGACCTTGTAAGGGAATAATCTGAAATTTTTGTGCAGAATTCTCTTGAGCTGTTGAGATCGACGGGGAGTTGATGTTCGTGAATTGAGTCTCACAGTCTTGGCCACAGCAGCCACATTCGGCACCGATGTCATTGCTGCATGTCACTGCGGAGCCTAGGTAGATGAAGTCCTTGATTACCTTGAAATTATACCTGGCAATACCACACCGGTGGTTCGTGTCCTTTTCGACGACAGCATATATTTCGTCTTGCCCTCATTTACCTTCAGTCCCATTTCAGCTGCATCTGTCTCAATGCTTGTAAAGGCATTGTCATTGGCATATGCGAGCAGTTGTACGGATTAGAAAAAGATGGTGCCCCTCGTATTGACCAGTGAGTTTTGCACGATCCTTTCAAAGACGATGTTGAAAAAGTCACACGATAACGTGTCGCCCTGTCTAAAATCTTTTTGGCATAAAAGGTATCGGTCAAATCGCTTCCAACCATGATGGGGCAGCGACAGTTCTCCGATGTCATCCTGCACAATCTGACGAGTTTGGCAGGGAAGTCAAAACTGGACATGGCGTTGTATAGCTCGTCTCTGTTTATGCTGTCGTATGCGGCCTTAAAGTCGACAAACAGATGGTGGGTGTCGATCCGAAACTCGTTTGTTTTTTCCAGGATCTGCCGCAGTGTGAATAATTGATCTATAGTGGACTTCCCGGGCCTGGAACCACACTGATATGGACTGATATGATCAGGAGTTCACACAGTGCAGCAGAGAAGATTTTATAAGCGATGTTCAGAAAACTTATACCTCTGTAGTTGGCGCAGACAAAGGGCTCTCCTTTCTTGTGGATCGGGCAAACGATACTAAGATTCCATTCATCATCCATTATATTTTACAGATGAGCTGATGCATACTCTCAACCAGGTCATCTCCAGCTGCCTTAAAGAGCTCGGGAGGTATTCCATCTGCTCTAGCAGCTTTGTTGGACTTAAGCTCAGAAAAAGCATTCCTAACTTCGTCTAGGTCAGGGGGACGGATTTCTCTGCTATCATCGTCATCGCCATTATACAGTCTGCAGTAGTAGTCTTTCCAGATTCTTAGCACTGACTGTGAATCCACTACTAAGTTTCCATTTTCGTCTCTGCAGGCTTCCGTTCTGGCCTTATATCCCTGGCATGTTTGTTTTGTTCGTTGATAAAACCTCCGAACGTCATTCCTGCGATAGCATCTCTCCATCTCTACGATCGCGAGTTTACCATGCTCACCCATGTTTCCCATGTACCTCAGAACCAGCACTCTCTAGCGCTTGTTGACAACGTGTCCATTGGTGTTGTACGGTCTGAGCAGGTTTTGGAGGGTTTTGCGAGAGCTTGAGGTAGACGCGATTGACATAGGCTCTGGCGGTCTCTTGCGATTGTAGCATTGCGATGTTGTATGCCGCTGGCCTTACTCGACTTTTCTGGGCCAGGCTTATTCGAAGTCGTAACCCGGCTGCCACAAGATAGTGGTCCGAGTCGATGTTGGCTCCTATAAAAGTTCCTACATCCAGAATATCGGATGCGTGCCTGCCATCAATCGCAATGTGGTCAGTCTGGTTGACGGTTGATTGACCCGGAGATCGCCAAGTCCTTTTGTGGATGTTGAGATGTGGGAACGCGTGCAAGCAACTAGAAGATTTCGCCCCGTTGCGAAGTCTATCAGCCTAGATCCACTTTCGGATGTGTAGTGGTGTAGGCTGTGCTTACCAATGACCCTATTAAAAGCGACTTCCTTGCCCAGTTTCGCGTTAAAGTCTCCCAATACGATTTCAACATCACAACTGGGACATTGGGCATATGTCCTATCTAGGAGATCGTAGAAGTCGTCTTTTATGGTGTCTCGGTATGGGCGTGAGCAGAAATTAGGCTGATGTTTGCGAATTTAGCCTTGATACGGATTGTTATGAGGCTTTCGCTTACATGCTCAAGACGGAGGTGCTAGATGTTCGGCTGCAGTGGTTCTATTGGCTATTTTACGGGCCAGCGCACGTCGGATACGCTACCCTTAGGAGGCCTCTGTTAGTGGAAGAATTTATTTGAAAATTATTCCAAGACAATTTGAATGAAAATTATCAAAGCCTCAACCAGTAGACCTCTTACATAAATCTACATTAATCTCTCAGCTCTGAACACATCCGTTTTCAGCCTTTGTTTCCTCTTCGCAGTCTATTGTTAACTGGTTTTGTTATGGAACGAGCGTTAAATAGCTACTTATTTGCATGGTTAATCTGGGGAAATTGAATTCAATATAGCAGTTTCTGAATAGCACTTGTCCTCTTAATTATCATAAAAAGATAATTGTTATTAAGCATTTATTGTAATTATTTTGTTTGTTGTATTCCCTTCCCTCAAGTAAGCAGCGTGCAATCAAGCACGAGCGCAGCATGCTTATATGGTTAAGTAGTCACACGAAGGCTTCTATCTAACAGATAAATCATATGGATCTAATCGTCTAATATTTTATGAGTTATAAATCTGCATGATTATTAAGATCGTTTAGTTGCACAAAGTCGCTCTGACATCACTTCCAAGTGATGCAGTAGATACCTGGTGGGATGGTAAAGGACTAACAAAGGCCTCGCAGAAGTAGCATCGCCCGACGGGTGGTGGTCTGCGAAAAAAGCGAGTAAAGCCTCTGCACCCGAACACCTTGGTACCTCGTCATGGTATCATCTGGAAATTACTAACGGAAGAGGACGAATGGGAAGTATACTGCGCCACAAGACAGGCTTAATGTCTGTTGGGCTATGGTCTAGCACACCGTAACCGGAAAATCCCACAATTGCTCACAAACAACCACAAGCCTCGGATAAAACGGACCAGATTAATGTTGACGATCTTACAAGATACTAAAAAAGGACACTAATCTTCGGCTCTGTACGTGGAATGTTAGGTCCCTAAAGAGCCTATGTGCAGCCGAACAACGTGCGGACGTCCTAGACCGCTATAAAACGGACTTAACCGCCATCCAGGAAATGCGATGGAATTGACCGGGTAAAAAGCGGATGAAAAACTGCGACGGTGACTGCTATAGGGAGAGAGGATAATGATTGTTTGGATGCGGATTTGTTGTTCGAAGTGGATGGACTAAGGCAAAAAGTCCTAAGTGAGTGAACGCCTTATAACGCTCCGTATTAAGGTTAATTTCCCCCACGGAAGACACGGATAACTCTACCAAAGATGAGTTCTACGATCTCCTAGACAGAACGTATACCCAATGTCCCAGCTATGACATTAAAATTGTACTATGAGACTTCAATGCTAACCTGGGTAAGAATAGTGACTCGGACCACTATCTTGTAGTAGCCAAGATACGCCTACGGATATCACGAACGCAACGGAGTAGAGTAAGAATACAAAGTTATGACGTTGGAAATCTACTCTGGCCAGAACCCGCTCGTGCGGACCTCAGCCAGCCAACCTGGCCACCAGCCAGTCAAACTGGCTACCAGCCAGCCAACACGGCCACCAGCCCGCCAACCTGGCCACCAGTCCGCTAACCTGGCCATCAGCCAGCCTACCTGGCCACTAGCCAACCAATCTAGCCACCAGCCAGCCAACTGGCCACTAGCCAGCCAATCTAGCTACCAGCCTGCCAACATGGTCACCAGCCAGCTAACCTGGCCACCAGCCAGCCCACCTGGCCACTAGCCAGCCAACTTGGCCACCAGCCAATCAACCTGGTCACCAGCCAGTCAACATGGCCACCAGCCAGCCAACCTGGCCACCAGCCAGCCAACCTAGCCACCAGCCAGTCAACCTGACACCAGCCAGCCAACCTGGCCACCAGCCAGTCAACCTGGCCACCAGCCAGTCAACCTGGCCACCAGCCGGACGATATGGCCACCAGCCAACCAACCTAGCTAGCAGCCAGCAAACCTGGCCACCAGCTAGACTACTTGTCTCCCAGACAGGCCGTCTGCGCCCGCGGTTTTATTAGACTTGAGTCTTGATATCAGATGACATTGACATTATTGGACGGACAAAACGTCACGTCAATGAGGCGTTCGCAAGCATTGAAGCAGAAGTCGCTAAAGTGGGTCTAAAGGTAAATGAGGACAAGACCAAGTATATGCTGTCATCAAAGAAAGACGCGCAGCACTGACGTCTTCGTCAGAACGTCACCTTCGGCAGCTATATTTTCGAAGTAGTCAAGAGCTTCGTCTACCTTGGCTCGATAGTTACAAGCAGCAACGACACCAGCGCTGAGATAAAACGCAGAATAACTCTTGCCAACCGCTGCTTCTTTGGGCTCAAGAGGCAATTGAGTAGTAGAGCCCTCTCTCGAAAAACTAAGGTATCCCTCTACAAAACCTTAATCATCCCGGTCTTCCTCTACCGCGCTGTGGCTTGGATGCTATCAAAAGCGGATGAAGAGGCTCTTGGGCGTTTCGAGAGGAAAATTCTGCGTGCAATCTTTGGTCCGGTTTGTGTAAACGGTGAGTGGAGGAGGAGATTAAATCAAGAACTGTACGGGCGACATCGGCCTGGTTAGACGTTTTCGGATCCAACGTCTGTCTAAGATGACTAGGCCGTGTAGAGCGAATGGACATCACCGCTCCAGCCCGAAGAGTCTCCGACTCCAACCTCGTGGGACGACGCAGATCGTGCCGGTCGGAGAGGCTTGTTGGTTGAGGCCCTAGTTCACCCCGAACTGTAGCGCCATCAAAGTAAATAAGTCTTGATATCGCTATTTTGACTTCGTCTAGGTCGGGTGGACGGAATTCTCTTACATCGTTGTCCATTACGATTGGATCGTTCTGCCTGACGGCGGTATCTTGTTTGTCATCGCCGTTATACAATCTGCAGAAGTGGTCTTGCCAAATCCTCAGCATCGACTGTGATTCTACTACCAGTTCTCTTTTTCATTCCTGCAGGTCTCCGTTCTGGCTTTGAAGCCATGGTATGTTCGTTTTACAATATTGTAACACTTCCGGGCGTCATTCCTGCGAAAGCATCTCTCCATCTCCTCGATCTCACGCTTTCCGTATTCTCTTTTCTTCCTTCTGAGAAGCGTGTGTTCTTCTCTTCTCTTCTGCTCAGAGATTTCGCGAGCAGCTCTTCTTTTGCTGTAGGAGCTTGTTTGCATTGTTAATCGCACTAGTACGATGGTAGCGGTTTGAGAACCAGCACCTCAGAGACAGCGTCTCTGATGGCGCTCTGGCGATGCGCCCATTGATGCCCTATTGCTTGCGCCGGTGTGGGCGGATTTTGAGAGAGCTTGAGGGAGACACGATCGGCAAAGATTCTGGCAGTCTCTTGTCTCTTGCGATTGTAGCTTTTCGACGTCAAACTTACGTTGTCCTACTCGACTCCTAAGCATTCTTGATATCCTCGTTCGTATCTTGGCTACATCAAGGTAGTGGTCTGAGTCGATGTTGGCCCCAGTACCTCACGATTAGGAAATGATAACCTGCATGGCATTCCAACTTGAAAAGTTATTGAACTCATCAAGAAACCATTTATCTGTCCGACGGAACTTTCCTTCCGATTACTCCTCTGGTAAAAGACAAGAACCTTATCAGCCAAATAGCTGACCCGATAGCCCAAAGATCACGTCCGTACGGTCTAGACTAATAACAGCTCCCTATCCCCTCTTTCCGATTTGATTTCATATACAAGGTGCCACCATTAATTGGAGACATTAGTCCCGCTGGCGCTTAGCCCAGCTACCGTCCGGCCATCTCTACCCCCCGAACAGGAATTTTAAAAAATTACAACAATTTGTTTCGAATTCCCGCACAGCCCCCAATAGAGGCACTTTCCTCATCTCCGGCCATTGATTGGCAGGCGTTACTGCCAGGAAGTCAATCGTAATTTTTTTTCTTCTGTTTTCGTTTTTAATTATTTGAATGCGTCAACGTTTGGAGATGCTCCCGACTGTACCCATTTTATGGTCGATTCCCACATATGAAATGGGAAGAAACGAAACTGGAATTGATTTGTGGGCGATTACGGGGATACCTAATCGCATCGCGCCACTATCTAAGCGCCGATCCCTTCGAATGGGAGTGTGTGTGTGCGTTTGGGATAGATTGATTTTATCGGAATGGGTATAAGATAGATATGTAACTGTGCTTCTGTATGATAAGACTATACGAGAAAGGGTAATAAAAAAGAGAAGAGAGGTGCCCACGACAAAGATTTATTACGTCCAATCCCGCTGACAGACTATCAGATAGCAAGAAGTGAAACATCACCTGTATACGAGTAGTAGACGATTCATATCGATATCTAATTTTGATTTATGCTGTCAAAGTGTTATGGATCTGTAGACGACAAGGTGCCCGGGTTTATCGGATCTATCTCTATCCACTCCCACTCACTTAAAAGGGCTATAAATCCAAGTGGAACGTGTTTTATGTGGAACACATCTATCTATGGAGGTACGGAGGAGGTATCTTGGACCAAGTTCTGTCGGACAGGATTGTGAGATAAATTCCATTCACTTGAAAAATGCATTCCTATCATCACAGCACCTGACCACCGAACTCCACCGATGGGAGCGAGAGAATAAAGGAAAATTTACAACCTTCCCGTAAAGGTGATTTACGAGTATAAGCATCACATGCACCTGTTACCAACCAACCAGGTTCCCTATGCACAACTGCATCATCATAAATTCGTGCAACAATTACATATACCCACACTGGAGTAATGCAACACTTCAACTTCAACTTCAGCATACAGATATGTTGTATGTACGGGTACGTGCGCAGGAGCAGTACTAGCATCGCGGACCACGCAACGGCACGTTGAAGTCCGTGCAACTTTTCTGGTTACCAGCTCATAACTTTTTGGTTAATTTCCCTTTTAATTTGCTTAAACCATAATTGGCAATTAACGCCGCTTACCGGCGCGCTGTTGTAAGGAAGCCCCAACGTAAGGATGTCATGTTAACGTAAGCAGAAGAGCAAACACACGCGCAAGCAGATAGGAAGACGATCGACGATAGGGCTCGTAGTGTAGTAACGAATCGTTGTTAGAACTGATTTTGATTTGATTCAGTTTTATGACAATTTAGTTAACTGATTTGCATAGAAATGGAGTTGGACGGCGTTGTAGCGTGTCCAAAAAGCGAGTGGGGGGAGGGCAAGGGCAAGGGCTACCGAAATGATCGCGTCGGTGGTGGATGGAGGATCATCGCCTTAACGATTATTGCGCTTCGATGTTAATTCAATTAAAAATGTAAAATACCCAGCATAGGTATAGGTCTACCTAGTCTATGGCATACATGGCTCTAGACAACAGGAAATATGAACTTAGTGAACTGGTTGGCAGGCACTAGTTTAGAGGTCGTGAGAATGTAAGTTGTTTTACTGGATATCCGCGGTAATTGCAATGAAAATCAGGAGGTTACCTTGGAAGCTGCTTTTTGTATTCTCCTGCTGCGTTAGCTACGCAGATGCGCTGCAACGCATTTCGGCATAGTACCTATGCGTAGGCATGGCTGTCGCAGTCCTGGTGGGGTGGAAATCTTGAAGAAATCCTACGGAATCTTCCCACGGTCGTTTCAGGCCCATCTTCACCCTCTTCTCGGATGACAATAGAAATTGAATTCCACGCAGAAAACAGGATGCTGCAACCCCCTAGATTTTGGCGGGAACCGGCAAAGCAACAAACCACCGTCGACCCAAACCAAAAGGCTGAAGAGGGTTGATGGTAAATTCCTTCAAATCGCACAACACGTCATCGTCTTCCACATCGTCTTGAGTTCATTTGAAGGACGCGACGGAGTGTTGATCGGGGTGGTAGTAGGAACAATAGCACGCTAACTGCGTCCGCCCTACGTGAATGCTATGCGCATTTCCTCCCCTAATTTGTTTGTGCAATACGAGTATGTAGTACGTTCTTCTTTGCGACCTACCTGGGTGTCCTTTCTTCCTTCCATTAACTTCTTTTTCGATTTTCTTCCTTTACTGTTGATGATCAACAGTCACTATTGTTCATCGGGCCGGAGGGTGATGAACCTTCTTTACGATTTCCACCCCGTCATCTTACCAAGGCCGGCTGTGTGATGTGTGACGTGATTTACTCATGACCAGCTTTTATCCTGCTGTGTTATGAGCTCTACTTACTTGAGTTTTCTTTCAATGATCCTTAGAGTTGTTTGGCAATCCTACCTGGATGGGAGGTAGAGGCTACTCCTTGAAATAAACTTTTGTGCGCGTCTTTTTATTCCATTTACCCTTGTTATCGTAGGGATGTGGTGCTACGCGGTTTGTAGGGTACAAAAAGGATAACAATGACGATACGGAAATCATCGTCGAGGAGTGCAGTTGGCGCGGAGGCGATTTTGTCACCCTCTCCCTGTCTGTGATGTCGAGTGTGGGAAAAGATTTCTGCATTTCATAGCACCGAAACACCTTTAGAAAGCGTCTAGGGTCTGTATTGCAGCTGGGGGTTACCGAGAGTGGGCAGTAAGAGATTCCTTCAAAGTGGTTAAGGTGATGAATGCTTGCTTGTAATTCTCCCACGCTCTGATAGAGATGATAGAGATGTTTTCATGCCTTTGTGAATCAACTCTCACTTTCTTGAAACGTGTTGACATAAACACAAATCTATGTCATAAAAGACTTGTTTCCGACGCGGTCAGGCCGGCGGCGTGGGGGCATGGTAGTAAAAACCAAATTGGAGACTCATGTCGGCAGTATGTGCCTTTATTGCGTGATTTGCATGCATAACTTTTTTACAGGTGTCATCTGATAAAAACGTGCTTTATGTGATGGAGAAAAAAACCGAGAGAAACACTTAACAAATCTTTCACCTTGATGAGCTGATCGCAATAGATACAATGTTAGGGCTAGCATTCGATATTTTTTTATTGCCGTATCGCCTTTATTCTTTTTCCACATCTTTATGTTAAGTAATCGAAATGCTAATGGTACTGCCACCTCGGAATATGCAAAGGTATGCAGTTTTAATTGCTAAACAATCGAAGGTTGCAATATTCAATGGCAGATTAGAAGCGGCTTGATACATAATACTTTGTAAGATCTGAGGAAATAGCGAATTCAGTGACGGTGAACACGCGTCCTGCTAAGCAGGCACCTCTAGAGCCATAGATATCGGTGACATTTGTGTTATCTGGGATGGTAAAAGGTAAAGGCAAAGACCTCGTAGGAGTAGCATCTACCCAGGGATGAGAACGGACACCTAGTAGTAGAATCGCAGTCGATGCTGAGAATATAGAAAAACCACTTCTGCAAACTGTATAACGGCGATGTTAGTCAATATACCGCTGTCAGGCAGAATGATCCATTTCTAATCGACGAGGACCGCAGAGAATCTAGTCCCCCTGACCTCGAAGAAGTTAAGGTTGCCATATCGAAGATCAGGTCGAATAAAGCTGCTGGCGCAGATGGACTGTCTGCTGAGTTCTTCAAGGCAGCTGGGGATGACCTCTTTAGGAGCATGCACCAGCTCATCTGTAAGATGTGGTCATAGGAAACCATGCCCGAGGAAGGGAGTCTGAGCATCGTATGCCTGATCCACAAGAAAGGAGACCCCTCTGATTGCGCCAACTATAGAGGAATACCTCTCCTTAACATCGCCTACAAAATCTTCTCTGCCGTTTTGTGTGAACGCCTGAAGCCTTTTGTAAATAAGCTGATAGGTCCTTATCAGTGCGGATTCAGGCCAGGGAAGTCCACCATCGACCAAATCTTCACACTACGGCAGTTCCTGGAAAAAACCAACGAATTTCAAGTCGACACTCACCACCTATTTGTCGACTTCAAAGCCGCATACGACAGCGTAATTAGAGACGAGCTATACAACGCTATGTCTAGCATTGACATTCCTGCTAAGCTCGTCAGACTATGCAGGATGACTTTGGAGAATGCTCGCTGCTCCATCCGAATCGGTGAACACCCACCTTTTGATGTCAAAAAAGGATTTAGGCAGGACGATGCGCTGTCGTGTGATTTCTTCAACATCATATTGGAAATGATTGTGCGAAAATCCCTGGCCAATATAAGAGGCACAATCTATTTCAAATCCTCGCAACTCCTTGCATACGCTGACGATATTGACATAATAGGTAGATCGCATCGAGATGTCAGTGAGGCGCTTGCGAGTATTGAGTTCGAGGCGGCGAAGTTGGTCTGGCGGTTAACGAGGGCAAAACTAAATATATGCTGTCATCGAAAAAGGACGCTCAGTCCTGTTGTACGGCGCAGAAGCATGGACACTATCAAAAGCGGGTGAGGAGGCCCTTGGTCGGTTCGAGAGAAAGATTTTGCGCGTGATTTTCGGGCCTATAAACGCAGACGGGGAATGGAGGAAAAGATTCAACCACGAACTTTACGGGCTAGATAGCGACATGAGTCTAGTCAGGCGTCTACGGATTCAACACCTAAGATGGCTGGACCATATAGAGCGAATGGACACCACAGCTCCAGCCCGGAGAGTCTTTGAATCCAACCCCGAGGGACGAAGAAGCAGAGGACGGCCGCACGTAAGATGGCGCACACAGGTGGAAGGGCACCTCAGCCAACTGGGTGTGCGGCAATGGAAAAGGCTAGCAAAATATCATGATAGTTAGAGGGGCATGTTGGTTGAGGCCCAGGTTCACCCCGAACTTTAGCGCCCATTAGGAAGAAGAAGAAGTCTATAAAATGAAGGACTGCAAGGACTCCAAATTTGTTTGCAAAACTGTTGGGCTGTTAAACGGATCTAATTCACGGGCAGATCGTGCTATAAGCCTCAGGAATACTAGCAAATCATTTCAGACAACTGATAAGCCCAGCAGTGGGCCAACTAAACTTTCAGTATGCCCTGCCTAATATCACTGTCCCTAAGCTCGATGCTCCCATCTCGATGGTGGAGCTCATAACAGCATTGAAAAAAATTAAATATGGTAAGGCTCTGGATGTGAAGGGCATTCCGGTTGAGTTTTTAAAAATGTTTTCTCCTGCGTGTCTTGAAATATTGCTAATTTCTTACAACAAAATACCAACAATCGTCTTAGTGTTTTCCAAGCAGGGTTTCGGGCATTGTTTTCGACAGTAGACCAAATGTTTGCATTAATAACGATTGCTAGAAGATTTAGAGAAGAGGGGAAGAAACTATATGCCTACCTTGTCGATTTTAAAACGACCTACGGCACAGTTAATAAGAACTCTTTGATGTACAAGTTATCAACTTTGGGACTCTCGGCCAAATTTATTAGAGTTTTCAAGGAATGGTAGTGCGTTGTCAGACTATTTTGGGGTTCAGACAGGAGTTCCACAAGGCTGTGTGCTCAGTCCGCTTTTATTTGCCCTCTATATAGACGACATACCTAGTTATCTACCGGGAGGGGTTAGAGTTGGTCAAGTCGAGGTTAAGGTCTTTCAGTAAGCTGACGATCTGGTTATTTCAACTGAAAGCCCACTTACTCTTCGGTTGCAAATAAACAGATTGAAAAGCTATTGCGATCTATGGATTTAAAGACTAGGACTTCAAAGTCAAAAATTATGGTTTTCGGCACGGGTAGGGGCGGTAGGACTGCACGAGAAAACTGGACTTTGGAGGGTGAGCCGATTGAAGTTATCAAGGAGTCCAATTACCTGGGTTTTCTTATAAAGACGAATCTAGACATGAAAACACATATTCATGGAAAAGCAGGAGTTACCTTAACTGGCATTAACCTTATGTGGAGAAGTTTCATTGGTAACGAACGAATCGGCTGTGCTTAAAGTTCTTGGTGTTCAATGCCACTGACAATGCATGTCTCTGCTACACAAACCAAGGGTTTGACTATAAATGCTTTGAAGAGTGTGAATCAGTCAAACGGTTTTTCTTCAAAACGATCTTTAAACTCTAACCAACTACCAATTAAAGTGATGCGCAGGCCAAACAATAGTCTCCAGAAGAGGCTTCTCGAAATGGTTTTCCAACATAACCTACCATCTTTCAAAGAATGGAACGAGCTCGCATGCTCACATAATATAGAGTTGGGTTTCACAGAGGATAATGTAAATGAATCGGAAGATAAGTTATATGAATGCATCAGGAAGCACGATGAATATGACTATAACGACTGCCGCGTCTTCTTCGCGGCATATATATTAACTTCTGAACCATACACTAGGTCCCAATAGCTATTTTAACACAGAATTTTCAAATGAGCTTAATATTTAAGACTAGAAGCGAACTTCCGAGACTTAATTATATGCCACGTCGACCTGGTGTTAACGCTACCTGCACGCCTGTAATTGTAATGAAGACTTTATTGCTACCTGTCCTATACTATCAGGATCGCGTTTACTTTATTTCTTTAAACAGTTTCTCACACTTGAAGAAACAAAAAAGTATCTGAATGGAACAGAGGGTTGGAACCGGCTTCTTCGATCTTGTACTCATGCCTTGATTTACCGAAATAGCTTTATTTAGTGCCGCGCTGTGGACTTAACTGCCATCCAGGAAATGCGATGGAATAGACCGGGTATAAAGTGAACGAAAAACTGTGACATCTGCTACGGCGACTGCTATAGGGACAGAGGACAATGATTGTTCGGATGCGTATTTGTTGTTCGAGATGAACTAAGGCAAAAAGCCCTAAGCTTTCGGCATGTGAGCGAACGCCTCATAACGATCCGTATCACGGCTACATTTTCTAACATCAGCCTGATATGCGTCCACACCCCCAAGGGGGATAGGGATGATTCCAACAAAGATTAATTCGTCATACGATCTCCTAGACAGGACGTATGCCCAATGCTCCAGCTATGACATCAAAATTGCACTAGGAGACTTCAATGCTGAGCTGGGTGACTCTTTGAACGAGTCATCGCAAGCACAGCCTACATGACACCATATCCGATAACGGACACAGGCTGATTGATCTTGCCACGGGAGGAAATCGCCTTCTTATTAGTATGCCAGATCAATTAATCACTAACCAGATTGATCACATCGCGATCGACGCCAGACACTCCTCCACTATTCTTGATGTTCGAACTTTCCGGGGGGCTAACATCGACTCGGACCACTATCCTGTAGTAGCCAAGATGCGCCTACGGATATCACGAACGCAGCGAAGTAGAGTAAGAATACAAAGTCATGACGTTGGAAAGCTACTCGTACTATCGCCAGAAACCGCTCGTGCTGTTACCGATCGCTTCACCCTTAAGCTCTCCAATAGGCCCCAACCTTTCACGCTGCTAATAGAACAACAAGCACTGCATTTGAAGTTTTGTGCTTCAAGGATCCACCACAAAGAAACACTTGGTTTGATGACGAGTCCAGAAGGACTCACACAGCGAATCAATAGGCTCGTGAGTTCTACGATCTAAAAAGAAGGGAGGAGCATAAGCTTCTTGGGAGAAAGAAGAAAGAGCACGAGAAGCGCGCGATAGAGCAGGTGTTACGTAGGCATGACGTTCGAAAGTTTTATCAACGGATAAAGCGAACATGCCAAGCCAGAACGGAAGCCGGTAGGGATGAGTACGGACACCTAGTAGTAGAAACGCAGTCGATGCTGATGAATATGGAAAAAACACTTCAGCGATGTCAGTCAAGATACCGATGTCAGGCAGAATGACCCATTTCTTAACGATGAAGATCACAAGCAATTCCATCCCCCTGACCTCGACGAAGGCCATATCGAAACTCAAATCGAATAAAGGTGCTGACTTAGACGGACTGCCTACTGAGCTCTTCAAAGCAGCTGCAGATGACCGGGTGAGAAGCACGCACCAGCTCATCTGTAAGATATGGCAGAGGGAATCATGTCCAGGGAATGAGTCTCACAAAAAAGGAGACTTCTTTGACTGCGCCAACTACAGGAGCTCCTTAACATCGCCTATAAAATCTTATCTGCCGTCTTGTGTGAACGCCTGAAGCCTTTTGTAAATAAGCTTCAGACCAGGGAAGTCCACCATCGACCAAAACATCACGGCAGATCCTGGAAAAACCAATGACTTTCAAGTCGACACTCTCCACCTACATATGTGTCGACAGCGTATACGACAACGTAATTAGAGAAGAGCTATACAACGCCATGTCTACTTTTGACATCCCTGCTAAACTCGTCCGACCATGCAGGATGACTTTGGAGAATGCTCGCTGCTCCATCCGAATCGGTGAAGACCTGACCGATAGTTTTGATATCAAAAAAGGATTTAGGCAGGACGATGCGACGTCTTGGCAAGAACGTTTCTATTGACAGATATAAGTTCGTCTACCCTGGCTCCACAATAACCTGGAACAACGACATCAATTCCGAAATCAAACACAGAATCACTCTTGCCAATCGCTGTTTCTTTGGGCTCAGGAGGCATTTGAGTAGAGCCCTCTCCCGAAAGACAAAGTTGACTCTATACAAGACCCTTATTATTCCGGTCCTGCCGTACGGCGCAGAAGCATGAACACTGTTGAAAGTGGATGAGGAGGTCCTTGGTCGGTTCGAGAGAAAGATTTTGCGTGTGATTTTCGGTCCCATAAGCGCAGGCAGGGGATGGAGGAAAAGATTCAACCACGATCTTCCCGGGCTGTACAGCGACATAAGTCTAGCCAGGCGTCTACGGATCCAACGTCTTATATGATGGGCCATGTAGAGCGAACGGACAGCAAAGCGCCGGCTTGTTGAATCTTCGACTCTATCCCCAAGAGACAACTTTGCAAAGAACAAAAAGGACCTCAACCAACTGGACGTGAGAAACTGGAAACAGCTAGCAAAAGATCGCGTTAACTGGAAAGGCTTGTGGATTGAGGTCCAGGTTCACCCCGAACTGTAGCGCCACCTAATTTTCGTGGGATGGCCGCAGAGGGGGGCGTTATTAAGGAGACGAGTTTTTAAGCATGGAGGTTGAAATCGGGGTAAGGATTCGAATTAACACTTCCCAACATACGAGAAATGGGTTCAGAGGCGGTACGGGGGCGGGTAGATGGAAGGGACGGGGATTAGTGTTGGTAGAGACATAGTCAAAGAGGGTCGCGCAGGCAATGGTACCTGAAAGGAGTAGATGGATGAAGAGAATGTCAGATACAGTTCTTCTCTCCTCCAACGTGTTCATGTTGATTAGTTTAAGACGGTCTTGATAGGGTGGTAGAAGCAAGGGATTGTTCCAGGGGAGACCTCGAAGTGCAAAACGTAAGAATCGGCGTTGGATGCTCTCGATTCTAGAAATGTGAGTTCGTTGGTAGGGAGACCACACTTCAGAGACGTATTCAATATGGGGCCGGACAAAGGTTTTGTAGAGGCATCGGGTAACGTAGGGGTTAAAGAATTCTCGTCGACATGTGTGCGATAATTTAACTCCTGGTCACATAATATGCCAAGATCGCGGATAGCCTGTACGGTGATTATTTCCGAAGTAGAGGCGGGGAGGAGGTTTGATTTGTTTACGTGAAAAAGTAATGGATTGGCATTTGGGAATGTTGAGCTCCAAGCAGTTCTTGGAACACCAGGTGGAAAAACTATTTAGATCTAGGTGGATAAGGAAAGAGTCATGACTGGAGGAAATAGTCTTGAATGACTTAGCATCGTCGGCATATAGAGAGATATGGGAATGTTTATTCACCATTTCAATATCGTTAATGGTAAGAACGAAAAGAAGTGGACCTAAGTGGCTACCTTGGGGGACACCGGAGGAAGCGAACACTATTATAGCAATTGTTCGAGTAGGAAGATATCCACTTCAAAGAAATGGGATCGAAGCCAATGGGGACAATTTGAAGAGTACTAGTCTGTGGGAAATCTTATCAAAGGCTTTACTGAAATCGGTAGAATTAAAGTCAACTTCATTGCCATTCTCTAAGGCTGAAAGGGTAAAGGACACAAATTCAACAAGTTTTGTGGTTGTTGATCTGCATTTGAGGAAACTGTGTTGTCTAAGGGACGGAATTTGAAATTTCGTTCAAAATACTCTCAAAGAGTTTGGGTATATGTGGCAGTTTGGCAATGGGACGATAATTGTTGATATCGTTCTTCCGGCTTTTTTGTGTACTTACTTACTTCCTCTGATGGCGCTGCAGTTCGGGGTGAACCACGGCCTCAACCAACAGGCCTCTCCAGCCAGCCCGATCTTTGGCAAGCCGCTGCCAGTGCCACACGCCAAGTTAGTTGAGGTCCATTTCCACCAGTGCGCGCTACCTTAAATGCAATCGCCCTCTGCTGCGTCGTCCCTCGGGGTTGGAGTCGAAGACTCTTCGGCCCGGAGCGTTGATGTCCATTCGCTCTACATGGCCTAGCCATCTTAGACGTTTGATCCGAAGACTTCTAACCAGGCCGATGTCGCTGTACAGCCCGTACAGTTCTTGGTTGGATCTCCTCCTCCACTCTCCGTTTACACAAACGGGACCAAAGATTGCACGCCGAATTTTTCTCTTGAAACGCCTAAGAGCCTCTTCATCCGCTTTTGATAACGTCCAAGCCTCAGCGCCGTAGTGGAGGACCGGGATGATCAAGGTTTTGTAGAGGGATACCTTAGTTTTTCGAGAGAGGGTTCTACTACTCAATTGCCTCTTGAGCCCAAAGAAGCAGCGGTTGGCAAAAGTTATTCTGCGTTTTATCTCAGCGCTGATGTAGCTGTTACTTGTCACTATCGAGTAGACGAAGTTCCCAAGTTCCCAATTACCCTTAGACCCACTTTAGCCGCTTCTGCTTCAATGCTTGCGGACGCCTCATTGACGTCTCCCTTTGTCCGTCCAATAACGTCAATCTCATCTGCGTAGGCAAGCAATTGTGTGGACTTGAAGTAGATCGTACCTCTTGTATTGGCCGTAGAGTCTCACACGATCTTTTCAAGAATAATATCAAAGAAATCACATGACAGTGTGTCACCATGTCTAAAACCTTTTTGAACATCAAAGGGGTCGGTTGGTTCACCTCCGACCTTAATGGAGCACAGTCTAACGAGTTTGGCAGGAATATTAAAACATGACTTGGCTCTGTATAGCTCGTCTCTATAAAGGCTGTCATATGCCCCTTTAAAGTCGACAAAAAGATGGTGCGTGTCGACTTCGAATTCAGTCTTCTCCAAGATCTGCCGCATTGTAAATATTTGGTCTATCGTGGATTTTCCTGGCCTGAAACCACACTGCTAGGAACCTATCAGATTGTCCTAGAACGGCTTCAGGCACTTACACAGTACGGCAGAGAGGATCTTGTAGCGATGTTCAGGAGGCTTATCCCTCTGTAATTGGCGCAGTCATAGGGGTCTCCTTTCTTATGTACTGAACAAACGATGCCCGATTCATCGGGCATGCATTCTTCCCACCATACCTTGCAGATAAGTTGGTGCACGTTCCTGAGCAGCTCATCGCCAGCTGCTTTAAACAGTTCCGCGGGGAGTCCGTCTGCTCCAGCAGCTTTATAAGACTTAAGTTTCGATATCGCTATCGTCTAGGTCGGCTGAACGAGATTCTCCTTCATCTTCGTCCAATGTGAATGGTTCGCTCTGCCTGACGGCGGCATTTTGACTATCATCGCCGTTATACCTACAGTCTGCAGAAGTGGTCCTCCCACAATCTCAGCATCGACAGTGATTCCAGTACTAGTTGTCCGTGCTCATCCCTGCAGGCTTCTGCTCTGGCTCTATAGCCTTAGCAAGTTCGTTTTACTTTCTGGCAAAATTTTCGAACGTCGTTCCTGCAGTAACATCTCTCTATCTCCTCGATCTCGCGCTTCTCGTGCTCCTTCTGTTTTTTTTTCTCAGAAGCGCATGCTCCTCCCTCCTTTTCTGTTCATAGAGCTCGCGGGTAGCTCTCGTCCGTCGATGCAATGTGGCCATGTATGCATTCTGTTTCTCTACATGGGCCTGTCTGTACCCATCATCAAACCAGGGGATTCTCGACGTTGGTGACTCGAAACGGAATACATCTGAGGCGGCCTCTTTAATGGCGTTCTGACAACGACTCCATTGCTGTTCTATGGTCTCTGCAGGTTGCATCGGGACTTGAGAGAGCTTGAGGGAGACTTGATCGGCGAAGTTCCTGGCGGTCTCCTGCGATTGCAGCTTTCCGACGTTAAATTTTGGTGTTTTTACTCGACTCCGTTGATTCCGAGAAACAAGGTAATGATCCGAGTCGAAGTTGGCTCCTCGAAAGGTTCGGACATCTAGAATGCTGGCGGAGTGTCTGCCGTCAATTTGGTTGGTTGTCGATTGATCGAAAGACCGCCAGGTCCCCTTATGGATGTTCAGGTGTGGGAATCGTGTACTTGCTACTACCAGGTTATGTCCCGCGATAAAGTCCACTAGCCTTAGTCCGTTTTCTGACGTAGTGTTGGCTGTACTTTGCAATGACCCATTCAAAGATAGCTTCCTTACCCAGCTTCGCATTGAAATCTCCTAGAGCGATTTTGGTGTTATAGCTGTGTCATTGCGCATACGTTCTGCCTAGGAGATCATAGAAGTCGTCTTTATGTCGGTCATCTTATTCCTCTGTGGGGCCGTGGACACATAATAAACTTATATTGATAGTTATGAGGCGTTCGCTTACATATTGGAAGCTTAAAACTTTTTTCCTGAGTCTGCCTTGAACAACAAATCCGCATCCGAATAAGCGTTGTTTATTTTCTCTGTAGCAGTTTCCGTAGTATATATCACAGTTTTTCATCCGCTTTTTGCCTGGCCCATCCCATCGCACTTCTTGGAGCACGGTAATGTCTGCCTTATAGCAGTCCAAAGAGTTGACCAGTTGTTCGGCTGCACCTGGTCTGTTGAGGGACCTAACGTTCTAGGTGCAGATCCGAAACTCGTTTCCTTTTTGACGTTTACTTTTTGTGTATAGGGGCTATAAATGAAGTTTTCCATAACTGGGAGAATTCACCTAAACATAGCGATAAAGAGAAGATTTTCGAGAGAAAGAAAGAGAGAGGGTTGATGAGAATTTTTTTCGGAAAATGACAGGGAGAATGTCGGGTCCAGGAGTGACTTCATCATTCAGTTGATTTCATTTTTCTTTTCTCGGTGACACAAGGGTCGACTGTACGAGGGAGAAAAGGTCCAAGGGAGAAATTCGGCAAATAATCGAAGTAAGCGAAGTCCGGAACAAAGGAGCCGTGGCAAAAAAGTTGGCGATAATGTTGGGGTCAGTTGAGGTTTGGTCATTGAAGGAAAGAGAGAGGTAGGGTAGCCATCAGATTTCCTTTTGTAGTTAACAAACTTAAAGAAGGAATTAGGATCACTTATACGATTGGCTTGCGTTTCAGCTAAATAGCGTTGATAGAGAGAGTTGAAAAGGGCGGTAATCTGAAGAAAGCTACCCATGCAGTTAGAAAAGTCTTTAGGGGATTGAGTACGGAGGAAGATTGTCCACTGATTGTTTTTTTTTTCGTTTCTTGAGGATCGGAGCCTGCGATTATACCATGTGGGAAAGTGGACAAAATTTTGCGTTGGGAAAAAATGAGTCAGTAAGAGGTCGGTAGCCTAACGCACGACCCCCGACTGGTAGGCCAGGCCTATTCTGCTTAACCCTCAGGCGGTTGCCTGAGGTTCGGTACTGTTGCCTTGTTTACATAATATCGCCTGTAGTCATGCGTTCCATGACCTTCAATACTGCCGATGCAGCCGGCAGTTGAATAATTTCATAATCCAAACTCCGGAAAATATTTGTTGTTTTCAAATAATGGAACTTTCAATGGAAGCAGTAATGGCTTTTGTTAATTGGTTATCATCCAACCCGGTGGGCATGATCAGTAATAGTTAAACAGTACTGACAGCACCATCAGAGTAGGAAAGGGAAACTATTCTTAATTTGTGGAAATCGGGAAAATAAATTTGAAGCATTGGATGAAGTACCATGGAGCTATATTCGTCAGTAAAAAGTATAATTGCTTGACGTTCTAGCAGTGCAAGTGTGTCTAATTGATCATCTACATTCAGTCTTGGCTCAAGAAAGCCGAGCAGTGGTAAGTGAAATTGAAGAAAAGTAGCAGAAGTGCAATAAAATTTCACATGGATATTATCAATGAATTAAAAAAGAAATTATCGGTTGACATGGTCCAAAACGTGCTATATGATGCAGGCCAAATTGGCAAAGGTGCTTAAGAAAACTATAATACAGGAGTTTTAAGGTTAACAACAGAAAAGACTTTGGTGGAGCTTACGGTTCTGCAGAATCATTGCCCATTTTTTTTTCTAAGATTACCGAAAATCGCCAGCCACCAGAATACTGGTGGAACCACGAGATAGCAGAGCTATGCAGCAAGTGCCATAGAGCGAGAGACTGTCCCAACAATCCAGAGGTTTGCCTTCTCATCAGAACCTATAGGCGCAATACAGAAATAGACGTATGGATCTGAAATTGGCCATTCTTCTTTCTTTTGGTGGCGTTACAGCCCATGAAGGACCAGAGCCAAGCTTCTCTCAATCACCCATGTTGTGTGTGATTTATTTTTCACATAGGCGATAGGGACCTACAGTTTAATGCCGATTTCGAACGGCGTGAGTCGAGAAGCTTTTTCAAGGCAAGAATACTACGGCGAGTTTTGCCAGTACCCCGCCGAGGAGGGACGCCGCGAAATAAACATTCGATGGCGATTGGGATCCGAACTCGCTCATCGTGCGTCAGAGTCCAACACACTAACCACTGCGCCACAGCGCTCTGGCCATTAGGAGAAGCAAAAATAACAAATTTAAGGAACTCTGCCAACAAGCAGACGTAAATCCTTGGGGTTCCGCTTACAGGACTGTCATGGCAAAACTCAAAGGCACCACCAGGGCTAGCTCGCCCTCATGCCCTTTCCTAATGAAAAAAATAGTGTCGGAACTATGTCCACCGCAAAGAACGATAGAGCGTATAGAAGCACCCCAGGATGAACAGGAAGTCACAACTATCACGGAAACTGAACTCCTAAAGGTGTGCAAACATTTCGAGGACGATAAGTCATCTGAGCTGGATGGCATTCCAAATAAGGCCCTTAAACTAGCCCTTAATACAAACACAGGACCATTCCTTGAAATGTACAATAAATACCTAATCGAAGGGGTTTTTCCAGACCAGTGGAAGAAACAACGCTTGGTGCTGCTGCGTGAAGGGAAAAAAACACCAGAGGAGCCGTCGTCATACTGTCTCATTTGCCTATTAGATACAATGGGTAAGATACTGGAGAAAATGATAGCCAACAGATTCGTGGTGGCAATAAATGAACGCGGGGGGCTTTCAGACGAACAGTACAATCGTTGCTATACGGAGGTTAAACACAGTTCTGGAAGAAGCTATTCAGGGCAAGAGATGGGCAGGAGGCGCAAAGAAATACGGTGCCGTAATAAAACTGGACGTCAAAAATGCGTTCAACTCTGCAAACTGGGGACAAATTGTGATGCAATGCAGTACCACATATCGGGCGGAGTACCACAAGGTTCGGTGCTGGGTCCTATTCTGGGGAACCTTATGTATGATACAGTTCTATGGCTAGAAATTCCCAATGAGGCAAAAATCATAGGCTTCGCTCATGGTATTGCAATCGTAGTAGCAGCGAAAAACCTGGAAGAAATAGAGGACATAGGGACCGAAAGCATCAGAAAAGTGAGACGGTGGGTGTCAACATTCGGGTTGGAGCTCGCCGATCACAAAATAGAAGCAGTACTAGTAAGCAACCGCAAGAAAAGGGAAACAATCACCATCAGGGAAGGCGATCAAAATATAACGTCGAAACCGTCTATCAGATACTTAGGTGTGATGATTGACGCTAGGCTCAGCTACACGGAACACCTTGAAATAGAGTACGTTAAAGCAGCTCAAGTATGAGCTGCCATAGCCAGGATAATGGCAAATATCGGAGGACCCAGACAGCAAAGGGGACTAGTTTTGTCAAGAGTGGCGCAGTCAATAATTATGTACAATATGGGCAAAGGCGATGAAAACTAAGTCCCATTCAAGAAGAGTAAATTCCACCAACAGACTATCCGCACTAAGAGTGTGTAGCGCTTTTCGGACGGTATCGGATGATACTATATGTGATTGCTGGAATGCTACCAGCCGACATCCTGTCCATCGACACCTTGCGTCAGTCAAAGATATTAAACTAGAAGAAAGACAACGTAGCATTGGAATATGGCAGAAGAGATGGAACCAGTCAACAAAGGGAAGATGGACCCATCGACCTATACCGGGCATACAAAGTTGGATAAACCGGCATCACGGAGAAGTGCATTTTTATCTCACCCAGTTCACTACCCCGGACATGACTGCTGCCGAGCCTATCTTTACAGGTTTGGCCTCGATGAATCTCCTATCGGTGCAAACTGTGGAGAGGCTAGAGAAGATGCAGAACACGTATTTTTTCAGTGCCCACATTTCGAGGCAGAAAACAAATATCACACCGACTCCCGAGAACATCATAAAACATATGCTGACATCGAGCGAAATATGGGATGCTGTGAAACAATCCGCAGCGAGAATCATGAAGGAACTCCGGCGTCTGTAGAGAAACAGATCAGGAAACACCAATTAGAGAAAGAAGGACATAAAGGCCCTGCTAAGTAATACCTAACGGCAGTCCCGCGGAGAGGGTGGTACGTAGGCGTATTCCTGGCATCGATTATTCAGGCTTGCGAATCGTACATGCCAGTAGCTCGGGCTACGGGTACCCTTGAAGATTCCACATCCGTAAAGATGACCGCGTAATGTGCATCGACATATTGTATCAGCAAGTGGGCACTAGATGCCACAGCACATAACCTATCCATACTGATGAGTCAGCATCAATGGTAGCCTGGGGAGGCAATATTACAAGCGTTATTAGGAAATACCAGTAAAAATGGTCGAAAAATTAACTGAAATTTGATCTCTCTGTATGGACCACCTGAAATGTTGTTGTGGTCAATATTTAAATAAAATAATTACTAGCAGCTTAATGGCACGTATTGGTTTATCTATTTCGATAACAAACGCGTATGTTGTTTCGTTTTTTATGTTCTTTTATTGACAATTACAAACCAAACGCTTAAAAAATCACACTATCACACACTGTCAAGCCAGAAAGACTGGTCTCAGTGTTGCGGCGCTAATGCCCAAAACACTGCTTGGGGCAGCAGCAAATGCAATACAAGAGGAGACCGTCTTCTAGACTTCACTTATTCGTCTGACCTTACCATCAACAATGCTGGCTTTCAATCAAAGTTTGTTACGGTGGGACGACAGGAGGTGAAGAGAGCTTTGCGTGATGCTACGCTCTCGGATATATCGAATTCCGATTAAGTTGTGTGATGTCTGCCTTGTTACCCACACGGAATACGAGAAAGACGGACTGGGTACGTTTACAGAGGAGATTGAGAAATCCCCTCAGGTCCTTAAACAATTGGTAGAGAACCTCGTTCATAATCTGAATAGCGCCATCACCAGCAAAGCTCGCTGCAGGAGATGGGTTCCCTGGTGGAATGACGAGCTCCAGAGTCATCGCAGTATTCTCCTGAATAGATCGCTCCAATCGAATTTGGAAGATGGCTGGAACAAGCAAAAACAACATAAGAAGTTTATTCGTAAATTGAAAAATGATTCGAGCGAGGAAAATCGACAAATCTGGATGCTCTCGGAAAGTCTGATGGTATCTTTACTGAGTCTAGAGCGGAAACTTTTAGTTTACTGCTTCAGACTCATATCACGGGAAATCAGATCGCAATCGGCCCGTCCAGGGAAGCTGCAACTGAAACGATGAAAACAACTCGGCGTAGCTGGTATATTGCGTCGCACGTGGTAACGACTGAAGCCATTGAACTTGCTGTGGCATCCTTCGATGGCTATAAATTCCCAGGCACCGACGGGATACATCCTGTCATTTATTTTTTTTTTTAGAGTCACACGCGCACTCAAGGCTAAGGCCTTATAACGTATTGAACGTTGTCCGAACAAAGATAACAGGGAGAGGGGAAGTTTCGCACACGTTGATGTTTTGACACACAACCTGAACGGAGCGCAGTAGTTTTTGGGTCGTAGGTGTTCGTTGACTACTCTCAGGGGTGGTTTGTCCTACATAGGACGAAAGCCGACCAAATTTCGGGTTGGTTACAATTCTCAGTAATTCGTTCATGCACTTTTGGTGTAAGTATTGCATACGCAGAGGACGAATTTCAACTGACAACATACTGTGAGTGTTATGCCTGCACCAGTACGTTTGGTCACTTTCCATTCACAACTGTGTTGCATACTTTTTTCCGTATAGGAATTACTTTTTCTTGGCTATGAAACGAATTTGAACTACAGACCTTCCGCTCGACGGCCGATGATGTTAACCACTGCACCACGGCCACCCCATGTTATGCTACATACCCTTTCCTTGACGCATGGTGAAAGTAGTCTTTATTCCTGAAATATGAAAACAGTTTTATACCAATTAGTCTAACATCCTTCTTGCTGAAAAGCAAGAGACTATACTAGAGACTGGTGAAGATGCACGTGCGCAAAGTTGCCCTTCGAACACATCCTTTTTCGGAGATGCAACATGCATATCAGCGCGGAAAATTATGCGAGACTGCGCTTCGAAATCTAGTTGGAAGAACTGAATGCGCGCGCGAAAGGAAAGATGACGTGCTGGGCATTTTCGTCGACATTGAGGGAGCTTTTGATATCGTTTCGACAGCATATGTAACGCTGCACGATGACCTGGCGTAGATGAAGCACTGGCCAAATGCTTGTGCACAGAACATTAACCGCTGATGCAGGCCTCGACCAATGTGTCAAAACCGGTGTAAACAAGGGCGGCCCGCAAGGCGGCGTCCTATCTCTGCTGTTATGGTGCACGGTGGTTGACTCTCTGCTCGATGCTCTCAATGCCTCTGGAATCTATGTCCAGGGGCCTATGCCGATGATGTCGCCGTTTTTTCTGTCGGTTCATACTTAGCGACTGTCCGTTTCAAGGCACAGGCGCTAAACGTGATCCGTGATTGGTGTAAAAGGAATGAGATATCGGGTAATCCTCTTAAGAGCTACATATGAGCATGAACTCAGCTGGTACTAAAGGGCACTCCCATCCCAGTGTCCAAAGAAGCTAAGTACCTGGGAGTCATCTTAGACACCAAGCTTATTTGGCGAAAGCATGTTGAGTCAAGAACCACCAAAGCGCTATCAGCTTTCTGGCAAGGTAAGGGAGCTTTTGGCAAACCATGGGGCTCATCGTCGGCGTCTGGTGGAACAGACTAACACGCAAACACGTCGTAGCCTCTTCCGCCAAACTCCAAAGAACGGGTGGTCTCAGTTGTACATTGCTGTATATGCAATCCTAATGGGCATGTACTATGTTGTGAGGCACAGGTGGAGGGAAAAAACTGACAGACATGCTGCACTCAAAGCTCTGTCCAACCCTTCAAATAGCTCCAAAGACCTTCTCGAAAAGAGTGGGTAGACCAAATTCATTAGGCTTGTATGGGTTTCAGGTCACTCTCGGATGCCAGAAAATAAGATCTCTGGTGATCTCGCCAGAATAGGTTCAGAAGAGAGTTTCTCAGGACCTGAACCCGCAATAGATCTACCTACGTCCACGGTAAATTCCTACATTAAAGATTGGGTGTTTAATACACACAACCGTAGATGGAGGGATTACCCAAGATGCAGGATGACAAAGCGCGCATGCCCTGATGTCCGTAAGAAATCTGCAACATTACTCCTATCCTTAAGGAGAGTTGACTGCAGATGACTTACGGGCCATTACACTTTTGCTAAGCATCTCAGCGTACTTGGCATCAGTGTGATGTCTACTGGTGCTGTATGTTGCGAGGAGCAAAGCATTTTCTTAGCGACGGTCCCGCCTGGGTGCCGGTGGTGCACCCTTGGGGCCGGCGTGGAGTGTGTCGAATCTTTTAGCTCTACATCAATGAAGCTCATTCTCATTTTTCTCCGAAAAACAGGGAAAATACATTAATATATGGTGTCCGTCTGGAGTACAATGGACCAGTATTTGCGTTTGAGTGCTCCAACAGAAAGCAGAAGCTTCCGACAAAAAAATAAAATAAAATCTCAAGCCTACTGTTATGTCCGGTGTCGATGTCTTTATACGATCGGATTCTAATTTTATTTGTCAGTCACTGGCCTTGTTACTAATTCGTGTCCGCCCTAAAAGCCTTAACGGCCTACATCAATAAATATGTATTTTCTTTGGTCTACATAGGAAGAAACCACATCTCTAGTGTATAAGTGGCGTAGAAGCAAGGCTTAATTGCCTTTCATCGAGATTCATTCAGTTAGAATCTGCATACACTTGTACGTATGCAACTTCATCCGCAAGCAATAAATTACGATACTTAATCAATCGCTTTAAACTCACTTGCATCCGCTGTACCATCAAGTTTCCATTTCCACAACCACCTCTGAACCTCTACTTCCGCTATGAACATTTCCCATTTCAGCCATGATGCCGTGATGCTTTAAATTTCTATTCACTACTCACCTGATAAGATCCAGAACAAGAGAGCAAATAGATTTCGCCCAGCACCCAACTATGTACATGTCGGCGACGCGCCTTGTTTGCGGGACAATTTACAAAGAATCACAAAAGAGTTAAAAAGAGACTCGCCCTCCAAGCTCCATCGTTTAGTGAATTTCAGTAGCCTAATAAAATTTATCAACTGACACCATGTTAACGTGTGATAAAGACCACGAGGAGTAACAAAACAAAATGGGAGAGGCAAGCGCAGGCAGGCAAGCAGGCAAATTTGCATGCGATCATAAAATGGCGAAACATTCAGAGCACGTAATTGATGGCACAACAGGTGTTGGGGAAATTTAAATAAATTGCACATAACATGGGAGCGAGGGTAGCTTTTAATGTATCTAGTAAACTCTGGTATAGGAGGTCTTATATTGATCTGTTATCGGTTTATTTAGCTGCGTGATGTGGTTTGGTATGAAACGAAAGAGTTGATTAGCGAACTGCAATGCAAGGTGTCTCGATGACTTGATGCCCGAAATACTCTCATTTGACTGATGTTAATGATGCAAATGATGGCGGTGATGACGCTAAGATGGATTTCGATTAAGATGAGAGATAAGTGAGAATGACCTACGGGACGAATGATACAATGTTTGTTGGTGGAAGCGATTATTTACGACTTTTACGCATGCAGGAGGATTTTTTGGTTGCGTGTTTGTGAAATGGTTGGAATAGGTCATTAATTAGGAAATGACTTAATCAAATATTCAAGAGAACAATTTACATATGTTTTCCGAGAATGATGGTATGTGACATTACTTGAGATGCCACTTGATAACGTCATTTAATTCTCTCCGAAATGTGCAAATGCCGGTCTAAATGTGCTTTCGTTTGCCAGCGTAGCTGAATATCATATACATCAAATGTAACGTTCGGAATAAACGTCTGTAAGATCTCAATAACTCGAAAATAGATAACATTTCCACTGGACTGTACGAGGGAGAAAAGGTCCAAGGGAGAAATTCGGCAAATAATCGAAGTAAGCGAAGTCCGGAACAAAGGAGCCGTGGCAAAAAAGTTGGCGATAATGTTGGGGTCAGTTGAGGTTTGGTCATTGAAGGAAAGAGAGAGGTAGGGTAGCCATCAGATTTCCTTTTGTAGTTAACAAACTTAAAGAAGGAATTAGGATCACTTATACGATTGGCTTGCGTTTCAGCTAAATAGCGTTGATAGAGAGAGTTGAAAAGGGCGGTAATCTGAAGAAAGCTACCCATGCAGTTAGAAAAGTCTTTAGGGGATTGAGTACGGAGGAAGATTGTCCACTGATTGTTTTTTTTTTCGTTTCTTGAGGATCGGAGCCTGCGATTATACCATGTGGGAAAGTGGACAAAATTTTGCGTTGGGAAAAAATGAGTCAGTAAGAGGTCGGTAGCCTAACGCACGACCCCCGACTGGTAGGCCAGGCCTATTCTGCTTAACCCTCAGGCGGTTGCCTGAGGTTCGGTACTGTTGCCTTGTTTACATAATATCGCCTGTAGTCATGCGTTCCATGACCTTCAATACTGCCGATGCAGCCGGCAGTTGAATAATTTCATAATCCAAACTCCGGAAAATATTTGTTGTTTTCAAATAATGGAACTTTCAATGGAAGCAGTAATGGCTTTTGTTAATTGGTTATCATCCAACCCGGTGGGCATGATCAGTAATAGTTAAACAGTACTGACAGCACCATCAGAGTAGGAAAGGGAAACTATTCTTAATTTGTGGAAATCGGGAAAATAAATTTGAAGCATTGGATGAAGTACCATGGAGCTATATTCGTCAGTAAAAAGTATAATTGCTTGACGTTCTAGCAGTGCAAGTGTGTCTAATTGATCATCTACATTCAGTCTTGGCTCAAGAAAGCCGAGCAGTGGTAAGTGAAATTGAAGAAAAGTAGCAGAAGTGCAATAAAATTTCACATGGATATTATCAATGAATTAAAAAAGAAATTATCGGTTGACATGGTCCAAAACGTGCTATATGATGCAGGCCAAATTGGCAAAGGTGCTTAAGAAAACTATAATACAGGAGTTTTAAGGTTAACAACAGAAAAGACTTTGGTGGAGCTTACGGTTCTGCAGAATCATTGCCCATTTTTTTTTCTAAGATTACCGAAAATCGCCAGCCACCAGAATACTGGTGGAACCACGAGATAGCAGAGCTATGCAGCAAGTGCCATAGAGCGAGAGACTGTCCCAACAATCCAGAGGTTTGCCTTCTCATCAGAACCTATAGGCGCAATACAGAAATAGACGTATGGATCTGAAATTGGCCATTCTTCTTTCTTTTGGTGGCGTTACAGCCCATGAAGGACCAGAGCCAAGCTTCTCTCAATCACCCATGTTGTGTGTGATTTATTTTTCACATAGGCGATAGGGACCTACAGTTTAATGCCGATTTCGAACGGCGTGAGTCGAGAAGCTTTTTCAAGGCAAGAATACTACGGCGAGTTTTGCCAGTACCCCGCCGAGGAGGGACGCCGCGAAATAAACATTCGATGGCGATTGGGATCCGAACTCGCTCATCGTGCGTCAGAGTCCAACACACTAACCACTGCGCCACAGCGCTCTGGCCATTAGGAGAAGCAAAAATAACAAATTTAAGGAACTCTGCCAACAAGCAGACGTAAATCCTTGGGGTTCCGCTTACAGGACTGTCATGGCAAAACTCAAAGGCACCACCAGGGCTAGCTCGCCCTCATGCCCTTTCCTAATGAAAAAAATAGTGTCGGAACTATGTCCACCGCAAAGAACGATAGAGCGTATAGAAGCACCCCAGGATGAACAGGAAGTCACAACTATCACGGAAACTGAACTCCTAAAGGTGTGCAAACATTTCGAGGACGATAAGTCATCTGAGCTGGATGGCATTCCAAATAAGGCCCTTAAACTAGCCCTTAATACAAACACAGGACCATTCCTTGAAATGTACAATAAATACCTAATCGAAGGGGTTTTTCCAGACCAGTGGAAGAAACAACGCTTGGTGCTGCTGCGTGAAGGGAAAAAAACACCAGAGGAGCCGTCGTCATACTGTCTCATTTGCCTATTAGATACAATGGGTAAGATACTGGAGAAAATGATAGCCAACAGATTCGTGGTGGCAATAAATGAACGCGGGGGGCTTTCAGACGAACAGTACAATCGTTGCTATACGGAGGTTAAACACAGTTCTGGAAGAAGCTATTCAGGGCAAGAGATGGGCAGGAGGCGCAAAGAAATACGGTGCCGTAATAAAACTGGACGTCAAAAATGCGTTCAACTCTGCAAACTGGGGACAAATTGTGATGCAATGCAGTACCACATATCGGGCGGAGTACCACAAGGTTCGGTGCTGGGTCCTATTCTGGGGAACCTTATGTATGATACAGTTCTATGGCTAGAAATTCCCAATGAGGCAAAAATCATAGGCTTCGCTCATGGTATTGCAATCGTAGTAGCAGCGAAAAACCTGGAAGAAATAGAGGACATAGGGACCGAAAGCATCAGAAAAGTGAGACGGTGGGTGTCAACATTCGGGTTGGAGCTCGCCGATCACAAAATAGAAGCAGTACTAGTAAGCAACCGCAAGAAAAGGGAAACAATCACCATCAGGGAAGGCGATCAAAATATAACGTCGAAACCGTCTATCAGATACTTAGGTGTGATGATTGACGCTAGGCTCAGCTACACGGAACACCTTGAAATAGAGTACGTTAAAGCAGCTCAAGTATGAGCTGCCATAGCCAGGATAATGGCAAATATCGGAGGACCCAGACAGCAAAGGGGACTAGTTTTGTCAAGAGTGGCGCAGTCAATAATTATGTACAATATGGGCAAAGGCGATGAAAACTAAGTCCCATTCAAGAAGAGTAAATTCCACCAACAGACTATCCGCACTAAGAGTGTGTAGCGCTTTTCGGACGGTATCGGATGATACTATATGTGATTGCTGGAATGCTACCAGCCGACATCCTGTCCATCGACACCTTGCGTCAGTCAAAGATATTAAACTAGAAGAAAGACAACGTAGCATTGGAATATGGCAGAAGAGATGGAACCAGTCAACAAAGGGAAGATGGACCCATCGACCTATACCGGGCATACAAAGTTGGATAAACCGGCATCACGGAGAAGTGCATTTTTATCTCACCCAGTTCACTACCCCGGACATGACTGCTGCCGAGCCTATCTTTACAGGTTTGGCCTCGATGAATCTCCTATCGGTGCAAACTGTGGAGAGGCTAGAGAAGATGCAGAACACGTATTTTTTCAGTGCCCACATTTCGAGGCAGAAAACAAATATCACACCGACTCCCGAGAACATCATAAAACATATGCTGACATCGAGCGAAATATGGGATGCTGTGAAACAATCCGCAGCGAGAATCATGAAGGAACTCCGGCGTCTGTAGAGAAACAGATCAGGAAACACCAATTAGAGAAAGAAGGACATAAAGGCCCTGCTAAGTAATACCTAACGGCAGTCCCGCGGAGAGGGTGGTACGTAGGCGTATTCCTGGCATCGATTATTCAGGCTTGCGAATCGTACATGCCAGTAGCTCGGGCTACGGGTACCCTTGAAGATTCCACATCCGTAAAGATGACCGCGTAATGTGCATCGACATATTGTATCAGCAAGTGGGCACTAGATGCCACAGCACATAACCTATCCATACTGATGAGTCAGCATCAATGGTAGCCTGGGGAGGCAATATTACAAGCGTTATTAGGAAATACCAGTAAAAATGGTCGAAAAATTAACTGAAATTTGATCTCTCTGTATGGACCACCTGAAATGTTGTTGTGGTCAATATTTAAATAAAATAATTACTAGCAGCTTAATGGCACGTATTGGTTTATCTATTTCGATAACAAACGCGTATGTTGTTTCGTTTTTTATGTTCTTTTATTGACAATTACAAACCAAACGCTTAAAAAATCACACTATCACACACTGTCAAGCCAGAAAGACTGGTCTCAGTGTTGCGGCGCTAATGCCCAAAACACTGCTTGGGGCAGCAGCAAATGCAATACAAGAGGAGACCGTCTTCTAGACTTCACTTATTCGTCTGACCTTACCATCAACAATGCTGGCTTTCAATCAAAGTTTGTTACGGTGGGACGACAGGAGGTGAAGAGAGCTTTGCGTGATGCTACGCTCTCGGATATATCGAATTCCGATTAAGTTGTGTGATGTCTGCCTTGTTACCCACACGGAATACGAGAAAGACGGACTGGGTACGTTTACAGAGGAGATTGAGAAATCCCCTCAGGTCCTTAAACAATTGGTAGAGAACCTCGTTCATAATCTGAATAGCGCCATCACCAGCAAAGCTCGCTGCAGGAGATGGGTTCCCTGGTGGAATGACGAGCTCCAGAGTCATCGCAGTATTCTCCTGAATAGATCGCTCCAATCGAATTTGGAAGATGGCTGGAACAAGCAAAAACAACATAAGAAGTTTATTCGTAAATTGAAAAATGATTCGAGCGAGGAAAATCGACAAATCTGGATGCTCTCGGAAAGTCTGATGGTATCTTTACTGAGTCTAGAGCGGAAACTTTTAGTTTACTGCTTCAGACTCATATCACGGGAAATCAGATCGCAATCGGCCCGTCCAGGGAAGCTGCAACTGAAACGATGAAAACAACTCGGCGTAGCTGGTATATTGCGTCGCACGTGGTAACGACTGAAGCCATTGAACTTGCTGTGGCATCCTTCGATGGCTATAAATTCCCAGGCACCGACGGGATACATCCTGTCATTTATTTTTTTTTTTAGAGTCACACGCGCACTCAAGGCTAAGGCCTTATAACGTATTGAACGTTGTCCGAACAAAGATAACAGGGAGAGGGGAAGTTTCGCACACGTTGATGTTTTGACACACAACCTGAACGGAGCGCAGTAGTTTTTGGGTCGTAGGTGTTCGTTGACTACTCTCAGGGGTGGTTTGTCCTACATAGGACGAAAGCCGACCAAATTTCGGGTTGGTTACAATTCTCAGTAATTCGTTCATGCACTTTTGGTGTAAGTATTGCATACGCAGAGGACGAATTTCAACTGACAACATACTGTGAGTGTTATGCCTGCACCAGTACGTTTGGTCACTTTCCATTCACAACTGTGTTGCATACTTTTTTCCGTATAGGAATTACTTTTTCTTGGCTATGAAACGAATTTGAACTACAGACCTTCCGCTCGACGGCCGATGATGTTAACCACTGCACCACGGCCACCCCATGTTATGCTACATACCCTTTCCTTGACGCATGGTGAAAGTAGTCTTTATTCCTGAAATATGAAAACAGTTTTATACCAATTAGTCTAACATCCTTCTTGCTGAAAAGCAAGAGACTATACTAGAGACTGGTGAAGATGCACGTGCGCAAAGTTGCCCTTCGAACACATCCTTTTTCGGAGATGCAACATGCATATCAGCGCGGAAAATTATGCGAGACTGCGCTTCGAAATCTAGTTGGAAGAACTGAATGCGCGCGCGAAAGGAAAGATGACGTGCTGGGCATTTTCGTCGACATTGAGGGAGCTTTTGATATCGTTTCGACAGCATATGTAACGCTGCACGATGACCTGGCGTAGATGAAGCACTGGCCAAATGCTTGTGCACAGAACATTAACCGCTGATGCAGGCCTCGACCAATGTGTCAAAACCGGTGTAAACAAGGGCGGCCCGCAAGGCGGCGTCCTATCTCTGCTGTTATGGTGCACGGTGGTTGACTCTCTGCTCGATGCTCTCAATGCCTCTGGAATCTATGTCCAGGGGCCTATGCCGATGATGTCGCCGTTTTTTCTGTCGGTTCATACTTAGCGACTGTCCGTTTCAAGGCACAGGCGCTAAACGTGATCCGTGATTGGTGTAAAAGGAATGAGATATCGGGTAATCCTCTTAAGAGCTACATATGAGCATGAACTCAGCTGGTACTAAAGGGCACTCCCATCCCAGTGTCCAAAGAAGCTAAGTACCTGGGAGTCATCTTAGACACCAAGCTTATTTGGCGAAAGCATGTTGAGTCAAGAACCACCAAAGCGCTATCAGCTTTCTGGCAAGGTAAGGGAGCTTTTGGCAAACCATGGGGCTCATCGTCGGCGTCTGGTGGAACAGACTAACACGCAAACACGTCGTAGCCTCTTCCGCCAAACTCCAAAGAACGGGTGGTCTCAGTTGTACATTGCTGTATATGCAATCCTAATGGGCATGTACTATGTTGTGAGGCACAGGTGGAGGGAAAAAACTGACAGACATGCTGCACTCAAAGCTCTGTCCAACCCTTCAAATAGCTCCAAAGACCTTCTCGAAAAGAGTGGGTAGACCAAATTCATTAGGCTTGTATGGGTTTCAGGTCACTCTCGGATGCCAGAAAATAAGATCTCTGGTGATCTCGCCAGAATAGGTTCAGAAGAGAGTTTCTCAGGACCTGAACCCGCAATAGATCTACCTACGTCCACGGTAAATTCCTACATTAAAGATTGGGTGTTTAATACACACAACCGTAGATGGAGGGATTACCCAAGATGCAGGATGACAAAGCGCGCATGCCCTGATGTCCGTAAGAAATCTGCAACATTACTCCTATCCTTAAGGAGAGTTGACTGCAGATGACTTACGGGCCATTACACTTTTGCTAAGCATCTCAGCGTACTTGGCATCAGTGTGATGTCTACTGGTGCTGTATGTTGCGAGGAGCAAAGCATTTTCTTAGCGACGGTCCCGCCTGGGTGCCGGTGGTGCACCCTTGGGGCCGGCGTGGAGTGTGTCGAATCTTTTAGCTCTACATCAATGAAGCTCATTCTCATTTTTCTCCGAAAAACAGGGAAAATACATTAATATATGGTGTCCGTCTGGAGTACAATGGACCAGTATTTGCGTTTGAGTGCTCCAACAGAAAGCAGAAGCTTCCGACAAAAAAATAAAATAAAATCTCAAGCCTACTGTTATGTCCGGTGTCGATGTCTTTATACGATCGGATTCTAATTTTATTTGTCAGTCACTGGCCTTGTTACTAATTCGTGTCCGCCCTAAAAGCCTTAACGGCCTACATCAATAAATATGTATTTTCTTTGGTCTACATAGGAAGAAACCACATCTCTAGTGTATAAGTGGCGTAGAAGCAAGGCTTAATTGCCTTTCATCGAGATTCATTCAGTTAGAATCTGCATACACTTGTACGTATGCAACTTCATCCGCAAGCAATAAATTACGATACTTAATCAATCGCTTTAAACTCACTTGCATCCGCTGTACCATCAAGTTTCCATTTCCACAACCACCTCTGAACCTCTACTTCCGCTATGAACATTTCCCATTTCAGCCATGATGCCGTGATGCTTTAAATTTCTATTCACTACTCACCTGATAAGATCCAGAACAAGAGAGCAAATAGATTTCGCCCAGCACCCAACTATGTACATGTCGGCGACGCGCCTTGTTTGCGGGACAATTTACAAAGAATCACAAAAGAGTTAAAAAGAGACTCGCCCTCCAAGCTCCATCGTTTAGTGAATTTCAGTAGCCTAATAAAATTTATCAACTGACACCATGTTAACGTGTGATAAAGACCACGAGGAGTAACAAAACAAAATGGGAGAGGCAAGCGCAGGCAGGCAAGCAGGCAAATTTGCATGCGATCATAAAATGGCGAAACATTCAGAGCACGTAATTGATGGCACAACAGGTGTTGGGGAAATTTAAATAAATTGCACATAACATGGGAGCGAGGGTAGCTTTTAATGTATCTAGTAAACTCTGGTATAGGAGGTCTTATATTGATCTGTTATCGGTTTATTTAGCTGCGTGATGTGGTTTGGTATGAAACGAAAGAGTTGATTAGCGAACTGCAATGCAAGGTGTCTCGATGACTTGATGCCCGAAATACTCTCATTTGACTGATGTTAATGATGCAAATGATGGCGGTGATGACGCTAAGATGGATTTCGATTAAGATGAGAGATAAGTGAGAATGACCTACGGGACGAATGATACAATGTTTGTTGGTGGAAGCGATTATTTACGACTTTTACGCATGCAGGAGGATTTTTTGGTTGCGTGTTTGTGAAATGGTTGGAATAGGTCATTAATTAGGAAATGACTTAATCAAATATTCAAGAGAACAATTTACATATGTTTTCCGAGAATGATGGTATGTGACATTACTTGAGATGCCACTTGATAACGTCATTTAATTCTCTCCGAAATGTGCAAATGCCGGTCTAAATGTGCTTTCGTTTGCCAGCGTAGCTGAATATCATATACATCAAATGTAACGTTCGGAATAAACGTCTGTAAGATCTCAATAACTCGAAAATAGATAACATTTCCACTGGCCATATCTCGGAAACCTCATCTTCCAACTGGTTTAAAAGAATCTATTTAGTACATAATTGCTATATTCCCAGGGAAGTTATGGTTACAGGCTTTTTATAATCATTAAACCGAAGATCCGGTTTACATTATACTCGCATATCTTCCACTCTATAATTGGGATTTGATTCTCTACACACAGTTTTACTATTGAAACAATAAAACGGAAAATTAACAAAATTCTATCACTCGCATCAACTTTATATGCAAATCACCTGTTCCCATTTTGCGTATCACTTTCCCATTTCAACATGATACACACGCACACGAGACCGAAAACAATAAGAGAACATCGAAAAAACAAGAAAAACTCCCACTTTCTTCCCTTCAATAGATCCAAGCCAAAGAACAACAACAGAAAACAGACCACAAATCAAGATAACCAATTCGATAGACGTTCACTGTTGTTGGCTCGCTGGAAGCCAAACATTTTCAATTAACCACAAATTAGCTTTCGAGATACAAATCTCCACCCGAATAGTGTGGGAAAACTCTCTCCCTCTCGCAAAGCTTTAGTGTATTTGAACTGAATTCGAGTTCAAGTAAGCCCCCCAAAGATCTTCATCGATGTATCGGCGACACGATGCGAGAGAGCACGTTGCTGAGAATTGACCATCTAAGACAACGGAAGATTATCACCGATAAACGGTTGCAGGTTTTTTAGTACTGAATATTCTGTAGATGCTTAAGGTGGATGTGATGCTCTACTAAATGAATGACGGCATAACATTCATCTTCTAATCGAAACGGGGAAAAAAGAAAATTCATCACCGCCAGCGCATGGGCGTTGTAGTGTGTACTACTGCCGCCACCGCAATCCATTGGACAGGAAGCTGTCGTTTATTTTCTTTTTCTCCATCGTTTTGTCTTAGATACTGCGCTGGTTTTGATTGTGTAAAATCACTATTGGTTTGTTTGAGACGATTTCAGTAGGATGAGTTCATTAAACAGTATGTCCAAGGCAATAGTGCCCCCGAATGGCCCCCTAAAATCGTGGGAATTCATTAGATCGCATCACAGTTCAACTCAGTGGGGCGCGTGAAGTTTCTTTTTTCTTTTGTTTCTCCTCGTTTGTTTCCTTTTTACGTTCGGTGTGCGGAAATGTTCTTTAATTGTTGTTTGGTTTTCGGTGCTTTGCCTGATTCTGTGATGTCTTTCATGTAAATGAATTTGACTGTAATTAATTTGAGACTCTGCACATGTGCTTGTCATTTGTTGTTTTGGGTTTTTTTCTTTCGGCGGAAATCAATAAAATTACGAAATCAAAGAGAGAGACTACTTAAACGTTGATTGTGATCAAATCAAGATGAGGCTGTGTGCGAAGTGCGAATGGGTGGGAAGTTTTTTATTAAAGGAAGTAGTCAGTAGTTTATTGTTTCGATGAGAAATCACATTCTTAATTGCTAAGTTACTTTGTTTCTTGCATCGAAAATTTCAATCAGACGTCATGGCACCACTGATGAATTGGGAAATCTGGCGAACCATATGCTCATAAGTGAAAACGAAAAACCACAATATTACGGTTATTTACTGTAGCAAACCTTCAATCGGTAACATCCCATCAAACAATCATCAATTATCAAAAAAGGTTCTCCGTCCTTACCTATCGCACCTTGCCATCTCGGAACAACAATCGTTTCTAGGTAGCTGTTCTTGTTTTTCCTTTACCTTTCCTTTTGTATTTTCTCCACACGGAAGGCATCATCTTGCTAGGAGGATAATAGGCGTTCATTGCCCTTTACATTCGGTGTGTTACAGCTTCTTACAAATCTGTAACAATTAGGCGCAGTGAATTTTTTTATTTTTTTTTTCCATATTGGCGAGGGTGACTTCATTTCTTCAGCAGCTGTGTGTACAAAATTCGGAGGGATAGATCTGTCAATGAGATTACGAATTGTTGTACAAATCGCTAAATCAAATAAATCGCTTAGAGTACCGTAAATCATTTGGAGTTGCGAATAAAAAAAAAGCAAAGTGGCAAATAAAAGAAATGCCAGTTCGCTACTCAACTCTTTTGTTTCAGGCCTTTTTTGCCCTTAATTAAACTAATATGCCAGCATACAAGAAAAAAAAAACCAGAAAACATCGTCCATGGCCGTCCTTGATGATGAGATAGTGAAACACCATCAATGACCCAAACAGAAAGACATCAACTTTGCAAATAGCCAAGTCCATTTATTCGATTACTCGCCCTCTGTAGTTATGTCATTAACTTTAATCGCATTCGTTTAGCAGGAGCCCATCATTACACCTCGCATTCGCAAATAACGTAATTTTAGTTAATCGTGTTTGGTATCCTGGCTGGCAAACAACAGTGCTACGCTACATGGTAGGCAAAATGGCAAGAAGCAGAAAAATGCCTCCTCGGATGAGTGAGTGGGTTCTTTGTTTTGTGTTTTTATGTTTTATGGCATTTTGTAGTTCAATTTATTCTACCGCCTGCCAGTTTGGCCGCAGGCATTTGACGCAGTGATAAATCTTTTTGGCTAGGCATTTATCTAAATGCAAATTTAATTGTCTTGGCACGTTGGCGGCAGGGGCGAAGGAGCAATTCCTTTTACTTTTATGTTTGATTGTAGCTTCTGAATTACGGGCTTAACGGTTTTGTGATAGCGTGTCGGAATCAACTTATATATCATTTAGAAGACCGTTAAAATTCAGAGCAACATAGACTCTGGGAATATTGTAGCAGACACTGAAAAAATCCGAGGAAAAAATCAATTTGCCCGGAAGTACCACTGACCCCTCGAGCGAACAAGGATTTCTCACCGAATCTCAGACAGACAAAGATAATCTTAAAACAAGCAGCACACGTATCGCGTTCGATCAATGAAAAAGAAATTTCAATTTCCATTTCGCACATTTATGGCACGCTGACTTATGTATATGACCCCTCTCCTTTAGCCTTCAATTCTTCCCTTCGATGTCAGGCAAGAAATTGATTTTTATTTCCGCAGCTGCCACCCAATCCTGTCCGGTAAGATTATGATTAAAATCCTTAAGAAGATATTACTCAACAGACAAGAGCGCGTATGAAAGAAAGAAGAATACCTAAAAACCCTCCTCCTCTGGTGGAGGGAAAAATTCAATTTGCCATGAAGGTAAGGGAAAATGTTCAAGTTGTTGCCATTGAAAGAATGAAGATCACTTTTTGACGATGTAACGAACATCTGGGCGCACAATGAGCACGTACCCGTAACAAAAAACATACAACTCCACCACCATCTCGTCAGCGCGCACGAGTTCCATTGCGTACGCGTTATGTCTTCAAGGAACCGGGGACGTATAAGAAAAAAAAAAAAAAAAAAAACAAATCGAAACCAAGGGAAGTTGGAATTAAATCAGTGAAGCAATCCTCCTTGACGATGATCACTTTTTTTTCTATGAAGGACATACTCGTTCTTAACATACGCATCAATCTTAGCGACTGACAACCCAGAGTGTCTTGAAAGGGAGGAAAAATTATTTTGCGAAAGTCGCTACATGGGGTAACTACGCTCACCCTCCTCCGGATGGTTGCGATGTACCTCCTCGTTTCACAACTGCGCATAAAGTATTCCGGTGGGGTTTGAAAGTGGTGTGGAAACCTGATTTTTCTGTAAATCACCAAACGGGACACTATTCAGCTGCTTGGAAGATCCTTGCTGAGGAGGATTTACGTCATGGTATTGCTCGAAAGCTGGCAATTAAAGTTAATTTGATTTTTCCTTTCTAGAAGACTGGCTCGTAGAGTTGGATCGTTTTCAGGCGAATTATCCATGGTTGAATGGGCCAGAATAGTCGCTGTATCGTAAGAAGGATGTCTGTGTATGTAAGGGATCATGTCGGGTTTCTTTGAAAGCTTCTTTGTGATATCATGAATTCTCAATGCTCGGATTCTTTGATGCTTGAGGGCATTATGTTCTAGTTTTGGTAAAACATTTTGTGTATTGAATAGTTTTCTTGGACTTGTGTAACTTGCCTCTACGGTGGTAGATACATTATACCGTAAACATATGTACAGAGGGTCGTTATCTAGATAATGTTTCAGGAATCGTCCCTTCTTTTGTAAGATCAGGCGATGTTGGAGTTGTGCTTGTGCCGAGGAAAGTTTTGCGTTGGCACTGTTGCCTCGCATATAACCCGTTTATATGTTGTAAAAACTTGCGCGTCACGGTAGACAGCCTGCGATACAGGAAATCTACGAGCAGATGGGGGGAACCCTGTTGCTGGTGGAACGACGAGATCAAACCGCTCAGGGTAAAACGCCTCCAGGCCCGAAGCAGATCATAGCGTTCTAGAGGTAGGCCAGAGTTCCAAGAACGATTAAACACCTTCAGTTTGACGAGACGTGACCTAGAAAATGCCATCAGAGGAAGATGCTTTAATCAACTCTGCAACGAAGCAATTACAAAGAAGCTAAGGGGTAGCAGATCCCCACAGAAGAATAGCAGCACCTCTATTTCCCCATAGACCATCTACTTCGGGCAACGCAGCGAGGGATATCAGAATAGACCGGATCAAGCCAATAGCGATGGAGGAATTGCACGAAGCATGCAGGAAAATTGGCGATAAGGAAGCACCTAGACTTGACAGCATCCCAAACATAGTGACAAAAACAGCCGTGAAAAGGAGATCAGATATTTTTAAAGCAATGATGATGCAAAGGTGCCTTGAGGAGGGGATTTTTACCTGAACCATGGTAACTCCAACATCTGGTGTTGCTATTCAAGGAAAATAAGCCACCTGAAGAACCTTCGGCCTACCGGCCAATATGTCGGCTAGATACAACATAAAATATCCTAGAACGTATCATAACCTATATGACAGATAATCCCCGTGGCGGAGGAAAGAGGAGCTTTGTCTGACCGCCAATGTGGTTTCAGGAAATCCAAAGAAATAGTAGACACAGCAGCTGAAGCAATACGAGGCACAAAGAAATACTGGGCGGTAGTAACACTGGTAACTGCTGACAGAGGTCCTGTATTAAAAGATCTATGACCAGAATGGACGCATCACATTATCTTGTGAAGATAATCCTTAGCTACTTCACCAACAGGAAGCTGAGGTATTAGACGGACCATGGCCTTAGGTACTACAATGTTTCTGCGGGAGTTCCCCAGGGCTCAGTACTTGAACCTCTTCTGTAGAACATGATGTATGATGGAATTCTCCGATTTACGCTGCCACATGGAATCAAGATTATCGGTTTCGGTTACGACATCGCGAAACACATTCATGAGGTATAGTCTGGTACGAATGAAGCGGTCGTCAGGATCAACAATAGACTATAGTGTGCCGACCTTAAACTAGCCGGCATCACTTTCCAGAATGCTACCAACCATTTATGGACCGGGATACGCCAGGAATGATTCCACTTTCCAGAGTGGTGAGCTACATATATGCTGTGCCGGTCTGGGCGGGTGCCCTTACAAGCGAAGGAGACAAGAAGAAAGCTCTGGTCTTAATGCGGGCAATATGCGATTTCCCGACAATCTCGGATGAAGCAGCCTGGGTCATAGCGGGTATGGTCCCTATCGACTAACCCGCCAATGAGATGCACAGGGCTTATCTAAGGCGAACCACAGACCGTCAAGAGACCAGTGTTCTCCGAAGGATAAAAACAACAAAGTGGGACTACACGACGAAAAGCCGATGGACCCATAGGCTGATCCCTACGATCGAGGTTTGGTGAAAAAAGCACACGGGGATTGTAATTACGACCTTAGGCAATTCCTGTCAGGTCACGGGGGCTATCGAAAATATCTCCACAAATTTGGACACGTAGCTCGCGCTTCTGCTCAGAAAGTCCAGAGGAAGAAGAAGACGCTTTTAGAGGTAAGAATGGACCTGCCGATTCCAGAGCTTCTAATAAGCTGTGTGATAAGCTCAGAGGAGTACTGCGTGGAGATTTGCTCATTTATAACGAGCGTGCAAGACGAGTTAAGAAGGCTGGAAAGAAGAGTTGAACCAGTTGACTTGGAGCAAATTGCATAGCATGCTAACCAGCCCCGCAAAGTAATACCTAGCGGTAGTCCCGTGGGGAGAGTGGTTGAAATGTGCAGGGTGTGGCTTAGTACATAGGCACATTCTTGGCATCGATTATTCGGATTTTCCGAATCGTGCATATCAGAGACCCGAGGTTGCAGAATGTTTGGTCAGTTTATAGCTCAAATAAGGTAGACGGGAGGTTGTACTATTTGAATTTTTGAACTGAAAAAATCGAGATGTGTCACATGAGGGCACCAGTACTGCGTACATTGTATTTTGCTTGCGGAATTTGACCCATCAGTATACCATTCCTGTGCTCCATCGTTTATCCACGAGGGGTTGTTGTTCGATTCATCTCTGCTTCGAAGAATATTTAAAAATTCAACTCAGGGGACATTAGATAACTCACTCGGGTCTTCTCTTTGTGAATCGGATTATGTTGGTTTTGCTTGGGTTGACGGAAAGTCCTTCTGCATCGCACCAGTTCCAAGTCATTTCCAAGGCCCTTTGCATGACCTTTATGGCATGAGGAGGAAAAAAGATTGCGACATCCAATACAGCTGTCACTAAATATTGCACATGTTGGGGTGTGGATTTGTCGTGGGAAAGCCGTTAAGTTCGATGGCCATCGACTTAAAGCCTATAACTGTGATTCGCATCAAAGGCACACTTTGCAACATCCGCCTCATATGTGCACACGCCCCTACCGAAGATGCTGAAGACCCCATCAAAGAGGACTTCCATGATATCCTGGACAACGCCTACAGAGCTTGTCCGGAGCATGATGTTAAAATCGTACTCGGGGACTTCAATGCCAAAATCGGTTAAATACCTTTGGCGCAGTGATCGGAAAGCACAGCGTCCACCATACAACAGCGGAAAACGGCTTCCGACTCACGAACTTTGCGACAGCTCGTAATGCGGTGATAAGTAGTACAAGATTTCACCGCAAGCGAATCCACACCGCAACCTGGCAACCTCCGGATTGCCTGTCCTTCACTGATGCAAGACAGTCGGTGGAAGTTCGAACATTCAGGGTGGCAAACGGCGACTGTGAACATTTCTTCGTAGCAGCAAGATTCAGAGCTCGACTGTGAAATGGCTGAAAGCTGCAACAGCCCACCATGAAGAAGTTTGACGTTGGACGCCTGAGCACACCGGAGGTTACCAGAGTGTACAGGGAGCAACTAAGCGAAAGGCTCTCCGGTATGGCTACGCCGAGCACAAATGTCAACAGTATGTGGCTGCATTGTCACTCAGCCATTCAGGAAGGAGCCGAGAACACCTTAGGCTACCTACCAGCCCCGACAAGAAACCCGTGGTATAATGGCGAGTGTGAGCAGAAAAAGGCAGCAACCGGCAGCAACCGTAGCATTTCCAGCAGATGCTTAACGAGTATGACCAAGAGAGAGTGGTAGGGACTGAGGAAATCGCAACTCCAGCTGCTGAAGTAGTCCTCCCACCGAGCAGCGAAGAAGTCGGCACAGCTATTCAGAAGCTGAGGAACAATAAGGCCGCAGGCTCAGGTGGCTTGCCATCAGAGTTCTTCAAGGCTGGCGGTGATGTTCCTGTAGGGATCATACACCAGATCAATATGAAAGCACGCCCGACGACTGGAGTATCAGACGATCCTATCTCTTGCAAGAACTATAAAGGTATATTCCTGCTCAATGCCGCATACAAAATTCTGTCAAGTGCACTGTGTGAAAGCCCGTACTAACCAGCAGCTACCAATGCGGCTTCCGGCCGCACCAAGTATTCATACTTCGACAAATCCTGGAAAAGACCAGCTAGTTTCAAATCGATACACCCCATCACTTCATGGATTTTAAAGCCGCATGTGACAGCAATCATCGCAAGGAATTGTTTGATGCAATGGCCGAATTCGGAATCCCAGGAAAACTGATCCGGCTGTGTCGCGCCACAAAAAAAAAAAAAAAAACAAAAAAATATGCGGTGCGCCGGTGCAGTTTTATTCTAGGGCCTCTGAACCTTTGGAACAGGCGAAAAGAGTTGGTCTTAAGGTCAACGAGGATAAGACAAAGTACATGCTGTCAAGCAAAAACCGATCCCTCGCTCACCGCCTGGAACAAAATATAACGATTGACAGCTATTTCGAGGTGGTTAAGGAGTTTGTCTACCTCGGGGCAAACGTAAACTCCACAAACGACACCACAGTGGAAATCCGGCTTAGAATCGCCCTTGGCAACCGCTGCTACTTTGGTTTGTCCAAACAACTTGGGTCAAAACACCTCACTCGAAGAACCAAAGTCTTGCTGTACGGAGCCGAAAACTGGATGATAAGCGGGACGGCGGAGCTGATTTTGGGTTCGTTCGAAAGAAAAGTTCTGCGCCAGATATTTGGTCCTGTCTGTGAGGAAGGTGAATGGAGGAGAAGACATAACCGCGAGCTGTACAAATATTTGGATATAGTCCGGAAAGCAAAGATCCATCGATTCCATTCGCTCCGCCCCATCGAGCGTATGAACACCAACGCTCCAGCTGAGAGGCTCTTCAGATCCGAGCCTCCTCGATCGCTTATTCTATGACAGCTAATAAACAAGGCTTAAATCATACAATATAAGGCAATGATTATACCCGCTATCCCACCATTTTTACAGAAGGTCGCAAGTATCGTAGTGAGTTAAGCTCCTGTCCATTAGTAAAATAGGTCCTCATGATAAACGGGTAAGAGAGAATGCGGGCTTACGTGGCTTATAAGCTTCCGACTTTAATAACCTCTCATCATCCTAGAAATTGCGTTTCTTTCTAAATGGCGCTCATTCGGCAGCACACTCCCTTATGTCGCCGACCCAAAAGGGTAGTTTCTTAGGCAGTTCCATGAAATTACGCTGTTCACTTCACCTCACCAATTGAACCATTCCCGTAATTTATTCAAATTACAGACTTCCAGCAGTTTTTCTTGTCGCTTATCCCATTCTCCCTTTTTCAGCCTGGAATTCGCCACTCGATTTGCATGGGACTTCCTCCGTGATGAAAGCAAAAAACCGGAGCAACATGTATCCCAAATCACTCACCCAAGGTCTGAACTCACACTCTCCTTTATTTTGCATTTTTTTCTTGTTACAAGGATCCCTTCTTGAAGATTTTGTGCGGACGACCGTAATGTTCAGGGATCATCTTACCGGATGTCGAACTCTTTTTCTCTGCACCTACGGTAATGGGGATCACATTTCAATTACACGCCCATTACCACGTGCTGAGAGAATGGAGTGACAAAACGAAATTGCAACAAAATGCACCCACGACTGGACGGATCGATCGATCGATGTGTTCCGATCCTTGTTGTCGATTTGATCTCTTGGGAGAAATTGGCGCCAATTCAGGGATCTTTTTTCCCATGACACGTGCTCGGTGTCTTAAATCACCCTCGTTCCTGTCACGATCCCAGCCAGCGGCAGACGATGTTTCAACAAACTACTGCCATCAGCTGGTAACAGATCTATAGAACCCGGGGACGGATGCCGGATTGGCGCGCTGTCAGATTGCATCATTACGCATTGTTAGTCATTTCGAATCCTTAATGACACAATACACTGAGATGATGATGCAGAAAAGCAAAAAGGGAAAAAAGATAACAAGAAGCACGACAAGCAGGGGACAAAAGGACACGATGTCGAACAAAAAGGACACCCGCATGCAGCAATTGGTAGCTTGTGTGTAAACAATATTGAAAAAACTGTCACCTCATCACGGGAGATTCTATTACACCGGGGAAGCAGCCAGTCTGATCGTATGATTTATGAGCTGACTGACCAGCAACGGCATTTAAAAAAGGAATTCCAACGATCGAGTTACGCGAATACGAGTAGACAGAGGAAGAGGACATTATGTGAAAGCCCAGCAATGAAGTTCAATGGGCAAGTGATAATTATTGGAGGTATTGGAGGTAACTCCCAAACATCTCGTAACGATTATTGCAAACAAACAAGCTATTTACGAGTATTTCATGACTAAATCCGATACCACAAATTGCTTGCTTCAATGGGCACCACAGCGAGCAAGGATACGGAGAGTTTCGTGTGAGATGGAATTGGGTGGAAAAAATAGGAACTGAACTACCTGTGCGGGCGGTAAAAAATCGATGGAAGGAAGTCGAATTGTGGGGTATTTTGTTCGGACACCATGCTTGAGATAGTGGATGAGGTCTACTCGGATTCCCATGGGGACGATTACGTGGAGCATTAAATTGGCTTCGGTCATCTTACTTATTTGAAGAGGAAGGGTGTCGCTGCTCTTTACTTTGAATTGGTTGCGATAGTTAGTGCTTGTGCTTCTTAGATAATGATAGAGCGCGAGCTTCTTCTCCCCTGCTCTTCTGGATGTTTTTCAATATAAGTGATTTTGTCAACGTTAAGACGTACTAACGGAGATGCTGTCCATGTTAAAGACTTTAGTGTCAATCGTGGAGATGAGCTGATACTTCTAAGCGGCTGTAGTTGCCAAGCATTGTGGCTTCGTAGGCTCGACTATACTCGGGTAAGTCTGTATGTGGCAACTCAAGCGATGAATGTCGTGATGCAATATATTGAACCACGGCTAAGCGTCCGCAGTTTTTTTGTCACTAGGTGGTATTACTTTACTTACTTAGGTGGCGCTACAGTCCGTGGTGAACCTGGGCCTCAACCAACAAGCGTCTCCAGCCGGCACGGTCTTGGCCAGCTGTTTCCAGTGCCGCACGCCCAGTTGGTTGAGGTCCCTTTCCACCTGCGTGCACCACCGCTGAGGCGGCCGTCCTCTGCCGCGCCTTCCTTCCGGAGTGGATTCGAAGACTTTTCGGGTCGGAGCTGTATCTTCCATGCGCTCTACATGGCCTAGCCACCTTAGACGCTGTATCCGTAGACGTCGTACCAGGCCAATGTCGCTGTACAACCCGTACAGTTCTTCGTTATATCTTCTCCTCCATACACCGTTTGAACAAACGGGACCGTAGATAGTGCGCAGAATTTTCCTCTCGAAACGACCAAGGGCATCTTCATCCGCTTTTGTTAAGGTCCAAGCCTCTGCGCCGTAAAGGAGGACTGGGATGATCAAGGTCTTATATAGTGTCACCTTGGTTTTCCGAGAGAGGGCTCTACTTCTCAATTGCCTCTTGAGCCCAAAGAAACAGCGGTTGGCAAGAGTGATTCTGCGTTTTATCTCAGCGCTGGTGTTGTTGTCGCTGGTAATCAGTGAGCCAAGGTAGACGAATTCCTTGACCACTTCAAAGTTATATCCGCCCATGGTGACGTTCCGGCCACTACGTCGGTGTTGTCCGTTTCTTTTAGATGAGAGCAGATATTTGGTTTTACCCTCATTAACCTTGAGACCCATCTTAGCCGCTTCTACCTCAATGCTCACAAAAGCCTCATTGACGTCTTGCTGTTTTCGTCCTATTACGTCAATATCGTCGGCGTACGCAAGCAATTGCGTAGACTTGAAATAGATCGTACCTCTTGTGTTGGCCAGTGACTCTTGCACAATCTTTTCAAGCACGATGTTGAAAAAGTGGCACGACAGCGCGTCACCCTGCCTAAATCCTTTTTAACATCAAAGGTCTCGGTATGCTCATTACCGACCTTAATGGAGCAACGAGAATTCTCCATTGTCATCCTGCACAGTCGGACGAGTTTGACAGGGATGTTAAAACTAGACATGGCTTTGTACAGCTCGTCTCTATATACGCTGTCATACACGGCCTTGAAATCGACGAAGAGGTGGTGAGTGTCGATTTGGTATTCCTGGGTCTTCTCCAAGATCTGCCGTAGCGTAAATATTTGGTCTATTGTGGATTTATCTGGCCTGAAACCACACTGATAAGAGCCGATCAGGTTATCCACAAACGGTTTCAGGCGTTCACACAATACGGCAGAGAAGATCTTATATGCGATGTTAAGGAGACTTATTCCCCTATAGTTGGCGCAGTTATAGGGGTCTCCTTTCTTATGGACCGGGCAAACGATGCTAAGATTCCATTCGTCGGGCATGCTTTCCTCCGACCATACCTTGCAGATGAGATGGTGCATGCACCTTACCAGCTCATCTCCAGCCGCCTTAAAAAGCTCAGCAGACTGGCCGTCTGCGCCAGCGGCTTTATTAGACTTAAGTCTTGATATCGCTGTTTTGACTTCGTCTAGGTCGGGTGGACCGAATTCTGTTACTTCGTGGTCCATTGCGAATGGCTCGTTCTGCCTGACAGCGGTATCTTGTCTATCATCGCCGTTATACAGTCTGCAGAAGTGGTCTTTCCAAATCCTCAGCATCGACTGCGACTCTACTACCAGTTCTCCATTTTCATCCCTGCAGGCCGCCACTCTGGCTTTGTAGCCATGACATGTTCGTTTTACCTTGCTGTAAAATTTACGGGCGTCATTCCTGCGGAAGCATCGATCTCACGCTTTCCGTGCTCTCTCTTCTTTCTTCTGAAAAGCGTGTGTTCCTCTCTTCTCTTCTGCTCATAGATTTCGCGAGCAGCTCTCGTCCGTCGTTGCAGCACGGCCTTATATGCCTCTTGTTTTGCTGCATGGGCTTGTTCGCATTGTTCATCGAACCAGGGGTTTCTAGGTGGTGGCTGTTTGAAACCCAGCACCTCTGAGGCAGCATTTCTGACGGCGCTCTGGCAATGAGCCCATTCCTGCTCTATTGTTTGTGCTGCTCTGGGCGGATTTTGAGAGAGCTTTGAGGAGACACGATCGGCAAAGATTCTGGCAGTCTCTTGCGATTGTAGCTTTCCAACGTCAAACTTACGTTGTCTACTCGACTCCTTTTTTGGCCCCTCGGAAGGTTCGTACGTCGAGAATACAGGAGGAGTGTCTAGCGTCGATCGCAATATGATCAATCTGGTTGGTGGTCGATTGATCACAAGACCGCCAGGTACCCTTGTGGATGTTGAGATGGGGGAATCGCGTGCTTGCTAGAAGGAGGTTACGCCCCGCTAGGAAATCGATTAGCCTTAATCCGTTGTCGGATGTGGTGTTATGGAGGATATGCTTTCCTATGATCGACTCAAATATGTCCTCCTTGCCCAGTTTTGCATTAAAATCTCCTAGGACTATTTTTGTGTCGTAGCTGGGACATTGGGCATATGTTCTGTCTAGGAGATCGTAGAATTCTTCTTTGAGTCGATCGTCCTTTTCTTCCGTTGGGGCGTGAGCGCATATTAAGCTAATGTTTCCAAATTTAGCTTTGATGCGGATTGTTATGAGGCGTTCGCTTACATCTCGGAAGCTTAAGCTTTATGTCAGAGTCTTTCTCTAATAACGAATCCGCACCCGAATAGGCGCTGTTTGTTTTCCTTGTAGCAGTTCCCGTAGTAGATGTCGCAGTTTTTCATCCGTTTTTTGCCTGGTCCATCCCATCGCACTTCTTGGAGTGCGGTTATATCTGCTTTATAGCAGTTGAGGGTTTGCTCCAATTGATTGCTGCACCCGGTCTGTTAAGGGACCTCACATTCCAGGTGCAGACTCTCAAGTCCGTTAGTCGTTTGCAGGGGTCGTCAGCTTTGTATCCGTCCGTATCCGAGGCTTGTTGTCGTTTCGGAACAAGTGGGAACTAGGTGGTATTAATCCCCATTTATTGGGTAAGACTAATCCAAAACTGTTCAGTGAACAGACGTTTGAAAGGTTACATTTCTTGCAAATGCAGAAACACATTACGCTGTGGTTTTTTACCATAAAAAATGTAACTACGCTGCAAAAAATGGTAAGTGTACAGTGAGAGTGCTAAAATGGATCGGTGGATCTGAGACTGTTCCTGAAATGTTTGTGTCGAAAATACAGCTCGCTAAAATGTTAGATGAAATTTTGCAGTTGATGGAGCAGAGTGCCACTCCTGTATCAAGCTATCATGAGGAGATAGGGGTTGCACTCAACATCAACCACTTGAAATCATCTAAATCATCCAAAGGGAGCAAGCTGCTCAAAGAATCTCCATGTGCTCGAAGCTTGGGTGCTAAATAAAGGACGGTAGGTAAGAAGGTAATTTGTAGCATCTACGAGGGTGGTACACACCTAGGCTCGATAGGCCCTTTATATTGATACGAGGGAGACGATCAATATCTCAACTATCTTTTCAAAAGTGAAGGTGTGTGGTAATGCGTGCGAGACCGTGGTAATCATATCCAGCTTGGGAAGATGTTGCAAGGGTGGACATGTGACCCTCGGGTCTATATGACAGTCTTGGTCCCGAGTGAAGAATTCTGATTGCACCACGCAATGCCACATTTTTAATAATAATGTGCAGTGGAGTGAGTCTAATGAGTGCTTCTTTAGCTGCCGTGGGACAGGTTGGCAAGCGGCCTATAATGCTGAGACACGCTAGTCTCTGAAGGCGTTAAAACTTAACAATTATCGTTTTGTGATCAACTTTTGTCCACCATACGGTGGACGCATAGGTGACGATAGGTCTAACTATCGCAGTGTATAACCACATGGCCTTAGTCGCTTTTGTAAGTTTGTTTTTAATATTGAAGTTCCAGTTGAGTCTGCGATCGAGGTCAATACCTTCGCTCACAAGCAGAGGTTTCGCACTTGCCCGTATCAATGACTACTAGGTCATCAGCATATCCGATGACCTCGTAGCCACGAGTGGTTAGCTTACAGATTAGGTCGTCGATGGTTATCGACCATAGAAGGGGTGAAGGGACTTCTCCTTGTGGATACCCCTTAGCTGCCGAGGCCTCTCCGGATGTGGCTCATATAATACGGCTTTTTAGCAATTCCCTTACCAGTGGTGAGTGCGATTGTCTTCCGGAGAAGGGGTGAAACAACTTCTCCTTCTAGATCCCCCTTAGCCATCAATACTGTCAGCAAGACCTCACCGGATGTGCTTGATATAATACGGCTTCTTAGCATAGCTCTAGTCCAGTGGTTAATGGGATGGCCTACACCTCTGGGGGATAGTGCAGTGGTGAACAAGTTGTGGCCAGTAGTGTCATAAGTACCCTAAATATCAAGGAAAGCGCAAATAGCGATCCCCATGCGTGTGAAGCTTGCGCATTCTTAGTAGATCATTCTTTGCGATATGCATATTGGTTCGGATGCTGTGGTATCTGATTCTCTAGGATACCTCTAATGTGGAGCTCTTTCGGGGTTCCCATTGTTTTTACCAATAATGTTAGGGTGACGATATGGTCTTCTTGGGGAAGAAGACAAGGTTGACTTCCCTGTTGTTATTTATAACGCTCGTTTAATTGCCCATTCCGTCCACTCTTTTGCCGACGACAATATGCTCAGCTTTACATATTCGTTCTGCTCTGCTCGTCGGTTATATACATATAGTGAGCGGTATCGTATCAGCATCACTATTTAAGGAAAAGTGGAAAGGGCGGGATTGAATGCTTCCAAAATTCTGTGCCGTCTTCGGTTGTCCAAGCGTACCACTGATTTGTTAACCATCATCCATGAATTAGTTGGTCACAAAGGATAGGAGACTCCAGCATCACCAATTTATTAGATTCGCTTGAACATCGCCTTGCCTTTTCCTGTTTTATCGATACTTCCACAGAAAAGGTTCTGAAGAAACCAACAATTCTCACAACACATGTCTCTCTGTGCCCACCAATATGCTCCGAAGCCCACTTTCGGACGTACCGTCAGATATAAGGAATCTTCGGATTCGGATTCGGTCTTCCCTCTGAGTACAAAATGCAAGCTTTAAGATCAACTTAAATCGTCAGCCCCTCTATTTTGCTTTCTTTACTTCCGGCCCGCAATGCGTCGTCGATATGAGGTTTCCAGGATATTCTGATAAACAATCTGCAGGTTACTTGCAAAGAGCTCAGCAGGATAATGGTTCAGAATAAGAAAGGGAAAAACTGACTTTATTGCACATCACCTCCTATTCCCCCACTGGCCCACCGCGCGGCACAATTCCCAGAATCACAATCCGCAACTTGCACTAAAACCATTCTCCAGAACTCCGAAATTACAATAATTAAGTCCCAGGCATTCATCTTGGACAACTTCGCTGTCTTTCCACCCGAATCGCGTACGTTTATTTAAATCCCTCAAGATAGATCCTTTATTTCGGATTTATATAGACATTCGCCCGCAAGCTCTACAATCCTTTCATAATCGCTTTTACGCAATGCTCCCGCACAAAGTCCCACAACCAACTGTCCAGACACCACCAAGCCACACCGTGTAGGCGTTGCAAAGCACCATCTCTTTGAATTCCCCCGCAGGTGGAATTCAACTTACTGAAACTGAAACTGGAATCTTCGTAGCTCTTGTGCTCCTTTAATCGCCCAACGAAACCATAAAATAATTAGAATTGACTTTCTTGCCGTTGGCGCGTGTTGTTGGCGGCAACTAAGCAACAGCAGCCGGACGGCAGCCTATCCTGACGTGGGTTCGAAACTCCTCCATCATTTTGCATTGCGTCTACGTGCTTAAGGGCTAATTGGTCCACGGTTGGAGGAGTTACCACCATACCGGCTCGCTTCTTGAAAACAAATGATTTTCATTTAACTGCTCGCTCCCTGCTGCCGACGAGGAATTGCAAGTGTACCACAATGCACTCGGATCCATCCGGGAGGGCTATAATTACCAGACAAAAATAAAATCCTTCGAATACGGTTTGTGTCGTTCTGCGGTGGGTGACTCACATGCAATCCACAAGGGATTCTTCGGATCAAAATTGAATTAATTTGGTTTTGAAGTGCATCGGGGTCCAGTTGGATGTATATCCTGTCAGGATGCTTAAATTCCACACTATGGAATGTGGATTGCATCAGCAGTCAATCTTCGTAAGACGTCCCTTGGGTATAATGGGCATCTTACGTTCCACAAGGAACTCCTCACCTCTGGCTGACGATAATGGTGTGAAATGAAATTTATTTGTTGGTCGGCGTGTTTTATTGTGCACCATAGCCGCGAAGACATGTTGTCACGAATTACAAGTGCTTGTGCCTCGTCGATAACACCAAGCTACGTACGTTGCACTGTCTGCCAGTTTGACAGAATAATCGACGCGTGGCTCTTGTAGCACTTCGCGTACGATCGCGCGAAGGACTCGCAATAAAGCAGATTCGAGATGCCAATAATTTAGTAGCGGATTTTGGACCGTCATTAGATACGTGTTTGCATTCGTCGTGTGGACGTTTGAGAACGGTGTAAATGTCACTTCACATGAAGTTGTAACTTTCGTATGGCGCGTAGGGATCTATTCAGATGTCCATCAACTGGAGCTCGTGAAAAGAAAAGGAACAAAGAAGGTGAATGTAACTTACAGCTCGATTGAAGCCGGTCGGAGCAGGTAACGATCGGTGTCCCTATATGTCGCCGGCGATTAGAGAGCAATTAGATCGGCTCAAAGTCCGACCTCCGTGTTGGTTTCCCGGAAAATGTCACAATCATGAATAAAATAAGAAGAGAACAACTCTCTCTCTGGTTGGGTGTGTAGGTCCCATGATAGGGCACACGGCTTTCATTAACATATCTTATGGATGCAGTATGCCTTAAATGATCGTTTCTAATTGGTGCAAATTTAATTGCATTCACCCGACGATTAGACCATCTGCGTTACTCGTACGATTGCGTTGTCGTGTCGCATTAAGAATAAATAATCACCTGGCAGTCGCCCTAAAATGGATCACAATTACATGTGTTTACAAGAGTGGTAGTTACCATGTCTGGCCGGAAAGTCAGAATAGAAAAGTCCAAGTGTGTGCTCCTCCAGCGCTCGTCCGGAAGTTAACTAGAACGTCATCCATCACCCGATCAATCGTTTGATCATTTGATCATTCGAGCACTCGATCACACTAGATGGACACTGCCCAAGTACGGCTTCATCCAAATGGAACCTTCTCTCTTTCTGTCTGTCTCTCTCTCTCTCTCTCTCCCTCTCTATGTCCAATGTCCAGTGAAAACAATTACGTAAATGTATTCTCTCTGCCATCTCAAGTCACCTGCAGCATTCCTCCGAGAATAGTACTGATGCCCCTTTTTCTTCTCTCAAGCCAAACCGTCTGGCTTCTGTGATTTCCATGTCACGTTTGCGTAACCACTGCAGCCGATCGACTATTCAACTATCCAATCCATCTCTGCCACAGCCGCCATCGATCGATCTATCACGGCAGGTACATCACCACCACCACCGTCGCCCATCGTTCGCCAGCTACCTTATGCCACACCATACATCGTCGCTTTTACGGACGCGGCAGATCGACCGATCGAGTACTCGCGCGTGTACGCGTAATGAGGCTTTAGCGAAATAATTGAGCCACCTCTAGGACATATCACACACACTTCCAGTTCCAGCACGGCACCATAGAACGAATGGACAACACACTGGAGGATTTTTATCACTTAGCTGCATGTAATCCGCATGTAATCGCACAGAATTGGAAGCCGCTTCTCCAGTGATTGCCTCGAGCCTTTTTGAGCTCCTTGTTTGGGCATCCAGCCAACTACTCGTGCTCTTTGGCTCGGGACACCGCATCATGGACGCTCGCTCATTAACAGCGTTTTGTTTCTTTCGTTTGGCGCATTTCTCACACATCGATACTCCACTAACAGCGTCGTTCTACTCCATTACTCCATTTTTGTTTGCCATGGTATTTATGATCGACATTATGCGTTGTTCACACTTGAGGTGCGGCGGGGTGACATGTTACTGTCAACGACTGAACAAGTCATTCGGCCAGACAGACGACCGTTGTGCTAATTAAGCGATTGCGTTTGACTTTTATTAGCAAGCGATCGACGATCGCGAGACGATAAACGTTTCACGAGGGCTCGAACCATTGTATTTGGTTCCCAGTCGAGGTGTCAGAGTGAATGTCTGATCCACTGCCGAAGTGACATGGCTTGTGAGTGGGTAAAAAGCGGTGACAACAATAAACAAGCGACAGAATGTGTTCAAATTGTGACCATATCGAGTGAGGGGTACTAGGGATGTGTGTCGTGTTATGGATCGCGTGGAGATTATAGCGTGATCCATACCCTGGGTAGTATCGGGTAGTTAATTATCAATTAACAGGATTAATGAAGGTACACGGTTTCAATGGCGTTGACAATGTTCGACGTTGTCAGTTCGATGTCCTGACGGCTTGTTGGTGGTCCCTGGCGATCGGTTGTCTCTTTTTTTTTTTTTTATTGTGAATTTCGTGAAGTAGATCTCACACGGAAGTCATGAACGCTAAACAAGAAGCACGACTCATGTCATGTTGTAGACTCGAAGGAATGCCGGATCAAATGAGCAAGCTTGGCTGCCTTTACTGGTCTGAGCTATAAGGATAATTGAATTTAATGTTATCGTTGTAAGTCAAACACAACTATGGTTATTGTGGTTTTTATCGTGTATCCCAGGGTTTAGAAAGGCTTAAAAGGGATAGAATTCCATAGAATCCATTCAAGTTGTGCTGCAGCTTTGGAAAGGTGCTAGAAAGTATAATAGTAAAGTACCGTGCTCGCCTCCTTTAACTACCAGCACTTCTCCGACTTACTTATATAGTCCTTTAAGATCTATATATAGATATGTATGACCTAAGATTTTAGGACAAGATCAGTGGTCAATATGTTTTTTATATCGAAGGAGTCTAAGGTATCAACATCTGAATGACTCGCTTATATTTCCTGAGCTTCACTAAATTATAGCCTTCATCCAAGCCCTCTGTAAGCATCTAGTATGTATGTTAATTCGATGGAAAGGTATGCGCAACCCAGTGCTTCATTCATAGTTCGCGGTATAGTCTTGTTCTAAATCAACAACCACTCTAGCCAATCCGATCTTTGACTAGCCAGCTTCAGTGTCGCACTCTTAGCTGGTTGATAACCTTTTCCACGTGTATGTGCTACGATGATACCAATGTTATGGTTTCAATCCAACTAGAAGGCCTGCCTACCGACACGACAGCACTGAGAAAAATGTACGACCGTTTCCATGAGTGCATTAACGTCTCGGCTAATACGGTTAAAGGCGATCTCTCTAGTCTCGCCACTCATACTAGCTCTAAGCGCCTTGCCTACCTCCAAGAAGCTCGCAGGGATGCCAAAAACTATTATCGTCCCTAACTCTCTCGTCACAACCCCCCCTGAAGTTTTCCTCTCGCTATACTACCAAAATGTAAGAGGCCTTCGTTCCAAAATCTCAACTGTCTGCCTTAACTCTCTAACGCTTCCTTATGATATCTTCGCCTTAACCGAATCCAACCTCAATCCTAGCATTCTCGACTCCGAACTCTTCTCTTCCGACTTCGACGTTTTTCGCACTGACGGTGAACGTAATAACGCACTTCCCCTTGGGCGAGGTATCCCTTTGTCTATCCATAGCCGCCTCAATGCATCGGCTGTGGCAATTTCGAACTCTGCACCTTTTGAACTTGTCTGCGCAAAGATACCAGTCACCAAAAGCTTTATCTACATCCTTTGCTGTTACATCCGTCCATCATAACCTGCCCAGTCTACCAGCTAGCTGTTGACATAATAGACTCTATTTTCTCAGACGCCGATCCAAGTGATGACTTCATCGTCGTGGGAGATTTCAATCTTCCATTCTTGCAATGGACCAATAATCTTGGAAGACAACTAGACCTCATATTTTCTTCCGATGCCTACAACTCTGTCGTTACCGCAAGCACCCATCTACTGTCCACTCTGGACCAATATCATCCTCCCTTATCCCTTAAGTTCTCCTATAAAATAAACCAAACTTCCTCCACTTATCATCACTCCTTCTTTTTCAACTTCCGATAGGCCGACTTCGCCTCACTTATCAAGTCAGTTAACGAGATAGACTTTAGCCTCTTCTTGAGCGAAAACACGCCTATTGCCATAGCATTGGACTTTTTCTACACCGCTCTCTTTAACTGCATAATCCAATTTGTTCCTTACGTCCCTCGAAAAAATTGTTTCTCAACACCTCCCTGGTATAACAAGGAACTGCGTACTCTCCGTAATACGAGAAATAAACTTTGGAAGAAGTTTTTAACGTCAAATTCCCCCTCTGATCATGCGAAGTACCAACAAGCCTCCCAACGCTTCTCTATCCTCTATGACACCCTCTACAACTCATATCTTCAAAGAATGCAGACGTCCCTTATTACCGATCCTAGACGCTTCTACCAATTCATCAACCTCAAAAAAAAATCAGATGGGGTCCCTTCCACTCTCAAATGGAGCAAAACTACCTCCGACGACCCCAAAATCGTCGCGAACCTTTGTGCCTCATTCTTTAGCCTATCATTTAGCGACTGCAGTTATATACCCGACCCTGTATTTTTCAGCTATATGAATAACTGCTCTCAGACATCGCTCTCCGTAATTGATATCAACGAGGACTTGGTTCACCACAAGATAAACCAACTTAAAGATGACTTCTCTCCGGGTCCCGATGGTCTCCCAGCCATTCTCCTCAAGAAATGTATCGCTTCCCTCTGCAAACTTCTCTCCATTCTCTTTCGCCTTTCACTTCCTCAAGCTTCCTTTCCAACCATTTGGAAAAATTCTTACATCTTTCCCACTCACAATAAAGGTCCCAAGATGGATATTTCTAACTACAGACCGGTTGCTAAATTGTCCGCTATCCCTAAGCTCTTCGAGTCCGTCGTGTATGATTCAATGTTCTTCCACTGCAAATCCATATACTCCTCCCGGCAGCATGGTTTCTTAAAAGGCAGGTATACCACAACCAACCTTACCAAATTTGCCTCCAAAATACTTATAACTCTGGAGCAAGGCAACGAGGTTGATTTATTTTAGATTAGAGGCTTTAGGCTTCCCGCCCCAAATCATATCATGGCTTAAACCGTACCTTGAGAATCGCCAATATAGAGTACTTTTCAGAAACTGTATCTCTGAGCCCTCTGGTGTTCCGCAAGGTAGTCATCTCGGCCCTTTAATATTTGTCCTCGCTGTTAACGATGTCGACCTTATATTAAAAGATTCCCATTTGTCAATATATGCAGATGACATGAAAGTCAGCAAGACAATATCAACTCCTGCAGACTCGCTAGCACTCCAAAGCGACCTTGTATCCTTCGGTAATTGGTGTGATAACAACAACCTGGAATACAACATCGGTAAATGCAAGTTCGTTACGTTCTCTCGGAAACGTTTTCCCTCTGCTCATAGAACATATTATCTACTTAACGAGCCTGTACCCCACGTCTCCTTCATACGCGACCTAGGTATCATATGCGACAGAGAGCTAAACTTTGTCTCTCACATCAATCATATCATACACAAAGCTAATTCTGCTCTTGGTTTATTAAAACGTTGGTCTAAGGAATTATCGAATCCCTACGTCACTAAATCCCTCTACATTATATACGTCAGACCTATCCTGGAATACGCCAGTCAAGCCTGGTCTCCGTATTACGTTAGCCATTCTGCACGAATTGAAGCTGTGCAACGCAGATTTCTGCGTTTTGCCTTAAGAGGTCTCCCGTGGTCTGACAGGACTGTATTACCACCCTACGAAGACCGTCTACAATTGATCGGCTTACAAACCCTGAAAGCACGCCGTGAGTTAGCTGACATTCTCTTCATTTACCAGCTTATAGCTGGAATTATCGACTCTCCTGCCCTCCTTGAAATGATTTCGCTCAATACCAACCCTCGTCGCCTAAGATCAAGTCCACTTTTCAGACTTCCTCCTCATCGCACTAACTATGGCTACAACGAACCAATTTGTAGAATGTTACGTTTAGCCAACCACGAAACAACTCACGAAAAAGGAACACGATTTGCGAGTATGCTCCTGGAATGTCAGAACCCTGTACACTCCCGGAGCTGCTCATAAACTAGAAGGAATCCTCACGCAGTACAAGGCGGATATTACTGCGGCCCAGGAAATACGCTGGATAGGAAACGGTATGATTAGGAAGAAAAATTGCGAAATTTATTACAGCTGTCACAAAAGGTTGCAGTTACTGGGATGCGGATTTGTCGTGGGAAAGCGGTTAAGGTCGATGGTCATCGACTTTAAACCTATAAGTGATCGCCTGGCTGTGATCCGCATCAGAAGCAGATTTTATAACATCAGCCTTATATGTGCACACGCCCCTACCGACGAGGCTGAAGACCCTATCAAGGAGGACTTCTATGACCTCCTGGACAACGCCTACGGAGCTTGTCCGGAGTACGATGTAAAAATCGTGCTCGGGGACTTCAACGCCAAAATCGGTAAGGAGAACACCCTTGGCGGAGTGATCGGAAAGCACAGCCTCCACGATACAACAACAGATAACGGCTTCCGACTCACAGACTTTGTGACAGCTCGTAGTGTGGTGATAAGTAGCACAAGATTCCCTCGCCAGCGAATCCACACAGCAACCTGGCGATCTCCGGACGGTCGAACCGTGTAATGTTGTGAGGCAACATTACAAACAAGAAATATAATAAACATTAACCAACTAGACGACCAAAACACCACGAGTTGCTGCAGTTCAAATGCTTGATCCGGTCTAATGTCAAAGGTGACATACAACAGCGATCTCACTCTCGACCACACTCTCGTTCTCGCTCGCGCCGATGATCAATGCCACTGGAGGGGAAGCCGATCACCATAATTCACCAAAAGTAAAATGTTGCTTGGGTTGAAACTAATGTTGCGAGCTTTCGCGTAAGGGTAGTTAGGCAATTGAGACACATATGTATCAATAGTAGCAAGCAAACAAAGAAAGGTTTTTCCTTTATAAGGAACCCAAAATAAAGGTTTAAGCCCATTGTGTTTTAAGGCAGTAAAACTGTATATTAAGAGACATTAAGTGTTAAACAAAGAAGTGTAAAGACAAAGACCATAAAGACAAAGGAATTGAATTCTGAACAGTGAATAAAGAAAAGAAAGTCAGAAAGCAAGCCAGAAACGGAATTGTTGTTTGAATTTGTCGTTAATTTTTTCTTTTGGTTTAAAAACCAACCAAATCGACCATGTGCTCATTGACGAAAGGCACTCGTCAAACATCCTGGATGTGCGAACATTCAGAGGGGCAAATGTCGACTCTGACCACTTCCTGGTAGCAGCAAGATTCAGAGCTCGACAGTCCAATGGCAGAAGGCTGCAACAGCCCACTATGAAGAAGTTCGACATTGGACGCCTGAGCACACCGGAGGTTACCAGAGTGTACAGGGAGCAACTGAGCGAAAGGCTCTCCGGTATGCCTACGTCGAACACAAATGCCAATAATATGTGGCTGCATTGCCGCTCAGCCATTCAGCCGAATGGCTGAGTGGTAGCCGCAACCACCTTAGGATACCTACCACCCCCGACAAGAAACCCGTGGTATGGTGGCGAGTGTGAACAGAAAAAGGCAGCAACCGACGAGGCGTACCAAAAGGCGCTGCAGAGGAAAAACAGGGCAGCGCAAGAAGAATAGCGAGCCCGAGAGAAGGGAGGGGAAAAAACTACTGCGACAAAAGAAAAGAATTTTCGCAGCCTCCCAGCTCAAGGATATCAAGGAGTCTAGGGATAAACATAAAACACGACCCTTTTACAAGAAAGCCAAAGGCCTTGCAGGAGGCTTCAAAAAGGGCACCCAGGCTCTTCGAAACTGCGAGGGTAATCTTGTCACCGACCCATAGGGAATAGTGGATGTATTTAAGCAGCATTTCCAGCAGCTGCTTAACGAGCATGACGAAGAGAGAGTGGTAGGGACCGAGGAAATCCCAACTCCAGCCGCTGAAGTAGTCCTCCCACCCAGTATCGAAGAAGTCGGCACAGCTATTCAGAAGCTGATGAACAACAAGGCCGCAGGCTCAGATGGTTTGAAGTCAGAGCTCTTCAAGGCTGGCGGCGATGTTCTGGTAGGGAGCATGCACCAGATCATCTGTAGAATTTGGGAAAATGAAAGCATGCCCGACGACTGGAATACCAGCTCTATATGCCCCATCCACAAAAATGGCGATCCTACCTCTTGCAAGAACTATAAAGGTATATCCCTGCTCAATGTCGCATACAAGATCCTGTCCAGCGTATTGTGTGAACGTCTAAAACCATTTTGCACCGCACTAATCGGCAGCTACCATCTTTTCATCGATTTCAAAGCCGCATACGACAGCATTCATCGTGAAGAACTGTTTGGGGCGATAGCCGAATTCGGGATCCCGGTAAAACTGATCCAGTTGTGTCGCGCCACGCTAAAAAACACGCGATGCACCGTGCAATTCGGTTCTAGGACCTCGGAACCGTTTGAAACATGCACCGGATTTCGACAAGGAGATGCGCTGTCATGTGACTTCTTCAACCGGGTGCTGGAGCAGATAGTGCGACGGGCAGGCGTCAACAGGGAAGGCACTATCTTCTACAAGTCCATCCAGCTGATAGAATACGCTGATGATTTCGATATCATAGCGTGTTCTCGCCATGACATTGTGGAAGCATTCACGGCGATTGAAAAACAGGCGAAACGAGTTGGTCTTAAGGTCAAAGAGGACAAGACGAAGTACATGCTGTCAAGCAAAAACCAATCTGTCGCTCACCACCTGGGACAAAATATAATAATTGGCAGCTACCCTTTCGGGGTAGTTAAGGGGTTTGTCTACCTCGCGGCAAACGTAAATTCGACAAATGACACCATGAGATCCGACATAGAATCGCCCTTGGCAACCGCTGCTACTTCGGCTTGTCTAAACAACTGGGGTCAAAACTCCTCACTCGAAAACCAAAGTCATGCTTTACAAAACGCTCATTCTGCCAGTCTTGCTGTACGGAGCCGAAAGCTGGACGATAAGCAGGACAGCGGAGCTGATTTTGGGTTCTTTCGAAAGAAAAATTCTGCGCCGGATATTTGGTCCTGTCTGTGACGAAGGTGAATGGAGAAGAAGACACAACCGCGAACTCTACGAGCTGTACCAAGATGTGGATGTAGTCCGGAAGGCAAGGATCCGTCGACTACACTGGCTCGGCCACATCGAGCGCATGGATATCAACGCTCCAGCTAAGAGGGTCTTCGACTCCGAGCCTCCTGGTTCGAGAAGAAGAGGAAGACCGAACCTCCGGTATAAAGACCAAGTAATCGCGGATGTAAGACATCTTGGTCTTGACAACTGGAAGCAGCGTGCCCGGGACCGTCAAGGATGTAAGGGAGCTATAGCTCAGGCTCAAACCCTCCATGGATCGCTGGCCTGATAAGTAAGTAAGTAAGATGTAGAGCTAAAAGATTCGGCACACACCACGTCGGTCCCAAGGCACACACCACGTCGCCACCCTACGCGAGCAAAGGCAAAGGACAGTCACAGAGAAAATGCTCTACAGTGTCATTCTCCTCGCAACATGCAGCACAGATAGGCGATAGGAGACAATACGTCACCTTGCGGGCAGCACCTGTTTACGCCGGATATGACACATTGGTCGAGGCATGCATCAGCGGTCAATGTTTTGTGCACAAGCATTGCTTTGATCCACAAGACCAGTGATTCATCTACGCCATGATGTTGCGTTATCAAAAGCTCCCTCAATGTTGATGAAGATGCCCAGCGCGTACTATTTCCTTTCGAGCGCGCATTCAATTCTTCCGACTAGGTTTTGTAGCGCAGTCTCGCAGGATTTTCCTCAGTAGAGCCCTCTCTCGAAAAACTAAGGTATCCCTCTACAAAACCTTAATCATCCCGGTCCTCCTCTACGGCGCTGAGGCTTGGATTTTATCAAAAGCGGATGACGAGGCTCTTGGGCGTTTCGAGAGGAAAATTCTGCTTGCAATCTTTGGTCTCGTTTGTGTAAACGGAGAGTGGAGAGGAGATTCAACCAAGAAGTGTAGGGGCTGTACAGTGACATCGGCCTAGTTAGACGTCTTCGGATCCAACGTCTAAAATGGCTAGGTCGTGTAGAGCGAATGGACATCACCGCTCCGGCCCGAAGAGTCTTCGACTCCAACCCCGAGGGACGACGCAGCAGAGGACGACTGCATCTAAGGTGGAAAGGGACATCAACCAATTGGGCGTGCGGCACTGGAAGCGGCTGGCCAAAGATCGGGCCGACTGGAGAGGCTTGTTGGTTGAGGCCCTGGTTCACCCCGAACTGTAGCGCCATCAAAGTAAGTAAGTAAGTATGAATCTCGAAAATGTAGTTTAAAATGTCACCTTTCAAACCTGCTTTCGTTAGTGAAATCTATTAGTGACAAAAAACCGCCATTTATTTCATTGGTTTTCCCGGGCTTGAAGCCAGCTTCGTTCCTCTTGAGAGAAGTGAGTAAGTGACGGCCAGGAGCTGTTGGGTCTGGACTATACGTTGGGTATATCAAAACTAATGAATATTTAAGACAGCGTGTAGTGGAAAGTAGTCCCTTCTCTATTGGTCGATTTTGGACATTTATGTCCATTTGCTGTCTCAAGTTGTTCATAGTAAGCTTGCGAATACGTTTGACTACTTGGTAGTACCTCGTGGTGGACGATGCTCTTCCATTTTTGCCATACACACAGCATCACCTTCAGTGCTGTCAATTCCCGCTACGCAAACACTTTCGACGATTCCCAATGTCCTGACTACTACTCTCGGCATTTCCTAATGTCACACGCGATTCTTTTCTCATCCTCGGTCCAGAAATAGTTCGAATTCATAGCATTTCAACAGGGTGTTGCAGGTGCAACTTTATACATTTTCAAGCATTCCCAGGTATCATCTCCGCAGTGAAAAGCGACCGCAGCTTTATAAAATGCCAAAAGCAAGAGAGGAAGAGGTCTTGACTGACAACAACTGGGTCTTTCGTTTTGTGTCTAGGACACGAACAGGACGGCCAAGTCAAACCCTTCATCCGCATCTATAATAATTGAAATGTAACCCACAACCACCGACTAATTTCCTTCAACCATTCCTAAACAGAAATAGAATTCCGTCCCACTGTCCACCTATGCGTCCGTTCGTATCAACAGCTCGCGCACACAAGCCCCCAACATCATGTAACAATTTGTCAAACGACGAAATAGGTACAGCACCATATCACATTCCTGCGCCACCTCCAGAACTCTAGACACAAACACCGAACCTAAGGCTTAACTCGCATTCCACCTATTGACAGGACATGATCACATGTAAAGTCGTCCATCGTGTTAGCTTGCAAATCGTATCGACAACTGAACCAAACCCGCGACCGACATGGTCGCGAAAACACGACCAAAGTCAACCGTCCGTTTAGGTGGGGCGGTGTAGCGGCAGAGCAACCGCCATACTCAATTGAAAGGAAAAGGGATCCGAACAGTATTATTTGCCTTTTGTCCCTCAATTTTGTGGCTTTTGTTTCTCCGTCCCATGTTGTTGCACAGACGGTTGCGTTGGTGGTGGTCCTGAGAACAGCATTGGATCCTTTCATACAATATAAGCACTAAGCCGGGAACGGGCTCTCGATCGGGCCAGATGCCATTAACTTGCCTGAAACATTGTTCGACTGACACGGGACATGACTTTGTGGGCGAAGAACACATGAGCGCATGCTGGTAGTGGTGGTGGACCGCGTTATCAGTTGCGCTCTTACGATCATGTTTTGTCATCACATCATCATTAGGAAACGCGCGGGGGGAGGGGTCCGGATTCACCCACTGAATCCGAACATCACGTTTGGTGGGCGGGTGGTGGTTGAAGTCATGTGACACATATCAACCTCATCGCGTCGATAAATTTCGAGGCGGAAAACTGCGAACGCTACGAAGCGAATACACATTTTTACATACATACGTTCCACAAGCAGCGAAATGCGATATTTCACACGATTTATGGCTACAACGTTGCGAACAGCCCGCTCACATGCCTCCGTGACTCCGCGGTGGGAGATCGGGAGCGGTATGCACATCAAGCGAGATGTTTATGCTCAGTGGTTACACTTGGCTCTTGTCGACCACACACGACGAGCATAGGCGCGCACTAACGCACCATATGTAGCAACACAACGCACACCGGACGCTATGGAGGCTTCCTGTCACCGGGCTGCCCTTTCGGGACATTGTGTGCTCTCAATTCTGTTCCTTTTGCATATGCGTATGCGGTAATGAGCGGTGGTTTGCCTTGCTCCGAACATGACAGGACAATGACGACGCACACTATGGACTGTTGGATTTTAATTATTATCCAAAGATCGTAGGAAAATTTTTACATGAAATCAAGGATAAGGAAAAAAGCCTACGAATGCTGCTGGACCGCACCGGTAGCAAGTGTATTCCCATGACGTGGACACAACCTTATCAGGGAGAATATCTATTTGCCCGACATCGTGTGGATACTATTACATATGCTTGCTTGCAACCTGGTCGCAGATGGTGCGTAAGTTAGAAAAAATGGGGTTAATAGGGGTCTCCTCATATGGCGCCTTTGTTCTGTTCCAAGAATAGTTGTACCGATGTCGCACATTGAAATCAGTTCCAACCCCACGAGGTTTCAGATCGTAAACAACAAAGAGTCCGACATGTAGCTCCTCAGTGTTGTCCGCCCTCAAGAAAACATGCGTTCCATCCGGTCGTTGTATGAGTATCTCACTGACCCAGTCCGTGCGTTTGACTTTACCAGTTTACCAGTGGCGTAATGCACCATTCCTGACCCCATTCGAATATATGAGTCTTCTTGGCGTGCACGCCACCGCGACGCGTTCAATGGAATACATATTTTATGCAAATACCAGTTGACATCGAAGGTGACAAAACAATTGCAGTCGACCACCACCGTCACTGGTGGTACCATACACTCCCACTAACGCACCGGAATTCATTTCCATCTGCTTACGTTTAGCGTTTGGTGCTTGGCGTCGAGTGTTGTTCCGCCAGAGTTGAAAGGGGCTTTTATGCATGCACGTGGTGGTTTTGTGAAATCGAATTCGTTACCCATCGTCGGATTGGATTGGAGTGGGAAATCGACAGGCGAGTGCCATAGGTCAGGTGATGGCGTTGGTGGAGCCTCTACGCTATGGGCCTCGGGTTGTGCACATATTTGCATGTGATTAGTGACGAGCTAGTAACCCTTGGCTGGGTGTAGCGTTGATGTGCGTGTGGTGAGTGTCTCAATGTCTTGCATAATCAGCGTGTCACTTGGTGCCGGGATTCGTTTCCTTAGGCACGTAGTCGTAGAGACGCGGCGGACTACTGGGCGAGAGTGAATGACAGGCGGTATGTTGGAAATGTTTTCAGAGTCAAACGATTCTATTTCGAGTTTGATTTATTGGTGGCGAGCGGTGCTTTTGGGGCGGTTGGAGAGGTTGGTCGTAACATCGAATCAGATAAACGGTATGCCATTTAACTACTGAACTATTTGCTGGCTGTAAGGAACAGGTGGACGAGAAACGTGACTCGTGTGGACTTTAAATGGGGTCTTTTGACATTGAGCGTGGAATAGGACATCGTTCAAGTGGACGTCGCAGCTTTGTTGCTTTGTTGTTGTGATGGTACGGTTACGTTGAAGACATCGGTCGTTCGTGCCTTACTGGCATAGATTTGTGACTTTGAAAAAACAAACTACAAAACAGTCGAACGTGGTCCAATCGCATGACTTCAATGGTTAGTTCACATAACATCTTCGTTGGAAAATCATGTCCTGAGATCAGTAGTTCTGAATTGTGGAATGGAAACACGTGCCATATCATCCAACACGTGCCATATCATCCAACACGTGCCATATCATCCAACACGGGCCTAAAGAACTTGGTTATTATCGATTGGAAGCGCTCTTGGTTGGCGTTCATAGTAATGGCATCGTATAGACAAGTATAGACCGAATATGCTACAGATCCACAATCCTTACCAAACAGTGGCTTTCTATGGATGGAATTGTCCTTGGTGGCTTATCCCAAATGTGGAAATGAGCTGAAGATGACTTTTCTATCGGTCGGAGCAGAAAGAATATGAGAAACTTATCTGTAAATCGAGCTTATTTGTAACATGATTCTTATAAGACCTTCTGCGAAGAGATCAAGTCTCTGAGTGCGACTAGCAAGTTGGATAAACTCCTCAAAAGGGGAAAACCGACAAAGCTGTATACACTAAGGAAACCTGATGGTACCTTTAGTGAATCTAAAGCGGAAACTCTTAGTTTACTGCTTTAGACTCATTTCCCGGGAAATCAACTCGCCATCAGTTGCACACTCCTTCTAGGGAAATTGGAACTGAAACTATGAAAACAACTCGGCGTACGAGTAGCTAGCATATTGCGTCGCGCGTAGTAACAACTGAAGCCATTGAGTTTGCTGTGGTATCCTTCGGTAGCTTTTGCATATGCGCAAAGTTGCCCTTCGAATGCATCCTTTTTCGGAGATGCAACATGCCTATCAGCGCGGAATATTCTGCAAGATTGCGCTTCTAAACCTAGTTGATGCGAGCTCGAAAAGCAAGATGACGCGCTGGGCATTTCCGTCGACATTGAGGGAGATTTTGATAACGCAACTTTTGACAGCATATGTAACGCTGCACGACGACAAGGCGTAGATGAAGCACTGGCCAAATCCTTGTGAACAGAACATTGACTGCTGATGCAGGCCTCGATCAATGTGTCAAGTCCGGCGTAAACATGGACTGCCCGCAAGGCGGCAACCTGGTTCCGCTCTTATGGTGCATGGTGGTCGACTCTCTGCTTGACGGGCTCAATACCTCTGGAATCTATGCCCAGGCCTATGGCGATGATGTCGCCGTTCATGCTTAGCGACTGTCCGTCTCAAGGCACAGGTGGCGCTAAATGTGATCGATGATTGGTGTACAAGAAAAGAGCTGTCAGGTAATTCTCTTAAGAGCGATGTCGTTTTCTTCATGAGAAGGAGGAGACATACTGGAATGACTCAGCTGGTACTAAAAGGCTCTCCCATCCCAGTGTCCAAGGAAGCTTAGCACCTGGGAGTCATCTTAGATACCGAGCTTCTTTGGCCAAAGCATGCTGACTCAAAAACCTGGGGCTCATCGTCGGCAAAGGTCCTCTGTGTATGACAATGATAAGACCTGTGTATAATCTCATATGATTCGGTTGTCTGGTGGAACAGACTAAAACGCGAACACGTCGTAGCCTCTTCCACCAAACTCCAAAGAACGGTTGGTCTCAGTTGTACAATTACTTTCCCCAGCACGTCGGGCGCTGCTCTATGTGCTCTGAAAGCGAGGTCTCGACTCACAAGACAACAGTGTGCTTGCGCCAGAAATGTCCTGTGATCCCTGTCTCATGGACATGCCTTCTGACCCAGTGACACCCGTTATCCTACTGCGCTGTTATTCCGCAGTCGAGTTTCCATGGCATCAGAACCGGCTCTGGCTGGATACGGAACCTGGGAAGGATGGCCTTCGCATTTTCACGGATGGCTCCAGGTCTGGGCGGGTGTCCGGAGCTGGGGTCTTCATTGAGTGCGAATGGCCTGCACTGTGTTGTGAAGCCCAACCCCCTAACTAGCTCCAAATTAGTGCATGAACTCAAGTTCTTCTTGAACAGAGTCGGTGGACTAAAGTCACTAGGGTTTGTATGGTTTCCAGGTCACTCTGGAATCCCAGAAAATGAGATCTCTGATGAACTCGCCAGAATGGGTTCAGAGGAGAGCTTCTCAGGACCTGAACCCGTATTGTCTGAATGTCTGTTGAATCGGCCGACTTGAACTTAGTAACCTATTGAACAGTATGCTCGAATGGACGACAGGAACAGGTGGCAATCACTAGGTGCCAGGCCGGGGCAAAATAGGTCTCCCAATCAAGCTCCCGGAGCTTCTGACACATTATTATCGACGTGGTAGCTCGGCGTTGTCCTAATGGAGCACGATTTCTTTCCTATTGACCAAAGCTGGATGCTCATGGGCAATTGCTTCATTTAGACGATCCACCTGTGAACAGATCACAGGATTGATGGAATTTAAGGCTCCGTTTTTGGGCGGATTGGGAATAGATTCATCGTATGAGGGTATTGCAGTCATTTCTGGCTTGTATATATGTAGCTCCATTTAGCTCCATGGGTTTTCTCAGTATTATTTGCTTTATAGGCCCGCAAGTGTTCTTCCTTTAACCTGATAGTCTCTTTACAGATCATGTCTAGCCATGTATTATCCTCTGGTCTGGTGCTTTTAATCTTTCGAAGGATGAAATTCGTCACCCTTTTTTAGATCCCACTTGCGATATCAGCGCCGGTGTCCATGTCGTTGTCGAGGAAACAATATGACCAGCTAAAGCTTCGAGGGAAACTATTAAGGCCATGCCAGTCAGGTTTCTCGTAAAGCTATGTCGTTCTCTTCGGAGCTCTTTACCTACTCGGGCGGTTGAATTATAAGAATTTGGCTGATAATATGCAGTTGACGGACGACCCAAGAGGCGATAATAAATCAATGGTGTATTTGTTAGGCTGGGAGGTGAGGAACGGTCCAGTGTTCTTGCAGAATGACTAGCAATATCGGGAATACACTGTCACGCGATTTTTTCAACATCGTGCTTGAAAGGATCGTGCGGGATCCACTGGCCAATACAAGA